>OU015502.1:16566754-16859254 GCA_907164885.2 Dolomedes plantarius
TAAATATATAATTACATTTCGTCTCTCTACCGTAAGATGTTAAAATAAAATTACATATCTATAAAAACAAATAGATTTTATTCGATATATTTATAGCATGTAGGGTAATTTTCTTTCGATACTGACATGTTTTATGATATGAAACAAAATTGTTAAGCTTCTTTTCCGTGTATTTCCCTGATAACATATTCGTCGCAGAAACGGGTATATTGTTCTGGCCACGTAATCATGTTTCTACCAGTTAAAACATATCGAAGTATAATCCAACGTATTTTTAATAACTGCTGCAATTTTTCGCCAGAGCTTCGAAAAGTAAATGTAAATGATCTTTAAATAATAAAAATTCTCCCTTTTTTCCCCTGTTTTATGAAAGCAGTTTTATTTCTCGAAAGTAGTAAAAAAAGTTTATAAGGGAGGTAATTTTCTTTTGCGAGGCACATAAACGTTTTATTCGGGTCCAAAAATAATATGTGTTTCCCAGAAAAAAGGAAACTAAGTGTATATTGAACTGAGTGCAGCCAAAGGCTGGGTTAAATTTTCTTTCAGTTGCACAGTTAAGTACGTGATTTCCGGAAAATGTGTAGATACCATTAATTAGATAAAGAAAAATAAGAAAGCATTGTTTATTTATTAAAAAGCGTTAATTGAGATAAAAAAAGAAAAAATCAATTTTTATGAAGTAAAGGTGTATAAAAAGTCAATCTATATATATAAAGCAATTCCGTAACTGACTGACTGACTGACATATAACGCACAGACTAAACAGCTGGACATAAAGGGCTGAAATTTTGCATGGCGATTCCTCTTATAGTGTATGGGTGTACTAAGAAAGAGTTTTGAAAAATTCTTTTTAGGTTTTCTAAATTAAAATTTTAAGCTGTTTTTGTAATTTTTTTAAGCTTGCATTAAAAATAATAATTTGATGGTTATAAAATTTATATCACGAGAAATATCATAAAAATTCCTTTAAAATGGAACATTTTTCGAATCTTTCAACTCCATTTTCTGAATTTTGGTGAATTTTTAACGAAAAATTTTTAGAATTTAATTTATTAAATGCTGATCACGATGTTTCTTTTGTTTTTGCTATGCGTTAAATTAATGTTGCGTCACGTGCATAACAACGAAATAGACAAAGGAAATAATAAAATACGGTATAAGATAAAATCGAACCACTAGACACACTAAGATGGAAGTTTTTTAAGAATTTAATTCAAATGAGTATGTTTTATTGATATTAATCATACAAATTAATTGCATACATTGACCGTTCTATTTATTATATATATATATATATATATATATATATATATATATATATATATATATATATATATATATATATATATATATATATATATATATATATATATATATATGTGTGTGTGTGTGTGTGTGTGTGTGTGTGATGCCCCGTACCTCACGCTGTGGAGGAGAGGCATAGCACTTATCGGAGGTGTAGTCGGAACGAGGGTGTGATGCAGTTGGGCGAAGTGCTGAACATACCGTAAATCGCTGAGCACAACGTGGAGAGAAACACATATGGGGCCATAGAAGAAGAACACCGCTTTCAGACGATATCCTTGAAATCACCTTTTTATTCAATTATGAAGCATTACGAAAGCGATATAATTGCAGTGTTCACTGCACTTGCCCTGACGGGGCGCAGAGCTCTGATTACATTACAAGTTAAGACAGGAGCGGACCGCAGGTCCTACAGCAGCGAGAGTTAGACACCAAGAGACAGATATCTTCTGTTCACGCAAATAGTAAATGAGTGCTTTGCGATATTGACGCCAGAGGGCCTAGACTACTTAATATTTTAATTGGGCGAATTTAGATTCGTGGAGTTCACGTGTCCACTTAAGTTTTTGCCCGGGGACATTATTGCTTGATCCCGCGCTTGTTAGAACCGCGATCCATTGACCTGAGTGCAGGATAAGTGGCCATAAAGTTCTTGCAAAGTGCGGTTTTTTACGTTACAGACTCATAAATACAGAGTGGTTCGAGGGCTCTTCAAGAATTTTGACACTATACTGACATTCGGAATCTCATAACTTCTAACACTCATATCTAGGGATGTTATTGAGTTCAGCTACTTCACATGCCTGTATCATGATCTGCAGGGCTACGATAAATTATCTTATTTTACTTTGAGGTTGAAATTTTAGAAAAGGGGTCGTGCTTTATTAACAGGATAATTTTAAATACGCTTTAGCTATATAATGGTGGGCCGTTATTATCACAATATCCCCCCCCCCCCTTCCGGAAAAAGACTTGCGAGAGGGGCCGCGCCCTAGCTCCTCGAGCAAGGCTTCCCTTCAGGTGAGAACATTTTACTAAATTTAGAAAAGAATGTCACAAGTTAAAGGGATGAGTTTATCAACATCTTGACCTCGCTATCCGTATACTGTCCTTGTAGCCTTACTTTACATATACAATAAACAACATTACTTGAAAAACACATTATATAAATTTGAGAACATAGCTACTAATACTGTTGATCAATACACAAAATTTTAACAAAAAAATACACAACATATCAGTATTTCTCTTAAAAGTCCTTAGAATATATTACACATGACGCTTCAAACTTTAAGAACATGGAAAACCTTAAGATATTTCAAAATGTAAAGTAATATGAAGAACTGGAATACAATAGAATACCTGTTATACAACTAATTCAATATTTTGAAGTGGTAATAATAATACTTCAATATTCAAATTCAAATAACTCTCAAAATGGTAATACAAAATATAATATGCTAATATGAAATACAATATTTTAATACACAAGTTTAATATAGGTATTATAAAGAGTGTAGCTTTATTCAAAAGTGTAGTATTAAAACGCAAAATATAGAGGAGAAATTTTTCTATATTGGCGAGTTTCTCTTACACTCAACCGGGACTTCTTCATGTTTAAATTAATGGGACAACAGGAAAGTGCTTAGAGAAGGAGAGAATTACAAAAGATTCAAGTATTAGGGTTGACTCATTCATGGTATAATTTAAATTGGGCAGGTGGATTGTAATATTTCAACTTGGATGCATGTGCAATTTCAGTAGATCTGTTATTATATTGATTTGGCTTATCTATTTCATAGGTCACTTCAGAACACTGTTTTAAAATTTTGTAAGGGCCAGAATAAGGGGCTGAAAGTTTACGGGTATTTGGATATGAAAATTCTTCTAAGATTACAGCATCACCAGGTTTAAATTTAGAGGGTACAAAGCGAGCATCATACCTAATTTTGTTTTTATTATGATAATCTATTGTCCTTTGCTTTGCTAGTTTTCGAACTTCATCCACTGGAGGGTAATTAGTATGATTTATAGGGGAGTCATAAGGCTGCTTACCAAACAATAAGTATGCAGGGGTAAATTTCGTAACTGAATGGGGACTATTGTTATATTCGGTAATGACTTGTTCTAACAAACGTGTCCAAGGAACTTTAGTGGACGAAGAATTAACTTTACATTTTAGCCTACTTACTATTGATTGATTCACTCGCTTCACTTTACAGTTGGTCTGAGGATGATGTACTGAAGTCAAAAGCTGTTTCACATTATAATTTTGAAGGAATCTCCTGAATCGTGATGAAGTAAAGGCTGCATTCCTATCCGTTAGAATTTTGTCTGGTACCTGAACTTGAAATATTTGCTTAAGGCAGTTGGCATAACTTTCTGTGGTTCAAACAAGAGCCGCATGGTCAGTATGAATGACAAATTTTTGTCCATGGGGATAATAGTAGAATTTGTCTAAAGCATCAACAGTCGACAAACATTCCAATTCTGTGATAGGATAATTTTGTTCATAATTACGTAAAGTCCTTGAATGATATGCAACAGGATGTAATATATTAGAGGCATCAGGCTGTTTCAACATAGCTCCAACTGCATTTTTTGAGGCATCAACATATACATGACATGGTAATTTAGGATCATATAATTGAAGAACAGGTTTAGAAATGAACACATGTTTTAATTTTTCTAATGCACTCTGGCATTCTTCTGTACAATTCCACTTAACATTTTTTTTCAAAAGTCTATTTAATGGATACTGAATTTGAGCATACTTAGGAATAAATGTATTACATACATTGATAGATCATAAGAAACGTTGCAACTCCTTTATGTTCTTAGGAGGTTGTAACTTCTGAATACTATCAATGTTGGTATTATCTGGAGTAATTTTTCCTTGTTGAACTTCATAACCGAGAAAATTAATTTTATCTTTGGCGAACACACATTTAGATAATTTAAGTTTAATGTTTTCTTTCTTACAGATTTCAAAAATTTGTTGTAAGTGTTGCCAATGCTCCTCTTCAGATGAAGAAAAAATAATAATATCATCGAAATAGTTATAAGCAAAGTTTCTCCTATATTTAGCCAACATTCTAATAATGTTTCTGTTAAAGATTCCTGGGGCATTTTTTAAGCCAAAAGGTAGACGAAGCCATTCAAATAATCTGAAACTTGTTGCAAAGACAAGTTTTTTCAATATCCTGAGTGGGAATTGGAATATGCCAGTAACCTGAAGTTAAATCTAGTGTTGAAAATATTTTAACTTGACTTAATTTTTCTAATAGGCAATCTATTCGGGGTAAAGGCTCAGCATCTGTTTTGGTAATTGCATTTAATTTTCTAAAATCTATGCACAATCTTGTACGTTTGCCTTCGTCACGCTTAAAAGCCAAAGTGACAGGAGACGAGTATGAGCTTCTACTTTCTCTTATAATACCTGCTTGTAACAATTTCTCAACTTGGTTTTTTATTTCCTCTTCTTCTTTAGGAGAAGTACGATAAGGTCATAAGGACACAGGAAGCTCAGACGTAAGTCTAATACGATGGGTTTCAACCCTAAGTAAACCTATATCATACTTGTACTTAGAAAATATATGCGAGTATTTATACAGTAAAGAATTGAGTTCACCATTCTCTCTATTGACAGTCTGGAAATTTTCAGAATTGTTTTCAGAGGTCAGAGGAATGTGAACCAACTCAGTCCCTACATTGTTTACATTTTGATTTACATTTGGTTTAAGATTTACATATTTGGACTCATTATTATCAATATGAAATGACATTGGTGTACACATAAACATGTTATTACTTGGAATTATTAGTCCATTTTGATAAATTTGCATAGAATTACAATCAATGTTTATTTGAAATTGTCCACATTCTGGTAATCCCAGGATTATATAAGGTAAATCATTGTCTATAACGTACATTTTTACCTTTTTAGTAACATTTCCAATGGATAAGTTAATGAAACATGATCTCTTTAATTGGAGAAGGCCTTTTTGCTTGTTTTACTAAAAGTCTTTCAGATGTCTGTGTTTTTAGTCTATGTTGGGTTGTCAAAGTCGAGGGGATGATAGACAAGGAGCTACCAGTATCTATAACACAAGGAATTAGTCTCTTATTTATGTATCCGGATACGTTTAGTTGTCAAATCTGGTTGTCATCATTAAGGTTAGGTATCTGACTCTCAGTGTTTTCCATTACTTGAGGAGCCATCGGATTACTAAGTGCATTTCGAAAGGGGCACGTATGCACCCAATGATATGCATTCAGTATTCCTCTCCCTGTACATTGTCTACATGGAGCTGGAGGCAGTTGAGTTTGGGAATGGACATTATTATATTGAGTTCTTGGGGTTTGACATCTCGAATATGGGTTATTATAATTATTTGGATTCCGACTGTTGGAATTTCTATAATATGGTGGTCGTTGAAATCCAGGTCTAAAATTAAATCTGTTATTTTGTGGAGTTCTGGGACTAAAATTATTTGTTTGTGGAGGTCTGGAACTGTTAGATTCAGCATGTGTCTCTTGACTTTTAAACAATTTAGAAATTAAAGTGAGCCATGCTGTTGGGGTAGCAGGAGGACTAAGCGCCATCAACTGCTGAAGATTTGGAGGAAGACCATCAGTTAAACCCTCCATTAATAGACTGTTTGATAATCCCAGCTTTCGACCACACGGCAATTTCTTATGGAAATAATCAGTAACCCCTTTAGCCTCCTTTAATTTAAGATTAGTGAACTCGCTAAAGGAAACTACATTGATTTCTATGAAATTTTCCCTCAAAATTAAACACAATTCTTCCCAATTTTGAATATCTAAACAAGAATTAATAAAAACATTAAGTGCTTTCCCCTTTAAATATTTACTTAAGTTATTTATTTTCCATTCCTCATTCTTACTTCTTTCCTGACACTTTCGGTTAAAATAGTTTAGCCATGAATCCAGATTCATGCCAGCTTCGGCATCAAATCTAATAATGTGCTGTTCAGCAGTACTAAGCATTTTTAATTCAGTACTGGTGCTGGCGGCTACTAATTTAGGTTCCATTGAAGTACTTTGATCCATTACATTTGGTATGTTGACATTGGTAGGGGGTATTACATTACTAGTGCTAGTAATTACTGATTTAGGCTCGATTGGAGCACTCTCGTCGGTTACATTTGGCAATTGAGCATTGGTAGGTAGTATTGTGTCTTCACTCTCAGACATGATTAGCAGTTTTCAAGAACGTAAAAACATCAATATATTACATAAAAACTTTCAATAATATAAATATCACTCACCTAAATACCGTACAAAAATAAAATATCATCACTATAAATCAATTAGATCATTTTCATTTTCTTATTTTATCTAACCTACCTTTAACTTCTTTGAAAGTGAACATTTTAATTTAAAAAAAAAGTATTGACGCATACGTTGGAATGAAGGCACATTGAAACAAAACTTCACACCACTTGTTTTCATCTCCTTCAGGGCAGTACACACACTGAGTACATAAGTACGAAACTCGAAATGATGACACAGGCAGCGGAGACGTTACATTGAAAACACGTAAGAGGAATCGTGAACACAAAAACTTGAACATCGTAAACCTTACTTCACTCGGAATGACGTAAAACACCTTCACATGTATCGAACACGAACATTACGATTATTTATTACAGACTATGACGTAAGAAGGAGCACTAGGAGAATATACCGCGATGATCCGGAACGAAGTTCACAACGTAAACGAAACACTCTTCAGATTTGGCGGGGGGTGAAAAACGCCGAACTGAAAACAAACACTTTCTCTTACCACGCAGGGTTCCAGACGACTCTTGTGATGTCCCGTACCTCAAGCCGTGGAGGAGAGGCATATCACTTATCGGAGGTGTAGTCGGAACGAGGGTGTGATGCAGCTGGCCGAAGTGTTGAACATACCGTAAATTGCTGCGCACAACTTGGAGAGAAACACACATGGGGCCATAGAAGAAGAACACCGCTTTCAGACGATATCCATGAAATCCCCTTTTTATTCAACTATGAAGCATTACGAAAGCGTTATAATTGCAGTGTCCACTGGACTTGCCCTGACGGGACGCAGAGCTCTGATTATATTCCAAGTTAAGACCGGAGCGGACCGCAGGTCCTACAGCAGAGAGAGTTAGACACCAAGAGACAGAAATCTTCTGTTCACGCAAATATTAAATGAGTGCTTTGCAATATTGACGCCAGAGGGCCTAGACTACTTAATATTTTAATTAGGCGACTTTAGATTCGTGGAGTTCACGTGTCCACTTAAGTTTTTGCCCGGGGACTTTATTGCTTGATCCCGCGCTTGTTAGAACCGCGATCCATTGACCTGAGTGCAGGATAAGTGGCCATAAAGTTCTTGCAAAGTGTGGTTTTTGACGTTACAGACTCATAAATACAGAGTGGTTCGAGGGCTCTTCAAGAATTTTGACACTATACTGACATTCGGAATCTCATAACTTCCAACACTCATATCTAGGGATGCTATTGAGTTCAGCTACTTCACATGCCTGTATCATGGTCTGCAGGGCTACGATAAATTATCTTATTTTACTTTTAGGTTGCAATTTTAGAAAAGGGGTCGTGCTTTATTAACAGGATAATTTTAAATACGCTTTAGCTATATAATGGTGGGCCGTTATTATCACACACACACACACACACACACACATATATATATATATATATATATATATATATATATATATATATATATATATATATATATATGTATGTATATATATACGTGTGTGTGTGTGTGTGTGTGTAGGCATTCATTGCATACATTGACCGTTGTATTTAATTTGAATGTACAACGTAGCGAAGCACGAGTATTCAGCTAGTTTAATCATATAACAAAATATTGATTATTCCGTGTTATGGGTCGAACTCCTAAATGCGAAGATCGACTAATGCGCGTCCATCTTGTTTCCGATTCTCGTCAAAACACATGCTACGGAATATTTGCGTTGCGTTATGTCTCTAGCGTACTTAGATGTTGAACCTAATCCTTTCGCAGATTGACGAATTACGTAACATTTCTTTCAATGCAAATATGTTAGTTGCGTAATCGCTAAATATAAATTAACGTTTCAGAGGGAGCGCCAATTTTTAGAACACCGGTACTCGCGCATGGCACAAAGTGCAACGTCTCTTTCAACCTTCATTATTCCTTTTGTAATAAACTTCTTTTTTCAAATTGAAAATAATAACTCTGCGTTTTATGACAATATATAAAATGTTTATGATATTGATATATAGTTATAATTAAAGGCCAAAGAGTGCAGATATAATCGCATTATTTCAAAACTGTGCGGTTTATTGGATCTATGGACAACTTACGAATGGATTCCTATTATGTCCGAAAACCTAACAAACGATGAGATTGTCCATCTTCGTGATATGCGGGATACCGTGTCATATCTGCACACTGGATCAAGTACATTAATTCCTGCTTTTGTCGTATTGCAATCCAGTATGATCTTTGGTTTATCGCGACTACCTGTGAATGTAAATGTAGCTATAAATAGAAATTTAGCTATAAACAGAAACTGCTTAGAACATTCAAAACTTACATGTAAAATTAAACCATTCAGAATTGCGAAAATGCTGCACTCTGTACACGGGCGTGCTCGCTGAAGGGATCAAATTAAATGCCTTTGAAATAAATGTGTAACACATTTTAAAGACAGTGTATTACAGATCAGAAGAGGGCCCGAGACAGTTTAGTGTCTTGCGGACCGAAATTCGCTACTGTGTGTGCTCGGGTCGATTTCCGGCAAACGCCACTGCATGCCTTCGTGTCTACGCTGACAGTAAATCAGTAGTTTGGAAAGTCACTCCATGTTGTATATGAGTGGTAGAAAGGCTTTTATCGCTCCTGGGAATGATTGGTGAATGTAGTTGTGGCATTAGAGTTTATGTTGGTTCCATCTATACGGTGCATCCTTTATAAAATGCCAAGAATTCTCACGGTGGTTGAGCGACGTCGAAAGACAAAACAGTTCCTGCTGCATTAGAACAACACTACAAAAATTGAAGAAGTTGAGAGGTATATAATTTAAAGAAATTTATTAACTTTTACAAATCAGGACTTTAAAGAAAACTATCAGAGAAAAGTATACTTCTTTGGTGACTGCCTACATTACAAATGTCATTTTTTGACTATCTTGGTCTATTTCATTTTTTGCAAGAATAGTGTAATACAATCTTTTCTCTTTTCAAAACTGTTTTGATTTTCATTCTAGATCAATTAGAAGCACAGTTATAGCTATTTAAAAAAAAAGCATCGTCTGCTACAAAATCAAAGTGGCAAACAACTTTAATGCTTTTTTCTCAGAATTATGTATTTTATAACAAATCTCTACCCTTATCATTATATCCCACATAATAATGGATATAATTTGATAAAATTTTCGGGAAATGTTTTAGATACTATTTTTAATGAAATGACGAACAATATTTGATGTATAATAAATAATTTTTTATTTGTAAGGAAAGGAATGACGAATCAGGGAAAATTTTCATATTTGATCATAAAATTGTCTGTATTATTTTTGCATTTTAAAATTTCTCTTAGATTGTAGGTCATTTTGAAGAATACTGTCATATGTATCATGTGTGAGAAGAAAATTAAAATAGTAGCATTAGAATTTTGTGCAGAGTAATAGGTGTTTTAGCTAAATATCACTAAAAATTACTTGAAATTGACCAATTTATAAAAAAGTATAGTATTTACAGGTAAGTTTTGTTGATTTTTAAGAGCTATTTTACCATAAAAGACCAAAAATTCCTTTAAAAATGATTTCTTAAAGAAAATTGGTTCCGAACCTACGCAGTCACCTTTTGTTCGGTAAAAATGGCATAATCAATTGACGACAGTGCCATTTGTGTTTCTTGCGCTAAACACATACTATGAAATGTTCAACAATGCTTCTTAAGGGGACAGTGGACCTTCATACCTAACTTTTGTTTTGTTTTGAATGGATTTGCTTGAAATTTGAATATGTGATTCGTACCATAGATATGTAAAAGTGGTTAAAATTTAAAAATGAAATATTAATAATTTATGAATGAGTTATTAATTATATCAAAAATTGTCCTCATTAAAAATGTTCCATGCGCATTTCTTTTGCATATAATATGGTAATTTTTATTTACAGGATACCTTATGGAACTAGCAATGAAACTTATTGCTTATTTTAAGCATTCATAAAAAATATAAAGAGACAAAAATAATAATAGTGAAAACACCCTTTTTTATGACGCAAAACACCTATAAATCATCTTTTCAAGTACAAAATTTAGAAATTCTGAGCTATGAAGCATAATTTTTTTTCAATAAGATTTATTTGATGTACAGTTAAGTATATAAAACTTAAATTTCAAAGCAATACGATAATCAGAAATGCGCCTGGAGCAGTTTGAATATTCGTTCGACACGAAAATTTTTATTTTGAGAAAAATACATTTAAAGTTATTGCTATTAGTAACCACATAATATCTAAATTAAATACAAATGCCTATAACTCGGAAAGTAATCACAGAAATTAAAAATTCTTTTTGCAACACATTCCTACTCGTCCGTAGTTTCACAATTCAATAAAATAAAAAAATCGAATTTTTGGACAAATTTCACAATTTTGAAAGTCTACTGTCCCCTTAAAATAAACTCAGACACAAATAAAGCTTTCAAACTATGCAATTTGTTTTATTTAAAAATAACAACAGCATATTACATATTCTTAATTACGTAAGGAAAATACCTTATTTATCACTGTATGGTGTTATAATATCGCTTGTATAATATGTAAAAAAAAATGCATATATCACTTATTAACGCTTGGAGTTCCTTTGTTTGACCAGTAAGTAAAGATAAACCTCTACTAGTTATGAATTAATATAATGTACACAACCCCCGAGCACGTTATGTAATTCATTCATTCGTCGCGTTACTGAGTTTTTCTTGATAACGAACAAACAAGCCTGTTTTGCGTTCTATGGCGCATAACGACGCATCCTAACCTTTTATAAAGGCCCACGCAACCGCAGTTTCTGTCGCAGTTAATGAATAACAATATTCCTTGTGAACACTAATGTGGAATCTTGGGAATACGAAGAAATTTAATATGTGGTGAATTATTTTTATGCTAATTATATTGTATCATTATATTCAACCTTCTCACATGGTGGATAATTATTTTCTTATTTTTTTATATTAGATAACTAATTTTTAAGATATTTGCTAGGGATAAGATAAGATACCTTTTTTTTTGTTTACTGTAGTGGAGTTACCAGTTTTTAGAAAAAAAAAAAAAATTATTTTGTTTTAGATTTATACAGGGTTCGCCCCTCTATCCGTTACACCCCCCTTAACTTCTAAACGGTGACAGCTTAGGCCATAAAGTTGGTGTCTAGGTATAGTAAAAAGGCTATGCGCTACTCTATGAGACATTTTACAACGCCATCTATCGCAAAATTTTGGAATGAGCGTTTTTATGTCAAAAACGGTACGAGATACGGGAAAAAAGTCAATTACAAAGTTGTTGGGCATCATCGATTTATTAAGAGCAGACACCTTGCGCACATTAACACTTAAAACAGAACGTAGAAAATGAACATTTGTTTGGCCACGATTTCGAAAATTGTCATGTCACAAAAAGTGGATGTTGCACCAATGTGCAGCGAGAAATCAAGTCCAGAGTGTATATAGTGGCTAATGGAGAACATTTTCAGCAACATAAATAAATGATCCTGAAGACAGAGAAGTGTCTCAGTTTCTTTCTACCACTCTTTATGACATGACAATTTTCGAAATCGTGAGTAAACAAATGTTAATTTTCTACATTCTTGTTTAAGTATTAATGTGCGCAAGGTGTCATTTCTCACTAAATCGACGATGCGGAACAACTTTGTAGTTGACTTTTTTCCGTATTTCGTACCGTTTTTGAGATAAAAAATCTCATTCCAAAATTTGTCGATATATGGTGTTGTAAGTTGTCTCATCGAGTACGCATAGCCTTTTTACTATACCTAGACACCAACTTTATGGCCTAAGCTGTCACCGTTCAGAAGTTAAGGGGGGGGGGTGTAACGGATATAAGTGAGAACCCTGTATAGTTGTAAAGTTAATTTTATAATATTTCAGTGAGATACCTCTTAATTCTGCAAATAATAAGTTTATAAGGGAAATGCATGTTGTTACGTGTTTGATTATTGTAATGAATTTATGAGGTAACCTAATTTGGCTCATTTGGTGCATACCTCTTAACAAATTCAATACGTTTGTAAATATCTTTAAACCTCTTAATGTTCTTAAACCAGTTGTTGGCCGAATGGCTAGGGCGCTGGCACTCGATTCAGATTCTATGAATTCTAGTCCCACTGTTGGGATGGATGTTTGTAGCCGTTCGGGATCGGCCTTAAACTGTAGGTCCCGGTCTAATTAAACCTCGTGTAGAAAAAAGTTGACTGTAGCGCTTCAAACCAAACCAAACCAAATGCTCTTAACTGGACATTTCTGTAACTTGATCTTAGTCCGAAAAGCGTTTGCGAGGGATTTTTCAATTCTCAAGTATATTATTGAGAAGCGTCTAGAGCGGTCACCTTCATATGAATTTTCATCACCGAACTAGAGAAAGTAATAATCTATATATATAAAACAGTTCCGTAACTGACTGACTGACTGATAACGCATAGACCAAACCGCTGGACCTAAAGGGCTGAAATTTTGCATGGTGATTCTTCTTATAGTGTAGGGGTGCACTAAGAAAGATCTTTGAAAAATTCTTCCTAGATTTTTTAAAATTAAATTTTTAAGCTTTTTTTCGTAATATTCTTTAAAGTTTGCATTTAAAATAATAATCCGAGGGTTATAAAATTTATACCACGAAAAAGATCATACAGATTCTTTTTAAACGAAATCTTTTACGAATATTTACTTTCATTTTATGATTTTTGGTGAATTTTCAAGATTTGTTTTTAGAATTTAATATATTAAATGCTTATCACGGGGATGCTTTTCGTTTTCTGTTTCTTTACTTTAAATTAATTTTGCTCACGTGGATAACAACGAAATAAATTGACAAAAACAAAACATTAAAATACGCTAAAAGATAAAATTGAAACAATAGACTCATTGAGATGGAAGTTTTTTAAGAATTTAATTCACATGAGTTTGTTTTTTGGATATTAAACATACAAATTAATTGCATTGATCGTTGTATTTAATTTGAATATTTGCTTCTACATTATTTTGTCTATAAAAATATCCGTTACGATTTTCTTATAAATATATTATTATTATTATTTTGGGCATTAATTTCATACATTGACCGTTGTATTTAATTTGAATGTACTCCGCAGCGAAACACGGGTATTCAGCTTGCTTTTCCATATGACTTTGTATTTAATTCAGCAGAGTTAATTCAAAGGAACATTTTTTAGTGTCGAAAAGAAGAGAAATGTAGGGCAAGACACATTTTTCTATAAAAAGAATAAACTTTGATACATAAATATGAGAATTTTGTATCGCTGAATCCTTTAAGTAATTAGATTTTTACTTAAAAGTAGAATCTTACCAATCTTATTGCACGATGATTTTTTAAATCGTTAACATAAGAATTATCTTTTCTATCTATACTTGTAATTGTATTAGACTATTACAAACTCAGTATAAATAGTTTGTACGGAAAATTACGTGCATATATATCAAAGGAGACATTGATAAATCTACTTTTCAGATCTGATCAAACGAACATGCAAGGAAACAATTGAGTGAAACTGCAGTTATTCATTTCCACTAGGACGAATGAAATTTTAGAGGGCGTGTCGAACCTACTATCAGGGATGTTCTAGGAAGAGCTAAAAAATTGCAGGATTTTGTAATAGCGGTGTAATTTTGTGCTAAATGACATGAAAATTTAGGAATTTTTATAATGTTGAGGGAGAATATATAATTTCAGTGCACAGCGGAATTGAAAAAAAAACCATAACATAAAACCTTTTTAATCAAATCTATAGTTTTCTGACCGGTGTAATTCTATCATTCTCTTCTTATAGTACAATATTATGAAAAGTATTTATGGACAAAAGAGAGTAAATAACCTTTATTATAGAGCCCCCTATAATACACGATATACAGGGAAATATGTTTTCACTAGTGTAATAGAAAAAGATCGAGGGCGTTTAATTTAGAAATCATTCATATTTAGGATAAAAGTTTTCCTTGTATTTTCAATCCTTAAACCAGAGAAAATTAAAATGCAAATGTTTCATTAAGACTTATATACCTGTTATTCTAACACCAATGACAATAGAAAGCTGAAGACAATACTTTTACACAACATTGGCAATCGATCAACTTTATTAAATATAGAGTGTCCGGGCTAAAGGTTACCAAAAGTCATGACTTATTTTTACGGAACTACCACTTAGAATTAAAAAAAATATATTTAAATAGAAACAACATCTTGCCAAGTTTTGATTCTACTTTCTGAACATTTCCAGCTCTTCGTTGTTATAATTATGAAATATCTGAGTTTGAAGGCGTTGGCCTAGGTAACTCAGTTAAAAGACTTGATCTATGCTCCTATGGTCCAAGTTTTAATATATCCTGAACTTTTGACGTTTCACAACGAAATTTTTCTATTTTCTGAGGAAATCGAGCTATTCGATGATAATTTATGAAATATCTGAGTTTGAAGGCGTTGGCCTAGGAAACTCAGTTAAACATCTAGTCCTATGGTCCAAGTTTTAATATCAGTCATAGATTTCGATCATAGTATCATAGATTTCGATGTGTGCACCTTTTGTAGCCTGACTAACGTCTAAATGGCAATCGAGTTCTCTCCAAGTGTTTCGTAGCATATCAGGCGTTATTAGACTTTTTTGCTTGGGGATTCGTTAAATTTATTGAGTATAAACAAGAAATTGAAACTGTGGATGAGTTGAAGAAGCGTATCATTCAAGAAATTCGTGCAATAACTTCTGAAATGCTACGAAACACTTGGAGAGAACTGGGTTACCATTTAGACGTTTGTCGTGCTACAAAATGTGCACACATCAAAATCTATGATACTATGATCGAAATCTGATTGATATTAAAACTTGGTGAGATGTTCTTTCTATTTGAATATTTTTTTTAAAATTCTAATGGGTAGTTCCGTAAAAATAAATCATGACTTTTGGATACCATTAGCCCGAACACCATTTTTTTAAATTTTTGAACAGATAATGGGAACTCACCAATCTGAAAACTATTTCTACGATTTGCGGAAATATGTTGACACCCAACTTGCGTTTGGAAAAGCTGTAATTTATTTCTTCCTGCCTACTTCGCTTATTAAATTTACTGCATTCTTTTCCGAGACTCAGCCACAAATTTGGTGCATTTATAAAGGTTATATAAACAGCTTCTTACGTATAAAGTTAAAAGTATATCAAGCTGAGAAGAAAAAAATCATTCACTGCTAAAAGTCTATTTTACCTCCAAACTTTTCGAAACTTGTCACGACTTTCGATTGCCTGATCCACTTAAAACTTGCTTCTTAATAGAAAATTGGTTCCTTCAAATGCCTTTCGCCTGATTGGCGAGATATTTTCTGTGTGGTCGCTAAATGATTTCTTTTGACAAATACTTTTGGCGATTTCTTTTTTTTAACACAATATTTGTTTTTCGGCTATTTTGATTTACTTTTGTTTAGATATCAATTTTTTTATCCTCTTCGATTTACTACTGAGATTTTTGTCGATTCATAAATTAAAACGGTATTTATGCTACGAAACCTTTTCTTTCATTTCTTTTAAAACTTTTTCTACTAAATTATTTCCATAAAATGGTTATCCTGGTCCCTTTAAGTTAAAATGTTGTTCTCGAACAAGATGCTATACGTTTAAAATGTTGTAATTTTTTTTACGTTTTTTGCGAATGCAAAAGGAAATATATTGATTCGACACAAAACATAACTGATATGCTAGATTAGCTGAAGTTAAAATTCAGGGTGTCCGGGCAAAAGGTATCTAAAAGTCATGACTTATTTTTATGGAACTACCCATTAGAATTGAAGAAAAAAAATATTTAAATAGAAAGAACATATCACCAAGTTTTAATATCAATCATAGACTTCGATCATAGTATCATAGGTTTCGATTTGTACACCTTTTGTAGCACGATAAACTTCTAAATGGTAATCCAGTTCTCTCCAAGTGTTTCGTAGCATATCAAGAGTTATTTCACGAATTGCTTGAATGATACGCTTCTTCAACTTTTCCAGAGTTTCAACTTTTTGTTTATACAATACAGACTTAATGAAACCCCAAGCAAAAAAGTCTAATAATTCCTAATATGCCACAAAACACTTGGATAGAACTGGATTACCATTTAGACGTTAGTCATGCTATGAAAGGTGCACACATCGAAATCTATGATACTATGATAGAAATCTACAATTGATATTAAAACTTGCTGAAATGTACTTTCTATTAAAAAAAATAATTCTAATGGATAGTTCCGTAAAAATAAGTCACGACCTTTGGATACTTTTAACCCGGACACCCTGTAAGTTATACTGCTAAACTATACTACTCCACCTTAACTTAGGACCGGAGTTTCGCCTTTGTTTCGGACTCCTCAAAAAGGACTGATCTCTACGACACAGGGCGTTACAGGAACGTTTTTTGATAACTGCCTTATATAGACGGAGCCCTGAATTTCAGACGTGTTTGATTGGGACTCATGGTTATTTTATATCAGGAATACTGCGGCGAACCAAACTTTAAAGTAGGGCTATCCCAATACAAATTTTATATTTATTTTAAACTGGTGACTAGCAACCACTCAACACTAGTGCAATGAGTAACACTACTTCGGAAAATTATCAATAAACATTCATGTGGGGGATCGTACCCATTCCCACCCTCTCAAATGATGCCTGGAGGTCATTGTTACAATTTGGCTATGCCAGATCTCTAATCTCAGCCTCGCAGCGACAGTTGTCGCCTTGCTCTGAGACATGCACTTTTATGCTCCTCGCAAATGACGTATTCCGACTGCAGCGCGACTATTTTACATAATGTAGTATTGTTCAGCACCTTTTACTTAACAACATATTCACATTTTAAACAGATTGGACTAGTTTTGGTCGTGTTATCCCTCTTTTTGTGATTTTTCCTTAATTTTTCATAACTAGTGTAGTTATAATGAAATGCACTTATATGAAAGCTTCGTACATTTTTTTTCCATGTTCAAAAAATAAGATTTGGTATTCTAGCAAAGGCCTGGAAATTTTATTTTTGCTAGACTTGTGATAAATGAAAGGAATAGGATATACTCGAAATAGTTATGCTTACAACTAGATGCATTACATTTAATGTATCGTTATTATGGAAGAAAGCATACTAAAATGAGAAGGAAAACACGTCTGATGTCTAGAGCAATATTTTTTGCTTTTTCTACTGATAAAGACGACTGCGTAAGATGCTTCTAAGGAAAAAATATATAAGGAGTAGAAAACAAATTTATCTACAGTATATGATTTTCTTTCACTTCTCTTAAATAAAACGTATTAAAGTCTATTGTACATTTCAATGGTAACAGGAGTTTGAGATATCGTAAAAAGTTTGCCTTAATCAATGTTATGGGAAATTTTATTAGAAAAGACCATTCTCAGTTATCTGGATAAACAAAAAAGATAGAACAAAAGATAGCCAGAAAGATAAATAAAAAGCATTCTTATAAATATGTTTGTAGTTTTAAAAACATAACACAACGTTTTGCATAGACTATAGATTAGACATAGACTATAGATTCAATATACAGGGTGTCCAGGCTAAAATTATCCAAAAGTCATGGCTTATTCTTACGGAACTACCAATTAGAATTATAAAAAATATTATTTAAATAAAAAGAAAGTCTCACCAAGTTTTAATATCAATAGATTTCGATCATAGTATCATAGATTTCGATGTGCGCACCTTTTGTAGCACGACAAACGTCTAAATGATAATCCAGTTCTCTCCAAGTGTTTCGTAGCATATCAAGAGTTATTACACGAATTGCTTGAATGATACGCATCTTCAACTCATCCAGAGTTTAAAAATTTTGTTTATACACAACGGGTTTAAAGAATCCCCGAACAAAAATATCTAATAACGCCTTATTTGCTGCGAAACACTTGGAGAGAACTGGATTACCATTTAGGCGTTTTTCGTGCTACAAAAGGTGTACACATAGAAATCTATGATACTATGACTGAAATCTATGATTGATATTAAAACTTGGTGAGATGTTTTTTCTATTTAAATATTTTTTTTTAAAATTCTAATGGGTAGTGCCGTAAAAATAAGTCATAACTTTTGGATACTTTTAGCCCGGACACCCTGTATTATTATAGATAACTACATCATGTATGATAGATGTATGTTTACAAATCTACTCAGCAATTTTTATTGTTAGATTTAGTAGCTTAGTTTAAATACTGTTCCAAATAAAAAAATTCCGTTGAGTAACCGTTTTCATTAAAGTTGGCCGACAGTTGGATTTGACCGTAGGGGTTATGTTGAAACAATCGTTGGCATGGCAGCTCACCCAACTGTTGGCTGTTAGTTGGCCCAAACTTTGAGAGAGTAATCGGAAACTTAGATTTCAAACAGAACAACAACATTTTATAGTTGTTCGTCATCAGCATTTAAATACCGTTGGGATAATATTTGCCGTCTGGATAAATAGAAAAAATCGAAAGATAGCCAGAGAAATAAAATAGAGAATAATTTTTAAATCTTGTCAGCCAGTAAAAATTTAAAGCATTATGCGTTATTGACTGTAGATTTAGCTTTTTTTTAAATTTCGACAAGTTATCCCTGGATGCACGTCTACAGATCTATACAGTAATTTTTTGTTGTTGTTAGATTTAACTATAATATAATTTTAGGTTTCAGTTCCTTATGTTTTTTTTTAGTTGAACAGTTAACACGTTTTCAGATAGGGGTAGATTGCGGGTGAGGTTTCTATTATTTAAATAATTTTGAGACAGCAGCAGAGACCTATAATTAACTACAAGACATTAACTCTGTGCTTAGAGGGCAAAATGTTATAAGAAGCTTTTCTTTAAAAAATTGAGTTTTTCGCATTCCGGATTACCGTTCGGCGATATTTTCTACTTACAGTAACTACTGTAAGTAACAGCCAAATATTTTTATGAAACATTAGCTGAAAACCCGCACTTTGCTACGGAGCACATTCAAATTAAATACAACTCTCAATGCATGCAATTAATGACAAATGTATATATATATATATATATATATATATATATATATATATATATATATATATATATATATATATATATATATATATATATATATATATATATATATATATATATATATATATATGTAAACAAATCGTAAGGGATATTTATTTTTTTTAATAATATCCAATCGTCTGCTGCATTAGAAAGAAAAAAAAAATATTTTTTTTGTCTATTTAGCTGTTATGCACGTGACGATAAATTTATTTAAAGTACTAGAAAAAGAAATCACGGGATCAGCATTTAATAAGTTAAATTCTAAAAATGAATCTTTAAAAATTCACCAAAATTCAGAAAATCGAGGTAAAGATTCGAAAAAGATTTCATTTTAAAGGACTTTGTAGGGTTTCTCACGTGATATAAATTTTATAACCCTCAAATTATTATTTTAAATGCAAACTTTAAAAAAAGTTACAAAAACAGCTTAAAAATTTAATTTAAAAAATCTAAGAAGAATTTTTCAAAAATCTCTCTTAGTGCACCCCTACTCCATAAGAAGAATCGCCATGCAACATTTCAGCCCTTTAGGTCCAGTGGTTTGGTCTGTGCGTTGTACGTCAGTGAGTCAGTCAGTCAGTTACGGAACTGTTATATATATATATATATATATATATATAGATTGGTACCATCGTTTGATCATGTAAAACAAATTACTGATTTTCCATGATATCTTGAATCTTAGAATTTTTGTCACGTAAAATGCTTATAACACTTTGCCACCTGAGCACAGAACATAGTATCTAAAACTGTCTACGTTCATCAACTGTTTATTTATCAAATACTGAAAAGAATTTGTGAATTTTTTCAACAGTCACTTTTACTTCTAAATTTTGAATGATTCTCAAAGTATTAAAGCGTGTAAAGCTGTTAAAATCTTTGAAAGATTATTAACATTTATCACAACTTTCGAGCTGCCAATGGTGTGCTTTTTCAGGCGTGGGTGTTTGCAAACCCGCAGTTGTTCATCTATTTTAGCACTGGTATGAACATTTCCGAACCGGGGGAAATCTAATTACAACTTATTTCCCAGATGTTGGAAAATTTCCTGGCAGATGCTTAATCACTGTATTTAAGCTAGGCCTACTTAAACGGAAACAATTAACGATAGTTATTTTTGAACATTTATTGAACTGTTTGAAACAGTTAATTGCTTCTATTTATCATATCGAAATTATGGTGGAACTTTTAAAATGTTCAAACGCATTAACTTTATTGTTTATTTATGAAAATTGATTCATCAGGAGCTGAAATTCTTTTAACTTTAAACTGCTTTAGGATAGTGAAAAATGTGCCTCGCTTTGAAACAGTTTCCCCTTAAATCGTGGTCAGGACATTTTCTTCAAAACCGAAAGATACGATTGTCATTTCGCCTAACGGATGGTCATTAGGGTGTGTTTTAAAAATGAGTAATCGGTTTTACTTTTATAGAAATTTGTGGAAATAATCTCCAAGAAATTTCATAGAAGTGCACTTAGATAATTATAACAAATCTAAAGCGTAATTATTTATAGATAATCTCTAAAGTCTAATAAAATCTCACCCACTTCCTCGGAATATTGACTCTAAATTTCTGCCATTTTCAGTACCGTTATAACAAAGTGTTACTTGGTATACTTCCGAGATAGATTCAGTTGCTAAAAAAAAAATATCAAGTAGTCTCTTCTAATGAAACTACCGCGGGTTATTAACGTAGGATTACTTATCGTTGCTTACCTCTTTTGTAGGTATATATGTATGTATGTGTTATGCATATATGTATCTATCTATATATATAAAACAGTTCTGTAACTGACTCACTGACTGACATACAACGCACAGACCAAACCGCTGGACCTAAAGGGCTGAAATTTTGCATGGCGATTCTTCTTATGGTGTAGGGGTGCACTACGAGAGATTTTTGAAAAATTCTTCTTAGATTTTTTAATTAAATTTTTAAGCTGTTTTAGCAACTTTTTTTCAGTTTGCATTTAAAATAATAATTTAAGGGTTACAAAATTTATATCACGAGAAAGATCATAACCATTCCTTTAAAATGAAATATTGTTCGAATCTTTACCTCGATTTTCTGATTTTTAGTGCATTTTTAAAGATAAAATTTTAAAATTTAATTTATTAAATGCTGATCACGTGATTTCTTTTTCTGGTACTTTAAATGAATTTATCGTCACGTGTTAACAGCTAAATAGACAAAAAAAAAATTTTTTTCCTTGCTAATGCGGCAGACGATTGGACATTATCCAAAAAAATATTAAAATACAATAAATCTATTATGGTCCTCAAACTGTATACGGTGGTTTTATAAATATATATATATTTTTTTTTACATGAATTGTATACATTGATCATCGTATTTATTATATATATATATTGGCATTAATTGCATACATTGACCGTATTTAATTTCAATGTACTCAGTAGCGTAGTGTGGGTTTTCAGCTAGTCTATATATATGTACGTATGAATATATATACATATCTGCACGTCAAAATTTTTACGCATTTTGGCATTTTTCTGTTTAACTTTTTACTGCTAGCCCAAGCGATACAGAGTGGGTTTGGCATGCTGTCAAAATTATAAGTCGGGACGGAGGAACTCTGGAATTTTGCTTTCCGGAGCACCGTTATTGAGGAATGTAATCATACGTTAAAATATTTTGGTAAATCTGAATCACATGATAATGTTTCTCGCCAAGCTATTTTTTTGTGTGAAACATTTGTCGGGTTAGCCCGGCCACACATCGAATGCAACAAAACGGTGCGCAACGTTTATGTTGCACCCTTTCTGTATTCGACGGATCGTCTGCAATGTAATCAAACGAGAGTGCTACACACCGGATGCAACATTGTTTTGAAACACCCCGCGTCATTTCGGGAACGTTGCTGCAACAAAAATGTATGCTTCTCTGACCAATGTTTCTCGACACACAGCTGGTGAAACATTTTATCCTGCGCATGTCCGGGAACACGCGCATTTTATTTTCATTAATGCTTCATGTTGAGGATTTTTGCATTATTATAATAAAAAGAGATACAGGTTGATGCTGACAAGTTGATAGTTCTTGTCCACGCAGGACTAGAAATTTATGATTTTAGAGAGAAGTACCACCGCAACCAAGATGTAATAAATAAAATTTGGCAAGATATAGCTGAGGAATTGAATATTCCAAGTATGTACCACACCAATTTATCACATTTAATCGAATAAACATTGCCCTCAAGTAATCCAGACACCCCCAATTTTTAATATATTGGTAAGAAAGAAAAAAATAGGGTTGCGTCACTCAGGGCCAGATCTAGGGGGGCGTAAGCAGTGCATCTGTCCAGAGCGGCAAATTTGAGGGGCGGCAAAATTGGTAGAAGGAGAAAAAAACTGCGCCTATGTTGTTTTTTATTAATTTTTTTTAATATTTTATAAGATATGTTTTTCTTAGATTTAAAAGTAGATACTTAACTATATATTTGTCTTTCTTTTGTTACTGCTCTTTATATTAATACGTTTACAAAACAAAAAAATCTTTCGTTATTCAACAATGTTATTAAAAGTTATTCCGTAATGTTATTAAAAGCCTTTCTTCTGGAGGTATACTCTTCCGGTAGCTGGTGTTCTTTTTCCGAATCTTGTCTTCAACAAGTCCCAAGAGATAAGGAAACGTAGGTATGCTTAAAGTACAATAATTGTAAAACTTATCTGGGTCATTTCTAAGTTCTTTAATAAAACTGCCAATGTCTCTTTTTTTAATGATTGGATGAATCCAACGGCTTCGTTTTGTTTTTTCATCCAAATATCCACAAAAGAATAGCTACTTCTACTTCCTCACTTGGCATATCACCCACAATTATGACCAAACTACTTACCCAAAACTGAACACTTCCCTCAACAAAGAACAAAATACTGCAGATCTCTTCAACTCCCGTGTTCTTACTTACTACTGATGATATATCAAATCAACCTAGCGTTGCAAGTCAAAATGTATCACCGTTTTCCACGATAAAACATTTTGGTTGCGCAACGCCTAGCAACAGAAACGTTGCGCACCGTTTTGTTGCATTCGGTATGTGGCCGGGCTTAGAGTTTATATATTGGGGTAGCTAGAAACAGTTCTGTAAATTTACGCCACATGGTTCTCCATTTTGTAATGCCATATTGGCTACATATCGCCAATATGGAATTATGTCGTCCGTATTATGATCTTATCACGTTCTTCATATAGCCAATATTTTTTGTTGTACTCCTCATTTTATACACTGATCGCTTGCTGCACACTTTCTATTCATTTTTTATATAATTAATATTTTAAAATGTGTCATTATTAATATTAATTATTGAATTTCCAATCGATTTATTTCCATTATTATTAATTTGATTTCTGACACACATTATATCCTATGAAATTTAAATAGAGGGCTTTAAGTACAGGAGTTTAATTTGATTATTCTTACACAGACACATAAAAAAAAGAAAGCCTACAAAAGTATTGAAAAACCATAAAATACAATAGATAATTGTTTACTTCAATTTAACATGTAAAGAAAACGTAACTGAAACAAACTAATCAAGTAATGTTTAATTAAGGGGACTCACTACCCTTAAACTTTTAAAACATTCTATTTTTTGACAAAAAAAATATATGTTAAAGCCTGATTATTTCTGAACAAAATAATGCAAACCGCATGCAACTATTCCGCTTAGTTCCGGAGATATTGATATTCTAAATATTTAATTACTGATCAAGTTTATGGTAAGAAAATTTTTAAACTCATTTTTCTCAAAATAGTTTTGCATCGTTCTGCAACTGATATCTCAAAAACTGTGAAACATAATTCCAGGAAATTTTTATCACTGCATAACCATGTTATTTTATTGCGTCGGAACTAGAATTATTGCAATCCCTGCACATTTTGTTATTTTTTTAGGGGTAAATTAATGCAAAAATTTAAGGAAATTTTAAATATATTTTGAGCAGTTTTTAAAAAAAAATTTAAAAATATTTTAATGTTGAATGTTTTATGTTCAATTGCATTTTGAATTATTTATTTTAAATATAAAACAGGAATTATACATTTAAGTGTAAAATTAATTTCATAGTTCCGCATGCAAGCCAGTATACAATAAAAATGCTTAAAAAACAAGGTATATCTAAAGTATTTAAAAAAACTATATAAAATTATTTTGAGAGTTGAAAATGTGTTTATTAAAATAAATATATCAATTTATCATATACATAAAATTTGGAAAAATTGGGAGTAAATTGAAATAGTTACAAAGAGTCAAAAAGTATGAAAATATGCCTTATTTCCTCGACTTAAGAGTTGTGAGTCCACTTTTAAATCTCCTAACCGTCGTTTTCCCAATTTTAACTAAAGAAAGAATTATTTCTTCAAGAATGTATTCCTGTGTGTTTAGAAGTAATGGACAATTCTGAGCTAATTATTTTCTAGTACTTAGATATAATTAACATCCATAGATCATCAGTTATTCATATAAAATAAAATATTCATAGACTTCAGTGGTAGGTTAACTTATTTTATATAAAGAGTGGCTGCAGTAAAGTAAAGTTAAAACAAATTATTAGTCGTGGTCTAAAGGGGTAAAACAGTAAAAAGCTTAAATGTATTTAGAATGATGAAATTTTCTCCTTTTGTATCAGACTTCCTCTTCCCGTTTACTTTTGCTAGAAATGGAAATAAAAGACAGACAGGAAACTGAACGCTTAGAAACCTTAGAAAAGATTGTCTGAAACTATAATCTTTGATTAAAAGGTAGGTCAGCTATTATTAAGTGGATATTCTATCGTTTCCTTAACAGACAGATGGCAGACAAAAGGACCGATTAATAACGTCATTTTTAAAATTTGTACGACTGCATTGCATTTAAACATGTACCTATTTGGCTTCATTTGTTGTAAATAAATATCCTTTAATAGAACGTATATCCCCTGTTTGTTATTAATCTCACAGTTACAAGATAGATCTTTCTGTACCAGTACAGGTACACATTTATATATATATAGTGGAACCTTCATCGATCGTTCCCCGAATCAACGTTTTCCCGTATATGACATTCATTTCATCCGTTGCCGATGATCATATTTCTTTGTTTTGTTCCTTCAACTAGAGTTGTCCCTCATTTACCGTTCAGCATAACCGGGCCTTTGAAAAGCGATAGATCGATGCGCCACTGTGTGTATATATATATATATATATATATATATATATATATATATATATATATATATATCCACTTCGCTACGGAGTACATTCAAATTAAATACACTGCTGGCCACCCAAATTGCAACACCAAGAAAGACAAGAGATATCACAACAAAATTTATTTTGTAGATAACAGGTTGACCAAGTATCAAATGATTAAATTTCTAGACTTCTGTGAAGTGTGGTTCCTGCAAAAATCAGTAGCCAGAGTAGCCGCCATTGTTGGAGATCACCGCTGCCACACGCCTCGGCATTGATTCAAAGAGACTTTGGATGAGTTCTTGGGGTACAGCAGACCAAGCAGCTTCCACACGTTGCCAAAGTTGATCGGCTGTGGCAACTGGGGATGGAATCTGGGTCAATCGTAGAGCAACCATGGACCACATGTTTTCTATCGGCGAAAGATCCGGAGAGCGAGGCGGCCAGGGAAGCAATTCAATATGGCGATTGACGAAGAACCGTCAAGACGAAGAGACAACAGGATAATGCGCGACCACACGTGGCACGCATTATCCTGTTGAAATATGGCTGTGGGCAAGCCCTGAAGGTAAGGAAGGACAACTGGCTCCAACACCTCGGAGATGTAGCGCTGGCTGTTTAAAGTACCGGCAATGCGTACTAGAGGTGTGCGAGAGTGATATCCAATACCGCCCCATACCATAATACCCGGTGCAGGACCAGTGTGGCGGTGCATAACGCAGCTGTTCAGCATCCTCTCTTCACGGTGTTTCCAGAATCGAATGCGACCATCGTGGTGTTGCAGACAGAAGCGTGACTCGTCAGTAAAGACAATTTCATACCATTCTGCCGTCCACATCCTTCTGTCATCGCACCATTGGCGGCGGAGACGTCTGTGGTTCTGCGTCAAGGGTAGACAAAGCAATGGACGTCTTGCGGACAGACTACTCTGCTGTAAACGGCGTCGAATGGTACGCGCAGACACTGGATGATGCGTTATAGACTGCATGTGCTGTGCTATGGTTCGTGATGTGACTGAGCGATCCGTCACTGCCATGCGCACAATTTGCCTGTCATCACGTGAAGTGGTGCGCTGAGGGGGATGCGATCGAACACGCCGGTCCGTCGTACCCTCCTGCATCCAACGATCACATATCCGCATTACAGTTGTTTGGTTTCATGCAACACGACTACCGATTTCCCTGAAAGATAATCCACAATCTCGGCCACTATCCTTCCTCTGTCGAACTCGGATACTTGATCAAAAGACGATCGCTGTTTTCGACGAGGCATAATTGATAGTTTTTTTGAAAAAACCACAAGAAAAACACAATTGCCGATTAATTATTTTAAATGCAAACTTTAAAAATGTTACAAAAACAGCTTAAAAATTTAACAGACGATCTTTTCAAAAATCTTTCTTAGTGCACTCCTACACTATAAGAAGAATCGAAAAATTTAATGATGAAAAATTTAATTCGTTTATGAAAAATTTAATTATGATTAAATTAATTTAATTATGATGAATTTAAATATGAAAAATTTAATTCCTTTAGGTCCAGCGGATTGGTCTGTCCGTTGTATGTCAGTCAGTCAGTTACGGAAGTGTTATATATATGTGTGTGTGTGTGTGTGTGTGTGTGTGTGTGTGGAATCCGGGTGTAGGGTAAGTACTAGTGTATTGTCCAGGGCTATTCAAAACTAAGAGTTCATTTACCGTCTAAAACTATTTATTCAGAGTTAGAAATGTCGCACAGCATAATAGAGACAGAATATATAGAGTAAACACTGTAGTACAGATATGCAATGACTCCTGTACGCGGCCCACAGTTTCCGCATACCCCGGCTTCCTCTTGCCGAATCCTCTAGGTGCCTAGTAGTAATCTATGGCGTTGCTTCCGCGACCTCTGGTGGATTTCTCACTCTACAGCTCGGTTTTCCGATCTGCAGTGTCCTCGCTGCACGGGAACAAATCTGAAAAAACGAATAATTCAGGGGAGAGAGAGTATTTACAGATAAATGTGAAGACAGATTAGTTTGTCCACGGTTTTAACAGATAAGCCGAAGTGTTCGCCAGGTTTGGACCTTCATGTTCTCCAAGTTTCTTAACTTCGTATCTGTCCTTGGGCTTTACACGGATCCCTTCGTAGTCTACGAGAAACTTTGGTCTTATTTTCAATCCACTACCGAATTGAGTGAGTTGGATAACCACAAGGTCTTCTTTATAGTCATAGGATTTTTTTCCTTTTCTTGTCAAATCCTCTTGAATATCCTTATTGTATCTTCGAAATATTTTTCTTCGCGTCATCGCGGATCTCTTTAAAGTTATTCATAATAAAGTTGATTCTTTCTTCTTCTAAAATTTCTAAAATTTTGGATTCCTCTCTGCTTCTCATCTTGACTCCTGTTAACAATTCGAATGGTCTTTCTGGGGCTTCTCGATAGTGTTGAATTGATCTTTCTTTGCAATATGTCCAAATGTTTGTACCATTGGTGGGATCGTTTAATGATTGCTGGACCTAGATGACGGGTGTTGCGTCATACGGTTCTCTTCTGATTAATGAATAAGTGCGAATGCTGCTTCACGCTCTCTAAGACGTCACACGCCCGCGCCGGGGATATTTTTGCATCTTGCGGAAGAAGGTGACTCAAAATGCATCTGGCATCTGAACCAACAATCTTAAAAGGAGGCGTTTTCTGTGTAGAGTTTACGTGACAGCTGGTGACAGTGTGGAACAGTGTTGAATAAGTATTTGTAAATATCTTTAGTGCTACAATTTGTTGCAGCATAATGTTTATGCTTTAAGTGTCAAGCCAAGGAAGCGGAATAAAGCCATTTGGATTGTCAAGAAACCGGGTGGATTTTATTTTGTTATATATTCGTCATTAGGTAAGAAGATCTTATCACTCATCACCAGTATTTTAATACAGTGCAAAAGATTATGCAGTAGGTTAAGATGTCGCGAACAATAAGTAGACCCACTGCATCCTTTATTTAGTTATATAAGTTCCTGCCCAGATTGGCTAAAGTCGGGTAGACTCAGTTTAGTGTCACAGTCAGCGAGTGCACATTTCGGTGGTACAGGGAGGTACTCGATTTCTTACAGTGATAATTTGGATAGGATTGGGATCAATGTTGTATGTAATCGCTCTACCTGTCCGTTTCACCATGGAACTCCCGTGGTAGCTTTGGTGTATTCAATATTTTCCTGCTCACAATAGTCTGGAAATTCCTTAGAATTAAATGCTCCACCGCGATCAGGTATAATACGTTGAGGGTTTCCAAATATCGCTTGCTGTTGTTTCAACCTCGCTGTGGCATCCTGGGTGGATGCAGTCTTTACCGGATTTAACCACGCAAACTTTGAGAAAGAGTCTATCACGCTAAAAATATGATTGCAATTTTTGTTTGTGGTCGGAAGAGGAGCAATGAAAAATCAACATGCCATGTCGAGAAAGGCACAGCTTCTTTAGAAATCGGATTTAACCAACCAACCTGCTTTCCCCGCTTTCTTATTTACTAAGATACATTTGACACAGATATCTATAATATTTTTTAATGTTGGGAAAATAAAAATCGCGTTTAACTACATCCTCAGTTTTTATACTCAGTTTTTTATACTATATATATATATATATACCGGGTGGCCATAATTAAACTGACAGTGCTCACAGTGTTCTGTAGCGCGATCTATTTGCGAGAATGACGCCACATTTTGTAGGAAGATTAAACAAGACGGGGGACGAAGGATTCCGCGAAAAAATAAATTAGTTCCAAAAGTCACCGCTAGGGGAATATTTGGCGCTGTGTAATAGAAAATAGAGTGTTAACAAATGCAAATTAATACGGAATAAAATTACCTTTTATTATGCACATTTTCTTATTTAGTTCAAGTGCAATATGGCAACACTTTTAAAAAAGCGTAAAATCTACATAAACACTCGTGATAAAGTCTCGTGATCTGCAATATCACGTACGCTGAGCAGAAGAAGAAGTTCTTTATTCAAATTTCACGTTACATCCATTGGCACAGTGCCAGCTGCTTGGATTTTAAAAGGCAATGTGTTACGTTTCGAATCAATCGGATTGAAAGTTTATGTGCAATGTTTCCTTCTTTAGTCGAGCGTGCGTTACTGGTCAAATTCTTTTACCTCAACCAGTGCAACGCGTCAGCCGCTCTTCGTGCTTTTAGAACGCACAAAAAAATGCGTAAAGGTAACGGTCCTGTGTCAGTTAATGGGCTAAAAGCAATGGTTGCGACGTTTGAGAAAACAGGTTCTCTGAAGGTTCAGTCAGGCAGAGGACGAAAACCTGTACCACAGAATACAATCGAAACAGTTGCCACGGCGATTGTCGACAGAGTACCAGACAATATTGCTGCCACCTCTAGCACTCGTGGATTAGCTCGGAATATGGATATGCCTTACAGTACGGTATGGAAAATCTTACGAAAGATTATCAACTTCTATCCGTACAAGATCAGCCGTGTACAGGAGTTACTGTACCTCGACCACGATAAGCGATAGACTTTTGCTCTCACCTTTCTTGCCAGAATGGAGGTGGATGATGTTAACACTCTATTTTCTATTACACAGCGCCAAATATTCCCCTAGCGGTGACTTTTGGAACTAATTTATTTTTTCGCGGAATCCTTCGTCCCCCGTCTTGTTTAATCTTCCTACAAAATGTGGCGTCATTCTCTCAAATAGATCGCGCTACAGAACACTGTGAGCACTGTGAGTTTAATTATGGCCACCCGGTATAAATAAATAAATATATATATATATATATATATATATATATATATATATATATATATATATATATATATATATATATATATATATATATATACATATATATGTGTTTTTTTTTTTTAAATTTCATTTTCACAAAATGTTTAAATTCGGAAAGAAAAAATAATCACTTACGTCTGTTTGTCCAAAATACGTAATTCTTTTTTTCGAAAGCTCTCACGATTTCCTAGTTCTCTAAACATGTCTTCCTTAATAGGAAAGTGATGTTATTAACGTTTTTTTTGGGGGGAAGAAAGGCTGAAAAGTTTCTATGCGGTCACTAGATTATTTTTTGATCCAGTGAAAAGATTTTTTTGCAATTTAGGTTAACGAGTTTAAACATTGCCGAGATTTTCCTAACACACAACAAAAAAATTCTCTACTTGAATGGATTCCTTTTCCTTCAAAATCAGGAGTTTCACCGCTTTCGAAAAGTACTTCCTTTGAATTAAAGTGTCCAGGGATAGGATTTAAAGTAATGCAACTACATATTAACTAAAGTACTTTATAGTCACAAATATGCTAATAGAATGCTATCAAAAGTTTGTGACTTAAAATTTTTTTCTAACCTTTTTTTAATTTTGTGAAATTTTACGATATTATTTGATTTTTTTATGCAATTGTGGTCACTGATACAAAATCTCATACCAAAATTTGTCGTGACTTTGAATATGTTTCTTCGCTTAGTTTCTCATTATACTATTAAAAGAATATCAAAATCGTGTTGTAATAATCTCTCCCTGGAGGACTGCACATTGTCAGTCAACAATAAAATTTCACAGAAGTTCCGCATTATGAATTCCTTTCCGTTGTAGCGTACTGGAAGCATGGTCTTATTTTTTTCCCAAGACCCCACAGAGTGCTTGAAACACAGCTGCGTGTTTATCAGGGAAAGTTTTGCCAGTTTCCACCGGTTTTGAACACGTGGGGGATTAAAAAACGTTTTCCCACAGATACAGCCAGTAAAGCTGTCGCACTAACGATTCTGGAATGTAATAAAGTTTCGGCGTTAATATAACGGCGTTAGTTTATATATATATATATATATATATATATATATATATATATATATATATATATATATTTAGTTTTATTCGGCGTTAGTTTATAATAAAGAAACTGTCACCAACGATTGCCAACCCCCTCTCTAAGAGAGAGACGCCGCACAGAATCCGCCTTGGGTGGACGTGTTTTTTATAAGCTCAGGTGTTGGGACTGTATGGGTCCGGGAGCGTGCCTTGTAGATCTGCACAGAGTTAAATTGAATATGTTGTAACCTTAAATGTTAATATTTTTGCTTGTAAATAAATTTCCTCGTTAAGTTTCTGTTTTACAAATTGGCTTCGCATTTTATTTAGGACACTGTTTTTTGTTAGTATGGATCAAATAGTAGTAAATTTTAGCAACGCCTCACAGAATCGCCTCAACCATTTACCGTGACGCCACACAGTCTACTGTACTAATTTATTGGTAGAAATATCTACTCCTGATTGGGTCATGAAACAAGGCTCCGAAACCGATCGTTTAATGTAACCCAACATCCGAAGTTTTCATAATTGTCTCCAATTATTGGTTGATAACCTGATTTTTCTCATGTCCTATTGGCGTAAGAAAGGCGGTTGGGATTCCGATTGGAAAATTTGTATTATTTTCTTCTGCGAACGTTTATTTCGCATGCCATGGTTAAAAAAAAATACTTTGTTTCAAACTTCCTATTAGATGAACATGGGAACTTTACTCTTTTAATTTTGTATTTTATTCACGAACTCTCTAATCGTCGTTCTTTACTTCAGGAGCTTCAGGAAGAGTAGTGGTAACTACAGTACATGGGCCGGACCCTCCACTGTAGGATGGTATAGCAATGGATAAAACTTCAGTGATCAGTAAAAAACGAAAGTTCGAAGGAAAATACAAAGTGGGGGAAACAAAAAACTTCGATAGCAAAAGTAAATGTAAACACGGGGTTAAAAATAAAAATTGAGACGGATCAAAGCTCCAAGCCAGAACTTGGTCACGTGACTAGCAATAAAGAGGGACGTTTACTATGTGAAACTGTTCAGATCCTGGAGCGGTTTGAGGAATGAATCCGATAGCGAGATGACGAACAATGATCAGGACAAACAATTAAAAGTTAGAGCAAGAATGGCGCAGGGCCGTTTCTTGTTAGCTGGGTCAGCACGGTCTTAATGTGCAAGATTTTTAAAAAGATCATTTGGTAAATTTTTATGGAAGTTGATAGGAAGATTGTAGAGATAATTTTGAATAGTGGGGAAATTTATCTCCCCATAAATGTCAACACTGCGAAAACAGGTGTAATGATGCGCCTTCGGATAGGTGAAGATTCCATAAAAATATTAAAAGAATAAGTTAATTCGAAGGCTTTCATTACATTCAAACTGTTAAAATTGGAAATGATGGCTAGAAGTGGCATGCTAATTAAAGAGCGAAGCGGTCCGGTGTTTGATGTGGAAGAAAAAAGCGGTCAGCTTGGAAAGTTAGATCGCTAGACGCAGATAAGCGGGGTGTCTCCAAAAGTGACATTGCACGACAAAGGGCTTTGTATTTCGAATTTACAAAAGCGGCGTGAGAAAACCACAAACAACTTGGGAAGTTTGCATTTACGGTTTCGTTTTTGGACGTACGTCGGAGAAGCAGGGGCGGCCAATTAAATACGGTTAAGGTGATGCAGGCAAATGAAATTTTAGCAGTATCAGGAATGGTTGAAAATAAATTAGAAGGAAGAGTCAAGAAAGATGAATGGGTTTTGAAATAATATAAATTGGGGAGTTTGGAAAATAAATAATCTCTCTGTCCCCATCTCTCTAAAATAGCAAACTCTCCGATCTCCCAGGGAGAGACTCCTTACTTGATTTTGGCGTATCGGGTCGAACTGCAGTTCCCCGTTGCCTTATTAGATTTTGTGCTATGGCGTAGGCTTGAATTTTGCGTTCCCCAAATATAATTTGTGAAATAAAATATTTTGTGTGTGCGTGTGATGATAGAAGGCATCAGCAAGCTCAACGACATAGAAGCAAGAGAATTCCCCAGCATATAAACGGAAGTCGACCGACAAATATACCGGAACGCAACTCTACGAGTGTGTCAAAATATTTCATTTGTTTAGATCAGTCTTTTTCTTTTAGTTGATGTTTGATTTGATTTAGCTATTGGTTTACGAATAGGTGCAGAGATAGTTGATAGGAGATATAATTGGTATTCTACGTTTTGGTTAATTATTGTGTGCTCCCTTGTTTCCTTTGAAAATGAATCTTTAAAATTTTATATTAAAGCACGAAAAACTGATTTTGTGTATGGCTAGGTGTGTTTACGAAAGTTTTATTAAGATAAAATGTATAAATGTACAAATTGTAAATAAATCAAGTTTAATTTAAATTTAATTAGTTCTCTGTTTTAAATGTTTTCAGTAGTTTTCAGTTTACTTGTTTGTTATTGCTAACTACGTCCTCAACTTTGGGTTGTTAACAAATAATTTAAACACAACGCACCCAACTACCCCTTTATAAAATAAATAATTAATGTACTACCCCAACTTATTCACGCCCGATTAAATAACTTTGGACTAGCAATACGACAACAGGTTCTTTCTTTTCTAATTTTCTCTGTCATATTTCTAACCTCATGATCATTAATTTAATGGCAGTGACTGGATGTTAACAAAGCATTGTAATGTAACATGAGTATTCGTTATTCAGTGTCTGATACCGAGATACGAACCGAGCCTCTCAAGTCGAAAAACAATGTTCCTCTGAACTGTCCGGTTTTTCTCGAATCCTTTTGATTGTGCCATTGCGATTCAGGGCAGATGACACAGAACTGCCTGAAGTTCAGTACCTTTTGAACATAACGTTCAAAACGAGCATTCGCGAATAATTATGGGGTGCACTAGTAATGTACTGCTTGCCAGAAGCATTATCTTACAACGTTACACTACAAATAAGTCACCGCTTTAATATATTTCCTAGTTGCATGCATATAATAGACATATGGAAACTGATATCAATCTCAACTACTTTATTTTAGTAAAAGAAATGCTAGATCTTTCCTCACCTATCGGTTACAGATCTTCGAGCGAAATGTTCGTATACGTCGAGAATTACTCGAGAGACAATGCCACCTATCGGTGTAATGCACCATAAATAGACACTGAATGGTGGTGCCATCTATTGTACAGAAAGTGAAATGCATTTAAATTAGATAAAATAAACTATCACTGCAAATATAGCCAATACTCTGAAACGCCTGCAATTTTGGGCTCGGCCCATGAATTATAACAAAAATCTTTCCCGTGAGCTCTTGTAAGCATACTCATCTGTTGTGCCTTGCTGAAAAGCCCAAGACAAGAGTGAAATTTGGGTCCAATTATATGCTGGAGATGTTTATTTTGCCCTGTAGAAAGTTGATTTTACCCGAGGACTAAAAATGAATTATTTTCCTTAAATGCTTCATTCAATTTGCTGATAGCCTTGTGATCGTCTAGCTATTTCCTATATAAAAAAGAAGAAAATGATTTTCTTATATATATATATTATATATATATATATCACACGTATGTATTTTGCCCTTTTATGCACCTCCTCATATTCTACTTCATAATACGTAGTTATAGTGAAATGCACTTATATGAAAGCTTTAAATTGTTTTCCGTACTGAAGAAATAATATTTGGCATTCTAGCAAAGGACTAGAAATTTTATTTTTACTTTACTTGTGAAAAATAAAACAAATGAAGTAAAATCGTAATAGTTATACTTACTACTAGATACATTACTTTTAGTATATCGTTATTAGGGAAGAGAACGTACTGTAAGGAAAAGGAAAACACGTCTGATGTCTCCAGCAATATTTTGTCTGTTTTTGCTAATAAAGGCGAAGGCGTAGGATACTTCTAAAAAAATATCGTCACGTGAATGCAAGAACTAGGTAACTCCAATCATTTTTTAGATATCTGGCTATTTATAGCTAGATTACATAAGAAGTGAATGCAATAACTAGAAAATTCACTGCTGCTAACCTAATGCCATCTATTGAGTAGTGTAATAATTAGACAAACAGATCGACGAGTATTTTCTCACTGGAAGAAGTAAACATTTGAGATCTTCAAGAACTTGAAAAATCGAGTTACCTAGTTCTTGCAATCAGTTGACGATATATATAAGGAGAAGAAAACAATTTTATCTACAGTATGAAATAAATTTATTTCACTTATTTTACATAAAACTTATTAGGGTCTATTGTACATTTCACTGTTAACAGCAGTTTTATATATCGTAAAAAATTGCCTTAATAAATGTTATGGGAAATATTATAAGAAAAAACCATCTTCAGTTATCTGGATAAAAAAAAGAAAGAATAATAAATAGCCAGAAAAATAAAACGAAAAACCTTTTTATAAATATATTTTTAAATAAAAAATAATAAAATGTTATGAATTATTGACTATAGATTTGACATATTATATATATATATATATATATATATACATATATATATATAAGAGCTTGTCTGTTTGTTTGTCCGCTATAGAATCATAGACTGTTTCACCCACCGGGACCAAATTCGGCACAGTTAATGTTTTGGATCCGAGAAACTTAAATCAGGAAAAACGAAATTTGGGGCTCAATTTTTAATGTTTTTTGTGCCCGATAGAGGTGCCTCTACCCCCTGTGGATTTCCCTCAACCAGCTGCGTTAAGAGGGGTGGTTTGAGGATGACGGGGGGGGGGGGGGGGTCAAATTCCAGTGCGCGGGACAAAGAGGGTTGGGCTCTGGCTCCCCAGATAAACACAACTTTCCTGGATCTGCTATGTGTTGCAGTAATGGGAAAGTACAATTGCCTACAACTCAAGAACCACCCGAGCCTTTGAGAACTTTACTCACAGGTAATACATCTGATTCAAAACATTATCGCTTCCTCATTTACATACGTCATTGACGGACAGCGTCTATTTCATATATCCTCTAAACAGTCTATTTTCTCTAAACAGAAGCAAATATTGTTTAAAAAGCAATAACGAAGCGGTCAAAGTTTGTGCCTTGAAAATGAAGAGAAAAAGAAACGATGTATTTAAAAGACAGGATATTGTTTTATTAAATAATGTAGATTTGTGTTTAAAATATATATTTAACTTTCCTTTACAATGCATTAAAAATGCGTCAGTTTTCTCTTCGACACAGACGAGGCTTTAAGCGTTGGAATTTAATTTGTCTGCTTTAGCAGAGACACCTAAAAAACGAAATCCTTCAAAAGCATTCAAAAGTTATCAAAGGAAATATATAAAATTTGACTTTCAATTTAACATATAAAGAAAACACAACTGAAACAAACTAATCAAGTAATGTTTAATAACATCTGATAACCGGCGTTTCCCCAATCCTAACTAAGTAACGAATTATTTCTAAAAGAGTATATTTCTGTGTGTTTAGAAGTAATGCAAAATTCTGTGCTAGTCATTTTCCCATGTACTTAGATATGATTAACATCCATAGATCATCCGTTTTTCGAATATAATAAAATATTCATAGACTTCAGTGGTAGCTTAGCTTAATTTATAAGAAGAGTGGCTGCAGAAAAGTAAAGTTCAAATAAATGGTTAGTCGTGTACTAAACGGATATAACAGTAAAAAGCTTGAATTTACTTTGAATGATGAAATTTCCTCCCTTTGTATCAAACAGCCGGCTTCCTCTTACTTTTGCTAGAAATGGAAATAAAACACAGACAGGAATCTGTACGCTTAGAATCCTTAGAAAAGATGGCCTGAAACTATAATATTTGATTAAAAAGTAGGTCAGCTATTATTAAGTTGATATTCTATTGTTTCTTTTGCAGACAGATGGTACACAAAAGAACCGATTAATCACGTCATTTCTAAATTTTGTATGTCAACATTGCTTTTAAACGTACCTGTTTGGCTTCATTTGTTATAAATAAATATCTTTAAATAGAACGTATATTGCCTGTTTGTTATATTCTCAGAGTTAGAATAGAGATCTTACCGTATCAGTACGGATACATACATACATATATAATATATATGTATATATATATATATATATATATATATATATATATATATATATATATATATATATATATATATATGTGTGTGTGTGTGTGTGTGTGTGTGTGTGTGTAAGTAACATACCGACACCGTGGGAATGATGACGACCGGAGCCGGCATGTCACACCGGGGATAAATATATTCGTAGCCAATAACACAATTATCTTTTCACGTCTATAAATGCTTTTTATTTTTCCATTTTTTAACATCGATGACAGTGGTTTACTAGGCAACAGAGCCACGCCAAAATCCTGCTCTTGGAGGCATGCTTGAACTTTTATAAACTTCACGATCGTCTTGCCATGTGATCAAAATGTCTGTAGCCATTGGCTGAACCCATGACTCTGATGTCAGAGGTCATGTGATATGTTATGTAAAGATTCTAGAGAATTTGGAATTTTCGAGGGGACTCTACGAGGATTCATGGTCTTTAAAATTGGAAATGAAATTAACTCAAATGTCCAAGGAAATTTAGAAGAAACTAGAATTTGAAAAGGATATAGAATTTCTTATGTTATATATATATATATATATATATATATATATATATATATATATATATATATATATATATATATATATATATATATATATATATAATGTTTTGGTCATCATCTGAGAAAGGTCCAAGAGTCTATGAAGCGTTCCCAGCATTTAAGCTAAACAGGTTACAAGCGACCTTTTGGGTTAATCAGGCTATAACTGGACACGGCTGCATAGACCTGTACCAAACAGGTTCTACAATAAAACAGATCAATGCTATTGTGGACAAGTACAGACAGTGGAACACTGTCTTTTAGAATGTGATGAATTCAAGGAACGCCGACTGGACAAAGGAAAAACTCTTTACAGACTACTGTGGTAACGTTATCACAAACATCCTGAAGAGCCTGATGGATATGCACTATCTGTATCGTGACTGATATCAATACTAGTTAGCGATCTGCTCAGCATTCTTTGTAGATATGTATATATGTTTTTCATTTATCTGCTATTCGCTTGTCAATATGAAAATGATGCTTCTTGTTCTCGTATGTTTGTCTTTGTCAAATAACTGCTATTTGCTTGTCAATATGTAATGTTTCTGGCTTACCACATGCTTGTCATTGTCTCTATGTTTTGGAAGACCCCTGAGGTCTTACACACGATGGGCCTGCTCGCCTAGTTTGTATTAATTCATATGTTTTTTATTTGGTGCTTATATTAAGTTGTTTGTATTTGGTGTCCTAAGATTGTGTTGTAGTTTTGGCTTTGTATACCAAACTGTAAGCACAGCCAAGTTGTGCATTTTGTATTTTCATTTTTCGCTTGTTTTTCAGTAAAGATAATTTTTGTCAGGCCCAAACGGATAGCGAGATATATCAAAGTTTGGTGGTTGACTAAGGGATCATTCCCGCGGGTTAACTAACTTGAAGTTGGGCTTAATTATTCTTAAGGGGTCTCAAAATCGGGGCTCCGGCTCCTGCATGCTCTGTGAGCTTCGTCTAACTTGCATTGACCAGGTCTCATTGGTTGGGCGGGGTTGCATCGAGCGATTGGTTATCAGAACATTTCTGGATGCCTAAAGGCAAGTTCAGGTAATGCTCTTGCATTTACATTGAAAATAAAAAACGAATTAAACTACCTAAGAACATTAGGCAGTTTAGCTTATACATATATATACACTAAGTATTAAATGTATTGAATCTTTCTGTAATTTCCATCATAATTTATTATCAGTGAAGTCATCCTATAGGCGTTTCCACCAATCCTACAGCAGTTCTCCATATAAGTGAAAATGCGTCTCATTCCTTCCTAATTAAATGCATTCATATTTTGACATTTCTGAGTAACTTTTTACTCAATGCAAATAATTTATTTTTAAATTCATTGACTCGAATTTTTCCTAATTAATTTCCTTTTATCGAGGAATATCAAGCCCATCTGTCTCATTAACTTTTTTCTCCAGCGTCTGCGATCAAAAGTACTAATTAAATTTTCAATAAATTAATGCTTTTATTTTACTATTTGTTAATACATCATGCTAAGTTTGTTTGTCGTCAAGACCATTTCGCGCAATATGATCTAAAAAGAGTCATTCTTTTAAGCATCCGTTAGGTACTTTATGAGTGTTTTGTTTGCCGTTCTCGTCTTGAGTAGCCTAATAGGTTTTTCTCCCTTAGCTTTTAAAATAATGATTCGATCAAAGGAGAGGGGTGACATAAAGCATATGAAAGAATTTTTTCGATTCAATCATAAATAGGTAGAAACATTTTCACAAAAAATTATGGGTAAAATTTAAAAAAAGAGCTATTTACCTAGCATGCAGGACTTGAACCGCAGCAAGTGTTTAAATTGCATCATTTAGTCCAGTGGTTCATAAGCTTTTGTTGGTCAGGGATCCCTTGCGTGAAAAAATACATCCGCGGGGGATCATTTTCAAACCAACTCTTTTGTGGCTGTTTGATTTTCTAAATAAACAAACTATATGTGATACACAACTGTAATAAAAAAGATGTCATATAAACTTAAAAACAATACCAAAATGGACGTTAAAGTAAACTTAATAGCAATCATAAAAGCCTATAAAAACTTTAAAATGTATGAGATTTTTCAACTTGCATTTGCTGCAAAATAGTTGCGAAATGGCTGTGACGCTGACTCCGGGTCATAATGAAGTCAACCCACTTAAATTTTTCCTTCAAATTTAATGACTAGAAGGTTTTTCCGGCGGACAAAAGCGATGGTTCGAAGGGGTTTTGGGCAGTCCGCTTCACGGGGGAACAACGCAAGGGCGGGCCATGACTCGCAATAATGATCTATTATTTTGATTACGCGAAAGATGGGTCCGCGGTTTACGCTGTCACGTCCAAAATTGACCAGCTAGCATTTTAGGCCGAGTTGGTTCTTAGTTAGTCGTAGCTTCGATACCACGAAGTTTTTGCTTTTGATGTGTTATACAGGTCTCGTGTTTTCGCACCACCCACATTAATTGTGCGTCGGTGGGTTCTTTTATTGGTTTCTAGAGCTTCCAATTTTGACTTGGTTTATCAAATTTTTGCAAGTTAAATTATTTCTTAGCCGTCTTAAATAACATTTCAGTCAGCGGATCTGTGTGGTACACGCTTCTGCATTGCTGCCTCTTCGGCGATGACGTGTAGGCTCCAGGGGCATGTTTCGGTGCTTCCTAGGAACGGTTGCCGTCTGCAGTCTATCTCCACCGGTGGGGTTCCAATCCCGGAAGGCCACTACGGAGCCATGTCGGGTCCCATCAGGTGCCGGGAACTTCATAGAAAACATAACAGGGATTTTTATTCAGAACACGGATTTTGTTTGTACTCCTAACGTCAGTAAATAGAAGAAACATGGGGAATTTTAGGATTTTAACAAAGAATTTGGAATTAGCAAACTTTTATTTCCAATTTTATAAAATTGTTAAATTTTAGGTCGCTTGAAACGAGGAAACCAACTTATTGTTTGTTAAAACAGCTGATTTCGCGGTCACTATTTGAGTTCTCCCGGACCGCCTGTGGTTCGTGAACCACCGGTTTATGTCGGGTGTTTTAGAGTGTAATCCTTTGACTTTATCGAATTACCGGATTATTATTGTTGTTGTTGTTGTTTCTTATGCCCCCTGGTTGGAAGTTCCAGACAAGCTCCACATAGGCCTCGGGCTGAAGTGTGCTTCTCCGGTTTTAATTAGCTTCACAAGGGTCGGAGTCCGTCTTAACTAGTTTCCACCTTAATTTTGACCAAGCAGCCCAGGGCGATATCTGGGGGGATCGTACCCTCTACCACCCTCCTTGACTTTCATAGAGGGACTTTCCGGTCGACGGATTTAACGTGCCAATAGCCGGCTTAGACACGGATCGGGATTATTGAATTATAGTAATATAAGGATTACCATTTTAATCGTTCGTTATACTGAACATTTAACTTTGATCCTTTGTTTGATTGGTTGGTATGTTTTATGGATGATTTAAGGCTAATTCATGGATAAGGGATTAACTGGATTATGGAATATTTGGATGACTGGATAGGATTATAGAATAAATTTGCAACGGTCTTAGTGAAATTACTACTAATATTTATTCTATTGTTCTACTGCTTAAATTCGATTTCATTCATCCACAATAAGATGACTGCTTGCGCTTTCGAAAAAAAACCCGGTCTATTTGTTAGAGAAATAATAAAATATGCAAATAAAAAATATTTTCAAGAAATTTAAAGGAAATTATCCATACCAAAAATAATTAGTAATGTAAAATGGAAATTGTTCTCAAAAGTTTTCAGTCGAATCAACTGTACTATTATTTCTTTTTTCGTTTCGAATTCTTTACGTTAATTACTTTTGAAAAGAGGTCTTAGTCTTTAAAAAGTTCTTAAATCTCAAAAAAATAATTATATTTTTTTCATTCCTATATTTTAATATCGAAAAATGAGATATTCTTTTTGGCCGTTAAAATACAGTTAATGAAACAATTTTCATCGATCTATACCAGAGAAAGGCATTTTAAAGGATTAAAGGAACTGAAACACTAATCATGAAAAATTATTGTTTTGCACTGATTATTTCTTAAATTGTGATTCATTTCTTGATATAAAATCTCAGATTTTTAATTAATAAACTAAAACTCGATTTGATAGGTATATTGACCCACATGTTTTTTTTATGGTTAAAACTTTTTATCTCTTTTTAAATACAGAGTGATGAATGAGAAACCAGTGTTATTATTTCCAGCATGAAAGAAACTTACTTCATGCTCTTCATATGGTTTTAATTTCGTTGAACTGTGCTTTTTATTTTATTTACTTTTCAAGGGGTACATTGTTAATGTCGCATTATTGTCGTGATAACTTTTACACCTGCTCTCATAAACATTTAAATTCCATAAAACATATTCATTATTCACAAATTCCGTATTCATTAAACTTGTACAACATCGTCTAAAGACAAATTATTACTGAAATGAAACTTCTTTAGCTTCGACAGCGTCTGTTTGTTAAATCTCGGGCGAGTCGAAAAGTGAAACTCTTCTGGAATGCAAGATGTCCAGATTGTAGGGAGGGATAAACGCTCAAACTCTGTCATTTTTGTTTTAAATAATCATTAACGAAATCCATGTTGATATTATGTTCCCACGTAGAGAGTTTTGTTAAAAATATGAACTCTCAGCATTGCTCTCAATATACTTCTAAACATGAACTCCAGATCTTATGTACGAAATATTTACGATAAATGACATCCTATTGTTGGCTCAATCCTAATTATAAACAAAGATGAAGTTAAGGCTGCTATGTACTAAGAAAAAAAAATCGTATTTCCCTTTTCCTCTTCTTGCAGACTCTTGTGATGGGAGGAGTCCAGTTGACAGTTCGAGAATTCCACTCCCCCTTAGGATTGATATTTTGAGGGATTGTAATGGCTCTCTCTATACAGGGGGGTTAAGTGCTGCCCCAAAAGTTTTTATTTAAAATATATTTTAGTCAACTCTTTACAGGTACATACACTGGTGTAAGAAATTAAGAGAATTTTCAAACTTGGTCGATTATCTCTAGAACTACTGTTCCGATTTTAATGAAATTTCATGTATACATTAGGGTGGAGCGCTCGTATAGGGAAACATTTTTTTTTCAAATTTTCATTTCTAATAGTGATAAAAGTTTTACCTACCTATAGAGGAACAAAAGATGTACTACAATTTATTTATTAATATTTTCCTTTTACCGGCGCATTTGCTTTGAAAATTTACATTTTTGCTGGCATACAGATGAAACTTGAACGAGGATATTATTCTAAATTCTATATAAACTATTAGTTATTAAGAATAAAATGACTCGCAAGGAAAAAAATATTACTAATTTAATAAAAAAAATCTTCACTTAAAGCATAAAACATATATAAAACTAGTCAAAGGATACTTTAAAATCACGCTTGGTGTCGAATTTGGGCATCAATTTTCTTGACTCAATTTTGGAATTCATGAGACCTTCTCTGGACTTTTTATAACATATCTGCATAGAAACCTCCGTTAGTGTCTTTACTGAACGTTCTGCGGCTTGGGTATTAGATGGAAATCTTAGAAAAGGTATCTTTTCTCTACCTTTTGTTTCCACCATCGAGAGCAAATCTTCATCCTTGACGTCTCTAAGAATGGGAGGTTGGAAATACTTTTGTTGCCAATCTATAAGGTCTTTGTAAGATTTGGCATTAAGATTTATTTTAGGGACCTCAAAACACGAGGAAACAGTCCATGATGAATCTCGTGTCTTGTTTTTAAGATTCTTCTAGCAGCAAGTTCATGAACGTGTATTTCAGGAAATTGAGAGCATCGATAATAGAACATTCTCAGGATGTGCAAAGAAGCTGTTCCTATGAATGACAGGATCGACTACTTCTTTTAGTTGAAGTGGAAGGTATCGAGAATCTGAAACCAATTACCAAAAATGTCTAGACCCATCTTTCCATGACGGATGTATTTTAATTTGGAACCAAACAAACTCTAACAACAAACTTGGCATGATGTTTAAGATTTTCAGACGGTTTTCTCGTCGAAATATATAGCCTTAATATCCTGTTGAGTTTCGTTAACCATCGAGCACGCGACATTTTTCCTGGAGCTCTGTTTGCTAGATTATTCTCCACTAATTAAAGAACACTCGCGAGTAATCACAGCTGCTGCAATATCAAACAAATAACGTTGATCCGAACTTAGATATCTGATGATATCCGACTGAGTATCCGGCAACATGTTTTCTATCTTTTGATACTGTACAACCTGATTGTTTTCACATTTTTCTAGTAATCTTCCAATAGTACCAGAATAGGAAGTAGGCCCAGTAGTTTCGCCATCGAAGTATGAAAACAGGTGTGTTAAAGGCAATTCATTCGTGTGTAAAAGGCATGCGATTCATTGTAAAGGCTGATTGAAGCGTTTTTCTAAGAACCGTATAACACCACCGTGTTTCCCGGTATTTGTAACTGTTCCATCACATCCAACCGCTACAGTTTCTATCATTGAAATGTTTTTAGAAGAAAGCAAGTCACATATAGCAAGTTCTATGCTTTTAGCTGTCCCAGTACTTGGGGCAGCGTAGCCGACATAAACAGAGTCTGGTTCCTTCATAACTGACATGTGTTCTTCTACCATCACTTGGCGGTATTTTTTGACACCCTTTTTCACTGTCGTTAAGAAGTTATCCTTTCTGCTGTCAAAGAATAAAGCTGTAACACTGAAAACTCGATGTTTAGCTAATATTTCTGTGCGTTCTTTTGCTCTCTCACGGCGCAATTTTGATCTGTCTATTATTTCGACATCTGATTTAATGTTACGAAGAACTGCAGACGCGATTGCTCCACCACCTCTATCAGATAGGCCATATCGACCACATGTTTTTGACCAAGACGGGAAGCTGATATTTGATTTTTTCCTGGGGCACTTGGAGCTTTGAAGAACACGGTTCTAAATTATCGCCTATATCAATTGTATCTTCTGACTCGTTCGATATAACAGAGCTTCGTGGAGAAAGTTCTGCATTCTTGCGTTTCTCTGTATTTGTCACAGAGGCATAATATAGTTCTAACTTTCTATTTGTACCATTTCGTTTTTGTATTTTTTTCGTTTGTGAAAAGTCTATACCACGAATAATAATTTTTCTTTCAGTCTTCTGATCAGTCAAAAAGTTTTTTCTTCTTTCGCTACCTTTGTTCCTTTTGGACACTTACATTGTAGAAAATCTTTCCACTTACAAAAACAGATATCAAATAGTTTGTTACTACGGATATGGAAATTATCTTTTTTTATCGTCAGTCAATCGTTTCCAAGATTTTATCAATTTTTTACATTTCGAATGGTAAGCTTTTATCAACTGTACAATGCGGGTGTGGGATACGATTAGAATTGAATCTTTTTGCCATATAGTTTCAATTCTCATCGCAACAATTTCCTCAATATGTAAAACAGCTGGCTCCCTTCAAGTATCCGATTTAAGCTTTAGTTGAAATCTTACAAAATTATAAAATTTCATGACCGCGTTAAACGTAGGTAACATATTACCTTTCACCTCTTCAATGTTGCCAAAAATACATCAACTAGAAGTTTTTCTTGTTTTATTCATGTTCAACTCTGTAACAATTAGCAAATGAAACTCTAGATACGAACGAACCGTGAACAGTAGTCACGGAAAGTCACTGATTCTGACCAAATAAGTGTGTATGGTGCGTGTGGTTGCGCATGAGCACGGGCGGAGGAGTTATGGCCTCACAAAAATATTTTTAATTTCACCCCAACCCACCTATAAGGTAGCAAAAAAAGGTTCGTTGCCTACTTAATTGATTCTAATTTCCTCTCTCTTACGCGGTTACAAATGATATATAAAAGAGAAATTTGATCGATCAAATTTTGGGAAATTCAAATCAAATGCGCTGGTACATAGACTCAAAATAAATTTAAAATATTTTAGGATACGCTTTTTGAACGGTTGGATCAAATTATTTTCGTTATTAGGAAAGAATTTGGCAAAATTGGATTTTTCGCTCCACCCTAGTACACTGGTGTAAGAAATTAAGAGAATTTGCAGACTTGGGGGAGTAATGACCGCCCAAGGACATTGACACGAACACACATATATGACTGTAAAAAAACGCTCTTTGGCTACTTAATTGGTTTTTGCTTTCTCGCTCTTTCAAGGTTACAAATGCTATTGCAAAGAGAAATTCGATCAGATTTGGAGAAATTCAAATCAAATGCGCCGGAAGATAGTAAATTTAAAATATTTTAGGATACGCTTTTTGAACGGTTGGGTCAAATTATTTTCGATCTTAGGAAAGAATTTGGTAAAATTGCATTTTTCGCTCCACCCAAATGTACATACATTGATACAATACAAAACAAATAACCATTTAATAATTGTAATACACACGCATGATCGTGCGTAACACTCGTTGGAGTTGGAAGGTATGAAACAGCGGTCGCAGAATAAACCAAAAAAGGGTTAATAGATGGGTTAATAGGGGATATGGTCCCCTCTTACAGATATACAGGTCTCACAGCGTGATTTCATACTTGAAATAAGGCAGTTTATCATTTCCTGTGGAAATTGGTCCCACTCGTCCAGCAACGCTGTTTTCATTCCCTGGTTGGTTCTCGGAGGGGGGTTGCTAGTTGCAATTGTCGTCCCCAGGGAGTCCCAGACATGCTCTATAGGGTTAAGGTCAAGAGATCTGGCAGGCCAATTCATCCGGCGAATATCCTCACTCTCTAGAAATTCGTCGACCAGAAGAGGTCTATGTGGCCTCGCGTTATCGTCCATTAAAATGAATTTAGGGCCAACTGCACCCCTGAAAAGACGAACATAGGGTTCCAAGACCTCATCCTTATACCTCCCACCAGTCACAGTGCCTCTTTCAAAGACATGGAGAGGTGTGCGGCCATCCAACATGATGCCTGCCCAGATCATTAAACCTCCTCCGCCATAATGGTGGATTTCGCGGACATTGGAGGGTAGGTAGCGGGTCCCTGGTTCTCTCCATATGAACGTACGGCGAGAATCGGTGTTTAGGCTGAACCGGGACTCATCAGTGAAGAGAACGGTCGCCCATTGATCCATACTCCAATCTCTCTGCTCTCTGCACCATGATAAACGGATTCTCCTGTTCGTAGAAGTGAGCGGGACGCAAACAGCAGGTCTTCTTGCAAACAACCCTCTCTTATGAAGTGTTTTGGAAACAGTCACCCTTGATACACGGGTTCCTGTGGCTGCATACACGTCTCGAGAGAGCTGAGAAGATGTAGCACTCCTGTTACGCCTCGCTATAATCGACAAATGGCGATCTTCTCTGGACGTCGTGGCTCTTGGACGACCTTGCCCAGGCTTTCTCAGGATGGATCCGGTATCCTGGAACTGTTTCCGTAAGTTACACACGACGTTGGGCGTTAAATTGAGCTCTCTACAAATTTGAACTTGAGATTGGCCTGCTTCTAACCTCCCCACAATTCGCCACCTCATTCCATCATTTAAACGTTGGTGGTTACTCATTTTTATTGTTACAATTTGAAATTAACCGATTGCTTCAAAATAACACCAAGAAATTCGCCGAGGTGTGCTAGCGAACGAAATGCGTCTTAACTTACGAGCGCTTATAAAGCCTATTTCTCTGCTGGCTCCGCTACACACACGTGTACGCTTACGTATTTGACGTATAAGATTTGCATTTTTCTTGAGAAGCAGTGGTTTTACATTCAGTTCAGTTCTTTTCATGAAATTCGTTAAAATATGCAAATTCTCTTAATTTATTTCACCAGTGTAAATTCTGATAATCAAATAAAATTGGTATTGTCAGATAGCCTGAGTTTTTCTGCAAAGCGCTACAGGATTCATTTTATAACATTCGTCCACCGAAGGAATTTATGAGCGTTTAAATCACACAATACCAGATTTTTCCCCGAATAATTTAAATTTAAAAATATCAATTGCATTTAAAAAAAAAAGAAAAATGTACACAAATGTAATTTCTTTTTCTCTAAAACGGAGTACAATTAAAAAAAATTCTTTTAATCCAAGTCGGTAAATGTAGACAAATTTTCGCCATAGGTTAACATTGAGGTGAGCGAATCCAATGGGGTTAGTACATAGCAATCTTAAACAACATTGGAACACTTACCATGCTTTAATATTATTTACAATTATACTCTATATATAGATTCTACTGGTGATATTTAGCTCCAAACGTTTAAGATTTCTCGTTTAATTATTTACTTGTATTTGTGTAAATCTCAAGTAATAATAAATGAAATTTATCTACATTTGCGTTTATCCGAAACGTATAATACATGTATTTTTTATCCCTGGTCCCATAAGACACGTTTTCTTGCATTGGTGTCAGCAATAAAAGTTTTTTAGATTGCAGAACGATCATAATTGTCATCTTTATGTGGCTCCCGACTACCTGCTATTTCTGTAATAGAATCATAAATACTCACATTCTCCACAGCATTTATTTGCTTAGCTGTAGTCTCGTCTGACTTTGACACATTTTGCTTTGAGAGCCAACTCCCTGTTCCTTCCTTTTAGATAGCACTATATTTGATATTATGCTCACATTTTCTGTAGTGTGAGTCACAGAAGCAATCTGAAGACTCATGCGAATTAACATACCTTAGTGCAAGTCAGTGAGCTCCGATATTTTGAGCATAAATTCCAAAACAGCTATTTCTACTTATGATTGTACCTCTACTGCGTGATCGCAATTCACAGTACCATTTAACTCTGCTAGACGATAACGTCGACGTTCCGGTCTGCATACGCTACAGCTCATGTACCAGTTTCAACCGGTGTTTACATTATTTTATAACCCGTCTTTAGATTTTTATTTAAAATAACGGTGACAACGAGGTATATTATGGACTATAGTCAAATGTAAGAGAGAGTTCTGGGAGAAAATATATTTAAATTAGTTGCTCGAGTACATTTTTGTTCCTGTTGTCTTAAAGAATCGTTAGAAATCACTCTCAGATGATTCAAAATGTTAAGACATAAAAACTCATATACCATTCTAAAAAGCCTAAATTTGTTGAAAATTGTATGTAGGACAATTAGAAATTCACCGAAATCTCCATTTGTTGAAGGACCTTATTTTATATTTAATGATGTAGCTCAGTCCATTTTTACTACAATCGAATAAATTATAATGATTCCAATTCTTGTTTATTCAAAATTATAAATATGAAAATTCCTGCACATGTTTCGTAACTACCAAATTGCAGTCCATTGATGTCGAGTTTTGCTGATTAGAGTTTAATTAAATATTTCTTCTGGTTTTGTTCAATCATACTTTGACATTTATGTTATGCAAACAATGTGGTCAACAGTTTGTAATATATCAAGTACATATTCATCTTTAGAACTTCAGAATAAATGAAACATCCCCGTTTGTTTGTCATCAGAATTTTTAATGAGAGTTACTTGGAAACCCCCCAATTAATTCCCTATGCTTAGTGTGGATTACTTATTCATATACATATTAATTAATCAGAATCTGTTTGCAGAAATTTAATTTCTGTTTTTTTTACATCGTAATTATATTCAACGTAACTTTTGAATCAGGATTGAAAAGAAAATTTCGATGACGATGCACAGACATTTTTATATTCGCGAAATACTTTTAAGGGACAGATTACACATTATTCAATAAAAATTGAAAACACCAGGAGAAGGCCACTGATACGTAGGTAGATCTCTATCAAATTTCATTAATTAAAATAAATTATTTATTTGTCACCCTCTCAAAAATGCAGATTTTTTAAACTTGAAAAATAAGATCTTACGATACAAAGAAGGTAATATAGCTTCAGTCATTCAATTTTATTTATAATTAATGTTTAATCTGGTACCCCGATGATACACAGGTAGTGTATAAGAATGCATATATTAGACTGACTTTCAATTATTCGATGTAATGAAAGGTATTTTTAAAAATAGTAGCATTTTTCAAGTTATCTCTGTGAACAAACTCAGAAATCTTTTCACGTTGTGGAGCATCATGTATAGATCTAAGAACTAATTAGTTTTAAAGACATTTTGCAGAGAAATAAAATAAGTAATTTGAGGATCTTAAATTCGATAAAATAAGTAATTGTATACGTATCCTGTAGTACGAAACTATGTATTTGTCTTTTGCATTAATTTTTAATTAAAAATTTAATGCAAGAAATAGCACTTTTAACTGCTATTAATATATATATATATATATATATATATATATATATATATATATATATATATATATATATATATATATATGTGTGTGTGTGTGTGTGTGTGTGTGTGTATGTAAGGCTAAAAATATGGGGGGGTGATCACGAGACCTTAAAACGGGATTTTAGTTATTAAAATATATGATTTAACAATTAAAAAGATCTGGGAGTTCAAATCAGTGGTGTAATGTATTGCAGTGAAAATAGCGCTTAAGGTTCGACTTGATTCAATTTCGAAGAATGAATCAAGTTGAACGAATGAATTTCGAATGAATGAATCAGTTATGAATTTTGCACTTCAGAAGTTAGCCTTCGTAAGCTACATCTACACTTCCACGAAACAGCAGATTTTGCGGATGGAAAACATCGAGGAATTCTCTTCTTTCTTCTCTGATCCCCCCCCCCCCCAGAAAATTGTTGTTTCTTCAAGAGGAGCTTGGTTAGTATAAATGTAGAAATGATGACGATTTGACATGGTACATGATCGTATAAAACTTCTCTTTAAGCAATGTCCTCATAGGCCAAGTTGTAAGTAAGACTGAGTGTTTCACTGGGTGGTAAATTAGCTGCAGTTTATTTTCGTCGGGCCCTTCTTCAATAATCTTCCTGCATTATTAATGTAACTTAAGTACCTTTCGATAATCATGGTAAAAGCTGTAGCAGATTTAGCGCTACCCAGGGTGCACGACGAGAAGGCCTGCTTCGATACGCCCTAGGTTGGGAAACTTGCAAATACCTTTTTCTTATTCTTCTGAAGCATATTGTGGTGACTGCCCGTTGTTAGGAACCAATTTCAATGCTTTGTCATTCTCGCCTGGTTAAGTAACACCTAATGTAGGAATCCTTAGATCAACTGTTTGAGTGTAGTTTGCAATGATATGAAAGAGAAAAAAGAGCTAAAATTTACAATACTAAAACTCAGAGAAAGCAATATAATTAGGAATCTTTCAAATATGACTTAAGGTTCTCGTGGGAAAATTTTCATAAGATTTATATAAATTGGTTCTGTTACACTGTCATGCTATTATTTACATGGCTCTTTTCCTATTATTAATTAAAACTAAAAGATGTGCGTTAGTTTTGGTGGTGTCTTGCACTTCCAATTAAAAATTACTGCACCACCCCTTTCGAAGTGGGACAAGTAAAAAGGTAGACCATGGTGTGATGCGAAATTATGCATCCTACAAAAATTTTATTAAATGCGTAAACGTTTACATACTGTATTTTTATTTCTGAAGTAATGGACATCATACGAATATGAAAACAATAAAACTATAACTTTGAGAAAGAGATTTGAGTTCAATTTCTGATTTATTGAAAGAATAGTCAAAACGAATGAAATGTGATAAAATTTAAAACCAGTAATGGAAAATGTTTAAATATATATATATATATATATATAGCTTCTAGTGTACTGATGCCATAAGATTATTTGAAAATGCAGTAAAAGCAATAACAAAAATAAACAAAAATCCCAGTAATTCGTAAGGGCTATTCTAAAATTTTCTTGAACTGTATTATTAAGAATTTATAGTCTTATAATGCTCATACATTTAAAGCGATATACTTATGCAACTGCATCTAAAAGCATATCTTTTCAAATGGGCATAATGTATTATTTTCATCGCATTTCTAACAATAAAACTTAAATTCGTTATGTAATAAAATCCCAATCAGCTTCTATAGCACTTCCAAAATAAAGACGATAACAAATGAATTAACACTACTCAAAGATGCAACATTTAAATTTTTCATTTTAAACGAAACGGAAATGATCTGCTTAGACCTGGAAATCTAAAGAGATCAAAAAATCTTTTTTTTTTCTTTTTTTGTAAGAAAAGTGTTCCTTTATATAATTTATTTCCCTACAGAAATACATTTTCGACAAAATATTCTTTTATTATATCAAAACAACCCGTCATGTTTTCTGAATACTTCAAAATAACTAATTCACAAGTGCTTCTTCAATTAAATAATTAAGTACGTCACGTCAAAAGCGTTAAATATGAATTAAATCTTACGAATTTCCTTTCTTTTTATTCAACGTTAAAATTTGTGAAAAGAAGTCCCCACTTGATTAGTTAGTTATTCATTTATTTAATACGTTAAGGGTTGCTCACTTAATATGTACTTATCGTTTATATTTAATTCACGTTCTATGAAGAGGCGTATTCTTTTAATTTTTAAATTTAGGAGATATCCTTTCGCAACTCATGAGTTCAATTGCGTATATAAGGGTAAAATATTTTCTGTAGTAATATAAATATGAAAAATATTTTTAAATGCAAAAGTATGTTAACCATATATTGAAAATACTTAAATTGAAGGGAAATCTAATATTTCAAGTAGGAAACAAATAAAGCATAGAAAATTCTCGCTGGAATATTCTTTTTTTACATTCAATTTCAAAGAAAGTGCAAATAAAGGCAAGTGTTTCAGTCATGACGTTATTTATATTAAATTATTTTATTAGTTTTTGTAAGAATAACTTATACAATAAATATACTTCACTGAACAAATTTATCACATACTCGAATGGATATATATGTATCTTTATTGTACATGAAAAGTATATATACCTTGGTCCATTTTTTTACCTTCCGTCAAAAATCTATTGAATTTTTGATAGTTTGTACTTGAAGGAGGACGGATTTCTACGCTACACTTTAAAATGGTAGTGATTTAAAAGTAATTAAAACAATAAAGATAAATTAAATTATTGTTTTTTCTAAATGCATTTATTGAATTTTATCGAAACTGCTGAAATATTTAAAGAGCTTTAAGTATTCACATAAAAGGCAGAAATATATTTAAAAAAATGTATGTTTCAAAGGGATAAATATTGTATTTGTTTAAAATACAAATTCCGATACCATGAAACGAGTATTTTCTTTTAATGTATAGTATTGGAAAACGGAGAAGACAGATATATTATTTTTTATGTTGTGAAAGTAGTTCTAAAAATTGTTGAGTGTAGACCAAAACAATTCCAATTATTTCTTACATTTCGATGCTGTTTCTTTTTCCTCACCGATACCATTAATCAAAACAGTAGTTTAAAATTGAAGCGGTATGGTTAATGAAACTGGTAGAACATGAATTTCGAAATACTTCAGCGGAACTATTTTTGATTATTTTTGTCGGTATGTTATTTTATTTATTTGTCAATACATTTTGTGTCAAAAGTAATTGAAACTTCGAATTCTTGGCCAGTTTTATTTATTTATTTTTTTTAAAACAAATATGAAAAAAATGCATGTCGCTTTTCAGAAGTGTTACTAGTATGTGTTCCGTAAGCGAATTAAATCAAAGCCATGAAATTTCATATTAAAAAAAATTGAAACACATTTACTTGTAAGAGTGGTAAAAGCCCTTAAAAAGAGAAAATGTCTTCGAAAGAGAAATTTTTTTGAGAGAAAAACTTTTGATTATTTTTATTAGTATATAATTTTATTTATATGTCAAAACATTTTACGTCAGAAGTAAAAGAGACTTCGAATTCTTGGTCAATTTTATTCGTCTGTAGGAATAAAAAAATATCTAGGTTGTTTTTCACATACCATGTTGTTTGTTTCCACTCCTTAAACTAAGTAAATCAGAGATATAAAACTTTTATATTAATAAAATTTAAACATATTTACTAGTGAAAGGGCGATACCTTCTATGAAACAGACAATGTCTTCGAAAGAGAGTTATTGTTTGAAGGACAGTTTTTCGAAAAGAAATTATTTTTGATAGTTTTTATCAGTGTATTCTTTATTTGTGAAAATATTTTGCGTCAAGTGTAGCTGGAATTTTGTCAATTTATATTTACCTGTATATATATATATATATATATATATATATATATATATATATATATATATATATATATATATATATATATATATATATATATATATATATATATGTATGTATATATATATATATACTCACTTCCAAAAGTTAAGCACGGAGAGGAAAATGTTAATTTCCGTAAGCCAATCTGAATTAAAGAATCTGAAATTTTCTGAAAAGGTAGAAGGAAGTATGCAAATATGTTAGGTAACAGTCAATCACGGTTTCGCGTAGAGAAATATGCAAACATTGCAGTCGTATAAGAAGCCGGCATTGTGAAGGGTTACAGGATATGCATGTAAGTGCTGATGAAAGATGTTTAGAACATTCGTACGATTTGTTTTCAAGATAGACGTGTTTCTATGGCTTCCAGAAGACGAATGGAAGATTCTGAGCGTTGGCAGGCTGTCGGAAGCATTGAAGCAGGACAGTCTATCCCATATGTTGATCTTTTCTTCGGCGTTCATCATTCCGTCATTTCACGATTATGGAAACAATTCCAAACAAGCCAAACAGTTGTTCGAAGACCTGTAGCCGGTCGTCCAAGGGTTACGACCCCCTCGGAAGATCGATATATTGCTGTTGTAGCCAAGCGAAATCGAAGATCAACCTCCAGACGTGTCACATCTATGATTGCAGCGGCCATTGGTAAGACGATATCTGCCCCTACTCTTCGTTGAAGGCTACACATGAATGGTCTGTACGCCCGGGTACCACGAGTTTGTGTTCCTTTATCACTCCAATCCAGATGGGCTCGATTAAAGTGGTGCCGACAGCATGTGAATTGGACTGTGTCTGATTGGGGCAACGTTATGTTCACAAATGAGTCCAGATTTGCCCTACAACCCGATGATAAGCGTTTAAGGGTCTGGATGGATAAAGGCGCACGCAATCGACCCGAGAACATAACCGAACATCACGCATTCCGCGGTGGAAGCATCGTGGTCTGGGCAGTGATTTCATTGGGATATCGCACCGACCTGCACATGTACAGGCGAGGTTATGTGACAGCTGTACGGTATGGAGATGAAGTCCTAGACCCCACTGTGAAACTGTACCCTGCAGCAGTTGGTCCTTCTTTCGTTTTAAGGGACCATAATGCCCGTCCCTATAGAGCTTCCATCGTTGACGTCTTTCTGGAGAGTGAGGGAATTGCGCGTATGGAGTGGCCGGCTTACTCGCTGGACCTTAATCCAATGGAAAATCTTTGGGATGCCCTCGGCCGTGCTGTATGTAGACGTTTCCCACCTCCACCCTCTCTCAGAGATTTAGAAACTCCCCTACAGGAGTAATGGTGATTACTGGACTCTGCGATGGTTGATCACCTCGTAACAAGCATTATCCCACGCTGTACACTTTGTATGAAAGTGAGGGGTGCTCCCATACCCTATATATGTCGGTTTTTGTTGTTTGTTTTGCATTTAAACATCATTTTGTTAATGACGAAAATATGACGTCATCTTATAATTTATGAAAATTCAATATTTTTTTTTATCCCTCTATGTAATTCTTTGTTTTGTTTCATGAATAAACATAGTTACTTACTTGCAGCATTTCATGTCAATCAAAGCACTTCTTGACCATTTTTTCGCATTATACCGCTCCGTGCTTAACCTTTGGAAGTGAGTGTATATATATATATATATATATATATATATATATATATATATATATATATATATATATATATGTGGGGTTTTGCGGGGAATAATCACAAACAGTGTTAACATGTGTAACATTTATTTAAAGAGGGATATTATTTACAGGGGGAACTAACGTCTAAAAGGGGGAAAAACAAGCAACGCGGCACACACACGTGCACGCTCGTCCGAAGCAAAACATCGTCTCTCTCTTCTGTTCTTCGCGGCGCCCGCTAGGTGGCGCTCGCCGGGGTTTACAGGGGCGCACTCCATATGAGAGTGGCATGCATGGGGCTGTATGGATGGCATCCCACATCGGCCATCCGACAAAAAGCATCTGCCCCCAGATGCTGGTAGGGGCACAAACAAATGCAGGTGACAATTTATTATGACGAAATGAAAAAAAAAAGTATAAAAGTTATAAGAAATACACATAGGTTATAATACTAGCAAAATGAGCTGGAAAAGAAAATGAAAAATATAACACTAATTGTAGTAACATCTAAACAGCAAAACAATCCTGGCTAATGAAGTATTCCTGAAACAGAAAAAAAAATAATGAAAATATAGTTCAAAAGTCAAAGTATGTTTAGTCCAAACGGGCTATGTAAAGTTATGAGTCCACGGTTTCATGAACTCGATGCATGTACTGGTATGCATGGGTCCGTCGAAATGTCCACACTTTTGAACATCGTAGGTGTCGTTGGGCTTAAGTTTGATGATCTTGTAGGGTCCGAGGAACTTTGGATGGAGTTTTAAACGAAGTCCGAAATGGGTGCGTTTTATGGCGACAAGATCGTGCAACTTGAACTTCGGAGGTAACTTTCGTCGTAGATTGTATGTTTTACGGTTTTCGTCTTGCACTCTTAAAATCTGTTGTTTGGCGTCTTTGCGGAGGTCGTCGCGTGAATTTATAAACTCAGTTTGTATTTCGGCATTCAACAGGTCTGTGATTTGGAGATTGTTGCGGACACGCATTTTTGTACCGAAAAGCAGTTCAAAAGGAGTCGTCTTAATGCTGCGTTGGAAAGTTGAGTTAATAATTTACTGGACGTCAGCCACATGCGTATACCACTTCGTAGGATCTTGGATGGACAATTTGGATAAAACAGAAATGATTATAGAATTGAGACGTTCAACCTGTCCATTTGCGCGAGGAAGACCAGTGGTTATAGTCAAATGTTGGATGTTCTCATGGTCGCAAAAGTCTTTAAAGGCATTAGATAAAAAAGCAGATCCTCGATCGGAAATAATACGTACGGGATTTCCAAACACTTGTTTCTGTATTTCTAATTTAGAGAGTACTTCTGCAGCGTCAGTTGATTTCGTCGGGTAAAGCCACACAAATTTGGTGAAACTATCGATAACGGCGAAAATATATTTATATCGTTTAGAAGTAGTAGCGAGAGGACCTAAGTGATCGACATGATATGTATGGAGTGGGGTGTCCTCTTTTGGTAAAGGGTGTAGTAGTCCTTCTTGTTTACCACACTTGCGGTTCGTCAAGATGCATGGAACACAGTTGGCAATACACCTGGCAATTTTATCTTTTAAATTAGGTATGTAAAACTGTTGTTTGAGTTGCTCCTCAATTTTCTTAGTAGCAAAATGTCCATTCTCGTGCGCGTCTCTAATAATACCGTCTTGCATTGAGTCTGGAACGACTAGAACTTCGTAACCATCAACTAACTTGTAGAGAACATTTGCTTTGATAAAATAATCGTTATAATGTTTAGTTTGAAGAATTTCTTTAATTGCTTGAATGTTAGGGTCGTGTGACTGAGCATTTTGTATTTCGAAAGTCAGTGAATTGGTGGTAATGAGCATCGTCGGATAGCGGCTTAGCGCATCAACATGAGCCATCTTCGCTCCAGTTCGATGTTGAATTGTATAATTGTAATCTTCTAATAATAGTGCCCATCGAGCAATTTTAGCACTGAGATCGCGCTTGCTCATAGTGAGTTTGAAGGCGTTACAGTCTGTAACTATGGTAAATTTTTGACCAAGTAGATACATTCTAAATTTTTGTAATCCATGAATTACGGCTAACATCTCGAGTTCATAACTAGAATAATTTTTCTCAGCGTCGGATGTAGATTTGTTTGCAAAATATACAGGGTGAAAACAGTTATCATCAGTGGACTTCTGAAGAAGAATGCATCCAAAACCATGGATAGAAGCGTCAGTATGTAATTCAGTTTCGCTTTTCTGATTATAAATATTAAGAACGGGTTTATTAGCCAAACATTGCTTCAATTGATAAAAAGCATTTTTCTCGTTTACACCAAAATGGAAAATAGTAGATTTTTTTAGAAGGTTAGATAGAGGATTAGCGATAACTGAAAAGTTTTGGATAAATTTACGGAAATAACCAGCCAAACCAAGGAAACATTGGACGTCTTTTTGATTTTTTGGTTCTGGATAATTTAGAACGGCGGCTGTTTTAAGAGGGGAGGGAAATAACTGTCCGTTTTGAATAATATGGCCAAGGAACTCAATTTGTGTATGAAGGAATTTACAGTTTCGAAAGTTTATCTCAAGACCGTAGTCAGAAGCGACAGAAAAGACTGATTTTATTTTTTCAATATTTTCCTCTTCATCTTTAGCAGGAATGATTAACTCATCCATATACAACATATCTGACCTGATAAAATGAGATCTTTAAAGACTGTATTAACAAATCGCTGAAATACGGAAGGTGATGTACAAAGACCAAAGGGAACTTTAAGAAACTGAAACTGACCTGAATGTGTCACGAAGGAAGTATAACGTCGACTGTCTTTATGAACATTAACATGGAAAAATCCATTTTTAAGGTCTAGAGTACTGAAAACACGAGCATTCTGAAGTTTGTCGAGTAAGTCGTCAATGAGAGGTAAAGGGTATCGATCTTTAACTATGTGTTTATTTAATTGTCTATAGTCAATGCAAAGTCGTGGGGTTCCGTCATTCTTTTTAACAAGAACAACCTGACTCGAGTAGTCTGATGAACAGGGTTCTATTATGCCGTCCTGAATCCAAGTATTAACTTGTTTATCTACAATATCTCTCTCAGTAAATGGTAAACGTCGGGGTCTGTAGCAGATGGGAGTCGAAGTATCAACTTGTATATGCATTTCAATATTAGTAGTTTTGATTTTATGGGGTTTATAATTGGTCACGAGGAGTTGAATGGTATTTCTCTGTTGGTTAGTAGCACTAGGGCCTATGTGAGGGCTAGAATCATCTATTACCAATATATTACTAATAAGAGTAACGTCTTCGTCTATAGCGTCAAAATCTAAAGGTTTATGAATCGAAAGTCCGTCTTTAGTGATAGTGAATTCAGCCTGTGCAAGTACATTCATACCAATTATCAAATCTACTGGCATAGTATTATCGTCAACAACACAAATATCAGCGGTAAACAATTGACCATCAATAACAATTTCGGATTTGAAAGAACCAAGCGGTTTAATTTTTCCATTGCCAAAAGCCGTAAGCAATGTACTAGAGTTATTAAGAACAGGGGATCCAATTTTAGTATACGCTCGCTTTAACATAACCGTAGCCATCGAACCTGTGTCGATTAACGCGTTGAAAGAGACATGGTTAAGTGTAACATCCTTGTACATTAAATTTGAAGCAGTTGAATTCAACGTATTAACATTAGTTTCTCTCTGTGTGTGTAAATCAATTGATTTTGAACAATTTGCGGCGATGTGGCCAAAATTCCCACAAGAAATACATTTTGGATCGCGATGTTTGTCTGGACAAAATTTAGATAAATGGTTAAAATTAAAACAATTATATTTGTTTACTTTGAGCATGAGGACGAAATGCTTCTGGTTTCATCTCACGTCTTGGGTTTGAAATTTTATGATACAAGTCATCACGTTTACGAGGTATGTAGGTAGAACCGAAATGGTTAGTTGAGGATTTACATCTATTTCTGTCAAAAAGCTTTTCATAAATTTTGAGTTTCTGTTTGAATTCCGTAAAGTTAGTACAACCATACAAAATTAATTTATTACACGGAGCGTCTGGAATATTATTTATGCAATACTCAATTATACTAGCGTCGTCCACGGCAAAGTCAAGGGCTTGCGAAGCTAACTCGCGAAGAGCAATTAAATATTCTGCAAGAGATTCATTTGGTTTTAACTTTCGATTTCGCAACTGTCGATGTAAGTCAGCGCTCGTAATTTTCGAGCCAAACTCCTCAATTAAAGCTTCTTTTAAAGAACTCAAAGTGTTCAGATTACGTTGGCTTTGAATAAATAATTTAGCGGATCCAGAAAGATTAGTTTTGACAAAAATCACTTTATGCTGATCTGTTAATTCTGGTAAAAGAGATAAATTATCCTCTACGTCGCGCAAAAAGCTTTGAATAGTATACGAATTGTTACCAGTAAATTTTCGCATAGAACAGGAAACATCTCTCAAAACAAGCCATAAATTAGAGTAAGAAACGGGAGTGTCAATTTCGGATTGTTTTGGTTTCGGCGGAAAGTAATTCGTATAAGCGTTTTCAACAGTGGCCAGAACAGCAGGCGTCTGTGATTGTTGTGTCTGCGCGAAAGAACTTGGCGCTACTTCGTCATTCTCATCCCCGAAGTCAGAAATCGGTGGAAAAGAAGTTCGAAAGTGCGTCAAAAATGGAATCACATAGTTTGTCTTTAGAACCGTCGGAATCAATATGCAAAATATTAGCAACACAGATAAAATCATTTAATGAATATGTTTTAAGGATGGATTTCTTTCGCGAATTCAAATCGAAAGTTACAGGGAAATTCTGAAAACTGGGTAATTTAGATGGGGATGAGCGATCAAATGTATCATCGAAACAAATCGAAAACAATAATTTAATACTTTTAGTTGGTGCACAGCTGAGTGCTTGTGCGATTGGCACAATATCGTTTAGTGAAACTGAACACATATTGACACAACAAAAAAAAATGGTACTCACTGAATGCAGACTTCTAAACAGAATAATCCAAGAAATTATACGTCTCAGGAAAAGTCGGTAAATATCAGCTGTAAACGTCTTTGAAATTATCACGTCAAATGCAGAGTTGATACGGCAGGCATGGGTGATCTAGGGGATTAAAGGGTAAAAGGAGGCCAGAGCCCCCATCTGTGGGGTTTTGGGGGGAATAATCACAAACAGTGTTAACATGTGTAACATTTATTTAAAGAGGGATATTATTTACAGGGGGAACTAACGTCTAAAAGGGAGAAAAACAAGCAACGTGGCACACACACGTGCACGCTCGTCCGATGCAAAACATCGTCTCTCTCTTCTGTTCTTCGCGGCGCCCGCTAGGTGGCGCTCGCGGGTGTTTACAGGGGCGCACTCCATATGAGAGTGGCATGCATGGGGCTGTATGGATGGCATCCCACATATTTATATATATATATATATATATATATATATATATATATATATATATATATATATATATATATATATATATATATATATATATATATAATATAGTAATGTTAAAAAAGATGTATGTCTCTTTTCAGATATATAAGTTGTTTTGGATCTATGAATGATTCAATTTTGGAATCGAAGGCCCCACAGGAAGTTGGAGAGGGGTTGGAAATTGCCGATTCCCCTAATGCAGTTTTGTTTGACCATAGCAGTATGTAGCGTGGTGTCAAAATAATTGATTCTGATTGGATAGAAGAGTCGAAAGATATACAGTTTACGTTACACGGTAAGTCCTGTTGACATTGTAATAAGTTACTACTATGGCTCCGAGTATGTCGATACTTCTGTGATTGGTTTGACGTAACACGCGGTCATAAAATTAAGCTTAATGATTGATTAAAAAATTTAACGCTATCGCTACTCAACGCTCCAGGTTCAGTGCGAACACGCTTTTAGAAATAAGAGATGGGGAAGTTTAAAGATAGAAAACACATAAAGATTTAGAGGTTTTTATATTTAAAATTGTTTTTTATCTTGGCAAGACAAGTATTATCTCTTTCTATGTTATTATATATGCTTAATTTTTTAAGGCTGCTATGTACTAACCCCATTGGATTCGCTCACCTGAATGTTAACCTATGGAGAAAATTTTTCCACGGATTGCCGACTTGGATTCAAAGATTTTTTTTTTAAATTGTACTCCGTGATAGATTAAGAAATTTTACATTTGTGTACATTTTTCGTTTTTATAAATGCAATTAATATTTAAAAATTTAAATTATTCGGGGTTAAACATCTGGCATAGTGTGTTTTAAACGCTCATAAATTCCTTCGGTGGACGAAATTTATAAAATGAATCCTGTAGAGCTTTTCAGAAAAGATCAGGCTATCTGACAATACCAATTTTATTTGATTATTAGCATTTATGTTCTTGTAAATAGTTGACAAAAATATATTTAAAATAAAAAATTTGGGGGCAGCTTTTAACCCCCCTATAGAGAGTGCCATTACAATCCCTCAAAATGTCAATCCTAAGGGGGGTGGAATTCTCGAACTGTAAACTGGACTCCTCCCACCATAAGAGTCTGCAAGAAGAGGAAAAGGGAAATACGATTTTTTTTTTGCTTAGTACATAGCAGCCTTAAGTAGTAACTAGCTAAATCAAAGGAACAAATGTCCTTTGAAATCGACATAGTCTTAGAAAGTACGTATATATATATATATATATATATATATATATATATATATATATATATGACATCTACCTCGAGACTCTCAAAAGTTATGCTTTTAGTAAAATGCAGGTTTAATATATTTCATCGAAATGGACGAAGAGTTTTCAATAAAAATGAAGCATCGCTCGCCAATACCTTTCCACTCCCGACTGATATTGCACGTAGTTATTTGAATGCACACATGAAACGGTTATTTTTAGTTTTAATGCTGGATGAAATCTTTACATTTTTCAAAGTGGAAAATTCCCCTACAATATTCAGTTCTAAATTACTTCAACAGGAAATGGCATGAAAGAAACGCAGAGGAAAAATGGATTTTCGATTAAAAGTAGATTTCATTGAGGAGATCTAGGTAGGGCGAATATCAAAATTTTCAAAACTGATTCTGCAACCAAAATGAAAACTCTGTGGAGACCTCTGATATTTCTTAGATAAATCTAATTTACCTGAGTTATTTATTTAATCGAAATTATTAGAATCGGGGTATTTTAAAAAAAATATTTAAAACAAAGAAAGTATTTGAGACATTTTTTGTTATGAAATTTTTTTCTAAATTTTCTGCAGTAACTGTTATTTTTTATTTTAAAATTTACATATCATATTGTTCCTTATTAAATGAATAATTTTTAGCTGTTGTGTAATTATACTACAGCGATGGGAAAAGTTGAAACGTTTCCCCAATCGAGGTGCCGTGAGTGGGATTTTCTACTCACGGCCAGTTTATTTTTTGTATTTTTATTTGTTACTGAATAGAAGTAGACGGATTCCATGATACCATGTTCCCATCGCACGTGCTGTGTTTATTAAATGCATTTTATTCTCATAATGGGAGTATGAATGATTTGCACAGTTTATGTATGGAGTTTTCGCGGGAAATATCAGTATTTTTGGCTGAGCCTTAACTATAAACAAAGATGAAGTGAACCCATGCTTGTACTTTTACCGTGGTTAAATATTCTTTTAATTTACACCGTATTTAAATTGTTCTCGTATCATTGCGCTTCAGATGCCAAATATAACACGTTGAATTTGTTTTTCTCCTAAATTTGAAGCGATAAAGTTTAACACATATCTAAACATTTGTTTATACGTAACGTATGACACATGAACCGAATTTCTTTCAAATTGCCGGATAATGGCCGAATGGCTTTCGGTACCAGAGTCTGTGGGTTCGAATCCCACTCTTAGCGTGGACGTTTGTAGGCGTCCGGAATTGGCTAAGCAGTAGGTCCCGGTCTAATTAGCCCTCGTGTAGCAAGAAATGACCGTAGCGCTCCAAACCGAACTAAACCATATTCCAAAATAAATATGTATTATCCACACAGTGTAAGAATTATTTAGTTGAATAATCAGTTGTTTCAATAGAATAGAGAAGTTTAAAGCAAAAATATTTCGAGTCGAACATCTTTTATAAACAGAAAGCAGTTCCTCGCCACCAAAACAAATCCAGTGAGATGCGCCAAGCGAGAAATCATCACATGACACCCCTTGATACATCCAAATTTTCTTGTCCATATATATATATGTGTGTGTGTCCATATATAGTTATATATATATATATATATATATATATATATATATATATATATATATATATATGATGTATGTGTGTGTGGGTGTGTGTGTAGTCATTTTCTGACTTATGTGAAACGCGCAACACGGAAATTGGAAAAACAAATAACGAAAGAAAGTTTGTTGTGATTTTCTGTCATTGACGTAATTCATTTTCGCACAGGAATACCAAAATTTTTCTGATTAACAGATATTTTTATTTTACTTTACCTTATTTTCAGTTCTTTATGCGAATTTTTATATGTTGCAGTTACGATTCTCTGGACAGAAAACTGTTTTGAACAGTAGCTCAGCGAATTCAGAAAATTAATGCTGAAGATATAACAAATGACTATTCACATACGTAAATTTGACAATTTGGGTTGTAATATAGTAATTTTTAATATTGTAAGTAAGGAATTAATCTTTTTGTTTTAACTCCTGAGGAGTTTTTTGAGAAAACATTTCTAAAGCAAGGTATCTCAATTACAATTATTATAAGCGTGTACAGTTATTATACAAGACCTTAACTGAATATAATTTTGAACTACTCTAAATGCAAACCTAAGATCAAAAATATATTTTCTAAACACAAATATCAGTTGATTATTTTAAAAACATTTCATTTATTAGTTCTTCATATTTCTCGTAATGCCGTCTATATAGAACTACATTCTTATTTATGTGCTTTTTTTCAATTTTATTTTCCCAAAATGTTTAAATTCGGAAAGAAAAAATAATCACTTACGTCTGTTTGTCCAAAATACGTACTTCTTTTTTCGAAAGCTCTCACGATTTCCTATTTCTCTAAACATGTCTTCCTTAATAGGAAAGTGATGTTTTTAACGTTTTTTCAGAAGAAAGGCTGAAAAGTTTCTATGCGGTCACTGGATTTTTTTGACCCAGTGAAAAGATTTTTTTGCTATTTAGGTTAACCAGTTTAAACATTGTCGAGATTCTCTTAACACACACACAAAAAAATATTCTCTACTTCAATGGATTCCTTTTCCTTCACAATCTTGAGTATTTCTGCTTTCGAAAATTACTTCCTTTTACTTATGTATATATATATATATATATATATATATATATATATATATATATATATATACAATATATATGTGTGTGTGTGTGTGTGTGTGTGTGTGTCAGGCGTGTGGTTTGCCTGCTCTCACATCTTAAATTGCAGTCATCATCGGTTAAAATTAGGGGCGAATGGAAGAATAGAATAATGTCAGAATCAGTCTATAACTTGAATCATTGTATTTATTCTTTTTCATGCGAACCACAGCTCCAATTCAGTGCCTTCAGTTTTCGCCATTTTTAATTTAGAGACGCGACGAATACACGTCCGTCGGCATTGAAGTCCCGCGCTCTTTCGATTTTGAGGTCAAAACCGCGGGCCCCCTCTCCTGGCACATGCGCAGGGCCCAATTTAGAAAATTCTCGAAGTTTCTTTTCGCGTCCAAACCTGTACATTATCTAAAAATAAATTCTCTATGGAACTCCATCTCACCGTGAATCGAAGGTCAATCTCAAAACGGGGAAATAACCTACTTTTTCTACCCGCAAGCGTCTGGAAATATAAACTCTAGTGGCTTTTTGGCGCCACGAAAATGATTAATCCCTAAGCCCCCTATAAATTTAACGTAATTATTCTTTTCCCAATTAATTTCTTACATATATATATATATATATATATATATATATATATATATATATATATATATATATATATATATATATATATATATATATATATATATATTAATTACATATTTACCGGGTCCGTAGATTGACATGGTATAAATTTAAAGTCGTTTTAAGCATATTATATATAACCTCTTCCTCGTAACAACAATCTATATAAAGCTCTAAATTTACTAGAATTACTATGAACTGAAACTCTTCATAAGGTTTCACTTGTTGTTTTTGTTCTTGTTTGCCAATTCGGGGCACTTGTTAAAGAAGATATTTACGCATAGGTTTCGAGTTTGGGTGAAACAACACCGCATCTTATTGCCACCTCAGTTTTGACCGACCACCCTCAGGAGAGACAGCTTTGGGGGAGGAGATCGTACCTTCCCCAACCTCTCTGTCATTATAGAAGGACATGTTTAACTTTGATATATAGAGATGTACTATAAGGGTCCAGTCTTTATTTCTGCTGCTTACATTTTTCGTTATGTTGCCATTAGCATATCTCAATTTTATTTTAATGTAGCCCTTTTAACATCGAAGTTATCGCAACATTTGTTTATACACCTAAGTACCTTTTTAAATATTCAGTAACGTGCATTGTTTAAACTTCTTCACAGGTTGCTTTTGTTTTTTTAAATTTGTTTGTGGAAACAGGATTTAAAAATTATTTACATTTGAAGCGCAGTGGATCGTTTCTTTGATTATTCTTACCCCGAAAGTCTCTGTATATGCAAAGAGATATCTATCCCACGGCATAAAATTAAGTACAAACGCCTCCGGCAGAAAAGTTTTACATTGTTAAGCGAGAATTCTGGCACAACAAACGAACCGCAAGAGAGTTGCCGTATGCAGGAAACGGACGTAAAGAGATTGAAAAATATTTTGGGCACAAATAATGTATAATTACTTTATTCCGATAGAAAAGGAGTTGCAAAGATTTTCCAAGACTGATATCCCTTTTAGAAATTTATTGGCTCTCGGGATCGTATCGTGTGCATAGAATTTTGAATTCTGGGGATTCAGTATACTTCCGCTACATTTCTGTTTTGAGTTTAGACGGGTTACTGGCGAGAAATGGAATTTTATATCTACATAAAGAAGAGCTGAAAGTATTTTTTACCATGTTTTTATTAGCTTGCTTTCTTGTGTGCTTGTTTGCGTGTGTGTTTGTCTAGTACATATCTAGTAATCGATTTTTAACTAACTTCCCGACTAGCTAGACATTTGAAACTTTTATAATAGCTCATAACACGATGACAATGCAAATTTTTAATGCTTTTATCCATCTTTATCGAGAATTAAATTAATTTTCAGTTAATTTTGTTTTGTAGACTGGTGCAGCCATCTACTGGCCGGAAAAGGAACTATTCAAATGCAAGTTAACTTCCAATTAACTTCATTTTCTTTCAAGTTGATGGGATAATTCATCAAAGAATTTTTTTAGAAAGTATTCATTAATACATAGAATTGTCAAGTTTATATGATTCAACAGAAAATTTAAAAACATGTTATATAAAAAGTCTTTTATCTTGTATTAATGTTCTGTTAGAGGATTCATCGATGTTATTTATTTATTTATATTTATGAAATATAAGTATGAGAAATGTATTTTATAATTAAAATAATTACAAGATAAGAACTTTTTATATACCGCGTTTTTAAATTTTCTTTTGAATCATATAAAATTGACAATTCTCTCTTAATTGCACAGACCTTCGCTTAATTATTTTTTTCACTTTCTTTTATTTAATTTTAATCACTTTTTAGTCGTTTCTACTATCCACAGACTTTATAAACTGCTAACTTTTATAATTTCATTTAATTTTTCGAACAATATTTTTGTAAGCAAACTAAATTCACATGAATTCTGTTTTCAAAATCGTCAAACGCCGTTACGCAAAAGTGCAAGCATTGAATTCGATCGAAGCGCCACCTTGCGGATTTTTACAGCTAAAATTTTTAAAATAATGCATTGCCATCGTGTTCTGAGCTATTGTAAAAGTTTCAAATGGTTAGCTTGTCGGGTAGTTAGTTAAAATTCGATTGCAAAATTTGTACTGGTCAAAAACACACACAAACAAACAAACAAGAAAGCGAGTTAATAAAAACATGGTAATAAAATTACCTTACACCCATACCTCCCTTTACGGCCTAGATACGTTCCGGAAAAGTTGACTGTGAAGCGAAAAGCCGTATAACGAATCCATTATTTTGATAGAAACGTATACAAATTTAATCGGATCTGTTCCAATTTTTATAAATAATATAATTTTTAGTTCATTAAGCATTTTATTCTTTTTATTTCTTATAAAAATGCTTACATAAAAATAAAAGTACAAAACAATGTAATAATGAACAGAAATAAAAAAAACATATAAACAAAAGACAAAAGAAATCATATGCACATATATATCTATATATATATATATAAAACAGTTCCGTAACTGACTTACTGACTCACTGACATACAACGCACAGACCAAACCACTGGACCTAAACGGCTGAAATTTTGCATGGCGATTCTTCCTATGTTGTAGGTTGCACTGAGAAAGATTTTTGGAAAATTCTTCTTAGATTTTTTTAAATTACATTTTTAAACTGTTTTTGTTACTTTTTTAAAGTTTTCATTTAAAATAATAATTTGAGGGTTGTAAAATTTATATCAAGAGAAAGATAATACAAATTCCTTTAAAATGAAATCTTTTTCGAATCTTTACCTTGATGTTCTGATTTTTGGTGAATTTTTAAAGATTTATTTTTAGAATTTAATTTTTTAAATGCTGATCACGTGATTTCCTTTTCTGATAATTTAAATAAATTTATCTTCTCTGTCGAACCCCATGTTCTACACTTTAGAAAGTTTAAAATTTGTAAAACCACTTAAGCTTTCATTTGCCATTCATACAATTTTTGCGCTGCTGACAGAATTCTGTACCTCATAATGTCCCATAACACGACACTCTAGTAAGATTACCTAGTATTGGTTCACCCAAACTAATCAAAATAGTTAAAAGTAGCCATTCCTAGAAAATGCATTGGCCTTTTTAGGAAAGCGATGCTCGAAGGAATGTGATTAGGAAAGTGCTGATTTTGAGGAGTCATGAAAACTCTTTTTTGTGTGTTACTGTATCTTAATCATTTTTGTTTTTAATTGCTGTTTCCGTGTTTACAATTTTATTTTATGACTATTTTATATAACTATCTCTATCGCTACTATCATAAGACGGTTTTTCAATACCTGTTTTACATGACTGCTTTTTCTCACCTGCTACATATAACTATCCTTAACATCTGCTAAATTTGAATGATTTTATCACCGTCTGCATTTCAGTGTTTTTACCATCTTTTGTTCTTATCCCTCCTTATACCACTGTTGCTTGTTTATGTTTTCATCCCTTTTTTATGTCATGGGTTTTATCACCATTATATATCATTATCCTTAATATATCATCGTCTGTATTATCTTTATGTATCATTTCGTTTTTATAAATCATATTTTTAGCATGTTTACACTGGACAATGGTTTTAAATTGCTCATCTCTATGTTTTTCGGGTTTCATCTCTATGTTTTTCGTATCTCTATGTTTTTCGGCTGTTCTCTATGTTTTCGGGTGTTGGGCGCAGCATGTCCTCTGTGGACCTTGCGCCATTAAACCGCATCCAACCACCCAACCAACCAATCACCTAAAGTTTTTTTCTTCTTTCCGGTACCTTGCATGCATGTATCTGGGAGTTGACACCACATCCTCTGCATGGCGATTCTTCTAATAGTGTAGGGGTGCACTAAGAAAGATGTTTCAAAAATTCTTCTTAGATTTTTTAAAATTAAATTTTTAAGCTGTTTTTTAAACTTTTTTACTTTTGCATTTAAAATAATACATTGAGGGTTATAAAATTTATATCACGAGAAAGATCATAAAAATTCCTTCAAAATGAAATTTTTTTCGAATTTTTACCTCCATTTCCTGATTTTTGGTGAATTTTTAAATATTAATTTTTAGAATTTAATTTATTAAATGCTGATCACGTGATTTCTTTTCCTGGTACTTTCAATAAATTTATCGTCACGTGCGTAACAACTAAATAGACAAAAAAAAAATTTTTTCTCTTTCTAATGCAGCAGACGATTGGATATTATCCAAAAAAAATGCATACCCCTTACGATTTTTTTATAAATATATATATATAGATAGATATATGTTTTACATCAATTGTATACATTGATCATCGCATTTATTATAAATATATATATTTATGTTTTGGCATAAATTGCATACGTTGACCGTTGTATTTAATTTGAATGTACTCCGTAGCGAAGCGCGGGTTTTCATCTACTTTATAGATAAAGATGAATCAGAGCCTATTCTTGCAGCCGATTTGGCTACCAAGTTGAAGTGGAAATTTTCAAGTTATAGCGTTTGCTTGCTTTCACAAGAAATCCTCTCAATAGGACAAAAGTCCTGTGCACTGGTAGAAATACTTAGATTCTCAAATTGGCATCGCTGAATAATCAACGTGTTTCTAATTAATTTTTAAATAAACAAGACAATTAACAACATTTCAAGCGTACATTTTATTAATAACAGAGCTAGTGGAATCGGAGTCCTATGTATAAAATGCACTTAGTTAATTTTTTTAATGCAAACCGTATTAATCTATAATTTAGACACAACTTTCAACCAGAAGTTAAAATATAAAAGAATATATAAACACAATATCTTAAAAGAAATTAAAAATGTATTTTATGTTATTACAAGTCCAACATTCTTCCCGTCCATAATAATTATAAAACACAGAAATCCATTTATATCCAAAATTGTATAAAAATGTTGAAGTTTTTTCTCTAAGGTTTCTTTTATCATCATAGAGTTTTCGTTCTTTAATCTAAGACTCCTTACAAGGAAAAAAATGTATATACGAAGTAACTTCAAACATGAATGTATTTTTCTGAAATGTTTCACTAAATAAGTCGCAGGCTCTTATTTTTTACATCTCGGTCTCAAACGTTTTATACAGAAGCATTTGAAAAACGTTCTTTTTAAGAAGAGTATTTTCACGCAATTAAGTCAGCTGCTAACAAACGCACATGATTAAAAATTTTTATAAAAGTCATGAAAAGCAGCATAAATTATACAATTGATAATAAAAAAAATTGTTAAAGCCTAACACTTTGAAGAAATTTGGAAATGAAAAAAAAAGTAAATCCTAAGATGATATATAGTGTGCTTCTACCAGAAATAGCCCACAATAACAGCTTAGGAAAGCATTATTTTTCTGTACTGTAAAGCAAAAACCAGCATGGGGAAAGCTAAACATGAGCCTTACCAAATATTATTTTTCTGGGTACTGTCGGTTTTATGTTTTTCATTTCGCAACTTTAATGTATCATTACAAATTTGATGAATGCTGGTTTCTAAGCTTAAATGTGCCTGTTTTTTATAAATTGAAGCAAGCATGTTGCAAATAAAATGACGAGCAGTAAAAATCTCGATAACGTGCAATTATTTTATGCTGTCGCGACGAAATTTAGAGCTGAAATTTTAATTGTTGTCCTTTAGATCCTTCTAGATGTGACGGAAATGTGTAGAAATTCACTCTGTCACAAAAAAATATATGCACACAGAAGAAATCGAGCTACTATTACGAAACTTGGCAGGAAAATAGTCTGGTAAGAGATATGCAAATGATTAAAACTTAGACACTAATGAGACAAGAGTAAGCGCGCTATGCGCATGTGAAATGCGCAGCTGGGGGAGTTTCAAAAGCATGATTGCTCGTCCCATAGGGTTATTCAAACAAATCTGTCGACTTGGATGGACGGTATTGTGGCTAGAGATGCCTCTGAGATGTAACCGGCGACAGTACGACCAATTGTCAGAGTTTGAGAGGGGGCGTATATTAGGCCTCAGAGAATCAGGTTGGTCGAACAGGCGTATCGGCCAACACCTCGGTCGGAGCGATATGGTAGTTGCTCAGTGTTGGCAACAATGGATCACGGAAGGGATAGTCTAAAGTCGCGGAGGGTCAGGGTTTCCCAGGAACAAAAATAGGCGCTAGGATTGTCATAGGGACATGACAGTAGAGTCACTGCCAGGAGCAGGAGAATTGAAAATTACAGGACGAAGTAAAATAATTACTAAATGTAAGAAAGAAACATGGTAAATGACGGGCAATAAAAAGAGAAGGGGAGAAAGCCAGCAATATAGCGAAACAAAATTTAGAGATTGTGCTTGTAGCAAGAAATATAAGATAAAAGTTGAAGGGAGTGAGTTGCACGAATAGAAGAAGAGAAGAAAGGGAACACTAAATTAATGATGGCTATAAAACAGACCCCCGGAAGCCTTAAGCATGGGAAAAAGTTAAATTAGAGGTAGAATTTTAAAAATCCCGCCCTCGATGCGCATTGGTGAAAAAGGGATTGAGACGAGGCAGCCACGGACGAATGACAATGGCATGGTAATAATATGACCATTGGAAATTGTAAGAGGCGGAGTCAACATTAAGAAGAAAATAATATGAAATGAGAAATAGTGTGAAGGCACAGATAACCTAAGAAGGAGAGTTAGTCAGAGATTTTAGATATAGAAGTGGTGTCAAGGCACATATACCTATGAGGAGAGTGAGTTAGAAGTTTGGAGATAGAAATACTGACAAGCGCCCAGTGTCCCGTGCCGAGGGTCTGCAAGGAGTGAAGGAGTTAGAGAACCGACGGTGAGCGTAGAGTATCTGCCATGATTGACGGAGCCTTAAACCAGACGAAGAAAGTGCCCTAGTTCCGTGCGATGACAAATACAACGAAGTTCGTCATTGCGAGTGCCAGCTGCCCATAGTGATCCAACAGTCATCTTTCGAGGTACCGACTTTGAGTTTCCTTGTATATTGCTGTCATTGCTTCTCAGTGTGTAGCCTTAAAACTAATATAGAGCGCGATGAGTATATTGTTTGAATATAAGATGTTAAGGAGATGATCGAGAATTCGTAAAAACCAATTTAATGTATATGATGTTATGCTTATATATAGGAATTAATTTAGTAGTAATGGAGTTGAGAGTAATATGTGTAGATGAAGTACGAAAGATTGTCATAATAATTGAATGAATTAATATATGTGTCGTAGTAATGAAGTTGAGAGTAATATGTGTAGATGAAGTACGAAATATTGTCGTGATAATTGAAAGAATTAAATATGTGTCGTAGAGAATTAATTTAGTAGTAAAGAAGTTGTGAGGAGTGTGTAAATGCCGGAGGAAATATTTAGTAACTTGTAGCGTATTATTTATGTGTTTTAATAATCAATAAATTAATTTGTCAGTGTAAACCAGAGTTGTTTCCATTATTTGGGAATCACAATTAATCAATGTACTAACCACAATCATTAAGCAATGAATTCAAAAAATCATAATCATCATTAATAGTATAATTAATATATAATAATAACCCCCAATAAACAATTCATTTTCTCACTGCCACAAGGATCGTGCAATCATAAGAGAGTCCACGTCCGCACCAACAACGTCGGTAGAATCGGTTCGACGCCATTTACTGTCTTTCATACATCCGGTGGTATCAAGGGAAACCATTCGGAGACGACTGGCCGACGCAGGTATAAGGAACCGACGTCCATTAAGATGTCTACCACTGACCCCACATCATAGGCAGTGTCGATTGGATTTTTGCGGACCTCGGGGAAGCTGGAGTGTGAACGAATGGAGGCATGTGATCTTCTGCGATGAATCCCGATTCAGTCTCAACGCTGATGACCAGCGCATACGCGTGTGGAGGTGGCCAGGCCACCAGTCCGATCCGGCGTTTGTCGTCGAGAGGCATACGGTGATTACACGAAGTGTGAGAGTGTGGGGAGCGATTTGTTGGGACACACGATCACCTCTAATCGTCCTTCAACGTACTTTGATGGCACGCAGTTACGTGGACGAGATTATAACGCCAGTTGTACTGCCTATGCTATCAAGTTGCCCATGTGCTATTTATCAGCAAGACAATGCTCGTCCGCATACTGGGTGATTCTTTCAACAATGTCTTCAAGGATATGACGTTCTCCCATGGCCTGCCAGGTCATCAGACTTCTCGCCAATAGAGCACGTCTGGGACGTGCTTGGAAGGCAACTGCAGCCGTCCCGGAATACTGGGGAATTAACTGCCCAGTTGCAAAGATTATGGCCTGCTCTTCCGCAGGAGGTCATAGGTGACATCATTGATTCGATGCCACGCCGTGTTTCAGCTTGTATAGCTGCCAGAGGTACTTACTGATTTGTAACCTTTACTACTTACTTATTTGTAACCTTTTTCATGGCAAATCTTCTTAATGAAACGGTATGTTCTTCTGAATTTGTAATCATTTGCTTTTCTCCTCATACAGTACATGCATGTTAAGTTTCGTAATAGTAGCTCGTTTCCTTCTGGGTGCATATATTTTTTTTTGTGACAGAGTGTATATTTGGCGCTATTATCCAAAATCTATAAATACCCACAATAATTTCATTATTTATAGAGCATAATTATCTTTAAAGTTTCTTAAAATTTACCTTTCCAACAGACATGAATATATTTGCATTACTCGCGAAACCCTATATCTAAATATTTCAATCTAAATATTTTGATATTTATAAAGGGTGTTCCCAAATTCGATCGACGAATTCAGAGGAGTGATAATAGGCATCAAGACGAGCAATAATCGCATAGGAATGTATGACCGGAATCGCAAACCTGACTCTGGAGGGCGCTGTTTACTTAATCGGACCAAAATCTCTTACGAACCCCACTGGATGGCCTGAATGATGAAATGTTGACTTTTCATTTCTGCATCTTTGTTCATCAGGTTATCAGATAAGGTTTGCATCTTCCGTCATACATTCCTGTGTGATTCTGTTTTGTTTTTGAGTTTTCTACCTCCTCCAGAAAAATGCGACATTTCCGTCCATCCAGTGGGGCTGGTAAGAGGTATGGTCCGATTAACCTTTTCCTTATGGGGTGGGACAGCATGTATCCCAAGAATACGGGCCCAAGAATGAATATATGAATATATATATATATATATATATATATATATATATATATATATATATATATATATATATATATATATATATATATATATATATATATATTTAATCCTCTCAATGGTCGTTCTTACAAAGGGAGTATGAATTTTCAATTTTCCCTTGATCGGAAAAATGGACCCCGTAAGCAAAAGGTTAAGTAAACAGCGCCTTCCAGCGTCAGGTTTGCGTTTCAGGTCGCACATTCCTTAGGAGATTATTACTCGTTTTGATGCCTACTATCACCCATCTGAATTTGTCGGTCGAATTCGGAAACGGCGGTATATTTTAATAATATATTTTTTTCCTGAAACGTATGGTATAGTTTAGAGGTGTAAAGGTCAAAAACTCATTACATGAATTCAGGTTTGATTTCCGAAAGTTGCATTTTTATTAATGACAAATATTGAAAAATGAGACAGTTATAATTATATTTGATTTAAAAGCTTGAAATAGCTATAATAACAGAAGCATCTACTACGAAACATATAAAATGTGTTCATCTCCCATTACATGAATTTTATATCATCAATCAGATTATCAGGGAATATGCCTTCGATTTTTAGTTAAAATTAAGAAAGTAAACCGATATTAAATAAACTGCAATAAAAAGAAATTGATCTATGTCAGCTAAATTTATATTCTAATGTAATGCATTATAACTGAAATAAAAGGTTTTTAAATAAAGTAAAAAATAAAGGGAAGACGTTGCAAAAAAAGTTACTCTGAATTTTTCTAAAAAAGCATATTTTAACATTCTTGTCAAAAATCATCTCGGTTTTTTCTAAAAATTAAAATAAAGTAAAAATACTAAGTCAAATACTAAGAATGCCAAACTGAAACGCACGAACATTTAATTACAGGACATAACAGTACACTTTACATGTTGATACAAATGTAGCGAATTAACACACAAGAATGAACTTCGGAAACATGGTCACGTGACATAGTAGGCAGGGCCCGACTTTGACACAATGGGGCCCTGGGCAAAGCAGACTTTGGGGGCCCCCTTCAAGGACACATCCAGAGGGGAGCATGTCCCCCCTCCTCAGGACCAAATTTCCACATGAACATGTGGGATACTCACCCAGGCCTCCCTTAAATCGGGACCAGAAATTCAAAAAAAATTTCGACCGACATGTCAAAAATTTGAAGAAATTAATGAATATTAATCAGATATGTTAATTAATTTACTTTTTAATGTTAATAAATAAACTCATGAAATTTTCTTTTGAAATTCAAAATAAATCAGTCTGGAGTTATTACCATCCACCCACCCCAAAAAAAATTAAACCAGAAACGCTTATGGACGTAAGCATGCTTTCATTATAGTGGGTGCACTGTGCTCCATCCAGGATTTTTTTCTGTATCCGGCACTGCACCCCTTTACTATATTAACCAAAAAACAAATTCTCAAAACTATGTACAACTTTATACTAAATTAGGGGGCCCTGGGCAAGTGCCCCACTTGCACATGCGGAAATCTGGGCCTGATAGTAGGTACTGAAAAGAAGAGTCTATTTGTGTGTGTGGGAGGGGAGAAGAAAACAGTCCGTTACAATATCATTTTTAGATTCATGATGATAGCTTAGCTTCGGAGGTTTCGGTACACGTGCAGTTAAACTATTTCAGGAACTATAAATTTCTACACGCTATTCTAAATTAATATCGTCTCCAAAGCGTACATTGAACAGGAATACCTTACGTTTATCTTGGATCTTCAACGTGTTGCCTCCAATTTCGAGTACAGTTCTCGGTATTGTTTTTGTCTGAATTCGGTTTTTTATCTTAGCTGGTTATCCGATTCTATATGTTTTTTTTTAAATTGATCCGTTCTCGATTTGCTTATTTTCCGCCTGACAAATTATTTTTTCTGAACAAGTAGAAATATTTTTTAACTTAGGATTACGTTCCGCCATAACGGTCCTCCGTAAAACAAAATTCCAGACACAAAAACCGTCCATCCGTACCTCGCGCGTTATAATTTTGGCAGCGGGCCAAACCCAGTCTGTATCACTTCGATAAGCAGTAAACAGTTCAACAGAAAACTACCAAAATGCGTCAAAATTTTCACATACACACACACACACCCACAAACACACATATATACAGAGGCTGTTCACACATTTTTTAGATGATGTATATTGTATTCGCAAAACTAAATTACATAAAGTTCTTGTGTTTTAAATGTTCTATTTGACATCCCTTATTCTGAACTATCTTTCGACACCGCAATTTCCAGGATAATAATGCCTTTTGAAGTGTCAGAAGAGGTATTCTATCCCATTCCTCCTAAACAGCTTTCCAGAGTCCTGTAAGGGTTTTAGGACGACGTTTGGATAATGCAGATTTTAAAAGTCCGAAAGCACAAAAATCCATAGGTGATACATCGGGAGATTTAGTAGGGATATCAGTGAAGGGTATGGCCTTGATACCAGTTATTTGTTCCATTTCTTTTAGGAAATTTACAGTGGATTTTGATGTGTGACTGCTAGCTTTGTCCTGATGGAGTCTCACAGATTGATGGCACTGTGGGTAAAGCGATGGTATTTCATTCAGAAAAATTGGCGATAAAATATGTTCCTGATAGTATTTGGAGTTAATCTTGACATTTTTTTCCACTCTCTTTATTTTTAACTTGCCATTATAAGAAAAACCAGCAACAATCATGAATCCCTTAGAAAAACTTTCTTTTGATTCTTTGAACCATGTACTTAAATTTTTTTCTCCCCTTTTATGATAATAAATGGCTCTTTTTTTGTTGCATTCATTTAAATACACCCATGATTCATCTATTGTGACAATTGTTTTCCTTTTTTCTTTGGATAAGTGTTTCTCATATAGAATTCTGCAGCGTGTCCTGCGTTCAGCGATATGATTTGGAAGAAGACGATGCACATTGCCTTTTTTCGCTTTCTTAAGATTTAAATCAACGTTTATCATTTTGTTTACAGTGGACACCGAGCATTTTAATGATTTTGCAACTGTCGTTTGACTAGGGGGATTTTCTTTTAACATTAAACAACGTACCTTTGCAATAGTCGAAGATGTCCGTTTTTTCCTCGGATACTTGTTTGGAATTTTTGTCCCACTTGAGGCTCCAATTTGACGTTTTTTCCTTTCTTGTTGACAATATTACCTATCGACGCTTTAGATATCACAAAACCATGACTCTCACATCGTTTTTGGATAACGGAGTATGCATATTTCTCTTCGGAAAGAGCATAAATGTAGTCTTCGAACCACTGGTTTGTTTGAATAAAAACAAAACTTTCAAGCCGCAGATGATAATTTTGACTTTTAAAAACATAGTACAATTGCAATTATTTCTTTTGCAGAAAACGATTTTTTATTACCGCTTACGAAAATCGTCTAAAAAATGTGCGAACAGCCTCTGTATATATACAGTGCTAGATTTCTAAAAATAGAGGTGCGGGAACGGTAACCTTCCGGGAGAGTACCAACAAAGTAATTTGTGATTAAATAAATGTTTTTAATTATCGTAATTTTTTTTCCTAAAGAGAGATACCGGAACGCCGTTCCGTCGCGTTCCGCCTCAAATCTAGCCCTGTATATATATATATATATATATATATATATATATATATATATATATATACATAAACACAAGAGGTAAGCAACAATAAGTAATCCTACGTTAATAACCCGGGCTAGTTTGGTTAGAAGACTACTTGAAATTTTTTCTTAAGGAATCGTGCGCAATAGTTTATTAAATTGTATTAAGAAATCTTGATTTAAATTTAATGTTTGGGAAAATTTTTAGTGTCATTTTTATTTCTTCTCTCTTTCCTTTAGCAATTTTTTTCAGGTATCAAGAAAAGGAAAAAATTTATGTCACTAAATTGCATCTTTCTGATTTTTTTTTTAAACAAAATTTGAATTTTGAGGTTTCATGCGAAGAATCTGCTTCAAAAGAAGGTTATGCGACAATTTGAATACACGGTACTCTTACCAAACAAAATCCCCAGCAATGTTCGGATTCTTTATAAACAGAAATTAAAATCTCTTTGAAACATAACATGGAAATGCATTTCCTTTTTTTCCACTGAAATCGATCTATTTTTAAGTAGGCTTGTGTGTGTCATAAATCAAAACCTAACACCAAACGAAATAGAACAAAAAGTAAACGCCAATAAGCTTTTGATGGTGAAGGGGAAAAAAATTATGAGTTTCGAAATGCTATTAATTAACAAAAAATAAATAAATAAATAAAGAGTGAAACAGGGAAAAAGTTTCACTTCCGATATTAATTGGAGCATAATAATGGTCTGGCATAAAAACTGCTGACGTTAACCACTGCTATTACTGAAAGAAGAAAAAAAAGAAAACTGAAGTCCCCGTGTAATGTTTTTGCTTCATTCCAGGAAATTGCTATTTTGCGTTAGAAATTTTTCCAGAATCGACTCTACGAAAACACTGATATGCTAATGTTTAGAAATATGTTTAGTAACGTTGGCAATGGTTAAAAGCGAGCATGGAATTTCAACTTTCAGAAGCCCTTTTGGAATTTTCTGAAATATATAAAATAAATTTAATAAATATTAGAATAGTTTCTATATATATGACTGTTTAATACCATTTTTCTGGAAAAATATAGAAAGGTAAATGTACGTTATGGAATTAAATATACTACATTGAAAATAACTAATTTATTATGTTTAAGTTTAGGCAAAATATCACAAAATATAATTATATAGCAGCCTACGTTTAATCTTATCGCCATAAACTTTGTAATATCGGTGAAATTTTATTGTGTTCAAATTTAAAAAGAGTTCTTTTAACATAATATTATGTTACAAGAGAAAAAACTGTATAACATTGATAATAAAGAGCGTAACAATTTATGGATTTGAAAGAGAAAATAATTTTTGAGAAGGTAGTTTATTTACTTTTATGCAAATAAAATGTAAGCGTGGAATATACATTTTGAAATGTTGTTAGCACTTATCAGGGCCACCCAGAGACTTTACGGGGCCTGGGGCAAACTTCTGTTGGGGGCCCCAAGAAATATGATTAATCGAATAATTTTTTTATTTTTATTTTTTGGGGGGGGCTTTTTGCAGGAGATTATTTTGAAGTCTGAAGTACGGTACAAATTTCAGAATTTTCTTTCGGAGGAAATCTAATAAATAATTTTAAAAAAATTTTTTGGGGCCCCTCCGGCAGTTGGGGGCCTGGGGCAAAGTGCCCCAGTTGCCCCCCCCCCCTTGTGGGCGGCCCTGGCACATATACAGATAGATTTAACAGTAAAATATTAAAGTTTAAGATTATAAGAAAAAATATAGTTTTGTTTAACAACATCAGCATTATGATTAGTATTTCTATTCCAGATAAAATTCCAGAGAGAAATATTTTATTTATCTCTGGAATGTTATTTTTCTTTCCCAGCATTTTGGAATTTCTAAATTTGCATAACTCTGTGCAATTTTCACAACTAATAAAAATTTTAGAGGATAATCCACATACAGTTTTTTCTGAAAATATCACACTTCCACCACACTTTGTGCAAACTAAATGCTTTTCAAATTGAGAAAACAACAAACTGACATCAAGTAACATATATCTTGTAAAATCATTACGATTATCTTCCTCAAATATATCACAAGACATATTTATTTTCTTGCCGGAAGCACTTGCATTCAAGTTTACTTATTCAGAGATGTTAGAATTTTCACGTGCTGTTTCTCTTGTATACATATTACCAATGAACTTCCGTTTCCTACTTCTAAGTTCTTTTTGGCGTTATTTGTAAATTTTGATCCATAATTTGCTTACAAATAAGAGATACCTTTAGCAAATAATGAGCAATAGATGCCCGTTATCAAATTCGACGTGTTTCGCATACACTACAAACACGTGGGAATAAATAAACTGTAGAAAAGTAGAAGTTACTTTTCCAAAAATCAGCGATGAAAATAAGTCATAGAGTTTACAAAAAAAGAAAAAGACTAGAAAGAAATTCGCTTGATTTGCGAAATAAATCTGCTTGCATTACAAGCAAATGTGGGATTACAGCTGCATGTCTAATGTAAACAAACAATTCCGCCCTTTAACCATTGCCAATCTATACTATATATAAAACGGTTCTGTAACTGACTAACTCACTGACAGACAACGCACAGACCAAACCGCTCGACCTAAAGGGCTGAAATTTGGCATGGCGATTCTTCTTATAGTGTAAGGGTGCACTAAGAAAGATTTTTGAAAAATTCTTAGATTTTTTTAAATTAAAATTTTAAGCTGTTTTTGTAGCTTTCTTTAAGTTTGCATTTAAAATAATCATCTGAGGGTTATAACATTTATATCACAAGAAAGATCATAAAAATTCCTTTAAAATGAGATCTTTACCTCAATTTTCTGATTTTTCGTGAATTTTTAAAGATTAATTTTTAGAATTTAATTTATTAAATGCTGATCACCTGATTTCCTTTTCTGATACTTTAAATAAATTTATCGTCACGTGCATAACAACTAAATAGCCAAAATTTCTTTTTTCTTTCTAATGCAGCAGACGATTGGATATTATCCAAAATAAATAAATATCCCTTACGATTTTTTTATAAATATACAGGGTGAATCTGAACAAGTGGGTAAAACTTTACGGGGTAATAGAGCGCATCTACACGAGCAATATTCGTTATAGAAAGTATGGGCGGAACGCAAACAGCGAGGCGCTAGGTGGCACTGTAAATCGTACCCGCAGGCCAAACGTCCTCATTCGTTCCAGCGGCGATTTTCCGTAAATGTTTGGGCAGGGATCCTCTTTAATCATTTGGTTCGCGCATACCTCCTGCCACACCGTCTGGACGGCGAATCGTATCACACATTCCTACGAGAGGTGTTGCCGGAGCTGCAGCGTCCGATTCCAACCCCCATCAGGTCGAGAATGTGATTCCAGCATGACGGTGCGCCTGCACACTTCAGCTCGGATGTGCGGAACAATTTAGATGCAACATTCCCAGGGCGATGGATTGGTCGAAGCGGTCCCATAGCTTGGATTTCTCGTGTTTGACTTTTTCCTGTGGGGACATATGAAAAGCCTAATTTACGAGTACCCCATTGAAGCCAATATGGAACTAGTCGCCAGGATCGCCGTTGTTGCCGGCGATATTCAGGAAATGCCTGATGTCTTCGCAAAAGTGCGCCAGTCCTTATCCCGCAGGTGTGAAGCATGCATTACAGCTGGCGAAAGCTCTTTTGAGCAATTTCTTTGACCATGTAAATAAATTATATTTCTGTTAGTAAAATGTTTTCTTCAGTATCTCCTCTCATTCTTGTATTAATTTTTTAAATGTGACAGTGGAAAACTACCTTATAACTTCTCACCGTTTGCGTTCCAACCATACATTCTATGACGAATATTGTTCGTATAGCTGCGTTCTATCACCCCGTAAAGTTTTGCCCACTTGTTCAGATTCACCCTGTATATATATATACATACAGTGGTACCTTGACTTACTAGTTTAATTCGTTCCATGGCGGAGCTCGTAACTTGAAATACTCGTGTCTCGAATCAAATTGTCCCCATTGAAATTAATGGAAATGCCATTAATTCGTTTTTGATGTCACTAAATTTTTCATTTGCCACTTTTTTTCAATTTACATAAACGTCTGTTTTTATAAAACTTTGACAACTGAGGCATATTTTAGCAACATTACATTAGATTTAATATAAAATGGGTTTTCTTGGTACTTCTAACGTATATAGAAATAATTATTTGATTATATATCATAAACTTTAAAACCATACGTTATAACTTAAATCAGAGCAAGAAAATCTCAAGGAACTGAATGCAACTTGAAATACATTTTTATTAGAATTTTTTTCGTTCATATTTTCGAGGTCTAGAAAATTTCATTTCTCATCTAATTCTACTTTCCGGAAGCAGACCAAGAATAAACCACATTTTTCCTGTTAAAATATTGATCAAAAATTTCTATGTCAAATAACTATGACTGTAATTATTACTGAAATTTTCTGACTAAACTGTTTAAAAGCAATTAAAACGGATTTATTTCTGACAACACTATGCCTGACAGTCTTTGGAAAATACGTAGCACACGCGATAGACTAATTAAATGAATATCAAAAAATTTCTTTCTAATAATTTCTCATTTTTTACTACATCTGAATGCTATCCTATTCTCCGAATTTTTCATTTTTTTTTGAAAAGCTATTATCACATCATTTACGGAAAAGAAGTTATTTTATAGAAAATTTCCTAATTAGATGACGATCTAAATGGTTCCTCACGCTTAAGTGCTTTTAGCGCGAAACATGAAACAAGCTTTTACCGAGAGGATTTCGACTTTTTTTTTTTGCCGGCCTCGAAATATTTGCTTATTCATATGAAATGAGAAGACACATTCATGCTTCAATGAATGCATTGTTTCATCTGTCTTTTTTGAAGGCAATTTCAACATCGTGCATCTGTTTGATGTTTATTTTTTATCAAATGTAACCAATAAATAAATATAATTACAAGATAAAAAAAAACTTTTTATCTACCATGTTTTTAAATTCTTTGTTGAATCCTATAAACTTGACAATTCTATGTATTAATAAATACTAAAAAAATTTTTTTTTGATGAATTATCCCATCCACTTGAAAGAAAATGAAGTTAATTGGCAGTTAACTTCCGTTTAACTTTTAGTTCCCGTCCCGGTCGATAGATGGCTGCAACAGTCTACAAAGCAAATTAACTAAAAATGATTTCAATACTGCTTAAAGAGGGCTAAATGTATTAAAATAATGCATTGCCATCGTGTTCTAAGCTATTCTAAAAGTTCAAGTGTCTAGCTAATCGGGAAGTTATTTAAAAATCGATTGCAAGATTGTAAGGGACAAGTACACACACAAACATACAAACAAGATATCGAGTTAACAGAACATGGTTAAAACATATTTAATATTTACATTATAGGTTATTGTGCAACAGTTTCGTGCTCGGATTAGTTCCTAGTTTTTTGTTAAGAAATAAAGAAAATATTTATACTGATGAATAATATTTTTTTTGTATTTCAAACGATCGATTTTTGTCGAAAATTTCACTGCTGATGTAACTGCTGTGTATCTAATAGATGTTACGTGACATTATTCCATCGAACTCAGCACCCTAAAATTCGTTAAATTCACCCATTTATAAGGCAGATACAGAAAGGAAGTGAACATTTGTTCTGTAGTGTAATAAATAAATAAATAAAGTATAATGGTTGTTTAATGTTGTTAAGAAAATGTATCCCGTCAACTGGGGTAATTTTGGCCCTTGAGGGTATCTTTGGCCCAACAAACGAAAAAAGATTGTATGTGCTGTATCTTGACAGAGGAGAGTGATTATCACTTATTTATTGCAAGGCCAATAGGTTGTCAATATACACTCATGGACAAAAAAATTAGCGCACCAAGAAGGAGTCGTCAAAATGAAACGAAATTTTACATACATAATGACTACTTTGATATAAGTAAATGATAAGAAAATCAAAGAAAAAGGATAATTTATTTCAGAGAAAAAGGCAAAAGAACGGAGGGTTTATTACTCCATTGGACCCCCTCTAGCGCAAATGCACGATGCGATACGATCGGGCATTGAGTCATACAAGTTCTGTATGATGTCTTGAGACATTTCGTTCCATATTTGCTGCAACCTTGCCTCTAGTTCGTTCAAACTCGAGGGATGACCAACTCGTCGTCCCAAATGGTACCAGATGTGCTCGATTGGAGACAAATCTGGGGATCGGGCAGGCCAAGGAAGGGTAGTAACAGTGCGGAGACAGTCTTGTGACACCCTTGCCGTATGAGGCCGAGTATTGTCTTGTTGAAAAACGGCTCCTGGGAGCCGTTGCATGAGTGGCAACACATGTGGTTGCAGGATTTCATGAACATACCGCTGGGCTGCCATGGTGCCACGGAACAATATTAGGGGTGACCGTGTATTGTAGGCAGTGGCACCCCATACCATCACACCAGCTGTGGGAGCGATGTGTCGCTGTACAGCAAAGGCAGGATTGAAGCGTTCACCACGGGCTCTCCACACACGAACACGATTGTCATCACTGCCGAGATTGAATCTGGATTCGTCGCTAAAGACGACCTGGTTCCATTCCGCTGCAGTCCAGTTTCCTCGTGCGCGGCAAAACTCCAAACGGAGGCGTCGATGGGTGGGCGTCAAGGGCAGCACACGTAATGGGCGCCGCGATACCAACTGTCCTTCAGCCAGGCGCCTTCGTATGGTTCGAGAAGACACAGAGACCCCTAGTGAAGGTGCTACCTGTGCCTGGATGGCGGCCGGTGAAGCAGTTGGCTGTACGCGTGCATTTCTTACGATGTGGCGGTCTTCTCGACGACTGGTCTGTCGAGGGCGTCCTGAGCCTGGTCTTCGTGTACATGACATCTCTCGGGTCTACTGGTCCCAACACCTCCTCACAACACAATCAGAGCGGCCTAATTGACGAGCTACCCGCCTAGCTGACCACCCAGCTTCCATCGTCCCGACGATTCTCCGCCTCTCAAACTGCGACAACTGCTTATATTGTCTTCGAACACGGCGTAATGGCATGTCTGTCTCAGCTCTTCCTTTGTAAATGATTCAGCACACTCAAACAAGCTTTGGTTACCTGTTTTATACTCCACAGAGTACGATGTTCAACGCCCTCTACCGGCTATACGTAATGCGCAATCACGCTGCATTTCGAATCATTTGCATATTTCCCCGACATGTACCTTCATTGCAAGTTTCGTTACGATCCCGCAATTATTTCTTGGTGCGCTAATTTTTTTGTCCATGAGTGTATATATATATATATATATATATATATATATATATATATATATATATATATATATATATATATATGTATATATATATATATATATATATATATATATATATATATTATATATATATATATATATATATATATATATATATATATATGTATACATATATATATATATATATATATACATATATATATATACATATACATATATATGTATACATATATATATATATGTATATATATATATATATATATATATATATATATATATATATATATATATATATATATATATATATATATATATATAAAACAGTTCCGTAACTGACTGACTGACTGACAAACAACGCACAGACCAAACCGCTGGATCTAAAGGACTAAAATTTTGCATGTCGATTCTTCTTATAGTGTAGGGGTGCACTAAGAAAGATATTTGAAAAATTGTTTGAATTTTTTTTTAATTAAATTTTTAAGCTGTTTTAGTAACTTTATTTAAGCTTGCATTTAAAATAATAATTTGAGGGTTATAAAATTTATATCACGAGAAAGATCATAAAAATTCCTTTAAAATGAGATCTTTTTCGAATATTTATCACCATTTTTTGATTTTTGTTTAATTTTTAAAGATTACTTTTTAGAATTTAATTTATTAAATGCTGATCACGTGATTTCTTTTTCTGGTACTTTAAATAAATTTATCGTCACGTGCATAACAACTAAATACACAAAAAAAATTTTCTTGCTAATTCGGCAGACGATTGGACATTATCCCAAAAAATATTAAAATACGGTAAAAGGTATTATGTTCCTCAAACTGCACTTTTTAACTGTACTATATTCTTTATTATGTCCTATTACATTTAATTTGAATATTTTCTTCTACATTATTTTGTCTATAAAAATATCCCTTACGATTTTTTTTATAAATACACTGCTGGCCACTGTAAATGCAACACCCTGAAGGAAAGATGCAAATTACATGAAATTTACAACATGCATTAGCGGAGGTGAGATATGCAATTGATTAGAATTTCAGCGCAGACGCACATCACGCGTGCCTCTGGCGCCACCTTAAAGCGCTATTTAAGGCTTGGAGATTTCGACGATTTGAAGTTCGGCAATTGTGTTTTTCTTGTGGTTTTTTCAAGAAAAACGATCAATTATGCCTCGTCGAAAACATCGATCATCTTTTGATCAAGTGTCCGAGCTCGACAGAGGAAGGATAGTGGCCTACCGAGATTGTGGATAATCTTTCAGGGAAATCGGTAGTCGTGTTGGACGAAACCAACCAACTGTAATGTGGATATGTGATCGTTGGATGCAGGAGGGTACGACGGACCGGCGTGTTCGATCGAATCCACCTCAGCACACCACTTTACGTGATGACAGGCAAATTGTGCGCATGGCAGTGACGGATCGCTCAGTCACATCACGAACCATAGCACAGCACATGCAGTCTGTAACGCATCATCCAGTGTCTGCGCGTAACAGTCGACGCCGTTTACAGCAGAGTGGTCTGTCCGCAAGACGTCCATTGCTTTGTTTACCCTTGACGCAGAACCACAGACGTCTCCGCCGCCAATGGTGCGATGACAGAAGGATGTGGACGGCAGAATGGAATGAAATTGTCTTTACTGAGGAGTCACGCTTCTGCCTGCAACACCACGATGGTCGCATTCGAGTCTGGAGACACCAAGATCAGAGAATGCTGAACAGCTGCGTTATGCACCGCCACACTGGTACTTCAACGGGTATTATGGTATGGGACGGTATTGGATATCACTCTCGCGCACCTCTAGTACGCATTGCCGGTACTTTAAACAGCCAGCGCTACATCTCCGAGGTGTTGGAGCCAGTTGTCCTTCCTTACCTTCATGGCTTGCCCACATTCATATTTCAACAGGATAATGCGCGACCATACGTGGCACGCATTGTCCAACGGTTCGTCGTCAATCGCCAGATTGAATTGCTTCCCTGGCCGCCTCGCTCTCCGGATCTTTCGCCGACAGAAAACATGTGGTCCATGGTTGCTCTACGATTGACCCAGATTCCATCCCCAGCTGTCACAGCAGATCAACTTTGACAACGTGTGGAAGCTGCTTGGTCTGCTGTACCCTAAGAACTCATCCAAAGTCTCTTTGAATCAATGCCGTGGCGTGTGGCAGCGGTGATCTCCAACAATGGAGGCTACTCTGGCTACTAATTTTGGCAGGAACCACACTTCACAGAAGTCTATAAATTTAATCATTTGATACTTGGTCAACATGTTATCTACAAAATAAATTTTGCTGTGATATCTCTTGTCTTTCTTGGTGTTGCAATTTGGGTGGCCAGCAGTGTATATATATATATATATGTATATATATATATATATATATATATATATATGTTGCATCAATTGTATACAGTGATCGTCGTATTTATTATATATATATATATATATATATATATATATATATATATATATATATATATATATATATATATATATATATATATATATATATATACACTCAAGAGCCAAAACATTATGACCACCCCTACATTTTGCAATAAATTCGCCTGGATGACGTGGAAGGCACGTGATCAGGTGGAAGTGGTATTTAACTGCTGCTGGAGAGTCTGAAGAATCATTCTTTCACTTACTTGTGTGTGTGATGGGAAAGGCTGCGGATCTAAACGACTTTGGTAGAGGGCAGATTGTAATGGCTCGAAGGCTCGGAACGAGTATTTCCGAAACTGCACGACTCGTCGGTTGTTCGCGACCTACAGTTGTTAGTACTTATGCAAAGTGGATGAATGACGGTGAAACCAGCAGTAGACGACATGGTGTTGGACGTCCACACACTATCAAAGAAAAAGGTCGTCGAAGACTGTCTCGCATGGTGAAGCAAAACCGGAGCCAGACAGTGGCTCAGCTGACAGCCCAATACAATGCAGGGCCAAGTAAAATAGTATCGCAGCACACTGTTCAGCGGACACTGTTGGATATGGGGCTACGCAGCAAACGTCCCACTCGTGTGCCTTTGCTGACCAAGCGTCATCGCCAACTGCGCCTGCGCTGGGCCCGGGAACATCGCGACTGGTCCATGGATCAGTGGGAGAGAGTTGCCTGGTCAGATGAATCACGGTTTGTCATTCATCATGCCGATGGCCGTGTCAGGATACGCCGTCCTCCAGGCGAACTGTTGCTCCCTCAATGTACAGTAGGTCATACACAGGCCGGTGTTGGCGGTATTATGCTTTGGGGGACGTTCTCTTGGGCGTCTCTGGGACCCGTGGTTGTGGTAGAGCAGACCATGAATGCTACAGGGTATCTGAACATCATTGCGGACCAGTTGCACCCTTACATGGCCTCCGTTTTTCCAGCTGGAAATGGAATGTTCCAACAGGACAACGCCCCGTGTCACAAGGCTAAAATTGTGTTGGAGTGGTTCCAGGAACATGATGCTGAATTCTAGTTAATGTTCTGGCCGCCTAACCCACAGGATCTCAATCCGATAGAACACATTTGGGATGTCATGGAACGGCAGCTCAGAGTTCAAAGACCACCAATTCGCAATATCTCGGATTTGCGTGACCGTTGCTTAAACATCTGGTACAATCTGTCTCCGGCCATCTACCAAGGATTTGTGGCATCCATGCCAAGGCGGGTTGAAGCTGTGTTACGCGCCAAAGGTGGGCCAACTCGTTATTTACAGGTGGTCATAATGTTTTGGCTCTTGAGTGTATATCCTTTGTCTAGATACAGCGCATACGATCTTTTTTTGTTTGTTGGTCCAAAGTTACCCCATTTGACGATACCAGTGGTCTTTAAAATGGGAAACTTAACAAAATAAAGTGCATTCTATCTTTACAATTTAGTTAACGTAAAACCAAGAGTCCTTTATTTGAAACAACCCCACGTAAACTCCAAAAAACACAATATATATATTTTTCTTGCCTGTGTTCGAATCGTATCCTTGTTATTACTACTGTATAGGAGTGTGAGATTATGCAAGAATAATAATGTGAAATTCTACTCATCAAATATAGATAATTTGAAGGATAATAAATTATTGATAACTTTATACATCATAAATAATTACAAGATAAAAAGAACTTTTTATATACCATGTATTTAAATTTCCTGTTGAATCATATATACTTGACAATTATATGTATTAATAAATACTTTTTAAAATTTTTTTTGATGAATTATTCCATTAACTTGAAAGAAAATGAATTAAATTGGAAGTTAACTTGTGTTTAACTTTTCGTTTCCATTCCGGCCAATTGATGGCTGCACCAGTCTACAAAACATAATTAACTGAAAATAAGTGAAAATTAATTTAATTCTGATTAAAGATGGCCAAAATGTATTTAAAAATGCATTGTCAAGGTTTCAAATGTTTATCTAGTCGGGAAGTTAGTTAAAAAACGATTGCAAGATTTATACTTGACAAACACAGACACACACACACACACAAACAAGGAAGCGTCTCAATAAAAACATGGTAATACATTTCAACGGATGTATTATAATGTTGTCAAGGAAATATATAGAAGGTTTATTTGAAATAAGATACTTAAATTAAAGCGTGAAGGATATAAATGAAAATTAGTAGCAGCTTAATTTGAAATAAGATGCCTAACACAATAAAGTGCATTATATTTTTACCTACTATTAAAAAGCTAAGCGCAATTCCTTTGTTTGAAATGTTTCTTCCTAAAACAATACTTTTAGGAAGAAAATATATACCTTTCTCTTGCCTGCATTTCAATCATATTCTTTATTTTACTACTGCATTTGAATGGAATGTTACGCAACAAAACGAATATAAAATTAGATTCTTCAAAAAATCATTAAAGAAATAATAACAAATTTAAAAGTAATTGGCGTATGTATAATGATGCTAAGAAAATGTATAACCATTTCATTTGAAATAAGATACGAAACTAAATGAAGTGCATTATATTTTTATCTTTCAGTTAATGTAAAAAAAGACGCAAGTGCTTTGTTTGAAACATTCCCTTCTGAAATAAAATAAAAAACCGGATATAATTTTTTTTTTCTTGTCTTTATTAGAATCGTATTTTTTCATTTTATTATTGCATGTGAATGTGAAGTTATGCGAGAAAATTAATACAAAACTCTGTCCTTCAAAAATATATAAAATGAATTAATTTCTTTGCTGATATTACAGTATGGAATAAAATATTTAGTAAAAAAAACGTTATTCTATATTTGACGGGTTGAAATATTCATTTATTGTTATGAAATGAGAAGAATCCTGACTGCTTCAATGAATGGTTATTTTCTGTGAATAATTTCATCATCTTGCATCTCGTGACTTTTTAGTCTGTATTTTAATCAAATGTGACTGATAAGTAAAGGCTGAGAGAATGTATCGCAGTTTCATCTCCAATAGGATACATAAGGAATTGAACTGCATAGTATCATTGTTTCAGTTCAAGTTATTCTTTGCCAATGCGGGCACTCGCCAATAAAGACATTCTTGCATAATCCGTGAGAATCGTTGGTTGTTTTAAATGGTGTCACCGTATTGGTCGTCAACCTGGTCCCTACCACCCACTAGTGGACGATTGAAGATATCATGGTGGGTGGTGAGAGTTTTTGGTCTGTTGCTACAAATTTTTTCCTTCCTCCACACATCCAATACATTGCTAACAACTTCGCGAGTTTGAATTTTTGCCATGGTTTTATTAACTCGCTTTCTTATTTGTTTGTTTGTGTGTGTGTGTGTGTGTTTGTTTGTTTGTTTGTCCGGTAAAAATATTGCAATCGATTTTTAACTAACTTCCCGACTAGCTAGAGATTTGAAACTTGTAGAATAGCTCAGAACAAGATGACAATGCATTATTTTAATACTTTTAGCCATCTTTAAGCAGAGTTGTAATCATTTCCAGTTGATTTTGTTTTGTAGACTGGTGCAGCCATCTATCCGCCGGGACGGGAACGAAAAGTTAAGCGCAAGTTAACTTCCAATTAACTTCATTTTCTTTCATGTTGATGGGATAATTCATCGAAAAACTTTTAAAAAGTATTTATTAATACATAGAATTGTCAAGTTATGATTCAATAGAAAATTTAAAAACATGGTATATAAAAAGTTCTTTTTATATTGTAATTATTATTGTATATGTTTTTATTAAATCGTTAAATATATGTTTTTATTAAATCGCTTTCTTCTTTGTGTGTGTGTTTGTCCCGTACAAATCTTGCAATGCATCTTTAAGTAACTTCCCGACTAGCTAGACATTTGAAAGTTTTAGAATAGCTCAGAACACGATGACAATGCATTATTTTAATACTTTTAGCCATCTTTAAAAAGATTGGAATGCATTTTCAGTGAATTTTGTTTTGTAGACTGGTGCAGCCATCTATCGATCGGGACGGGAACGAAAAGTTAAACGCAAGTTAACTTCCAATTAATTTTATTTTCTCTCACGTTGATGGGATAATTCATCAAAACATTTTTTAAAAAGTATGTATTAATACATAGAAGTGTCAAGTATTTATGAGTGAACAGAAAAGTTAAAAACATGGTATATAAAAAGTTCTTTTAATCTAGTAATTCTTTAAAAACATTATTTTGCTGCTTACTTTTTAATTCCATCTCTGAACTCTGAATATAGATAAGAATTCACGGGAAACTTCTCGAAGTATACTCGTGGAGCATACATCGTGACCGGAAAATAATAAAATCAGATTCAGGAACAAACTAATTTATTAAGCAGTAAAGCAACACATCTTACTCGCTTCGAGCCATTCCAGCGTCTCCCGCAAAGAGCGCCAAAATAGAATTAGGTCAGAGAGGTTGCCAGAATTGGCGGAGGAAGTTAGTATGTGGGAAGGCGAAGCGTTTACGCCAAGACAAGAAGGAGGGTTTACCAGCACAGAAATGAAATACAGAATGGACGATTATAGGTAGTTAGTAATATTATCACACACACACCCACACCCACACACACACACACACACACACATATATATATATATATATATATATATATATATATATATATATATATATATATATATATATATATATATATATATATACTAGCATTATTGCCCGGCGTTGCCCGGGTAGATATATCGATATAAAATTTTTCATGCATTCCATCAAAAAAATACTGGAGTGCACCCCCCTCCCCCGCTCTTCATGTTCATCTGGCCAGTCAGAATGCGCTTAGCGCATTTCTACTGAAATGATATGCCTGTATCTTTTTTTTTTTTTGATGGAAAGCATGAAAAATTTTATATCTATATATCTACCCGGACAATCATTCTTTAAAAATAATTTCATTAATTTTCTTATGCCTTAATATAACTAATTGGCTAATAGTTCGGAATGAAAGTTATGTGTCGTTATGTTTCTCTGTTTAAAGAGCTTTTCCTCCCACTGCTTAAGAAGCCCCAAAATTCTAAAAGATTTATCTTATATGATTCCACGGAATAAGTAATTCAAATACACATCGTATGCTAACTCTGTTTCGCGAACTTAGGGGAAAAAACCTGTAGAACTCTTAAACTTCTTCCCATTTTATGATCCTCAAACAATTAATATATTTAGATCAACAGAAGGCTTCCAAAAACTGGCCATGGGACAAACTTAATTTTTCTTTTTTTTTATTAAGTTCAATTAGTATTATTGCCAAATTTTATTAAGTTCTATTAGTTTGAACGCCATTGTCTAAAATTGTCTAAATCAGCGGTTCTCAACCTTTATAGACTCACGACTCCACTAAACGAAGAAAAATAAAATAAACACTTCGCCCTCCCCCCCGTCACCCGCAGACCAACTCTCAAACCACCCTCAGAACAAACCTCTTTTCCCTCGCGTATCGAATTAGACTGATTGTGGTGAAGGGGCTTTATCCACATTTAAGAAGTGCGCTTAGGGGAACAAAAAACATTAAAAAATTAATTAAAAAAAACTAATTGAGCCCCAAATTTCGTTTTTTTCCTGATTTAAGTTCCTCGGGTCCTAAACATTAACTGTGCCTGATTTGGTCCCGGTGGGTGAAATGGTCTTTGATTCTATAACGGACAAACAAACAGACAAGCTCTTTTATATATATATATATATATATATATATATATATATATATATATATATATATATATATATATATATATATATATATATATATATATATATATATATATATATATATATATATGTATATATATATATATATATATATATATGTATGTATATGTATACACATACATATACATATATGTATGCGGCATTTACGAGGTCTTATACGGAAATTGGATGACTCCATTTGATGTCTGGCCAGTAAAAATGTTTAAAGATTCCACATTGGATTTATTTTCTATGCAGTAACCTGTTGGGAATGGTTATAGTTAATTATTGTTCTTCATATTTCATTAAAAAAGTCGTTCCTTAATCGTTTCTTTAAATTAACGTAACTTTATATTCAATTTTTAAAAAATCGTTCCTTAACCGTTTTCTTTAAATTAACGGTAACTGTATATCAAGATAAGAAAACGGTATATTCTTTTTTTTTTTCGTTGGAATAAAAATAGTAAAAAATTGGTCTCACAAGTTCTTTGCTCTTATTTTGTTGTTTCCTTTTAAAATGGATTTTTGAGTAAAAACGCAACCTGTTGAAATAAAAATGTGTAACGGAGAACCGTTACAAACCTATCGGCTAACATGCATTGCGTTTATGGGGGCAGTGGACTTTAAAAATTGTGAAATATGTTCGAAAATTCGATTTTTTTATTTTATTGAATTGTGAAACTACGGACGAGTAGGAATGTGTTGCAAAAAGCATTTTTAATTTCTGTGATTACTTTCCTAGTTATAGGTATTTGTATTTAATTTAGATATTATGTGGCTACTAATAGCAATAACTTTAAATGCGTTTTTCTCAAAATAAAAATTTTCATGTCGTACGAATAATTCAAACTGCTCCAGGCGTATTTCTATCTATCGTATTACTTTGAAATTTAATTTTTATATACTTAACTCTATATCAAATAAACCTTATTGAAAAAAATTATGCTTCGTAGCTCAGAATTTCTAAATATTGTACTTGAAAAGATGATTTATAGGTATTTTGCTTAATAAAAAGGGTGTATTCACTATTATTACTTTTTTTCTCTTTATATTTTTAATGAATGCTTAAAATAAGCAATAAATTTCATTGTTAGTTCTATAAGGTATCCTGTAACTAAAAATTACCATATTATATGCAAAACATGGAACATTATATGCGCATAGAACATTTTGAATGAGGCCAATTTTTGATATATTTAATAATTCATAATTCATAAATTATTAATAGTTCTTCAATAAATTTTAACCACTTTTACATATCTTTGGTGCTAATCACATATTCAAATTTCAAGCAAATCCATTCAAAATAGAAAAATTAGGTTTGAGGGTCCTCTATCACCTTAACAAGAAATTTTATATAATGAACATTGATGTGACCACAATGTTTTCTCTGAGGTAAATAGTCACCGGAAATAGCGTTGCAAATGCGCGACAGACCTTCCCGTTGTTTTCCACAACAGATGACACGTGTTTCAATATTTATGACGTAAGTTCCATATTTATTATAAAGAAGAATGTAATTACTCTTTGAGAGACTTAAATATTCATTGAAATTCGTATTTTTGTATTATTTCGCATGAGAGAGGAGAATATGAACGAATAATGTATTTAAAAATGTTTTTTTTTACGCATTTTGACCAAAGAATATGTCACTGTGGAGTGACGCACTTCTTGGGCGTTTTCTGGGAAATATAATAAATGGCGAAAGAGATCATGCATCATGGTTGAAGGCCAAAAAGTTACGAAAGTTTAATTTCTTTATTTTTCTCCCAAGTTTCCCCCGCTGCGAAAAGGCTGCAAGACGGTAAAATAAATTTGCTTAAGTATGCAAAGTTTTTTTTTATTATTATTTTTTTTATTTTATACACTGAAGTTTTAGAGTTCTGAAAATTTTTGTACTTTACTTTGTCACGACTAAAATATGTCTTCATTAACGTTAAAATGAGTTCGTGGTCGAGGTTCCGTTTATTCTATGCCATTAGGAACTTTTAAAATTTCAAAACAGCGTACTGCAGCGACAATAGAACATCTCATTATAAACGGTCGTATGAATTTTGGAAAGACCGAAAAAATCACAAGGCATAGATGATGCAAATACTTTCTTACTGAATTGAAAAACCGATGCTTGAAATTCTGTTTTACCTTGAGTAAATTTTGTCAGATAGTTTATATATTACATATCATTTTAGATTCATAAGTAGAAACATATTTTTATTTACAAGCTGTATATATATATATATATATATATATATATATATATATATATATATATATATACATAGCTTGTAAATTCCTTTGTTCCTTTTTAGTTCATAATTTATAGTTTATATATATATATATATATATATATATATATATATATATATATATATATATATATATATATATATCTAATATATAAAAATGAATGTTTGTATCTCTGTAATTGTATAGAAATCCACAATTTAGGAGCAACGATCGTGAAATTTTACATACAGGCGTCTTTAAAAACAGCCGAGGGTCTGAAGAACTTCAAAAATCGAAATTAATTACCGTTGATTTTTAATTAATAAAAAACCAACAATTTGTAAGCTGTTACACTTTGTTGAATCACCCCTCTGAATATGGCGTCCACGTTAGGGTTAGCGGGCAAACAGCGAGCGAAAAGATAAAAATAAATAAAATCAAAAAGTTTCAAGTTATATATTAAACCAGAATAATAAATGAAAATAATAATCTTTCAAGTCAGATTTTATACTCTAAAATAAATCGGATACAACGGCATATTGACACTCTCACACGCGATGGAAAATTCGAATCAACCACGCTAAGTGTCACGATCTTTTTTAATCGCTACTGCAATCCAACTAGCTTATGTTTTTATGTCTATTGAAGAGTTAATATAAGCATAGTCTTTATGCTTATATCCTGCTAACTTATTTCTCACTTAAAACTCCTCTTACTCCATAAATGTATGTATATTCACCAACCCATAGCAATTTTCCAAAAAACTCATTGCGTATATTTTTTACTTTACTCACCAATTTTGTGTATAATCGTGGCGTAGTCGTTAAAACGCTTCATTTGGTACCACGTAAGACTCGGGTTCGAGTACGAGATCGTGCAAATTTTGCTAAACCTGTATTTTCAGCTTTTTTATGAAGGCTTTTTTATTTCAGCTTTTATTTTATTACTTTTTTAATTATTATCTTTATTTTATTTTATTATTTTTTAAATTATTATTTTTATTTTATTTTATTATTTTTTTTAAAATTATTTTTATTTTATTTTTCAGCTTTTTTATGATGAAAGACCGAATATAGCTGAAATCTGAGAAGTTTATTATACATTTATATATTTTTAATTGGTTTTCATATTATTAATGTGTATAACATTTCGTATGCTTTTTTTTCTATGTTATTTATACTGTGTTTAGTTTTTTAATGGATTTGGTAGGTTTATTATAAATTTATATATTTTATGTTTTACTTTCCAGGATTTCTTGCTCCACTGATAAAGGCTAAATCTTTTCTATGTTATTTATACTGTGTTAAGTTTTAAAATTGATTTTGATTAACAAACATTCATCAATAATTTATTTCTGGGCATTGTATTGCTAACAATTAGGATAACTAACAATTTTTGAAGGATGCGATTTTCGATTCACAGATGTACAATAGATGGCGCCACTATTTTAAACTTTTAGTATTCTATAAACCAACACCTCCTAAACGTGTTCCTAAACGAACGGTACATTCAAATTAAATACAATGTCACTGTATGCAATTAATGCCAATATATATATATATATATATATATATATATATATATATATATATATATATATATATATAATAAATACGACGATCAATGTATACGATGGATGTAAAAAAACAAAAAAATATATTAATAAAAAATCGTAAGGGATATTTTTATAGACAAAATAATGTAGAAGAAAATATTCAAATTAAATCTCATAGGACATACTAAAGAATATAGTACAGTTAATGTAGTACAATTTGAGGAACATATCTTTTATATTATTTTAATATTTTTTTTAATAATGTCCAATCGTCTGCTGCATTAGCAAGAAAAAAAGTTTTTTTTTGCGTATTTCGTTGTTATGTGAAGATAAATTTATTTAAAGTAACAGAAAAAGAAATCACGTGATCAGCGTTTAATAAATTAACCTTTTACATGCCAATGTTTCTTTTTTGGAACACCATGTTTAATATGTTTTTAAAAATAAACTGTGATATCTGTCAGTTTGAAAAAATTACCGTATATTATAGAATGCATGATTGATTTTTTGACTTTTTTTTTTTTAAATATGAATATTTTAGCGTAGAAAAATTTCTAAAAATCAGCTTTTTTCACAATTTTTACAGTACGTAAGAAAAAAAATTCTATAAAATTCCTAAAAATTCAAATCCACCCAAAAATTTCCCCATCGTACTTGCGAAGGACAAGTTTAACGAGTTAATAAAATAAATTAAAATAATAACAAGAAATATTTCCTCAAGACTGCGTAAAATGCAATGTTCCAAAAAAGGAACATTGGTATGTAACGATATACAAAAGCAGTGATATCACACGTGATCAGTGATTCTGCCGTCTGATTACTTAGAAAATTCAGCCGAACTTACAAAGCTGTATGCCCTACAAAAAGGAGACTCTTTAGGCGTCGACGCAAATGACATTCGGCAGTTTCTTGGATTACTGTTGTTTAGTGGCTACCACTCAGTACCTGATGAAAATACATATTAGAGCTCTCAGGAAGATTTGCATATCCTAATTGTTAACAATACAATGCCTAGAAATAAATTTCGGATGTTAAAAAAGTATTTCCACATTGTTAATAATAGTAAATTGGAACCAGGCGATAAATTAGGGAAAATTTCTCCCTTTTATAAAGAGGTTGGAAAAAAATTTTCGTCAATTTGGATTTTTTCATGAAAATATGAGTATCGATGAATCCATGGTTCCGTGTTATGGGCATCGTTCGGCTAAGGTGTTCATACGTGGAAAGCCAATTCGCTTTGGTTTCAAAGTTTGGATGATCTGCTCAGCAAATGGTTATCCTTATGCTATGTCTATCTACGGTAGAAAAAGTTCGAAAAATGAAAATTTGCCACTTGGATCAAAAGTCGTCTCCGAACTATTATCTTTTATTGACAATCCAGAGAAACGCAAAATATTTTTCGATAACTTTTTTTACATCGTACAGTCTGCTGACAGATTTATCTAACAAAGGCTTTAAGGCAATCGGCACAGTGCGAGATTCCAGAACGGGACAATGTTCTCTTAAAAAAGCAAAAGAAATATCGAAATTTCAACGTGGAGAGTTTGATTACCGATGCGATGGAGAAGTTTATATGTGCCATTGGAACGATAGTTTTGTTGTAACTATTACATCAAATTTTATCACTCACGAAACATTAGGAAGAGCAAAAAGATATGTCCGAGCTAAAATAAAAGTTGATTTTCCTTAACCTTGCATTATAAAATTATATAATAAAGGAATGAGTGGAGTACACCTGTTGGACCGACTTCCTGGAAGATATCGAGAAAAGTTACGCAGCAAAATATGGTACTTTATTCCTTGATCATAGTGTGGCATGTAAAAGGTTAAATTCTAAAAATTAATCTTTAAAAATTCACCAAAAATCATAAAATGGAGGTAAAGATTCGAAAAAGATTTCATATTAAAGGAATTTTTATGATATTTTAATGATATAAATTTTATAACCCTCAAATTATTATTATTTTAAATGCAAACTTAAAAAAAAAGTTACTAAAACAACTCAAAAATTTAATTTTAAAAAAATCTAAGAACTTTTCAAAAAATTTTCTTAGTGCACTCCTACACTATAAGAAGAATCGCCATGCAAAATTTCAGCCCTTTTATTTCCCGCGGTTTGGTCTGTACGTTGTATGTCAGTCAGTCAATCAGTCAGTCAGTCAGTTAGTTACGGAACTGTTTTATATATATATATTATTATTACTATCTTTATATCGTAACGTTAACTTCATGCGCACGCATTATTTTCCTATGCTTTTTTATCTTTATTATAGCGTAATTTTCATATGATTTTAAACGACAATAATTTTTAACTTTCATTCAATTCGCTGTTAAAACTTTATATTTACACCCTATTTAAAAGAAGTAGGGTGTAAATTTTTCAAAGAGGATGTTTCAAGACCCAACTTCAAAGAAGTAGGGTGTAAATTGTAGGGTAGAAAGTTGGTAAAATCAAAATTTTGTGCAATGTATTTAATTTCTCGATTAAAAGTAGTTTTTTTCTAAAAATTTATTTATTTCGCTTGAAAAGCTAAATATTTTATGCACGCGGTTTATATTATTATTACTATTTTTATATCATAAAGTTAACTTCATACGCGAGCATTATTTTCATATGCTTTTTTTATTATTATCTTTATAATAGCTTTATTTTCATATGCTTTTAAACAACTATCGTTTTTATTCATATTATGTTGGTTTTTTATTAATTAAAAATTAAGGGTAATTAATTTCGATTCCGGAAGTTCTTATTATCTTTATTTTCATATGCTTTTTCATTTACGAATTATTCAAATGTTGGTTAAAAAACTTATGTAATTCATACATTTGCGTGAGTTTAATTATTGTAATTAATAAATTTATATTTCTGGAGAGGATGTTTCAGGTTTTAGTGGTACTATGATGAAAGGCTGAATCTACCAAAATTCTGAGGAGTTTATTATGGAGAGAAAAGGAATTTAATATGTAGAGGATGTTTATAGGAGTTTAATGTGGAGAGGAGTTGAAGGGTTTGCAGCCCTCAATCAAACACTTCATTTTTTAAGAGGCAACGCTAGAGTCATATCATGGTTCTATTGGAAATTTCAGCTAAACCTGTAATTTCAGCTTCTTTTTATGCCCAAATGATAAAAGGCTAAATCTAGCTGAATTCTAAGGAGTTTATTATAATTTTATATATTTTTTTATTGGGTTTTCATTTTATTCATGTGTATAAGATTTCACATGTTTTTTTCTATGTTATTTAATACGTGTTTAGTTTTAAATTAATTTTGGTTAGCAAACATTAGACAATTTGACATTTTTACTTTTCAGATTTTAGTGCTTCAATGATGAAAGGCTGAAATTCCTGAATTCTGAGATGTGTATAACATTTCACATATACTTTTTCTATGTTATTTATACTGTGTTGATTTTGGTTAACAAATATTGTTAAAATCCCGGGCAATGCCGGGTACTTCAGCTAGTATATATATATATATATATATATGTATGTATGTATATATATATATATATATATATATATATATATATATATATATATATATATATATATATATATATATATATATATATATATATATATATATATATATATGTATATAAATATATATATATATATATATCGGGTGCGTCATAAATTCGTGCAGAGTTCAAAAATTTTGAATAAAAGAAATAATGCTCGGAAAAATTTTCTGTTTTCGCGAATAGAATCAGAGGGACATTGGATTTTTTTTTCCATGTAAAAAAAGTATCCAAAAGTAACCGAAAGAGGGCGCTTTTGCGTGACCACGTTAAGTCTGCATTGCATGCAAGACATGCGTTACCTATTGTCACCTTCATGTAGGATAGTGCCCTGCCGCACTTTTCACGGGATTTCAAGACGTTCCTGTTGGAATCTTTCACTGAAGACCTAGTTCTGTAAGTCGCGGTTGTAAGGGCCTGTTCATATAGGAGTCCGTTGCGTTGCGTTAAGGAAAAGATGACGTTGATACGAAAATAAACCAATTATAGGCCTCCAAACGATTAGCAATGAAATTTTTAACGCCTATGATTGGTTTATTTTCGTCTCAACGTCATCTTTCCCTTAACGCTATGCAACGGACTCCTATGTGAACAGGCCGTAAGGTTCAGTGGTCCTTACGATCACCAGACTTCACCCAGGCAAATTTTTAGTTGGGGGGGGGACTTAAAGTCTCATGTGTACCGGATTACCAAACCACTTTGATGGAACTGAGAAATATCACTCGACAGACAGTCGCTGCCATCGATGCTACAATCCGCTGTAATGGGCTGAGTGACGCACCTCACTTGCCTATTACCATGTGTTGGTAGTAATGTTGGACATCTGTTACTTTAAAATAAATGCACAGAGTCTTGTTATTGTGATCTGTTCAATTTTCTGTTTGAGTTTGCCTGATTTGCATAAAACGTCTCAGTATGACGTGTGAGCGCCCTCTTTCGTTTACTTTCTGAAACTTTTTTTTTTTTTTCATGGAAAGAAAATTCCAATGTTCCTCTGATCTTATTGGCGCAAACAGAACATTTTTCTAATCATTGCTCCTTTTATTACGAATTTTTTAACTTTGCACGAATTTATAACGCACCCGGTATATGAATGTATGTCCGGAAACACAAACCTGATCAAAGATGCAGAAATGAAAAGCCAACATTTCTGCATCCTTCTTTATCTTCAACTGACCAGGTTTGCGTTTCCGGTCATACATTCCTATGTGATTATGTTTTGCTTTTGAGTTTTCTACATCCTCCAGAAAAATGCGATATTTCCGGTAAGAGGTATGGTCCGATTATGTAAATAGCGCCCTCCAGCGTCATTTTTGCGTTCCCGATCATACATTCCTATATGATTATTGCTCGTCTTGATGCTCACTATCACCCCTCTGAATTTATCGGTCGAATTTCGGAAACCCTGTATAATTACTTCGTATACTTCTCAATCTGTAATAACCATAAAAGGACTTATTCTCCCTCCCTAGAAAGCTTTGCACCTGTACATCTTATTTAAGTGCTCAGTTGTAAAAATAAAGGTATAAGACACAATAATTACAAGATAAAAAGAACTTTTTATATACCATGTTTTTTTTTTTTTTTTTTTCTGTTTAATCATATAAACTTGACAATTCTATGTATTAATAAATACATTTTTTAAATTTTTTTGATGAATTATCCCATGAACTTGAAAGAAAATGAAGTTAATTGGAAGTTAACTTGCGTTTAACTTTTAGTTCCCGTCCCGGTCGATAGAGGGCTGCAGCAGTCTACAAAACAAAATTAACTGAAAAGTATAAATTTATTTAAAGTACCAGTAAAAGAAATCAATTGATCAGCCTTTAATAAATTGAATTCTAAAAATTAATTTTTTAAAATTCACAAAAAATCAGAAAATGGAGGTAAAGCTTAAAAAAAGATTTCATTTTGAAGGAATTTTTATAATTTTTCTCTGGATATAAATTTTATAACCCTCAAATTATTATTTGAAATGCAAACTTAAAAAAAGTTACAAAAACAGCTTAAAAATTTAATTTAAAAAACCTCAGAAGAATCTTTCAAAAATCTTTCTTAGTGCACCCCTACACTATAAGAAGAATCGCCATGCAAAATGTCAGTCCTTTACGTCCAGCAGTTTGGTCTGTGCGTTGTATGTGGACGAGTCAGTGAGTCAGTCTGTTACGGAACGGTTTTATATATATAGATTAAGCATAAATAACATAGACAAATATAAAACTTGGGTTGTCAAGATTAAAAAGAAATTAAATACAAAAAATTTTAAAAACTCCTATGTTTTGTATCTTTAAACTTCTACGTCTCTTATTTATAAAGACGTGTTCACACTGAACCAAGAGAGTTGCGTAGCGTTAGCGTTAAATGCTTGACTAATCATTGAGCTCAATTTTAGATCACGTGATATGTCAAACGAATGGCAGGTAATATCAACAATGTCGGAGCCAAAGTAGTACCTATTGCAATGTCAACATTACTTACCATATTCCGTAAACGGTATTTCTTTCGACTCTTCTATCCAATCAGATTCAAATATTTCGACACCACGCTTCGTGCTTGTATAGTCAGACAAAACTGCTTTAGAGGACTTGACAGTATGCTCCCCTTCCCCGACTTCCCCTAGGGCTTGTCGATTCTATTTCAATCATTTATATATATATATATATATATATATATATATATATATATATATATATATATATATATATATATATATAAATTGACAAAGATTTCAAAGTTTCAGTTACTCTTGACGCAAAATTCTTTCACATATAAACAGAAGTAGAAATGTACAATATATGTGAAAAATAATATATGTATTTTTTGTTCTTGAAGACGAATAAAATTGACAAACAATTCGAAGTCGCCATTACTTCTGACGTAAAATATTTTGAGATGTAAATAAAATTATATAGTACTGATAAAATTAATCAAAAATTGTTCTCTCAAAAAAAAGTTCTCGTTCGAAGACAGTTTTCTCTTTTTACGAGCGTTTACCCGTATAACCAGTAAATATGTTTTAATTTTTTATATGAAATTTCATAGCTTTGATTTAATTCTGTTACGGAACACACAACAGTAACAATTCTGAAAAGTTGCATGCATTATTTTATCATATTTGTAAAAAAAAAATGAAACTGTTCAAGAATACGAAGTTTCAATTACTTTTGACTCAAAATGTATTGGCAAATAAATAAAATAGCATAGTGACAAAAATAATCAAAAATAGTTGGGCTGAAGTATTTCGAAATTTATGTTCTTCGAATTTCATTAACCATACCTCTTCAATTTTTAACAACTGTTTTGATTAACGGTACCAGTGAGGAAAAAAAACAGCATCAAAATGTAAGAAATAATTGGAATTATTTTGGTCTAAACTCAACATTTTTTCGGATTGCTTTCACAACATAGAAAATAATGCACTCATGGACAAAAAAATTAGCGCACCAAGAAGGAGTCGTCAAAATGAAACGAAATTTTACATACGTAATGACTACTTTGATATAAGTAAATGATAAGAAAATCAAAGAAAAGGGATAATTTATTTCAGAGAAAAAGGCAAAAGAATGGAGGAGTTAATACTCCGTTGGACCCCCACTAGCGCGAATGCACGATGCGATACGATCGGGCATTGAGTCATACAAGTTCTGTATGATGTCTTGAGACATTTCGTTCCATATTTGCTGTAACCTTGCCTCTAGTTCGTTCAAACTCGTGGGATGCCCAACTCGTCGTCCCAAATGATCCCAGATATGCTCGATTGGAGACAAATCTGGGGATCGGGCAGGCCAAGGAAGGGTAGTAACAGTGCGGAGACAGTCTTGTGACACCCTTGCCGTATGAGGCTGAGCATTGTCTTGTTGAAAAATGGCTCCTGGGAGCCGTTGCATGAGTGGCAACACATGTGGTTGCAGGATTTCATGAACATACCGCTGGGCTGTCATGGTGACACGGAACAATACTAGGGGTGACCGTGTATTGTAGGCAATGGCACCCCATACCATCACACCAGCTGTGGGAGCGATGTGTCGCTGTACAGCAAAGGCAGAATTGAAGCGTTCACCATGGGCTCTCCACACACGAACACGATTGTCATCACTGCCGAGATTGAATCTGGATTCGTTGCTAAAGACGACCTGGTTCCCTTCCGCTGCAGTCCAGTTTCCTCGTGCGTGGCAAAACTCCAAACGGAGGCGTCGATGGGTGGGCGTCAAGGGCAGCACACGTAATGGGCGCCGCGATACCTGTCCTTCAGCCAGGCGCCTTCGTATGGTTCGAGAATACACAGAGGCCCCTAGTGAAGGTGCTACCTGTGCCCGGATGGCGGCCGATGAAACAGTTGGCTGTACGCGACATTTCTTACGATGTGGCGGTCTTTTCGCCGACTGGTCTGTCGAGGGCGTCCTGAGCCTGGTCTTCGTGTACATGACATCTCTCGGGTCCACTGGTCCCAATACCTCCTCACAACACAATCAGAGCGGCCTAATTGACGAGCTACTCGCCTAGCTGACCACCCAGCTTCCATCATCCCGACGATTCTCCCCCTCTCAAACTGCGACAACTGCTTATATTGTCTTCGAACACGGCGTAATGGCATGTCTACTCAGCTCTTCCTTTGTAAATGATTCAGCACACTCAAACAAGCTTTGGTTACCTGTTTTATACTCTACAGAGTACATGTTCAACGCCCTCTACCGGCTATAAGTTATGCGCAATCACGCTGCATTTCTAATCATTTGCATATCTCCCCAACATGTACCTTCATTGCAAGTTTCGTTACGATCCCGCAATTATTTTTTGATGCGCTAATTTTTTTGTCCATGAGTGTATATACAGTTTGTGGAACATTTCTTTTACTGTATTTTAATATTTTTTTTGTGTATTTAGTTTTTATGCACGTGACGGTAAATTTATTTAAATTATCAGAAAAAGAAATCAACAGAAAAAGAGGCATGTCTATCTCAGCTCTTCCTTTGTAAATGATTCAGCACACTCAAACAAGCTTTGCTTACCTGTTTTATACTCCACAGAGTATGATGTTCAACGCCCTCTACCTGCTATACGTAATATCTCCCCGACATGTACCTTCATTGCAAGTTTCGCTACGATCCCGCAATTATTTGTTGGTGCGCTAATTTTTTTGTCCATGAGTGTATATCTGTCTTTTCTATTTTCCGATACTATGAATTAAAAGAAGATACTCTTTTCATGGTATCGGAATTTGTATTTTAAGCAAATAAAATAGTTATCTATTTAAAACTTTTTATTTTTTCGCAGATTTAAAAGCTTTTATGTGAATACTTAAAGTTCTTAAGATATTTTGGCATTTTCGATAAAATTCAATAAATGTATTTAGAAACACGAAAATGAAATTTTATCTTTATTTATTTTTAATTGCTTTTAAGTCACTTACATTAGAAAATGCAGCGTAGAAATCATTATATCTTCAAATACAAGCTATCAAAAATTCAATAGATTTTTGACGACAGGTAAAAAATGGAGGAAGTGTATTCATATTTTTCATGTATAATAAAGATTCATGTACATCCATTTGATTATGTAATAAATTTGTTCAGTGAAGTATCTTTTATTGTATGACTTATTCTTACGATGATTATTAAAATAATTTAATATGAATAACGTCTTGATTGAAACACTTGTTTTTATTTGCACTTTCTTTGATGTTAAACGTAATAAAGGATATTCCAGCGAGAATTTTCTATGGTTTATTTGTTTCCTACTTGAAATTTTAGATTTCCCTTCAATTTAAAACTTCTCAATATATAGTAAACATATTTTTACATTTAAAAATATTTCTTGATTTTATATCAATGCAGAGAATATTTTGCCCTTACATACGTAATTGAAATTCGGTCTCATGAGTTGCGAAAGGGCGTCTCCTAAATTTAAAAATTAAAAGAATACGGCTCTTTATAGAACGTGAATCAAAAATAAATGTTAAGTACATATGAAGTGTGCAACCCTTAACGTATTAAATAAATGAATAACTAACAAATCAAGTGGGGACTTATTTTCACAACTTTTAACGTTGAATAAAAAGAAAGGGAATTCGTAAGTTTTAATTCATATTTAACGCTTTTTGACGTGACGTTCTGGATTATTCAATTGAAGAAGCACTTGTGAATTAGTTATTTTGAAGCAATGAGAAAACATGACGGGTTGTTTTTATACAATAAAACAATATTTTGTCGAAAATATATTTCTGTAGGAAAATAAATTATATAAAGGGACACTTTTCTTACAACAAATAAAAAAAATACAAGAAAAATATTTTTTTTTATCTCTTTAGAATTCAAGGTCTAAGAAGATCATTTCCGTTTCGTTTAAAATGAAAAATACAAATGTTGCATCTTTGAATAGTGTTAATTCATTAATTATCATCTTTATTTTTGAAGTGCTATACAAGCAGATTGGGATTCTATTCCATAACGAATTTAAGTTTTATTGTTAGAAATGCGATGAAAATAATACATTATGCCCATTTGAAAAGATATGCTTTTAGATGCGGTTGCATAAGTATATTGCTCTTAAATGCGTGAGCATTATAAGACTATGAATTCTTAATATTACAGTGAAAAAAATTTTAGAAGAGCTCTTACGAAATACTGGGATTTTTGTTTATTATTGTCATTGCTTTTAGAGTAATTTCAATTAATCTTACGTCATCAGTATGCATTACGTCATCAGTAAACATTTTTCACGATCAGTTTGAAATTTGACCTCAATTTATTCGTTTGGTCTATTCTTTTAATAAATCAGAAATTGTACTCAAATCTCATTCGCAAAATTATAGTTTTATTGTTTTCATATTCGTATGATGTACATTACTTCAGAAATAAGAATACAGTATGTAAACTTTTACGTATTTTATAACATTTTTGTAGGATCCAAAATTTTTCATCTCTCCTTGGCTCACCTTTTAAATGTCCACTTCGAAAGGTGTGTTACAATGAGTTTTAATTGGCAGTACAAGACACAACCAAAACTGACACACATCTTTAAGTTATAATTAATAATTACAAGATAAAAAGAACTTTTAATTTACCATGTTTTTAAATTTTCTGTTGAATCATATAAACTTGACAATTCTCTGAATTAATAAATACCTTTTAAAATTTATTGATGAATTATTCGATCAACTTGAAAGAAAATGAAGTTAATTTGAAGTTAACTTCCGTTTAACTTTTCGTTCCCGTCCCGGTCGATAGATGGCTGCACCAGTCTCCAAAACAAAATTAACTGAAAAAGAATTCAAAACTACTTAAAGATGGCTAAAAGTATTAAAATAATGTATTGTCATCGTGTTTTGAGCTATTCTAAAAGTTTTAAATGCCTAACTAGTCGGGAAGTTAGTTAAAAATTTATTGCAAGATTTGTACCGGACAAACACCCACACACAAACAAACAAGAAAGCGAGTTAATAAAAACATGGTAATAATAGGAATATAACCCGTAAAGAATAGTATGAGAGTATATCAGAACCAATTTACATAAATCTTATGAAAAAGTCCCTCAATTACCTAAAGTCATATTTAAAAGATTACTAATTATGTTACTTTCTCTCAGTTTTGATAGTATATATTTCAGCTCTCTATTTTGCGGAAGGCATTCATATCACTGAAAACTACACTCAGACTCCTAGACTACAGGTCTAAGCATTCCTCCATTAAGTGCTACTCAGCCAGGCGAGAAAGTCAAAGCATTATAATCAATACCCAACAACGGACTGTTACCACAATATGCTTCAGATGAATTAGAAAAGTATCTGCAAGCTTCCAAATCTGTTGCGTAACATAGCAGTCCTCCTCGTCTTGCACCCTGGGTAGCGCTAAATCTGCTACATCATTTACCACGATCATAGTATGCACTTAAGTTACATTAATAATGCAGGAAGAGTTATTGAAGACGGGCTCGACGCGAATAAACTGGAGCTGATTTACCACCCCGTTAAACACTTTATCTTGCTTACAACTTGGCCTATGAGGACATTGCTTAAAGAGAAATTTTAGACTTTCCTGTATCATGTCAAAGCGTCGTCATTTTTACATTTGTACGAACCAAGCCCTTCTTGAAGAATCAACAATTTTTTGGGTAGGTTTAAGAGAAGAATTAAGAGAATTCTTCGATGTCTTTCCTCGGCAAAATCTGCTGTTTCATGGAAGAGTATATGTAGCTTACGAATGCTAACTGCTAAAGGGCGAAATACTAGGCATTTGAAAATAAATAATTTTCCCAATTCACCATCTGATACTAGTTTTACCAAGATGTTTAAAACCTCTGAGAATTTCCTTAGCAACAAAGCACTTTTTAAAAATTTTCTTCCAAGACTTATTGCTAAAACTGCCGTATTCTTTTCCTTGGTCTAAATCAAAAATCTCAAAGGCTGTTTTTTGGAATTAGAACAATCGAATGGTGCACGAACCTTCAAACAGGTACCTCGCAGATTGCCTATGGATCCTATTTAAGATAGTAAATCTTTTGAAATTCCATTCCTATATAGCTAGATTTCAAGTATGAACATATGTACATACAATACATATGTACAGCTTGAGGTGGCGCTACAACTCTCGTATGGCCAATGACGAAGAAGCACATAGAACATATTAAAATCGCACTCTAGTGCACCGCTTTCGGTTCAGTAGCGAGATAATATCCATAGCGCCTGCATACACTCAGCCAGACTGGACATGTTTGGTCGCTGTAACTCCAAGGCACTAGGTCTTTTGTATATAATTTTGTATACAGGTTAATTAAATGCTAGTATCATACTTTACGTATTGTTATTTCGCAATTATTCTTCGAATGGGGAACTATCCTACATACATATAATATACATGTATTAACAGCCATATTAGATGATTTTATTAGCCTTCAATCCCCCAGACTATTTTAAAAGTTTCACCAACAAAGACTGGTAAACATCAAGAGTTCGGAATAGAGCTTGGCACGCGTACTTCTATGGTCACTTGTTGATATAGTTCTTAGAAAGAGACGAAAATTTTCGGCAGGGTTTACACAGGGTAAAATGGTTTTGTCTCATATGGCACGTCATTACATCGTAAGTAGTTATGGCATAACTCTATTCCTCTAACTGTGCAGGCTTTATAGTTACACATCACCCGAGATATAAACGATTTTTCTACGAATATTCAAGTCGTTTCTTTCATTATATGCCTCCGATAAGACACAACGGTTAGCCATCGCTTGTAGGAGAATAGAGGTAAACACTTTTACATATTTACTGAGTTGTGGGCTGTGTTCAGTCACCAAACACTATTGTATCCGGCCTACCGGAATGAGCTTAACCTAGCCGGTTCTGTTTTAACAGTGCAAAAGACGGAATAACATTGGTTTGTAGAAAGAGTCAGGAAATAAAGCCTAGGATCCGAAAGTTCTAACTAAACTGAGTAGCTATTGCCCTAGGGAAATAACTTCAATTACTAAATAACGCCCTTTACACAAATACATTCATACATGCATGTCTAAATACGCGATATATATATATATATATATATATATATATATATATATATATATATATATATATATATATATATATATATATATATATATGTAACATACCGACCCAGTCCCATATTAACGGAGACCGGAGTCGGCATGTCACACCTCAAAAACTTGTAGTCGTAACCAGAAAGACGATTCGATTCATTTAACACATACGTTTATTTATATATTTATTGACATCGATGACGGCGGTTTACTAGGCAACAGTGCCACGCCAAAAACTGCTCTCCGAGGTATGCTGGAATTTATATAAACTTTTTTGAGCGTCTTGCCATGTGATCACAAGTCTGTAGCCATTGGCTGAAACTATGACTCTGATGTCAGAGGTGACGTATTATTATTACGTAAAGATGCGCTAGAGATTATATTTTTTGAGGGGACGCTGCCCATGCTTTGTTCTTGGAATCAGAAGCGAAAATAGCTCAATCGCGACAACGCCCAAGGCAATTTAGAATTTGAATTGAATATAGGAGTTTTTATGTTATAGAATATCCCCCCCGTCCGAGAAGAGGCTGACCAACAATGCCTGCATTGGAGGACAGACTCACCCGGCCATGTGAGGAAAATGGGCGTCGACCACAAATTTGGAAAAGTTTGAAAAGGAACATATGTTTTAAGTTAATTTAGTATGATGATCACATGACAAGACATTGCACATTTCAATATAGAATACACAAAAATACACTAATGATTTACTAATTTATGAACACAATAAAAGCAAAAAAATTTATAGTAATTAATGATCAACTATAGAAAATTGTAAATTATGTAAATTTCCTCTTATATTGTTGCTTAGAAAAAAAAATTAAATTTAAAAATGTATTTATCATCGACTGAAAATTGCCGTGCAGGGCGGCCGTCCCCACACAACAAAATTTCAAAAAAAATCAATTAAATCTACTTTAAAAAATTTTAACTTACTAAAAAAAATTACTTGAAAAATATATTGTAAATACACATTGTAAGAATACACTTTAAAATATAGTTGTGATCCACTTGGACAACTGACAAAACAACGAAAAAAAAAAATCCCTATCTAAATGTAAATACAAAACACACAAAAAAAAATCTCCTATTCTTGTAGAATAACAACATAATTATACAAACGTAATTACGAGTTCCTGAAAAAAAAAACACAGAAAAGCAGCAAAAAAAAATGAAAGTGGATCTCTGGTTTCCTTAATCAATAGAATCAAAAATACACAACATATGAAATTATTAAACACACAATAATAAAATACCTTGGTTTTTAAAAGTATAAAATAGAAATTATCACCACCAATCTATTATAATTAAATGTCAAATTTATCCATTACTTTTAGTAACTTAATTTCAATGTTCAAATTTCAAACTATTATTCTATCAATTGACACAAATAATCAAAATTCTTTTACCAATAGACATCTCAGTTTTATTAAGTTAATCATGAAATCGATAAACTAAAATTAATTTTTCTTTTCTTATATCACATTTTGGTATGAATCCTCGCTGTAAAGTTCCCAAATATTCATCGTTCGTATTTAATATCTTAAACATATTTCTCATTATAATATTATCTTTCCTATTTATTTATTATTCTTCATTATTTCTATTTCGAGAATTTTCTGGGGGGGATGAACCAAATATAACATACAATGGTTTTTTCAATTCTCCACTTGTGGTTTTTTGGCACCCTAAGTCATGTTATAAAGACGTTCTGTTTATATGAACTCCATAGAACGCCTTTTGATTGTCGACTCAAACCACCGGAAATCTCCTTTACTTCAATTCGTAGAACTACTCGAGGGCTCAAAATCAAATGTAATATGTCAAAGTACTTCAATTATAAAATTTTCTTGACGTCTGAAAATTACTATGTTATCCCTGCAGATATTTTCCAAAATCAAAACCACAAGCATCTGATGTTAGATTTAGAAAAGCAAAAATCCCAAGTTAAATGAATCAAAACAAGTTTGGCTCTTTTCATGATCGTGTTTACAAAACTAATGCTGAGCATTCAAATTTATTGCGGAGGCGACCTTCGAAATGTACAACGCGCTCGAAAACGGAAATGATTTACGTTATTATTTTTTCTTTTTCTCCGCGACGATTCAGAACTGCGTGCAAAATTACATACTCATAACATTACTTTACTCATTTAATATTTCAGTTTAACGTAACCAAGGATCATTAATTATCTTAAAACACTAAAATATTCAGTACTAGAAAAAGAACACAGAAATATTATAAAAATTATACAGAAAACACACACTTAATCATTTTATCAAATATAAGTTTCAAAATTTTCTTTAGTGAAATCCAAAATAAAAACAAAACATTCATTTTACTCAATTCAGCTCAATAGTCAAATGAATCTACTGAGAACATGAATTAGTTAATTTCTCTGTTCACAAGCTAAAATGAAAATGTGTCAGTTTAGGTTTATTCATTATTTCAAATTCTAATATTTCCAAAACAAATCTTCTATTTCATTAAATCTGACACATCCATTTAGGGTATAACCACCCCTAAACATTAACTTTCCATTAACTACTTTCAAGAAATCACGTAAGACTTTATTTTTATACTATGAACAATATACACTTAAAATTCTATCAAAATGTAAATCAAACTTAAACACTTTATCAACTCAAAATATAAACACAAAAATCAAATAAGAGAAACAAAAAAGGTCATCAGTTCTGAAGATCGAAATTTGAATTAAATTATTCAAAAATTTTCTCAATCCCTAATTATTAATTACATAATTTATAAAACGTGCTTACCTGTTGAAGTGGTACTCACAAAAATTCTGTTATTATTATAACTAGTATTATTTAATTATTTTCAAATTACTTCTATGTATTTTTTTTTTTTCATTAATTTTACCCATTTAGTTTCCCCGACACATACAAATTATCTTTTCTTCTTAAAATTTCTTTATCGTTGTGTGCTCCTCTGCCGAAAGTCCTGTACGGTGAACAATGTCCTTTCCGAAGTAAAGTTTTTAACATTTGCAGGAATAACTCTTAGGCAAAGTTTTTTCAATTCGAAAATACAGTTGAGTTATAACTAAGAAAGTTTCTGTCAAATTAACGATCGTAGCATCAATGTTTTCAGAATCATTGTTATCCACGCTGGTTGTATCGAGTGACTCGAAAAAAGTCCGTCGACCAGTTCACAGGGGCATCTCCCTCTCGTCGCATGTTACTCGGATAACTGTTGTCAGACACAATATTTTTTTCTTCGGACGGTACTCGCAGTTTGGGAACCACTGATCAGCAGAGTTCATTTCTACTCCCATCGCAATAGCTGTTTTATCCAAAGATAAATGTTGAAGAGATGATACGGGACTTGAAATATTCCACTCGTAAAAATTGAAATTCGTTTAGATCGGAGCTCCCACAAGTCTGGACTAGGGACGGCGCAGACTGATCTTGTACCCACAATCGTGGGAATCCGTTGGCATCATCTCGCCGGCGTCGAAGGGACGAAACACTAAAGTAATATTTTTTTTTCATTTAACATCCCGCGCAAAACAAAGTTCTTTACCTCCCGCACGACTCTTTGTAACATACCGACCCAGTCCCATATTAACGGAGACCGGAGTCGGCATGTCACACCTCAAAAACTTGTAGTCGTAACCAGAAAGACGATTCGATTCATTTAACACATACGTTTATTTATATATTTATTGACATAGATGACGGCGGTTTACTAGGCAACAGTGCCACGCCAAAAACTGCTCTCCGAGGTATGCTGGAATTTATATAAACTTTTTTGAGCGTCTTGCCATGTGATCACAAGTCTGTAGCCATTGGCTGAAACTATGACTCTGATGTCAGAGGTGACGTATTATTATTACGTAAAGATGCGCTAGAGATTATATTTTTTGAGGGGACGCTGCCCATGCTTTGTTCTTGGAATCAGAAGCGAAAATAGCTCAATCGCGACAACGCCCAAGGCAATTTAGAATTTGAATTGAATATAGGAGTTTTTATGTTATATATATATATATATATATATATATTAATAGCAGTTAAAATTGCTATTTCTGGTATTAAATGTTTAATTAAAAACTAATGCAAAAGGCAAATAAACAGTTTCCAGTTACAGGATACATATACACTTAATTATTTTATCAAATTTAAGAACCTCAAATTATTTATTTTATTTCTCTGCAAAATGTCTTTAAAACTAATTAGTTTTGAGATCAATACATCATGCTCCACAACGAGAAAAGATTTCTGAGTTTCTTCAGTGAGATAACTTTAGAAATACTATTATTTTTAAAGATACCTTTCATTACATCGAATAATTGATAGTCAGTCTAATATATACATTCTTACACACTACCTGTGTATCATCGGGGTATAAGATAAAACATTATTTATAAATAAAATTAAATGACTGAAGCTATATTATCTGCTTTGTATCCTAAGATCTCATTTTTCAAGTTAAAAAAAACCTGCATTTTTGAGAACTTGACAAATGAATCATTTATTTTAATTAATGAAATTTGGTAGAGATCCTCCTACGTATCAGTAGCACTTGCCTCGTGTTTTCAATTTTTTATGAATAATGTGTCATCTGCCCCTTAAACGTATTTCCCGAATATAAAAATGCCTGTGCTTCATCTTAAAAATGTTCTTTTCAATCTCGTTTGAAAAGTTACGTTGATGATAACTACGATGTAAAAAAAAACAGAAATTAAACTTCTGCAAACAGACTCTGATTAATTAAGATGTATATGAATAAGTAATCCTCACTAAGCATAGGGAATAAATAGGGGAATTTCCAAGTAACTCTCATTAAAAATTCTGATGACAAACAAACTGGGATTTTTCCTTTAGTGTAAGTTCTTAAGAAGAATATGTACTTGGTATATTATAATAAACTGTTGTCCACATTGTTAGCATAATATAAATGCCAAAGCATGATTGAACAAAACCGTGAGCAATATTTAATTAAACTCTAATGAGCAAAGCTCGACATGAATGGACTGCAATTTGGTAGCTAGAAAACAAATGCAGGAATTTTCATATTTATAATTTTAAATAAACATGAATTGGAATCATTATAATTTATTCTATTGTAGTAAAAATGAACTAAGATACATTATTAAATTAAATATTGTCCTTCAAGAATTAGAGATTTCGGGCAATTTCTAATTGTCTTACGTACAATTTTCAAGAAATTTATGTTCAATTGAATCGTATATATGATTTCTTATGTCTTATATTTTTGAATCATGTGAGAGTGATTTCTAACGATTGTTTAAGACAACGGCAAGATAAGTATATAAAAGGCATTAAAAACGCACTCTAGCAACTAATTTAAATATATTTTTTCACAGAACTCTCTCTTACAGTTCACTAAATTAGATAAAATACTTCGTTGTCGCTGTTATTTAAAAATAAACACTCATCTAAAGACTGGTTATAAAATAATGTAAACACCGGTTGAAACTGGCGCATGCGCTGTAGTGTATGCAGACCGGTACGACGACGTTCTCGTCAAGCAAAGTTAAATGCTACTGTGAACTACGATCACGCAGTAGAGGTGCAGTCGAATTAGAGATAGCTGTTGTGGAATTTATGCTCAAACTATCGGAGCTCAGTGACTTGCAATAAGGTATGATAATTCGCGTGAGTCTTCAGAATGCGCTTCTGTGACTCATACTACAGAAAACGTGAGCATATTATCAAATGTTATGCTATCGAAAAGGAACGAACAAAGAGTTGGCCCTCAAAGCAAAATGTGTGAAAGTCAGACGAGACTACAGCTAAGCAAATATCAGCAGTGGCGAATACGAATCTTCATGATCCTATTATAGAAATAGCAGGTAGTAGGGAGCCACATAAAGATGGCACGTATGATCATTTTGCCATCTAAAATTATTTCATTACTGACACCAATGCAAGGAAACGTGTCATATTAGGCCATGTGTTTAAAAACTACATGTATTATACGTTTGGGATAAACACAAGTGTAGATAAATTTCATTAACTATTACTTGAGATTTACACAAATTCGAGTGAAGAATTAAACGAGAAATCTTAAAAATTTGGAGCTAAATAACACCAGTTCAATTTAAATACAATATAATTGTAAAGAATATTGAAGCATGGTAATTTTGTTCCAATATAGGTTTACATCACCATTGTTTATAATTATGATTGAACTAATAATGTGATGCTATTTATCGCGAATATTTCGCACATAAGATGTGGAAGTCATGCTTAGACGCATATTGAGAGCAAAGATGATAGTTCATATATTTAGCAAAACTCACTACGCGGGAACGTAAGATCAACATGAATTTCATTCATAATTATTTAAAACAAGACAGGGAGAGTTTGAACGTTTACCCCTCCCTTCACACTAGACATCTTGCATCGAGAAGAGTTACACTTTTCGACGAGATTTAAGAAACAGATGCTGTCGAGGATAAAGTAGTTTCATTTAAGTAATAATCTATCTTTAGAAGACTGTAGTACACATTTATGGGATTTAAACGTTTACGAGAGCAGGTGTAAATGTTATCACAGCAAAAACATGACATTAATAATGTAACACTTGAAAGGCAAATAAAATAGAATAAACAGGCCAACGAAATTAAAATCATACGACAAGCATGAAGTAAGTTTCTTTCATCTGGAAATAGCAACACTGGTTTCTAATTCATCACACTCTGTATTTAGAATATGTTTTAACCATAAAAAAACATGTGGGCCTATATACCTATCAAACCGAGTTCTAGATGATTATTTAGAAAGCGGAGATTTTATATCAAGAAATGAATCACAATTTAAGAAATAATCAGTGTATTTGAAAACAATAATTTTTCCTCATTAGTGTTTTAGTTCCATTAATCGATTAAAATACTTTTCGTTTGTATAGATCGATGAAAAATGTTTCATTAACTGTAATTTAACGACGAAAAAGAATCCCTGATTTTTCGATATTAAAATCTAGGAATGAAAAAATGTATAAATTTAACTACTTGAGATTTAAGAACTTTTTTAAGAACTAAGACCTCTTTTGAAAAGTAATTAACGTAAAGAATTGAAAGCGAAATTAAAAGAAATAACAGTACCGGTGATTCGACTGAAAACTTTTGAGAGCAATTTCCATTTTCCATTACTAATTATTTTTTGGTATGGATAATTTCCTTTAAATTTCTTGCAAGTATTTTTTACTTGCATATTTTATTATTTCTCTAACAAATAGACCAGGTTTTTTTTTTTCGAAAGCGCAAGCAGACATCTTATTTTGGACGGATGAAATCGAACTTAGGCAGTAGAAAAATAGAATAAATATCGGTAGTAATTTCACTAAGACCGTTGCAAATTTATTCTATAATCCTATCCAGTCATCCAAATATTCCATAATCCAGTTAATCCCTTATCTATGAATTAGCCTTAAATCATTCATAAAACATACCAACCAATTAAACAAAAGATCAACGTTAAATGTTCAGTATAACGAACGATTATAAAAGGTATTCCTTATATTACTATAATTCCATATTCCCGATTCGTGTCTAAGCCGGCTATTGGCACGTTAAATACCTCGACCTGAAAGTCCCTCTATGTAGGTCAGGGAGGGTGGTAGAGGGTACGATCCCTCCAGATATCGTCCTCAGCTGCTTGGTCAAAATTAAGGTGGAAACTAGTTAAGACGGTCTCTGACCCTTTTGGAGCTAATTAAAACCGGAGCCGCACATTTCAGCCCGAGGCCTATAAGGGGCTAATCTGGAACTTCCAGCCAGTTTGCATAAGAAACAACTACAACCACAACAATAATCCGGTTATTCGATAAAATCAAAGAATAACACTCTATTGCTTACTCCACACCAACGGCGACGCAAATCATGTGTCTCCGTTGTTGCGCATGCGTATTACAAAAAAAAATTTTCACTCCCCCGATTCGTCTCCGTCTCTGGTCTCTGCGGTTTCAAGTTGGAAAAAGTTCAACTTTCGTCTCTGCCGCCATGCTCGACAGACAATCAGAATAAAAAGGGAAGATTATGCGCATGAGCAAAAAATTGCCTCTTCTTCCCGTCTCCCAGCGCTGTGAAGGCTTTCAGAACAGCCACAGAGACAGGTGGCAAAATGTGTCTGTCTTTCGTTGCTGTCGCCGTTGGTGTGGAGTAAGCATAAATGACACGACCTTATCCGCTGGTTCACGAACCACAGCTATGCGGGAGAGCCCGAGTAGTTGGTCTCGAAATCCAAAATATTGTTTTAACAAAACAATAATTTGGTTTCTGCTTCAAACGACCGCAAATTTCACAATTTTGTAAAACTGGAAATAAAACTTTGTTAATTCCGAATTCCTTGATGAAATCTTGAAATTCCCCACATTTCTTCTATTTACTGACGATAGGAGTACAAAAAAAAATCCCTGCTCTGCATAAAAATCCCTGATATGTTTTTTGCGACTCAGTTTCACAGCCATTTCGCATCGGCGTGGCTATTTTGCAGCTCGCGAAGCAAATGCAAGTTAAGAAATCTCATACATTTTCAAGTTTTTAATAGTCTTTTATGTTTGTTAGTAAATATATTTTAAAGTCCATTTTGGTATTGTTTCTGAACTTATGTCAGACTTTATATTAAAGTTGTTTATCACAAATAGTTTTGTTTATTTTGGAAATCAAACTGCCACAAAAGAGATGGTTGGGAAATGATCCCCAACGGATGTATTTTTTCAGGCAAGAGATCCCCGATCAACAAAAGCTTATGAACCACTGCACTAAATGATGCAATTTAAACACTTGCTGCCGTTCAAGTCCTGCATGCTAGGGAAAAAGCTCTTTTTTCTTTTATTTTACCCATAATTTTTTGTGAAAATGTATCTACCTATCTATGATTTAATCGAAAAAAATAATTTATACGTTTATGCCCCGCCCTCTCCTTTGATGGAATCATTATTTTAAAAGCGAAGGGGAAAATATCTATTAAACTACTCCAAACGAGAATGGAAAAACAAAACACCAATAAAATACCTAACAGATGCTTTAAAGAATGACTCTTTTTAGATCGCATTGCGCGAAATGGTTCTGATGACAAACATACTTAGCATGATGCATTAACAAATAGTAAAATGAAAGCATTAATTTATTGAAAATTTAATTAGTTCTTCTGCTCGGAGACGCTGAAGAAAAAGTTATGAGACAGACGGGCATGATATTCTCCGATAAAAGGAAATTAATTAGCGAAATTCGAAAAATAAATTATTTGCATTGAGTAAAAAGTGACTAAGAAATGTCAAAATACGAATACATTTAATTTGGACGGAGACGCATTTTCATATTTAGGGAGAACTGCTGTACGATTGATGGAAGTGCCTATAGGATGACTTCATCGAAAATAAATTATAATGGAAATTACAGCACGATTTAATACATTTTTTAGTTAGTGTATACATCTGTAGACACTACTATGCCTAACGTTCTTAGGCAGTTTAATACGGTTTTTGTTTTCAATGCTAAAATGAACTGTCTCTGCATATATTATAATACTAGCCGGGCTTCGCCCAGCTACGCTCAAGCCATCAAAGGAAGACGATGAATGAATCAAGTGAATGAATGACTCAATCGTTGTTTACAATGCAAGGAACAATTTGCCGTTCTTCGCGTTTGAAGAACCGATAGAAAATTTGTGTTAAGTATCGTTCTTTAAAATTCAATTAAAAATCGAAATTTTAAGATAGAGACTTGAAATGAGGTTTATATGAATGAGAAAGCTTTAATCTTCCAGATGATGTAAATATTTTCTTTGTAAGATAAAAACTCAAAGAGCATCGACCGTAGATCCTCAAAAGAGCGTAAATTTCTCGAAAAAGTGGGTTTAATATTTTGATGAAAATAGTAGTCTGTTTTAAATTATTTTTAAACAAATGATGTCTTGCTTGAAGGAGAAATGTCTCTAGACTTAGATTGTAAAAAAGATCAAAATTCTACGATCATTTTTTGCCGAGATATCGTAATCTGAAGTTAAAAAAACATAAAATATCCCACAAAACATAAAATAAAAAATTTTCTAGGATAAAATTTAAAATTCGGACTTCGGGGTGCACTTTCCCATAGTCTGCACTACCCGTGTGCCAAATTTCATGGCTGTACGTTTCATAGGCCGCACACACGCACACATTGAGGCGGTACACCCGGAGAGTGTGACCGACTGACAGACCCAGACCTTAATTTATTAATATAGATGTATATTCGTCCATTCCTGTCAATAAACAAAACAAGAGTACTTGTAATAAAATATTGAAATCGTATAAGAGCATTATGAATAGTCGATATGCTATTTTACTCTCTATCGTTATAATTTTTCCTTTTCAAATTTGTTTAATTCCGCGTTTTTATCTTAAAATTTCATTGTTGAGCTTATAGAAGAGCTTACAAGAAAGTTTTGTGAAAACTGTAATACATGGGTCGAGCCCTCGATTACAGATGTTTCTGTCTGCACGCTTGATTAGCTGAAACGATCATGAAGCTGCTCAATTCTGTGCAGTGTACGCTTGATTAACTGAATTTATTTTGCTGGTATTTTAATACTTTACATGACTTTATTACAGCATGTAATTACTTTCAGCCTATTATTCCCATATTTTTTATACATTACTGTAATTTTAATGTTATGATTTTTGCAGTACCAGTATACCGCTATGCGTATACTGCAAAACAAAAATTAACTCAGATCTAACGGGATATCTTATAGCTATTGCTTTTAAAAATTGCATTCTAGTGCAGTTGATACAGAACTGACATGTTTTTTTTTTATGCTCTTAAGCAATAGTCATTTTACTAATATCTTAATACGGTACACATACTACGTCATATATAGTTATGTCTCTCTTAATCTCTTTATGTGTGATTTAATCTACATTGTTTATAACCTACAATGTTTTAAATAATATTGCTTCAAGGAAAAAATTCCTTTTTTGAAGACTTTTCTGAAATTTTGCTCAACTTTAGATTTGCCTTTCTCATACACTTTAAACTAATACATTAAAAGTCTCTTTATAAGAAATCTATGCAAGATAGAAAAAATATCACCCACTACTTTTTACCGCGTTCACGGCTGGACAGTTAAAAATAACACGCATATAAATACAAAACCAGAAATATTTCTAACAGAAAAAAATGCATGTTCAAATGCTCTTTTAATGATGATATTTTGACAAAGAAAAGGCCTATTTTTATTATTTTGCGACACACCAGAGTCCAGTTTGACAGTATACAATATACACTAGTGTCGCGGTAGCTTAGAATCTTGAGCTTTGGCCAATCGTGTCTAAGGTTGATCGCTTAGAATCTCAGCAAACACCACTGAAAGCTTATATGTTTAAAGGGATATATATATATATATATATATATATATATAGGTGTGTGTGTGTGTGATAATATTACTAACTACCTATAATCGCCCATTCTGTACTTCATCTCTGCCATGGTAACCCGTCCTTCTTATCTTGACGTAAACGCTCCGCCTTCCACATACTAACTTCCTCCGCCAATTCTGGCAACCTCTTTCACCTAATTCTATTTTTCGCGCTTTTTTGGAGAGACGCGGGCTGGTTCCGAACGGATTAAGATGTGTTGCTTTACTTCTTAATAAATTAGTTTGTTCCTGAGCTGAGTTTATTATTTTCCGGGCACGATGTATGCTCTTATTTCATGTGATGTCCATCCGGACATCATATATATATATATATATATATATATATATATATATATATATATATATATATATATATATATATATATATATATATATATATATATATATATATATATATATATATATATATATATATATATATATATACATATATATATACATATATATATATATATATATATATATATATATATATATATATATATATATATATATATATATATATATATATATATATATATATATATATATGTGTGTGTGTGTGTGTGTGTGTGTGTGTGTGTGTGTGTGTGACAATATTACTAACTACCTATAATCACCCATTCTGAGATTTTCTCCTCCCTGGTAACCACTCCTTCATGTCTTTGGCGTAAATGCTTCAACTTTTCCACACACTAACTCCCTCTGCCAATTCTGGCAACCTCCCTGAGCTAATGGTATTTTGTCGCTTCTACGAGGAGACGCTGGACTGACTCGAAGCGAATAAGATGCGTTTCTTTACTCGATAATAAATTTGTTTGTCCCTGAAGCTGACTTTATTATTTTCGGCCACGATGTAAGGTCCTATTTCATGAGATGTCCATTCCGGACATTTCATTTATATATATATATATATATATATATATATATATATATATATATATATATATATATATATATATATATATATATCAGTACTGATATAGGTGGATCTTTATCATAACTCTGAGAATATAACAAACAGGGAGAATACGTCCTATTTGAAGATATTTATTTATAACAAATGAAGCCAAACTGGTACCTGTTTAAAAGCAATGTTGTCGTACAAAGTTTAAAAAAAGACGTGATTAATCGATCCTTTTGTCTGCCATCTTTCTTTTAAAGAAACAACAGAATATCAACTTAATAATAGCTGACCTACCTTTTAATCAAAGATTATTGTTTCAGACAAACTTTTCTAAGGTTTCTAAGCATTCAGCTTCCTGTCTGCCTTTTATTTCCCTTTCTAGCAAAAATAAACGGGAGAGGAAGTGGACTGTCTGACACAAAAGGAGAAAATTTCATAATTCAAAGTAAATTTAAGCTTTTTACTGTTATACCCCTTTAGTACATGACTAATCATTTGTTTGAATTTTTGCTTATCTGCAGCCGCTCTTTATATAAATTAAGTTAACCTACGACTGAAGTCTATGAATATTTTATTGTATTTGAATAACGGATAATCTATGGATGTTAATTTTACCTAAGTACTCGGTAAAATAACTAGCACAGAATTTTACATTACTTCTAGACGCACAGGAAGATAATCCTGTAGAAATAATTCTTTCCTTGGTTAGAATTTGGGAAAAGTTGGTTACAAGATGTTATTGAACATTACTTGATTTGTTTGTTAGAGTTGGGTTTTCTTTACATGCTAAAATTGAAGTCAATATTTATCTATTGCCTTTGATTACTTTTGAATGCTTTTGAAAATTTCCGTTTTTTAGGCTTGTGATGTCAGGCGACGCCATTCGTATTGAGTAAGGCGTTTTTTTAGCAGATAAGCGCCTGCACATAGAGTTCAAAGTGCAAAGAAGGGTAGAGAGAGAGAGAAAGAGAGGGAGAGACCGTCCTGTGTTGGCAGTGGGGAAGCGAGGAGGTCTTGTGGAACCTGCCTCGAAAGTTGTTTAGTAAACGTAGGAGCCATTTAGATTGGCTTGATATAAATTCGTTCGTGGCGTGATATATGTTTTTTTGGTGGGTGTTACGTGTCATATATGTGTGTGTATAATCAAGCAATGTCAAGTGTTAAAATCGTCTTGTAATAAACTTGTTGTTGTGTGAACATTGGAGGTGATAATTTGCTACGCGGTGTGATTGTTCAGCGTTTGGATGCATGACACGCTCTCTTTCGAGAACCAGAGCGTTAAAAAGGTAGGTAGCCTTTTGTTATTTAGTGAAACTTGAGAATGATTAAATTAGTAATTAAGAAGATGAAATATATTTCTGATATGTGTTGATGTTAGAGTAGAAAGAAAAAATTTATTGATTGATGAGTTGAAATATATTTTAGTAAAGAGTGTTATTAAAATATGACCAGTATATAAATTGTAGAGAGTGAGGATTTTAAAATAAATAAAATATGTTTAACATAAAGGGTTTAAAGAAGGAAGATTTGGTTTTGGTTGCCAAAGAACTAGGTCAGAATGTGGAGGAACACCACAGAATAGTAGATTTAAAATCACTTATAGAAGCTAGTAAGTCATACGAATGAGATTTCGAATTTGTAAGAAAATTTTTGATATCGACAGTTAATGAACGCATAGAAAAAGAGAGAAGAGACGCAGAATTAGTCAAAATTGAAAGGGAACGAGAACGAATAGAAAAAAGAAAAAAAAGACGCGGAGTTACTTAAAATTGAAAGGGAACGATTTAAAGAAGAGCAAGATACGTTGCTCCAACTTGAAAAAACAAAATTTGAAGTAGCTAAAGCACAGTTAGAGATATCTAAAATTCAAGCTGAAGGCAGGAGTTTGAATACAGGCGGGGATGGACTTAGCGGGAATTCTAATTCGTTAAGCGGGAATTCTAATTAGTCCAGTGAGCCCCTGATGACTCTTTGATGTCAAAGATATAGATAATGCAATCAAATATTTGTAATAGGTATATATTATTGAGTATGAAGCTTTCAATAAACGTTTTACTGCCTAACTTTGTGTCAAGTAAATTTTCCTCTCGAATTTCAAACACAGTGTTTCTCGCGAAAACACAGATATCTCAAAGTAGGCCCATTGGGCGGGGAAACTTTGTGACACATTTTTACGTAAATTTCTCAATGGTAATAAAAGATACGGGTTAGCGCAATACATTACTACGTAGGGAAATGATGTACCAATGTTTTGCAATTGTTCGTTTTGGGATACTTTTAAAACTGACTGGCTGGCACAGGAAAAAACTTAAAATCTGTCAAAAAGTAACCCCAACTTGCCGTATGTTAAACATTCAGCTGGCGCGCAAATTTTTGAAACACCAGCAGGCGCGTGTGGCACAAAGTGCTACCGTCTCTTTCAACCTTGATTATTCCATTAGTAATAAACTTTTTTTTGAAATTGAAAATAATACTTCTGCCTTTTACGAAAAGGCATAAAATGTTGATAATATTGCGATATATTTATAATTAAATGCCAAAGAATGCAGATTCATTCGCCTTATTTCAACACTGTCCGGTTTATTGGATCTAAGTACAAATTGCGAATTGATTCCTATCATTTCCAAGTACCTACAAACAATGAGAAAGTTCATCTTCGTGATATGCGGGATACCGTGTCATAGCTGCACATTGGATCGACTACATCAACTCCTGCTTTTGTCGTATTGTAATCCAGTATAATCGCTGGTTTACCACGGTTAAATCACGACTAACAATGGAGAGAAAGGGATAGAAGGGTCGTAAAATCATACCCGCATTAGGAAGGGTGTACCTATAAATAGAAACTGCTTAGAACAATCAACCCTTACATGTAAAAACAAACCATTCAAAATTACAAAAATGTTGCACTCTATATCCGGGTGCGACCTCTGAGGGATAAATTATCAGTAAGAATATATCAAATCTATAGTGAATAATTGATAACATTTTGTTATTTTTTTAATAAAAATATATTTATAAAAATGTTTTTCCTTTTATTTTTCTGGGTATTTTTCTTCATCTTTTATGTTTATCCAGATAATTGAGAATGATCTTTTCTTATAATATTTCCCATAACATTGATTAACGCAATCTTTTTACGATATCCATAACTGCTGTTAGAAGTGAAATGTACAATAGACCATATTACGTTTTATTTAAGAGAAGTGAAAGAAATTTATTTTTTACTGTATATAAAGCTGCTTTCTCCTCCTTATTTTTTCTTTCTAAGAACTATCCTACGCCATCGCTTTTATCAGCAAAAACAGAAAAAAATATTGCTGTAGACATCAGACGTGTTTTCCTTTTCCTTTCAGTACGATCTCTTCCCTAATAACGATATACTAAATGTAATGTATCTAGTAGCAAGTATAACTATTTCGATTATATCTTATTTGTTTTATTTATTGCAAGTTTAGTAAAAATAAAATTTCTGGTCCTTTGCTAGAATGCCAAATATTATTTCTTGAATACGGAAAGAAATTCAAAGCCTTCATATAAGTGCATTAAATTGTAACAACGTATTATGAAGTAGAAAAGGCTGAGGTGCAGAAAAGAGCAAAAGACATACTTGTGATATATAGAAAGGAAATCATTTTCTTCATTTTTATATCGAAAATAGCAAAATGATCCCAAGGAGATCAACAACATGAATGAAGTATCCAAGGAAAATAATTTATTTTTAGTCCTCGGGGAAAATCAACTTTCTACAGGGCAAAATAAACATCTCCAGCATATCAATAGCCTTAGACCCAGATTTTACCCTCGTCTTGTGCTTTTCAGCAAGGCACAACCGATGAGTATGCTTGCAAGAGCTCACGGGAAAGATTTTTGTTATAATTCATGGGCCGAGCCCAAAATTGGAGACGTTTCAAAGTATAGGTATTGGTTATATTTGTAGTGATAACTTATTTTATCTAATTTAAATTTATTTTATTTTCTGTACAATAGATGGCACAACCATTCAGTGTCTTTTCATGGTGCACGGCACCGAAAGGTGGCATTGCGTCTCGAGTAATTCTCGATGTATGCGAACACTTCGCGCGAAGATGTGTAACGGGTAGGTGACGAAAGATCTAGCATTCATTTTGTTACAATAAAGTAGTTGCGTTTGATATCAGTTTCCATCTGTCTACTTTATGCATACTACTATGTAATATATTAAAGCGGTGACTGACTTGTAACGTAACGTTGTAAGATAAAGCTTCTGGCGAGCATTTCCTTACAAGTGCACACCATATTTATTCACGGATGCTCGTTTTGAATGCTATGCTCAAAAATGTACTGCACTTGATGCAGTTCAGTGCGATCTGCGCTGACTTGCAATGGTACGATCAAAAGGATCAGGGAAAAAACGGACAGTCCAGTGAAGCACTGTTCCTCGACTTGAGAGGCTCGGCTCTTAGCTCGGTTTCAGACACTTAGTACCGAATGTTCATGTTACATCACATTACATTTCATGACAACGTTTTGTTGGCAACCAGTCACCGCCATTAAATGATCATGAGGTAGACACATGACAGAGAAACTTAGAAAGGAAAGAATGGCGATTCAAGAGTTCGTGAGTAAAATACAATATTAAAATGGGCAAGTTCCCATGATCATCTAACAAGAAGTTTAAAACAAAGTATTTTCCACCATGCCAAGCGATACATATACACAAACACACACACACTCGAGCAATTACTTTGAATATCGTAATTTTCCCTAACGCTTACAAATTTAACGTTTTGTGCATTTATGGTTGATTTTTATATTCATATTTTCCACAATGATATATAAACACATTCATTTTACCAATTTTAATATTAAATTTTCTAGTGTGGGTGTTGGTTTAATCAAAGTATAAATGTTAGAATATGATATATATGCACGAAACAATGAATTTGTTAACAAAGTTCACTGAGAAGCGGTTCACGGTCATTAGCTGGAGCCTGGTAAATTATAATAGAAATGACCTACCCTGCGATCATATGTTAGTAATGAATAAAAAATGCAAACCTTCATTTACTCTTAAATCGTTGAATATAGACAAATATGAGATGATATAGAGAAAAAAAGGGATCACCTTATGTTAGTAATACAAAAAATCAAAGCTTCTTTTACTCTCAAATTATCGAATATTTACAAATATGTGATGATATGAAGAAAAAAAAGGGCTCACAATATGTTGATAATGAAAAAAAGCAAAGCTTTATTTACTCTCAAATTATTGAATGTAGATAAATATGCAGTGATTTGACGAAAAAAAGAGATCACCATATGTTAGTAAGGAAAAAAAGCAAAGCTTCATTTACTCTCAAATCATCGCATATAGACAAATATGAAATGATATGAAGAAAAAAAAAGGGTCGCCCTATGTTAGTAAGGAAGAAAAGCAAAGCTTCATTTACTCTCAAATCATCGCATATAGACGAATATGAAATGATATGAAGAAAAAAAAGGGTCGCCCTATGTTAGTAAGGAAGAAAAGCAAAGCTTCATTTACTCTCAAATCATCGTATATAGACGAATATGAAATGATATGAAGAAAAAATGGGATCATCATATGTTCGTAATGAAAAAAGCAAAGCTTCATTATTCTCAAATTATCCAATATAGGCAAATATGGGATAATATTAAAAAGTAAAATGGGATCATCCTACGTTAGTTATGAAAAAAAATTCCGTTTCTATTAAATCATGAAATTTATTAAATATGAGATGATATGAAAAAAGAAATGGCTACCATATGTCAGTAATGAAAGAAAACAAAACCTCATTTCCATGTTTTTATTAACTCGCTTTCTTGTTTGTTTGTGTGTGTGTTCGTGTGTTTGTCCAGTACAAATCTTGCAATCGATTTTTTAACTAACTTCCTGATTAGCTAGACATTTGAAACTTTTAGAATAGCTAGGAACACGATGACAATGCATTCTTTTGATAATATTAGCCACCTATAAGCAGTATTGAATTCATTTTCAGTTAATTTTGTTTTGTAGACTGGTGCAGCCATCTATTAGGCCTGGACAGGAACGAAAAGTTTAACGCAAGTTAACTTCCAATTAACTTAATTTTTTTCTCAAGTTGATGGGATAATTCATCAAAGAAATTTTTTTAAAGTATTTATTAATACATAGAATTGTCAAGTTTATATGATTCGACAGAAAATTCAAAAACGTGGTATATAAAAAGTTCTTTTTATCTTGTAATTATTTACTCTTGAATTATCAAATTTACACAAATATGAGATGATATGAAGAGAAAAAAATGTTTGTGGAAACAGATACATTACCGCGTGTAATGATCCAATGGCATTCATTATACAACAGAGAGATCCTATGCATTATATAGGAGAGAAGGAATAGGAATCCGGAAGAATGTAATGCTTCTGACAAACAACGGATTACGGAATGCAAGTAAACTGATCCGCCGTGTTTCTATTGCTATCGGTGTGCACTATTCGGAGATGCGAGGAAAATAGCTTTTCGCCAGGGTAAACACAATGTAATATGAGCGCTCTCGGCCCAAATAAAACATTAGGTTCAGAAACTGACTCTTTTCACCGATAATTACAGAGGTCTGAAGGCATGCACTAAAATTATTAATGTTTAAATAACTGCATACAAAAAAAATAGTAACGCAAACGTAAAAGGAGATGATATGTATGACGTATCATTGGTTCTCGGAAATTAAAGTGCCTTGCAGAAACGAGTGAAGCAGGATAGAGTGCAAACAGGGTCATTAAAATACACATATACGCACAAGTGTATGCATATAAGTATATATATACAATACAGTGAAAGATCTGTATGGCAGACTGTCATGTTTCCAATAAAATTTGCATTTTCGAGGGGTGGATATATATATATATATATATATATATATATATATATATATATATATATATATATATATATATATATATATATATATATATATATATATATATATATATATATATGGAAGACTATTTAAATAACTATTTACATAACATTTAAGGACTTCTTTATTAACATTAATTAAATAGCTAATCAACCCAGCTAAATCGCCATATTCCATGACCCCACGACACCCGACCTCATCCAACGGCAGACAACTCTAACATATACTTTGATCATTTTCATGAGCTGCAATTACGCGGGCGAAGCATTTTGTGACATGCGTGCGTCAGAGTCGTGTGATTTCGAACATTTGATGATTGCTCCGATCCGAGTGCGTTAGGCAATTAATTTTTGATGACCTCCAGGTCTTGGGAATTCTCCTCTGCATTAAAAAACAACGCTACATCCTGGATTGGAAAAACACTAGAATCTCTAATAGAAAATTACCGTTTAACCCTAATCTGCCTAATTTTAATCCTAATTAAATCTAGTTAATTATAGTTTACGTTCCTAACATTACCTCTATCTCTCATTCCTTTCAATAACGTCATATCTCAAAAAAACAAGATTTTTCAGGAGAGTGATTTGAAAGTTTAAAAGCACATTGAACTGTATTGAAAATAAATTTCAATTCTGCTCACTAGTGGCCAAATATTGACATCTGTAAATATTGTAATTACATTTGCAATTACATTTGTAAATATTGTATACTTCACTTTACAGACAGACATTTGCCAATTTTAACGTATAAAATAAAACAGAAGTGATAATTTGTTTTATTCGACGCTATGGAACGATAAATTTGCTTTTATAAACATTGTGTTTACATTGGCAGAGCATGCATGTAAAATCAATGTTTTGTGGATAGTTTTCAAATACAAATTACTCGTTTTTTAATGCCTGGAATAAACCAGTAAAATATATATATTTAGAACAAGAGCACCCATTTAATAATACGTACACTGGTTTCGAGTGTTTAGGAATATTGCTTTGTACTATCCAAATTTTTCAACTTAATATTCTGTAAAATATGATGTTTTTTCCATCTCCTTACACACTTTTATCATAAAAGTTTTACTCGTTACTGAACAAACATGAAAACGAGATTAGAAAAATCTCGTTTCATGTTTGTTTTGAAAAGTATATGTATATATATATATATATATATATATATATATATATATAAACTTTTCAAAAGTGTAATATGCCTCTGAAAGTCAATACAACAACTAGCGATCGCATACGATCGGAAGTCTAAAGACGTCTTCGAAAGTGCGAAAAGAATTCTGAAAGGCAATCGTTCGTTATTCTGCATAAACCCCCGGCTTCCTTGGCGACCGAATAACGTAATTGTTTCCTCTTTGAGCCCGAAATCCTTCCGATATTCCCACTTCCGCAGCTAGGAGTAACAAGTCTCTCGCGGTTGCTTTTGCTCTGCGAAAAGTCCACTTTAACGATGTTGAAATTGTGGGAGCGGGAACAAGCTTCTAAGTGTAATACTTTTGAATAGTTTAAGTTCCCGGACGCCTGACTTTAAAAAAGACATGATGTGGAAGAGAAAAAAAAGGTTTCTGGTGTTAGCTTTATGTAAGCGTTCACGTAAAGGTATATTAGACGTATTCTTGAATGAATTACTTGAGAGTATAAGCCTTTTAATATGTATTTGGTTTTGCAAATTTGAGGATAAATTTTAGCAGGGCAGAATGTTGGATGCATAAAAAATGAGATAAGAATTCAAGAATCAACAATTTATACATACATACATAATTAATATATATATATATATATATATATATATATATATATATATATATATATATATATATATATATATATATATATATATATATATATATATACAACTCGACAAAAAAATAACAAACAGCATTCGTGGTCATGCGCTAGAGCAGCCATTAACCACAAGGCACGACGAATACATCATTTATCTAAAGTTTGTAAATACTAATATCCATTTACGTAATGTAGCCTAGCAACATATAAAGAACAAAATCTCAGGTGCCTTAGCACCTAAAAATAGAAATATAGGTGAATCAACACCCAACAGACTAAATGCTAAACAATTAGACTGAAAAAAATATAAAAAAATAAAAAAAAATTGACAGATGATTTTTATTTTTTTTTTATTTTTTTGTTTTTTCAGTCTAATTACTTGAGATTTAGTCTTTTATGTGTTGATTCACTAATATTTCTATTTTTAGGTGCTAATGCACCTCAGATTTTGTTCTTTATATTTTGCTAGGCTGCATCATGCATATGGATATTAGTATTTGCAAACTTTAGATAATTGTTATATATATATATATATATATACAGGGTGAATCTGAACAAATGGGCAAAACTTTACGGGGTGATAGAACGCAGCTATACTAGCAATATTCGTCATAGAATGTATGGTCGGAACACAAACGGTGAGAAGTTAAAAGGTAGTTTTCCACTGTCACATTTAAAGAATTAACACTAGAATGAGAGGAGATACTGAAGGAAACATTTTATTAACAGGGATGTAATTGATTTACATGGTCAAAGAAATTGCTCATCAGAGCTTCCGCCAGCTGTAATGCGGGATTCACACCTGCGGGATAAGGACTGACGCACTTTTAAGAACACACCAGGCATTTCCTGAATATCGCCGGCAACAACGGCTATCCATGTGACTAGTTCCATACGGGTTTCAATGGGGTACTCGTAGATTAGGCTTTTCATATGTCCCCACAAGAAAAAGTCCAAACTCGAGAGCTCTAGCGATCTTGGTGGCCAAGCTATGGGACCACCTCGACCTTTCCATCGCCCTGGGAATGTTGCATCTAAAGGGTTCCGTACATCCAAGCTGAAGTGTGCAGGCGCACCGTCGTGCTGGAACCACATTCTCGACCGCAGCCTGGAATCTCGACCTAGAATCGGACGCAGCAGCTCCGGCAACACCTCTCGTACGAATGTGTGATATTATTCTTCGCCGTCCAGATGGTGTGGCAGGAGGTATGGGCCAACCAAATGGTCATGGAGGATCCCTGCCCAAGCATTTATGGAAAACCGCCGCTGGAACGAATGAGGACGTGTGGCATGCGTGTACCATTTACAGCGCCACCTAGCGCCTCGCTGTTTGTGTTCTGCCCTAACTTTCTATGACGAATATTGCTCGTGTAGATGCATTCTATCACCTCGTAAAGTTTTGCCCACTTGTTCAGATTCACCCTGTATATATATATATATATATATTGGGAAGAGGATTGGACGCTGCATTTGTAAGGTGATGTATTGCTGTAATAAACTGCATTTGTTCGTTGAATTCGAATCGTATTGATTTCTTCCTCGATGTGTTCATCTCAGGAGAAGACCATTCGGGTCATTTCATATATATATATAGGCTCAAAGAATGCAAACGCTCATGTAGATTTGAAGATAGATTGTAGAAATGCAAAACGTTGAGCGAATTAATACATTGGATGTGAACTCAACAGAAAAATGCAGACAATAAGGGAAGTTGAAAATTATATTTTCTCTTCATTTTAAATCAATAACTATATTTCATGTATAAAATTCTTCATACAATTTAGACCAAGCATAATTCTCAAATAACTGAGAATTCCTAAATAAGACTTTTATTTTCCCATACATTTATCCCTAATAATCAGATTCAAGTATTATATTATAACAAATATAATCAATAACATAATATTTAGAATTCTTAATAGATCGTAAAATGGGGTTACTTTGTGACTGCAATTGCAACTTCGTGACACGTAGTGATTTATTCGTATTTCGTATCTTGCCCCGCGCCCGTGATACCGGGAAGGAAAAGAACAGCGCCAACAGCTTGTCCGACATACATAGACACCTATTTGAATTTTCCGAAACTTCTGCGTTTCATTTGGCTTCTCTGGCCAGTGCATTGTTCAAACCCGTTGTCAATTATTGACTTAAACTTCGGAAACTTTGTGTGCTAAACACCTTAGACAACCAACTACAACAGGGGTAATTAATTTTTATTGTCAATATATTGGTTAGATGGTGGAGCAATGTAACTTTTGTGTAGTGATAATGCCGAGAGATATGAGAACATAACCTAAATATCGAAAGATGACGGGGTTACTTTGTAACACATTGACACTGTCACAAAATAACACACAACGTCGACCCACTTCCTCCAGCCGCTCGATGTTGCATTTTTCAGTCCTCTAAATGCCACTGGAAAGAAATAAGTATTGGCTATCTGGAAAAAAACTACCCGAAGGAACAGAATGTGTCGAAAGACGAATTTTCTCATCATCTCAAAGAACTGATGGCTGACCTGAGCACCCGAGGTATCTTTGATGTCAAAGATATATATATATATATATATATATATATATATATATATATATATATATATATATATATATATATATATATATATATATATATATATATATATATATATATATATATATATATATATATATATATACTGCTCAAAACAATTAGGGGAGTACATGGTTTTAGCGAAATTACGCAAATACTTACAGCGATAAAGTCTAGCAGGAAACAGAAGAAGAAAACTTCATGTGGAAATTCATGACGTCAAAAACCAGTTCATGATGTCAAAAACCAGGAAAAGAATATAAGGACGGAAATCGGGATGTTGCAGAAACGTCTGTTTCACTGCCTTAACTCTGAAATTCGATTGCTCAGTAATTCTTTTTGAGAAAAGGGGACTTGAAAATGTCTCAACAACGTGATTTACCGGAATCCATGGCATGGCGTATTATAGGCAGACTTGAATCCGGGCAAACACAACGAAGTGTCGCGGACGCTGTTGGAGTCGCCAGATGTGTTGTTGCAAGGCTGTGGAATCGATTCCAAGAAACAGGGAATGCTAGACGTCGACCAGGGCAAGGTCGGCCACGCTCCCCTACAGCAACTGATGACCGGTATATGCCGTTAACAGCTCGTCGAAACAGATTAGACAATGCTACTGAGCTGCAAAGACAGTTGCTCTTGGCAACAGGACGAAGGGTGTCCAGCCAAACAGTACGTAATAGGCTTCAATTGGGAGGTCTCTATGCACGTAGGCCAATGGTCTGCATTCCGTTGACCTCACGTCACCGTGCGGCCCGAAGAAGATGGGCTGCTGAACATCGAGAATGGGAGCAACATGATTGGAACCAAGTATTGTTTACAGACGAGTCCCGATTCAGTCTGGAGTGTGACACCCGAAGTGTTTTCGTATGGAGGGAAAGGGCACTCGTAACAACCCCACATTCGTTCGTGAAAGGTCACAATACAAACGAGCTGGTTTTATGGTATGGGGTGAAATCAGCATAGGTGGGCGTACGGACCTGCATATCAATCGCAATGGTAGTTTGACGGCCCGAAGGTATGGAGACGAGATACTGAAACCTCATGTCATATCTTACGCTGCAGCCATTGGAAATTCCTTTGCTTTTCAGCATGATAATGCCAGACCGCATACAGCTCGTCTTGTGGAGAACATGCTTGAAGCTGAAACAAACAATACAGAGTATGGAATGGCCATCGTGCTCTCCTGACCTGAATCCAATCCATCATGTTTGGGACATGCTCGGACGAAGCATTGCTGCGAGACCAAGGCCTCCTTTTACTCTCCGAGACTTGGAGATTGCACTTCTTGAGGAGTGGAACAGTATTCCCCAAATTCTTATCGATAACATCATCGCATCCATGGAAAACAGGTGTGCAGCAGTCTTAGCTGTTCCAGGAGACCACACGCCATATTAAAAATCTTGCATCATTTCTAAACAATACTTTTTTTATCGTTTACAGGTAACCAAATTGTTGCCCTAAATCATCTTTTCAAGTTTTTTCCATATTTTCAATGAATTAAAGCTTAATTACAAATTTTCTTACGTCTTTTTTCCTGTATTGCGCATTGATAGGCGTGTATTATCCATTTTATGCCAATACGTGGATGTCTCGCACGGTTTTTTTAACTTCTTTGCTTGCTCCCCAAATTTTTTTGAGAGCAAGCAAAGCTCCCCAAATTTTTTTGAGAGTATATATATATATAAAGCTATCCAATACTTGTAACAGGTATATATAATTGTGTATCAACGTTTTACCGCCTACCTTTGTGTCAAGTAATTTTTATCATGTTTTTATTTACTCACTTTCTTGTTTTTTTTGTGTGTTTGTGTGTTTATCCCACACAAATCTTGCAATCCATATTGAATTAACTTCCCGACTAGCTAGACATTTGAAACTTTTAGAATAGCTCAGAACACGATGACAGTGCATTATTTTAATACTTTTAGCCATCTTTAAGCAGAATTAAATTCATTTTCAGTTATCTGCAGTTAATTTTGTTTTCTAGACTCTTACAGCCATCTATCGAACTGGATGGGAACGAAAAGTTAAACGTAAGTTAACTTCCAATTAGCTTCATTTTCTTTCAAGTTGATGGGATAATACATCAAAAAAATTTTTAAAAAGTATTCATTAATACATAGAACTGTCAAGTTTATATGATACAACAGAAAATTTAAAAACATGGTATGTAAAAAGTTCATTTTATCTTGTAATTATTCCTCTTGGATATGACGGCGAAAACAGAGATGTCAAAAACTAGCCCCACTTCGCGGGTCAACCCTGTGACACATTTTATCTTTAATTTCTCAATGGTAATTAAAAATCCAGGTTAACACAATACATTACTACGTGAGGAAAGGATGTACCGATGTTTTGCAATTGTTCGTTTTGGGCTGCTTTTAAAACTGATTGGCTGGCACACGAAAAAAACCGTAAATCCGACACAAAGTGACACTCATCTTACGGTAATTTGTGTATTTTAGTAGGTGCGGGTTCGATTCAGACTGAGGCACGGACCTTGCTGCACTGTTGTGTAAATCAGCGATGTTCTTTCGCCTATATTATGCTCCCATAGTAAAGTGACTAATATAATGGTGGATTTGAAGGGTGATTACACTCACGACAAAATCGCATGCTGGAGGAAAAATTGAATGTATAAATTGCCTGATAACAATTTTGAAAAATTCTTACATTTTATGTTTTACTGGTATGCGCAGTTAAGGGATGTAATAAAACATTAGTTTTTAAATAAAATATATAATCTATATATAAAAAAATAATTTCGTAACTGACTGACTCGCTGACTGACATACAACGCACTGACCAAACCGCTGGACCTAAAGGGCTGACATTTTGCATGGTGATTCTTCTTATAGTGTAGGGGTGCACTAAGAAAGATTTTTGAAAAATTCTTCTTAGATATTTTAAAATTAAATTTTTAAGATGTTTTTGTAATTTTTTATAGGTTTGAATTTAAAATAATTATTTGAGGGTTATAAAATTTATATCACGAGAAATATAAAAAAAAATTACTTTAAAATGAAATCTTTTTCGAATCTTTACCTCCATTGTCTGATTTTTGGTGAATTTTTAAAGACTCATTTTTAGAATTTAATTTATTAAATGCTGATCACGTGATTTCTTTTTGTGGTACTTTAAATAAATTTATCGTCACGTGCATAACAACTAAATTGACAAAAAGAAATATTTTTTCCCTTGCTAATGCATCAGACAGTTGGACATTATCCAAAAATATATTAAAATACAGTAAAAGATATATTAATCAAACTGTACTATATGAACTGTACTATATTCTTTAGTAAGTCCTATTAGATTTAATTTGAATATTTTCTTCTACATTATTTTGTCTATAAAAATATCCCTTACGATTTTTTTATAAATATTTTTTTTTACATCAATTGTATACATTGAGCGTCGTATTTGTTATATATATATATATATATATATATATATATATATATATATATATATATATATATATTATTTTTATTTTTTATTTTTTACATAAATTTCATACATTGACCACTGACCGGTGTAATTAATTTGAATGTTGTCCGTAGCGAAGTGCGGGTTCTCAGATAGTAAATCATGACTGTTTTAAGTTGGAATGTTTTAAACTGGAATGACGTATTTTCCAACAATCATACTTTCAACTGAAAAAAAACTGCATAGGAAAAAATATTAATTTCCTATTACTTGAATTTATGCCATTTAGAAAAGAAAATATTTTGCCCACTTGAACTAACTATTGGACTCCCCGAGGATTAAATGTTTGGTCTGGCTTAATCAATAGTAATTTCTTAAATACACGTAGGATTGGTTTCTTGTGCAATCGTTTGCTTGATTGGTGTAATTCAAACCCGGTTGAATGTTTGTAAGAAAACAATCAGAAGGATGTTTACAGACGTCATGAAATTGAACAAAAACGATGTTTGAAATGGAGTAGAATGAAATGTCATCTTTTAGTTCATTTATTACTGTTGCGAATATTTCTAAATACTTTTTATTTCTCCTTAATCTATGCTCATTTTGTGTTAAGTACAATTTAAATATTGCCATTAAGCATTAAATTTCAATATGTGACCCTATAGCGAAATTTTCGGTATCTCAGGCGACCTTGGCTACAAATTTGGTGATATTTGACGACTTTTTGTGGTGACTGGAAGAGTAATTTCAACAATGTTGCGTCGTAGTCGAGTTCTGGAATTTGCTATAACTAACAAATCGAGAATGTTGTCAAGGGTATATGTGCATGCCGAACTCGGCTCCAAAATTTTCGTTGTTCATTTATCAGCTTACGTTTCTTAGTTTTACGCATTTTGTTTCATAAATTACGGGGAAAATTATATAAAAGAACGCGATAATTTTTTTTTAATGTTGAAAGTTTCATGGTAAAAGTTTGTAGAGTAAAGACTGTTCAATGCGATCTCATATGGAAAGGGCAGGGTGAAATAATGCATTAATGGTACACATTTATCTATATATATAAAACGGTTCCGTAACTGATTGACTCATTGACATACAAAGCACAGACCAAACCGCTGGACCTAAAGCGCTGAAACTTTGCATGGCGATTCTTCTTATAGGGGATAGGGGCATTGTCACCTTGAAAATGCGGTCACTCTCCAGGGAATAAATTCTGGACAAAAGGATGGACACGATCCCCTAGAACGCTTATATAGTGATTGGATTTGATCCTCCCATGCAGATTAACAAGTGGCGGAAGACCGCGCCAAGATATCACACCCAATACCATAATGGACCCACCCCCATGATTCACAGTCGGCATGAGGAATTCAGGATGAAACGCTTCTTTGGGCGTTCTCCAGACATAAACGCGTCCGGTCGTCTGAAATAGGGTGAATGACGATTCATCTGACCATATTACCTGTTGCCACTGCTGTGGGGACCAGCCTTTGTGATCTCTGCACTATTGGCATCGCTTGAAAGCATTAGTTGCTGTCACCAAGGGTTTACGAATTGCCACTCTGCCATAAATGTTCGCAGCATGAAGTTCCCTATTGACAGTTTTTGTTGAAACGGGGTCCTGGAGATAACTGTTCATTTCGGATGTTATCTCGGATAACGATTGCTTGTGCTTTCGGGCTACTATTCGCTTCAAGACCCGTCTATCCCTATCAGCAAACTTGGACTTTCGGCCACTGTTGTGCTTTGAAGACGTCGTCTTAACCTCTTTCGTGTACGCTGTCATAACGGCTGATACCGTACTCCATCCAAACCGCAAAAGGTTTGCTGTTTCCGTAACCGATGCTCCACTAAAACGCGCTCCAACTATCATTCCTCTTTGGAACTCTGACAGGTCTGACATTTCAAGTTATCACAGGCAGTTCGATAGAAGCATGCAACGTTGGTGACTGCTGTTAAGAGACTGATACCTTCCTCTTCACACTCACTAGGTGGCAGACTTCTTTCTGTTGCAGGTGGAGCGGTTGTACTGCAGGTGTGAAATACGTCATACTTTTTAACAGGTGTTCGTATTATTTTGTACTCCATATGTATATATGTATATATATATGTATTTTTTTTGGCATTAATCGAATACATTGACCATTGTATTTAATTTGAATGTACTCCGTAGCGAAGTGCGGGTTTTCAGCTAGTAAATACATATATGTGGTTTTTTACCCAGAAGTCACTTTTAATTTCATCAGGTTTTTAAAATGCAGTTTCCAATTAAGGATATAATTTGCATAATATATTCCTTAACAGTATACTTAGGGGATTCTGCATACTGCGTCCTTAGGCCCCACTGCGGAAAACACCAGAAGATTGACAAATTTCTTTTTATTGTAAATTATTTACTTACGTATTATGTCACGTTATACAATTTATATAAAGAGAAATTCCCGGGTCATAGGACTGTTAGAAGTCGAAAAAGTATAAAAATTGTGTCGCTTTCGACATTCTATATCTTGAAAAGTATAAGATTTAAAATCATAATTATTTTTGTGTTAATAGAACAATGTTTGATTTATGAATATATATACCTTTTTTTTGTTTGATAGTTTAAAATAATTTGCGTTAGATATTCATAAATAATAAGCAGTTTCCTTTGGATAAAAGTGATATCAAAGGTAACGCACATAAATTATCCAACAAAATTGATTTTAAGACAAAATTTCTGCTTTTAACAGATACTGTAGAAACTAAAGTTTAATTTGAACCTAAATTTGCATATATTTAAAGTATATTTCTATTTTTCTATGAACATGAAAATAATGCATTTTTTTCTTAATAAATTAAATTTTATCTATGCATGAATAATGCATTCTCTAGAGATCTGTAACCAAATTTAGGTTCAGTTTCAAGCAAATGAAAATATGTACCATCTGGGAAAATTTCGTGCAAAAGTATGAAATAGTTCTAGAGATAACAAGTGCGTTATGTGAAAAAAAAACACATTTTGAGATAAATCCCTTTGAAGTATTGCCCTTTATATCTCTTTACAGTAAACATCTAACACCTTTTAATCATAACTTCCGTAATTATGAGAATTTTTCAAGCGGATTGTCTTAAAATACTCATAAAAGGTTGGTATTTCATGTGCATTTTTTTTCAAAAATATTGATTTTTTTGACAGTTCACCAGTCAAATTACCCCTTAAGCAGTTTCGAGAGGGCGTACAATATAATTCAGAGTGAAGATTTACCGTTTGCCATGTTGCGCATGATTGAAATCAAAGCGATTCAAAAACATTTGCTTATAAACGCTGCAAAAAATCGTCGTAGAAAAAAGTGACATATTTTAGCTTATGTTTTTCTATAAAGAGTAGAATTTTTTTTAATGTAGAAAACATCTTCAGTTTTGTCTGCATGTAAGCTAAAAAAGAAAAAAAAATCATGTAGTCCCTTCTATCGAAACTACCACAGGTTATTAACGTAGGATTACTTATCGTTGCTTACCTCTTTTGTATGTGTATATGCATTTATATATATAAATATATATATATATGTCAAAATTTTAACGCATTTTGGTACTTTTCTATTTAACAGTTTACTGCTTATCGAAGTGATACAGACTGGGTTTGGCAAGCTGCCAAAATAACAGCTCACGAGGACGAATGGACAGACGGTTTTAGCATCTGAAATTTTGCTTTCTGAAGGACCGTTATGGAGTAACGTAATCCTACGTTAAAATAAACTTTTATACTTTATTGGTTACATCTTCCATGGTCATTTTTTATGTCGGTTTGCAATTTCAGTTTTTGATCAGACAGCTGTTAGTGCTGGAAATTCAGACTTTATTATATACTAGCTGCAGACCCGTGCTTCGATACGGAGTAAATTCAAATTAAATACAATGGTCAATGTATGCAATTAATGTCAATTAAAAAACCAAATATATTTATAATAAATACAACGGTAAACGTATGCAATTAATGCCAGAGAAAAATATTTTCAAAAAATCGTAACGGATATTTTTATAGACAGAATAATGTAGAAGAAAATATTCAAATTAAGTCTAATAGAACATACTAAAGATTATAGTACAGTTAACATAGTACATTTTGAAGAATATTTCTTTTACTGTATTTTAATATTTTTTTGGATAGTGTCCAATCGTCTGCCGCATTAGCAAGAAAAAGAAAATAATTTTTTTTTGTGCATTTCATTGTTATGCACGTGACGCAAAATTAGTTTAAAGTAGCACAAAAAGAAAAGAAACCACGTGATCAGCATTTAATAAATTAAATTAAAAAAATTAGTCTTGAAAATTCACCAAAAAATCAGAAAATGGAGGTAAAGATTCGAAATAGATTTCATTTTAAAGGAATTTTTAGGATCTTTATCGAGATATAAAATTTATTACCTCAATTTATTATTTTAAAGACAAACTTTAAAAAGAAATATTAGGAAAACAGATTAACAATTTCACTTTAAAAAATCTAAGAAGAATTTTTCAAAAATCTTTCTTAGTGCACTCCTACCCTATAAGAAGTATCGCCATGCAAAATTTCAACTCTTTAGGTCCAACGGTTTGGTCTGTGCATTATCTGTCAGTCAGTCAGTCTGTCAGTCACAGAACTGTTATATATACGTATATAGATTATTGCACACGTTCTAAGATCCTTGTTATAAAAAATATACTTTCAAAGTGATGTTAAGGCTGCTATGTACTAAGAAAAAAAATCGTATTTCCCTTTTCCTCTTCTTGCAGACACTTGTGGTGGGAGGAGTCCAGTTGACAGTTCGACAATTCCACCCCCCTTAGGATTGACATTTTGAGGGATTGTAATGGCTCTATCTCTATAGGGGGGTTAAGCGCTGCCCCCAAATTTTTATTTAAAATATATTTTCGTCAACTATTTACAGGTACATAAATGCTGATAATCCAATAAAATTGGTATTGTCATATAGCCTGAACTTTTCTGCAAAGTGCTACAGGATTCTTTTATAAATTTCATACACCGAAGGAATATATGAGCGTTTAAAACACACTATACCAGATTTTCCCCCGAATAATTTAAATTTTAAAATATTAATTGCATTTAAAAAACGAAAAGTATTCACAAATGCAAAATTTATTTGTCTATGACGGCGTACAATATTTTTTTTTTAAATCTTTGAATCCAAGTCGGCAATCCTTGGACAAATTTTCTCCATAGGTTAACATTGAGATGAGCGAATCCAATGGGGTTAGTACATAGCAGCTTTAACCGGTCATGTTGATAAATTATTGAAATCTTTTGAAGTGTAGATATTTATCATCATTTCAGTGAGCTGTTCACTTCAATCAAGATAGTAATATGTAACTTAAATTACACGAGAGAGACAAAAATAAATCCCACTAAAAATAATACGCAGAAAGCGATGTTAAGTGTTTATGTTAATAATTTATTATTGAAACCTTTTATAAGTGTAAATATTATGCATCATTTCAAAGATCTGTTCACTATTATTCCGATAGTTTTGTATAAAAAATACGTTCAGGATAAATATCACAAGACAGAAAGTAAATACTCAAAAAGAGATGTTGAGTATTCGTGTTAATATTTTTTTTAATCTTTTGAAGTGAAAATATTAATCATTATTTCAGTGCTCTGATCGCTTCAATGGAGATAGTAATGTGTTATAATGCATCGAATAGGAATTTCTCTAAACAGAAAAAAACACATATAACGTATATTCAAAGCGATGTTAAACATTTGTGTTAGTAATTTTTTATAGAAATCTTTTGAAATATAGGTATTAATCATCATTTGAATAAGTTGTTCACTTCAATAGAGGCAGTAATGCATTAAAACCCGCCCAAAAACAATTTCACGTAGGGAAAGAAAAATTACATTTTAGAAATTTCTCCAAGCATATTCCACAATAACGTTAAAAATAATTTCCATTTTCAAACACGAAATAAATAAATAAATAAATAAATAATGGTAACATTATCAGGTCGGAATATATTTTATCGCACGCTTTCCGTACAATCCTATCTTCCCCATGAACGAAAGCAAATTTACATTTTCGTAAACAGGAACAAACAAACCATACGTTTCCTAGAAAAAGTTTTCCTGATTTTAAATGACTGAAAGTTTACGCTCAAAAAGAGCACTGGAGGTAAGAAGACAATTTATCATTTAAAAACCACCCTGCAGGAATATTCAGACGAAGGCTTTATTTTTCTAAATGGAAGTTATTTCGTGAAGCAATCGCTAAAAGCAAAAATTGAATTTTTCCATATTCAGTTCCCACAGGTGTCGTACGAAGGTTTGCGTCGGGAATCCGCTAAAATTTATAAAAATTCCATGATTTAATTTCGGATGCGGGTTTATCTCTATTATCTGAAAGTAATTTAGTTTCTGTAAATAATCGCCTCCAGAAAAGAGAGGTATAAACGGTTTTATTTTTTGCACCCTAAATGCATGCAGAATGTAAATATTAGAAAAGATTAATCTATTTTTTATCTATAGTACCATTGATAAATTTTGAAAAGGATTACGTTATTCTATATAACAACGTTATACATGGTTGTGTATATATATATATATATATATATATATATATATATATATATGTGTGTGTGTGTGTGTGTATGTATGTGTATATATATATATATATATATATATATATATATATATATATATATATATATATATATATATATATATATATATATATATATATATATATATATTTATTTATTTATACAGGGTGCACCCATAAAGTAACCGGAGAATTTTTTATAAATAAGAAAAATATTACTCACCTTCAAATAAATTTATCTCCTTCAAAATAATAGTCAAAGGAGTCAATACAATTTTTCCAACGTTTCTTCAATTCATCGAAACACTGTTTATAGGCGTTGGAACTAACCGTTCGCAAGATACGCGTAACATTTGATTTAATATCCGAGACGTTTTTAAATCTCTGTCCTTTCATGGCCATCCTAAGCTTCGGAAAAAGCAAAAAATCAGCTGGCGATAAGTCGGGAGAATATGGTGGGTGATTTATCACTGTAATTGAATGCTTAGCAAGATATTGTTGTAAAGAAATTGCTGTACGGGGCCTAGCGTTACCGTGTAAAAGAAACCAGTGCCTAGAATCAAACAGTTTCTTCCTCTCTCGCCACTCAGAACTCCTCTCTCGCCTCTCGAACTCAGAACTTTCAGACATGCTTGGGATAAGCAAAGAAAGCTGTAGATTAATTTCAATTGAAAGTCTGAAAATAAAAAACGTTCTGCTCGATTTGTAGCTCGGATTTTGACAGAAGAGCAAAAATAAGACAGAAAAGCTTGCTGTGAAGATTTGCTGACTACTGCGCAACAGGACAACAATTTGTTTAAGTGTATTATAGCAGGAGATGAGATCTGATGTCTACAATACTACCGAGAAACAAAAAGACAAAGTGCACAGTGGAAACGACCGTCTTCTACCATACAAAAAAAAAAGCCCGGATGTCAAAATCAATGACTAAGGTGATACTGAACGCATTTTTTGGTTACAAAGACTTATTCAATACGAATTTATTTCCGAAAATCGAACAATTAATCTGAATTTTTACAAGGGGGGCTTTTTCGATTAAAAAACAGGATAAGGCGAGAGAGGAAGGAACTGTTTGATTCTAGGCAATGGTTTCTTTTACACGGTAACGCTAGGCCCCGTACAGCAAATTCTTTACAACAATATCTTGCTAAGCATTCAGTTACAGTGATAAATCACCCACCATATTCTCCCGACTTATCCCCAGCTATTTTTTTCCTTTTTCCGAAGCTAAAGATGACCATGAAAGGACAGATATTTGAAAACGTCTCGGATATTAAATCAAATGTTACGCGTATTTTGAGAAAAGGTTAGTTCCAACGTCTATAAGCAGTGTTTCGATGACTTGAAGAAACGTTGGAAAAATTTAATAGACTCCTTTGGAGGTTATTTTGAAGGAGATAAATTTATTTGAAGGTGAGTAACATTTTCCTATTTATAAAAAAAAATGTCCGTTTACTTTATGGACGCACCTCGTATATATATATATATATATATATATATATATATATATATATATATATATATACATATGTGTATGTTTATGAGTATATATGTGTGTATGTATATATAAAGACATATATTATATAGCTTTAAGATATTTTAATCCGTTTAATATGTTGAAAGCTTCGATAAAAGTATAAAATCATATATATCTGTATTTTTTTAAGTTTTCAAACAGTTTTAATTACATTTTTTAATTACATTTTTTACATTTTTTTATTTTATATTTTTTTTTAAATTCAGTTTGTTGTCAAAACTTTCGAAAAGTATTTCGCAAATTTTCATACCACTTCTCCTCAATGCCTGGTAATATTAGTTCCATAAAAGAAAAAATGTTTTTTATAAGGAAATCCCCTAAAATCCTCAGTCAGCGTATTTTTTCATTGTAATTATCTTAATGTTTTCCTTACGGGGTGGGATAGTATATATCCCAAAAATACGGGTCCAAGTATGAATAAATTAATAAATACATATATATATATATATATATATATATATACAGTATGCCCACTAAAGTCCCTTCCCACCCTCTTAACTTCGGAACGGCTACTGCTATATTCATAAAATTGGTGTCTAGGTATAGTAAAGTAGCCATGCGCTACTGAATGAAACTACTTACCGAGCCACCTGGTTGAAAACTGCGGAGTTAGCATTCCTATCTCGAAAACGGAACGAGATACGAAAAAAAAAAATGATTTACAAAGTTGTAGAAAATCATCGATTTAGTACGAAAAGATACCTTGTGGATATTATTGAGAAGACTACAACGGTTAAAATGCGCATTTGTTTTTTCGTGATTTCCTACACTGTGACGTCTTGAACGAAACTTGAAGAAAAGGAGAAATGATTATCTTTTGGGCAAAACACGACACCGCAATGTGCACAGTGGTATATCGCTTTTGAACCCCAATAAAAAGGACCGCAGTTCAAACCTCGAAGGTTTCATCCTTGTACTGATTGTCTTTATAAACCGAGTAGACAATACGTCGATCGTGTAAAATAGTGTCGCATCAACTCAACGCAACTTGCGCTTGGTGTTTGAAATTTTTGCAGTATGCAAATACGTAAGAAACGTCACGCCTGTTCACCTGAGACAGCTATAAAAAGAGACATCTTCTTGGGGTTGTAGTATGTTGATGCTCGTGGTCATGGCTGAGTATTCGAAAGCTGAGATCTCCAGTGAAGCAGTACCTCGTCAAGGAATTCGGGGACCAAATAATTGGGAATGGCGGTTTCGAAGAGTGGCTTCCACGTTCACCTGATCTGACTCCACTGGACTTTTTCCTGTGGGGATACTAGAAACAGCAGGAGTATGCGACCCCTCCACAAACATTGCAGGACCTTAAACGACGCATTACGGACCCTTGTGCCAACGTGTCACGCTCTATGCTCCAACGTGTGCAATGTGAGATTCAAACGAGGATCCAAATGTGTATTGCAGATGACGGTGAGAAGTTTGAGCATCTCAAATAAAGGTATATTGTTAAAATTTGTTGCTTTTTTGTCTTTCTAAGATCCTTTTGTCTCGTCACAGTGTAGGAAATCACGAAAAAACAAATGCGCGTTTTAACCGTTGTAGTCTTTTCATTAATGTCCACAAGGTCTCTTTTCGTACTAAATCGATGATTTTCTACAACTTTATAAATCATTTTTTTCTCTATCTCATTCAGTTTTCGAGATAGGAATGCTAACTCCGCAGTTTTCTGCCAGGTGGCGCGGTAGGTGGTTTCATTCAGTAGCGCATGGCTACTTTAGTATATCTAGACACCACTTTTATGAATATAGCAGCAGCCGTTCCGAAGTTAAGAGGGTGGGAAGTGACTTTAGTGGGCATACTGTATATATATATATATATATATATATATATATATATATATATATATATATATATATATATATATATATATATATATATATATATATATATATATATATATATACATACATATGCATATATATATATATATATATATATATATATATATATATATATATATATATATATATATATATATATATGGATATACATATATATACATACATATGCATATATATATATATATATATATATATATATATATATATATATATATAAGCACTTTAATGGCCTCTCTTACAAACGGGGTATGAAATTTACCGTTCTAAACAGGGGATCGAAAAATGGGCCCCGTAAGCTAAGGGTTAATGTGTACTCCGTAGCGAATCACGGGTATTCATCCAGAACTTCATAAAGGTTCTAATGGAAAATTTTACTATGATCTTGCACTTTAATCTCTAGTTGTAGGAGGTAGGGCATCCGATGCTAATGAGTTAAATAGATGTTCCCTAAGTAATACCCTTTGGTATAGAACATCTTTAGTATTGCAGTTTCATGCTCTTCGTACCGGATGGTAAGCAATTGAATTGTTTTAATATCGTTTATAAAATTGCGCAAAAGCTTTTATTGTTAATTTCAGAAGAGAGTTAAATGATACAAAACAATTTTTACCACAATTCTACTATGCAAATGGTAATCTATATATATAAAACAGTTCCGTTATTGACTGACTGACTGACAGGTAACGCACATGCCAAACCGCTGGACCTAAAGGGCTGAAATTTGGCATGGAGATTCTTCTTATACTGTAGCGGTGCACTAAGAGAGATTTTTGAGAAATTTTTCTTATATATTTTTTAATTAAATTTTTAAGCTGTTTTTGTAACATTCTTTAAAGTTTGCATTTAAAATAATAATCTGGGGGTTATAAAATTTACATCACGAGAGAGATCCTAAGAATTCCTTTAAAATGAAATCTTTTTCGAATCTTCACCTACATTTTCTGATTTTTTGGTTAATTTTTAAAGATTAATTTTTAGAATTTTATTTATAAAATGCTGATCAAGTGGTTTCTTTTCTTTTTGTGATACTTTAAACTAATTTTGCGTTACGTGCATAACAATGGAATAGACAATTTTTTTTTCTTGCAAATGCGACAGACAATTGGGCATTATCCAAAAACATATTAAAATACAGTAAAATAAATGTTTCTCAAACTGTATTATATTAACTGTACTATATTCTTTAGTATGTTCTATTATATTTAATTTGAAATTTTTCTTCTTCATTTGTCAGGCTATAAAAATATCCGTTACGACTTTTTATAAATATATTTTTTCGTTTTTTACATCACTTGCATACATAGATCGTTGTATTTATTTATATATATATATATATATATATATAGAGAGAGAGAGAGAGAGAGAGAGAGAGAGAGAGAGATTTCCTTTGGCATTAATTGCATACATTGACCATTGTATTTAATATGAATGTACTCCGTAGAGATGTACTGGTTTTCAGCTAGATTAGGTACATATAAATTGCAAAAGAAATCAAATCTACCAATTTGCGTATTAATTTGCCCATAAGGACGTCGATCCAGAAATTAATTAGTTACTCGGTAAAATGAGGGGGAAATATCATGGCGTAGAAAAAAAAATGTTCATAGTGTAATTGATTAATTACTGAAGTGAACGAAAATTAATGGGTCTAATGCATTACAAACGAGGAACACTTAAGCACTTTTCCATTAATGTTACTTTATAAACTTCAAAAATTTCCGGAAATCTCATTTATTTTAGAAAGAATTTCGGACAAGAATCTTTTTGCGAACGGAGAAGCTCAGTGATAAAATACTATGAAAGTATCAGAAAAAAAAAATTATGAGCTTACCATTTTTCTTAAATAAGTTCTAAACTTAACTTTTACGAATTATAGGTTTTTTGAAAATGCTATTTTTTAATATTAAAATACACAAAATCGATGTTTCAGCTGTATAATGCTTACCTTTCTTAATTCTTTTTTTCGTTTTTATAATTCGATTTTCCATGTCTTATAAACTGTTTTCTCATTTTTTTTTTATTTCACTCTTCTGTCTGTAACTAAATTCAACATTTAGCATTTTACTTACGGAATGGGATAGCATGTATCCCAAGAATATATATACAGTGGACGCTCGTTAATTCGAAATCAAAGGTTCTCAGAAAAAAGTTCGAATTATCCGATGTTAGGACAAAATGTATAACTTTAAATGTGTATCACTGAAGAAGAAAAATCTACTAGTATGTATAACCCCAGAAAATATATGTACTATGTAATCTAAAATTAAACATATTAAAAAGCAATACAGACTTAACTTTATCATAAAATGAAGCAAAAGATATGCAGTATAAAGTAAACTTTTATTAAAAATATGAATTACACTTTGGGGAAAACTGTAAAATGGATGTTTGGTTCTGTTTATGTTGCCTACATTGTTCAGCCATCTTCTCGATTTGAAGTAAACATTTCAATTCATTTTCAGAGGAAGGTTCCATCTGAATAAATGCTTTCAGAGTTTTAATAGAGTCCATTATGGCCGCATTAAAAATATCTTTCGGCAGGTAAGTAGAGAAAAGCCCTGGCAGTTTCCTACCGAAATTAGTGCACACGTTTTCGATTACATCAGATCTTTGGTCACATACAGTTTGATAAGAAATATTGTGCCTTGACTTAAATCTAGAAAACCATTCATCACTGCATTTAAAATCTTCAATACCCATTCGATTTGCCAATTCATCAGCCTTCATCAGCACTAGGGCTCCATTTATCGGAAAATTTCGAGATCTAACATCCGGGAACCATAAAGCTATTTCTAGATCTTCTTGGGACGCATTTCTCATACGTTTCCTTCCTCTAGCAAATTTTGATTTTTTCCAAGAATCTAAAATTGACTCATTATTTTTCAAATTAGTTGACAAGGTATTTTTTTAATTCGATAGTCATCTAATAACTTTGTTTTACATTCGCCTTTCTCTACTTTCTTTAAATTTTCTACCCTTGTCTCCAAAGTTAGGGTTTTGTACTTTCCACGTGTAGATGTCCTGAATTTTTACACATTTTCACCACACAATGAGGAAGAAAAACTAGACCACATTAACTTGTCTGCACTGAAGGTATAATTGACGCAGCTACCTAGAATCTATAGTAAAGACTGGTTTTTCTGAAATTCTAAGAAAATCGATACAAATAAAGGAAAATTTCTTTTTCCGTTTAGCACTAATAAGGACAATAGATACTAACGTTTAGCGGACATGCAGTAGTCTAAGAATGCAGGCATGTTCCACTTTACACAGAAAAGAAATATAGACGATTTTAACACACAAAATAATAAATACAGTGTATTTCCATTACACGATGAAAAAGATTTTTTTTTGTCAAATTTTTAGTTCGAATTAAACGAAGTGATAAAAATTTAGCTCCAATTAATGAGATATTTTTAAGATTAATTCCAACACTACTTTTTGGGGGCCTTTGGATTAGTTCTAATTAACCGAAAGTTCGATTTAACCGAGTTTGATTTAACGAGCGTCCACTGTATATTGTATAGTATAGTATATATATATATATATATATATATATATATATACACTGCTGGCCACCCAAATTGCAACACCAAGAAAGACAAGAGATATCAGAACAAAATTTATTTTGTAGATAACATGTTGACCAAGTATCAAATGATTAAATTTATAGACTTCTGTGAAGTGTGGTTCCTGCCAAAATCAGTAGCCAGAGTAGCCGCCATTGTTGGAGATCACCGCTGCCACACGCCTCGGCATTGATTCAGAGACTTTGGGTGAGTTCTAGGGGTACAGCAGACCAAGCAGCTTCCACACGTTGCCAAAGTTGATCTGCTGTGGGAGCTGGGAATGGAATCTGGGTCAATCGTAGAGCAACCATTGACCACATGTTTTCTATAGGCGAAAGATCCGGAGAGCGAGGCGGTCAGGGAAGCAATTCAATCTGGCGATTGACGAAGAACCGTTGGACAATGCGTGCCACGTGTGGTCGCGCATTATCCTGTTGAAATATGGTTGTGGGCAAGCCCTGAAGGTAAGGAAGGACAACTGGCTCCAACACCTCGGAGATGTAGCGCTGGCTGTTCAAAGTACCGGCAATGCGTACTAGAGGTGTGCGAGAGTGATATCCAATACCGCCCCATACCATAATACCCGGTGCAGGACCAGTGTGGCGGTGCATAACGCAACTGTTCAGCATCCTCTCTTCACGGTGTCTCCAGACTCGAATGCGATCATCGTCGTGTTGCAGACAGAAGCGTGACTCCTCAGTAAAGACAATTGCATTCCATTCTGCCGTCCATATCCTTCTGTCATCGCACCATTGGCGGCGGAGACGTCTGTGGTTCTGCGTCAAGGGTAGACAAAGCAATGGACGTCTTGCGACAGACCACTCTGCTGTAAACGGCGTCAAATGGTACGCGCAGACACTGGATGATGCGTTACAGACTGCATGTCCTGTGCTATGGTTCGTGATGTGACTGAGCGATCCGTCACTGCCATGCGCACAATTTTCCTGTCATCACGTGAAGTAGAGCGCTGAGGTGGATGCGATCGAACACGCCGGTCCGTCGTACCCTCCTGCATCCAACGATCACATATCCGCATTACAGTTGTTTGGTTTCGTCCAACACGAGTACCGATTTCCCTGAAAGGTAATCCACAATCTCGGTAGGACACTATCCTTCCTCTGTCAAACTCGGATACTTGATCAAAAGATGATCGCTGTTTTCGACGAGGCATAATTGATCGTTTTTTTGAAAAAACCACAAGAAAAACACAATTCCCGAACTTGAAATCGTCGAAATCTCCAAGCCTTAAATAACGCTTTGAAGTGGCGCGACAGGCGCTCGTGATGTGCGTCTGCGCTGAAATTCTAATCATTTGCATATCTCACCTACGCTAATGCATGTTGTAAATTTTATGTTATTTGCATGTTTCCTTCAGGGTGTTGCATTTACAGTGACCAGCAGTGTATATATATATATATATATATTAATTCTTGGGCCCCGTATTCTTGGGATACATACTATCCCATCCCGTAAGGAAAAGGTAAATTAAACTTCAACGAATTAGCGACAGCTCGAAATATGCCTGATTTGAATTATATGGCAAAATAATTAAAAGAAAAGTAATTGTTAAGGGTTAATACAATTTTAGAATTTAGAAATATTAATTACACTCATACCTTGCTTTACGGCCTTGATACGGTCCGGAAAAGTTGGCCGTAAAGCGAAAAGCCGTATAACAAATCAATTATTTTGATACAAGTTCCTACAAATTTAATTAGATCTGTTTCAATTTTTTATAAATGCTATAGTTTTTAGTTTATAAAACATTTTATTCTTTCTATTTCGTATAAAACTGCTTCTATAAACATAAAAATACCTAAACAATGTAATAATAAACATAAAGTAAATAATTTCAAGTATAACTTTTTATGTACCATGTTTTAAAATTTCCTGTTGAACTTGACAATTCAATTTATTAATGAATACTTTTTAAAAATTTTTTTGATGAATTATCCCATCAACTTCAAAGAAAATGAAGTTAATTGGAAGTTAACTTGCGTTTAACTTTTCGTTCCCGTTCCGGACGATAGATGACTGCACCAGTCTACAAAACAAAATTAACTTAAAAAGAATTCATTCTTGCTTAAATATGGCTAAAAGTATTTAATTAATGCATTGTCATCGTGTTCTGAGCCATTATGAAAGTTCCAAATGTCTAGCTAGCCGAGAAGTTAGTTAAAAATCGATTACAAGATTTGTACTGGACAAACACACACACAAACAGGAAAGCGAAAAAATAATAAAAAATGATAAAAATAAACATATAAACAAAAACCAAAAGAAATCATATGCACACATGTATACATATAGTAAAAAACACAAAATAAAATGTTTAAAAACTGTTTTAATGTGATGACGAACATTAACTTGAAGAATCACTAAGCTATAATATGCTGACATTATCACTTTTCGCTGTTTTTGCCGTTAATGCTGGTTTTGCCACTTTTCGCTGTTTTTGCTGTTAACGAAACATTGTGGTCCGTTAACCGAAAAAGTGCCATAATTAATAAAGGCCGTTATAGCGAAATACCGTATAAAGAGCAGCCGTATAGCGAGGTATAGGTGTATTCGAAGAATTGTAGAATGGTTTGCTTGATAAAAACATTAGAAAAAAAAACAACGACTAAAATTTCTTTCAAATCAAATATAAGCCTGTTTCTGGTTCGGTCTCTTCTGTGTATGCAGACGTCCCCAAATGGCTCTTAAAACTGTTTATCTTGACCAACCTTGGTCTAAAGCATTCCGAAAAACTTATTTCTTATAGTTCCTGAACAGAATTTTTAGATCTGCTGAAGCATTTCTGCCCAACAAAGAAATTGAATATAGCAATACTGAATGCAGATCGCCGTATAAAATTATTTGAGTGGCTAAAAACCTTTATATAATTTATTTTTGTTCGTGCAACGTGTGATTTTAAAAATAAAATTATTATAATACGTGGAAATGATTATTTTTTATTTTTATCTTTTTTTTTACCTATGATATGTTTATTCTTTAATACGATGGAATTAATTCTATCAAATGTAATTCGAACTGAGATTCATCTGTCTTCATGTATTTAAGATTGTTTTTAGAATACAAATATGTCTATATTTTCACCACATTCAAGGAAATTCGGTTATCTCCTTTCTGATAAAGGATATCTGATTTTTATTACACTACATTTTATAGCTCACGTTTCTTTGTTGGAATAAGTTAAGCATCTTTAATTTGTTATGCAAATGTGCATGAAAGTAATGTTATTTATGTCGTTAATTGTCTGTAACAAGTTGAAGTACTAGAATGCATGAATTAGTATACACAGTTTATAGGAGCTCATGAGCATGTACCAGCTGACAATAAACTAAAACGCAACATACCTAAGTACGGATGCCTCTTTCTTATACATTAACGGTCCGGTTTATTATGAACACCTGAACAAATATTGGCAAAACAGGTTTGAAAGCATCATGCCGTCTGTACTAGCGAGTAAAATTGGGGAAAAATGTGATTGCTAGATAATTGTTGTTGTGGCTTAGGCCCCTTAACCGACAGTATATAAGATCAAATCCTATATAGGATACTAGCCGGGCTTCGCCTAGCTACTCTCAAGCCATCCGTGTAACATATTTATGTACTTCGGGCCCCACAAAAGAAAAAAAAGCCTACAAATGTATTAAATTCAAGTGAATAAATTCCTTTCAATTTTCATTCCCGTCGCTGCCGACAGATGGCAGCACCCCTGCACCAAATGATTTGGTTTCTCAGCAGTGAGTGATTTTAGAATGAAAATATCTCTAAAACTATTGAATTAACAGAATAAGTGTACGCAGAAAAAATTATCAGTTTTCGAAGCTCTTTCTAATTATGTAACATTTATGTACTTTCATGAGAAAAAAATTACACCGTTTCCTGTATATTTATCGGCCATTTTTTTTCGAGGATCGGTGCCCGCCCGGATGAGTTACGGTCACGTGATCTCTCGATATCCTCTTGTCTCTTTATTAGTATATATGATTGATCTGAAGGAGGGTTTTGAATAGCACCACAAAGGTCGGAGTCCGACTTGGCTAAAGGATCGGTCCCGTAATTTTGAACCTTGTCAAGGTACGAGACCGGTACACTTGACCCCGTACCTTCAGATGTAAATTTTGAGAACTTGGAGGACATTGCAGCCATGACAGATATTTCATCCACCAGCCGCAATTAGCGTACAAGGTGGTAAATTTGTCAGCGACTGGAATAGAACTAGAGAAACGAGTATTTTAAAGACACTTTATGAGTACTGACATTAAGTGCATTGCCGCATCAATTAAAGCCAGTGGAAACTATAATACGGTTTGGGAATGTTGCACTAGCAATTTTTACGCGCTTTACTTCGTGTAGAACTACGTCTGTAATCCAGATGGTATTTAAATATTGTCGCCAACCTACTACATCCAGTTAAGTTAATGGTTTACCACACTGGAGATGTATACTACCAGCAGGAGAATGCTCCATGCCAAAAAGCTCACATTTTTCCATAAGTGGCTTGATGATTCTGAGAATTCATCCGAGGAACTACGCTTAAGATTTATCTCAGATTTAATGGTTCTAGATCCATCTGCCTAATGCCACAAACTATGAAGGAGACTTCCCTTTGTTTCCTTGGTCTCAACAAAAACCAGATCTCAAACTAGCTGAACATTTGTGAGCTGAGATCGAATGTGGCATTAGGCAGATGGATCTAGAACCATTAAATGTGAGATAAATCTTAAGCGTAGTTCCTCGGATGAATTCTCAGAATCATCAAGCCACTTACCAACATCTCTCTGACTCCATACCAAAGAGAATCGCATCAGTATTGAGATAAAAGGTAGTCCAACGATGTACTGACTATTCGGTCATAAAAAGTTTGCGATTCAGTGTATCTTCGAATACAAGAATTCCCCCTGAATTTTTAAACATAATATGTAGTAAGCAAATTTAAATGTTCAAATCTATGTAACCCGTTACAAGACGTTTAAATATGATTCCATGCAGGACTTCTTCAGCAGAATCCCTTAAAACCTTTCAGTAATTAACATAGTTAATAAGCAATATACATACTTAAGAGCATTTCTATTGGTAAGATTGTTTTACGTGCATTTTAAGATTACTTTATGTGCATTTAAAGGCCCAATCATTTTTTAATCCCTTCCAAAGAGTAAGCTTAAGTCAGCTTGAAAGTACCAGTAATTTGTACTTACTTATATTACACTATTAATAGAAGAGAATTCCTCTGTCTGAGTTCTTTTAGAGAATTCTTTTGAACTCCGATGTATGCCATGCCCAGTAATTTAGTGAAGATGTTATAGTTGAAGGAGTTTAATAATTCTATAAGCTGAAATATATAAAATTAATATTTTGATACAATTTTTTCTGACGGGATTCTTTAAGGGTTCAGCCGGTAAAAGAGATAAATATAGTTTGTTTACAAATAAAGTGATTATACTGTACATCTTAATGCACAAATATTTTCAACGGGAATTATCTAGCAGAAATTTACGTAGTATAAAAATAAATGTACAATATCGAGAGCATCAATTACACGTGGAATAGTGAGTAATTTTCATCGGTACGAAAATACGTATTTTTCATCGGTACCTAATATTAAGGCCTTATTTGAATAGTGTTCCAACTCCACTTTTAAAAAAATGGAGTTAACCTCAAATTCATGTTCATACAAGTCATTTTTTATCTTATTTTTAAACTGGTACACTTCCATAATTCTGCTGCCAACAGAGGGGATTACAAATCAGACTTCAGCAGTCATTTCTCAGTACTCGTTGGAATTTATCGCCCTGTATCTAAGAATGAACAAGAATGAAGTTGGACTACTATTCAAATAACGCCTTCATATATTCAACAAAATAGATAAGAATGTATTCAATTCATTAAAAAAAATAATTGTAAGACAAAGAGAATGTAATTCAGCGGGGAATATTTAGTAATAAAAATGTACTAATTCCATAAAAAAATCAATAGAAATATATGCGTTTTCCAACGTGGCGAGCACCCTGTCTTTCAATATCCACCTATCGAACACTGAGAAAATTTTGATTGCTTGTAATGAGTTTAGGTAAATCAACATCGCCCGCTGTTACCAATTCCGTTTAGACCGAGACCACCCACTGACGACATCTGGGGATTCTTCCACCCTTGCAAACCACACTGTGAGGGACTTCCCAGCTTGCTGATTAAATGTACCCACACCCATCGTAGACACGATTCCATCCAGTGGCTCTTGCCTGGAATCAATCCTAGCACATACAAACCGGAATCCCGACATGCTAATCACTAGGTTGTCCCGCGCATGACAGAAGTGTATTTTCTATGATTATTTTCAAGCGAAATTTTTAATCTTGCATTTTGTTATACTAGAAATACTTATTACAAACTTCGTTTATTTAATAATCACATCTGAATGCGAACAACTCGAATTAATATCTGTATGTACAGGGTGAGCCAAAAGTTCGTAAAAACTTCACAAATTCATAAGAAAGGAAGAAATTATGATAAAGAAGTGCGGTTTGCAAAAAAGGGCTCACAATGAAATCGGATTTTCTTTTAGCAGCAAAGTAAAAATTAGTTTAAAAAATCACCAGTAGAAGGCGTTGACGACCCGAAACATAATGAACAGGACAATAGTACGTTCGATTAATTTATTCTTGGTATAATAATTGTTCAACATGACCTCCAGAACATTGTATGACACAACTAAGGCGACTCTTAACAGCTTGACCAACAACGCTCTATCGTGTAATGATAACATTCTGAAATCGAATGAGAAATCCATAGGACCATAGGACCATAGGCACATGTGATTAACTGTGTTACCTAGGCCATCGCCTTCTAACACAGATATTTCATGAGATTGACGACGGAGAGCGAAAGTTCCACCGAAATAAGAAAAGGAATGTTCGTTTTTTAATATCATCGGAAGCGTAAATTGCAACACAAAAGTGAAGCAGAGAGTTTTTTTGGTCAGAGCTTTGGAGGGTGAAATGAAGAGTTCTCATTGGACGTCTCCAGGATCTTTGTTATGCTTCTCTGGTGGAGGCGGAGTCAAAAGCTGTCTGAAAGCTGGTTTTCAATTGGCAGGTAAAGAGAGGAGGAAGAAAAGTAATTAGATAGAGAGATAAGGTTCAGAATCAGTGAGTTCTAAAACTAGGAAATCGAGCAAATCCAAAAGGATTTACTCAGAGACAAGTAATAAGTGCTAGAAGTTAGTTTAAGGAAAGTAAAATAGATTTTTATTTTATTTTATGAAATTTTTAATTGTGTTTTGCTTTGGCAAAGCTAAGTATTGTTTTTATATTTTTTATATTTTATTTAAATGACGAGGACAAAGAATTTTTAAGACGAAAGACTCATGATGGCACGAGTCCTTTTCCTGTTAGTGATGAGAAATCTTCGTCTATCACGGTAATTTATTGCTAGATTGATTTGCATAATTCTGCTGAATTTTTCGCACGTCAGCGTCATCTACCGGTGATTTTCTTTTTGTTGATACTAAAAATAATACGACTTCCTTTTGAGCCCTTTCTTGCAAACCACACTTCTTTATCATAATTTCTTCCTTTTTTATGGATTTTTAAAAATTTCACAAACTTTTGGCTCACCCTGTATATGAGGACAAAATTACTTCATAAGTAAATAGTGTACAATATTAAAGGAAAATATATCTAAAACTCACTAGCATTACAATCTACTTTTTTATAAGAGAGTTTAATGACTAAGAGCAATAACAACCATAAAAAATCTACGTAAAAAGCTTATACTTGAAGCCAAAAAAATTCCCTTTATTTAAATGATTAATTACTCTTGTAACAGTAATTTAATAGCATTAATTTATTAAAAACTATGAACTCTTGGACATTTTTTCCATTAATGAAAGTTTATAACCTTCGAAATTTTTTCAACCCTCATTTATCTCGTAAAGAATTACTTAAAAATACTTTTAGATCGAAGTGCATATAATTAAGTTTTAATGGCTATAAGAAAAAAAAGCTATACATTTTAAAGTTTTTGTCAGTTTGTTTATTAAAGTAATTGATTCGAGGCAGTTTTTGTCGAAAACACCGTTTTTGTATCTGGAAGGTAATAAAACTTCTTAATCATGAAAGTAGGCAGTTTTGGATCAGGTAGTTGTTTGCATCATGCTTGTAAAAAGGCTCATTAGTGTATACAGTGAGCGTTTTTATCAATGTTCTTAAAAAATGCTCATTCAGTTGTTTATGCTGTGAACATCAACTTCATTACGTATACTCAACCCCTATGAAAAAGATTTGAAGAAAAATATGTATCTTCAGTGTATTTATTGGTTATGTAGAAGGTTATGTATTGGTTATTGGAGAGGTATAGAGTAAAACCTTGGTTATTTGGTTCTCGTTGATATGGATCATCCGTTGATCTGGGTCAGATTTGTAGACATTATTTTTATTTAATGTTCTCATTAGATAATAATTTTCAACTATGGTAGCAAGAAAATAACTACAGGTACGCCAAAAATTCGCTTTTTAGTTTGATTCAATGTACAGTTACTGCACATATTGTACAATAAATTATGGTAATAAAATGCTTTTGTTGAGTTAAAGGAAGCATTACTAGACTTACTAATTCTTTGTTAACGAATGATATTAAGAGTTATTTTTATATTTTTTGATGTCTTGTAAACAATGCTATGTAATATTATTACAAAACATAGTTTTTTATCGTATTAAACGGTAAGTCTGCTTAGTGAAGGATTTTGTTTTGCTTATTACCCACATTATCCGAATTATCCGGATTGTCTAGAGTCACAGTTAGTCCGTATAAACGAGGTTTTACTGTACTTTTTCTTTAAGCACCGCCTACTTAGTCGTCTTTGCCGTCTTGTTTACCTCGTGTGCTCCAAGTTTCATACAACAGTTCGTGGTAGACAATGGTTCTTTTGGGAAAGGGCGGGATCACTGCACTTTTTCAATCACCAGTAAACATTTCCATAAATTCCCATTCAGAAATTTCTTTGCCTCCGGAGCAACCGTCCCTCCGAAGTTCTGACCAAATGACTCTCTGATTCACTTTGTGTTGCATTTTTCAGTACACATGAAATTATTTTCGAATTTTAATTTCTCATTTCTAAGATATTTCCGCTCTCCGTTGACATTCTCCAGAAATATCTGTGTTTGAAGGCGTTGGCCTAGGTAACGCACTTAGTCACTCGTTCCTATTGTCCTATGGCGCAACCGTCGGTTATACCTTGCTTTGAAGCCCTTGTCAAAAGTGATTCACGTGCCCTGGGAAATTTGCCACTGTGACGAAACAACACAGCTATACATCACAAACAAACTTTATTTCACATTTACAGGACGCACGTCTACGCAACATCAACATGGACATATGTAACAATAAATATTTATTCGTTAAGAAAATAAACACTTAGACGCCACTGAGGCCGGAATCGCGAACACCCTTCGAAATTCTTCCAGTCTCTGTTCACTCCAATTCGCTCAGTTCAAAAGTTCTTACAGCTCCTCACTTCACTTCAGTTCTTTATATTCGAATGTTCTTGCACCGCACTTGAGATCATGAAGCTATAAGAAGGAGCGTAAGCTTGAATGGGGAATTCGAAAAAAATGGACCAATTATGGTCGCTCACCGGCAGATGGCGTGACATGTAACGAAGGGGCGGGTTTTTCACTGCGTTGTATGGCCGCGCGGTTTTTAAAATCATTTAACAATGTTTTTTTAAAATTATATATATATATATATATATATATATATATATATATATATATATATATATATATATATATATGTGTGTGTATATATATATTGATTGATTGTTAAGTTGAATAAATGAATTCATATTAAATACGCACTAAAAAAACATTTTTTTCTCTTGAAAAAGACGAAAAATCCATATTATGGTTTCCGTGTTAAAGCCCTGAGCTCGGTGCTCGCGCTATCTAGTGGCAGCGACCAAGACACATTTTTAACACTGAGCTACTACTCCTTCTGTAGCTTCATGCTTGAGATGTATACATTTGCCTTAAGCTCCACCTATCTGACACGTAATCTGACGTCCTTGGAGTTTTTGAAGTGGAATCCCTGGGTCTTGGCGACGTTATCTCCTGTTGCAAGGTAGTTATTTCTAGGCACATGTGCTCAGTAATTAAGATTATATGCATTTTGCTATCTTCCGGCGCTCTAAATTGTGCTCGACAATGATTCTATCAGAATGGACTAGATGATTGGATTTTATCAGTCATCAGTGAAAGTTTAGAGAAATTCCCTGTCAAGAATTCCCTTACACCAATGTGTTGGTTATACCTTGCTGGGGAGGCGAAACCTAGGTACAAGGCCCCCTGGTATTCTAGAGATGTGTATTTTTGCAACTGGCATCACATACCAGGGCAGGGCTCTATGGATTTTGGATTTAAATATTTGAAGCTTTATATGGTAAGTGCAAATAAAAGCTAATTTTGCGATAATATAAATAAAAATTCTAATATGTCATTCATGTTGTCCAAACATACTCGGGAGGATTTAATTATTACTTAGGATTTAATTATTTTAAGATTTCTTTAAAATGTTTTTTATTTTATGTGCGAGTTAAAAATTAATTAAGTTTGGCAGATTTTGCTTCTTTCGAAAGCACTTCAATATCCATCTGCCTGTCTCCAAACGTTTTCCTGTTTTTTATAAATCTGTTAACTATTCATGCTCTTAATATAAATCAATTTCTTTTTAAGTATATGACCATTTTTTCGTTACACTTCTCCGTAATTTAGCATTAATCATTGATTTTATACATAGAATTTTACACTTTTACAGCATTCAAATAAATATTAAATACACTAAATTCGCATACAATAAAAGAAAATTGTAATGTTCATACAAATACATAAACATATTTTACTGTATTTAAATATCTTTTAAACATTTAGTACAACTGTATCACATTTAAAGTAATCTTGTTACTTTATTTATGTACAAATAATATTGTACATCTTATTACATGTAATTCATACATACACATATACTCATATATATATGTCATACATACATATGTCAAATGATTCGTAATGTATGTCACAAATGTTGTACATACATATGTTCCAAGTCATGCTTAAATGTAAGTCACATACATGTATATATGTCATATATACATATAACAAAGATGTATATTAAAAAAAACATATTACATATATGTATATTTAAATATACTTATATCCATTATGTATGTATTACATAAGTCATATACACATGTATGTATATTTATACATAATATCGCACCTCCGCTAGAAGTGTGTTACATCTCCGAAATTTTCGATTTTGAGATAATTGCACCATAATGCTCTATAAGAAGTGCTTCTCACTCTCGAATAATTTTATAACCTTAGTACCAACACAATCTTCTAGATGGCGCTTATTAGCCTTTTCCACAACTAGGAGGGGCAACTTGCCCAGGTGAATACATGACATTGTACAAATGGAATGTTCTGGAGCCAAACTGTAGCTGAATTGTCCCTCTACCTGTAATCGGGAATGTCACTCCTTCGATAGCTACGGATAATTTATCGTCCTTTATTTCCTCAAAATTCTGGAACCACTCCTTCACTTTACAAAAGTGATGACTAGCAGCAGTGTCGAAAGTCCATAAATTCGAAGATTCTTCAAAATTACTCACATAAGTTTGCACAAGATTAATCGAAGGAAATCTCACCTTCTTATTTGCTGAATTTGGTTTTGATTTATAACGCACAGGACTTATTCCACGTGCAGGGGAATGACTTCTAACTGCCGTACTCTTCCGATAAGGTGATGTATTTCTTGGTGGAACACGCTGTCTCTGTTGGTACTCGTTAACGGGATTTCCATTGAAACAATTTCTTTTAATATGTCCCACCTGATTACACCTAAAACATGTCATATTTTTCTTGCGTGTGACTGCAGAATAAGCTTTGACTTCATGCATTTTGTTACGGTCTTGTTCTCGTACCGTCAGTCTATCTTCCTCAGCTACCAGTTCTACGAGTATGTCCTTAAATTTAAATTTTTCTTCTGACCATCGTAATATGGATTGTGAAATGCTATCATAAGTTTCTGGTAAGTAGCGTAATAACTGAAAACTAACGTAAATTTCATTAATTGGTTGGTTTATACCTCGTAATTTTTCAACAATTCTCGTTAAACGTGCTGCAAACAGGCTAATTTTTTCATGTGGTTGAATTCTGCTAGAAAATAGTTCATTAATCAGTTGCATATGCCTCGACCTATTGTCGGGTTCAAAAAATAATTTTAATTTGAGCCATGCTTCTCGGGCATTCTCTATTCCCTCCACTATTTTCCGAAATTCAGGGGAAATATTTGAATAAATCAATGAAATTGCGGTTCCTGCACGGAGATTATAATCCCTAACGTCACGATATGTAACTTCAGGACCCGGATACTCTACCTGAGTAGTTACACTCTTTGTAGTATCGGTATCTTTACTCGCTGTGCTTTCAACTTCCGTTTTTTCATTCTTAATTTTAAGTTTTGGTACTAGCTCTGTGCCTGCTACTATGCCCCAACATCCACGCTCCATAAGAATGTACCTCATATCTTCAGCCCAATTCCCGTAATTTGTTGCGTTCAGCTTCTCTATTTGGGTCTGCATTTTAATTGTATCCCCGAAATTCACACTTTTCAAAACTTCAAATTCTTTCAAAATACAAAATAAACTTCACTTGTCGTCTATGTTAATATCCATCAACATTAAACTTACTTCAATTCCATTCAACGCCCCCCCATCTTCAGGGCCACTGATATAGTATCAAAACGTAAAAACATATTATTTTCATGGGCGAAATATTGTAATAACATTGTTGCTAATAATCCTTTCAGTTGTTATGAGCGTATACCGTCAATAACATCTGGTCATTGCCTATTTAGCTTTTATGGTCATATACCTTCAGTAACATCTGGCCCATAACCTCTTTTATTGTCAGCGTGCACGTGAAACGAGCACGTCAACAAAAAACCTAATAATTAAATTGCAGAGTAAAATCGCAGAAGAAACGTTGTTTGTTACAATAGGTATACGTTAAAACTATTGATGAAAGCATAGACGACAAGACTTTTTCAACAATAACAATTCAAATTTATTTGTTTAAAATATTAAAAGTTAGTTTAAAAATCTTCAACAATAAAATATCCATATCAATCAATAGCGTTCTCTAAATTCATTAAAAAAAACAAGTCTCATATATACAAACAACAGTGTCTATACACTGTGATGGAATTACCTCAAGTTAGGCATAGGCAAAGACTGTTAGCCCCTTATTCTATTTTCTTTACTGCGTCTTAAACTTAAACTATAAATCAACATTACCTTTCTTCAGATTGTCCTCAGCTTCATTATCTATCTAATCAATGGTAGTCGAGAAAAGCTCCTCCTTCTCTTTTTTTTACTGAATCGTATGTGAGCCTTATATACGCCTCATCTAATGATATTCAACGATCCGGTTTGTTTAAAACGCACCAACTACTGGAAACTGAATAATAAATTATTTACGGTAGCTTCTTCACAGCTGTGGAAATTCGATTAAAGATTTGATCCGGTTATCAGGTTTTATGATCAAACCGGTCTAAAACAAATGACGCAATACCCGGAAAGGCAAGTACATGATTCGTTTCACAAGTAGTCTTTAGTGTAACTCGCTAACAAATGCCCCCCCACTTGTCTTTTCGACATAAACTAGTAATATGAGAATTCAAAACCACAGTTTACATTTCGATTTTTTTTTTCTGTCAGAACTAGAATACATATAAAACAATTAATTCAAACCAACATTAGTCTTGTTAACAAAATGCGATAGCAACATATAACAACAATAATACAGTCTTAACTTAGGAATACACAGGTACAAAACAAATTGCTGAGAAGGTTCAAATTTGCAAGTTCTAAACAAAAGTTATTTCTGCTTCTGTACACTATTGTTGGCTGAAAACCAATATAACAACTAACAAACCACAATAAAGAGTTAAAACATACAATGACTAGGACACGACTACATTCAATCATATTCAAATATCAATACATATGTACGTGGGCGCCCACTCATACAAATTCATTCAAACACATAAAACAAATTGGTTTTCCATTGAGAAGTTATCGTAAAATATTTAAATATCTAAAAACACAGAATACATCCCATAATATCGCACTGCATAAATATCAGAAAAACAATTCACATACAAACACTGAGCCTTAAACAAATTTTTCATTAGACAAACTTTCCTTGATTAGGTGGATGGAATAATTAACGTGGCAGTCCCCTCAACAAAACAGGGATTCACCAAAAATAAAAAACATATCCGCGACCCAAAGCCCTCCGGTGCCTCGACAAATTTACAAATACACCACCTGAACCACTCTGGCAATTACATTTGCACCTAACCCGAGACGGTACGTTAGGCTGTTCGGATCCAGATGATATGCTGAAAAAATGTCACCTTAGACACCTTCAGACGTTTAGGTGGGGAAAAAAACATCCACCCAAAACAAGTAAACAAAAACATTGCAAAAATTCACAATTTCAAACACTAAGTGCACACACCACTTCAAAATAAATTCGTGCAAAAATTCAAGAAAAGCTCATGCAAAAATCTCATCACATAGGTGCCTCAGTTCGAATTTGGTCAGGGGTTTGGTAAAAGGATCTGCTAGATTTTCTTTACTTTTTATATAATTTATGTCAAATATGTTCTGATAAACTAGGTCACGAATAAAAAATAATTTGACATCAATATGCTTACTTCTATGGTTCTCTACTGGGGATTTAACAAAATCTATACACGCCATGTTATCAACTTATAGAATTGACCTAAGCTTTCCTCCAAGAACTAACTTTCTGGCATAACATTCTTCTAGAATTCTATCAAACCACATAAGTTCCTTTGTGGCCTCTGTCATAGCGTAGAATTCACTTTCCATAGTTGACAACGACACGCACTTCTCCTTGAAAGTCCTCCACATGACTGGAGCTTTTCCAAGAAACACTATCTGTCCCCCCATAGAAGTCCTGTCATCCTTATTGGCTGCGAAATCTGCATCGGTGTAAACCGTTATACTAGGTTCATTGCACGCAAGTTTAAGTTTAAAATTGTGTGTGTGTATAACATAGCCCAAAAGTTTTATCAAACCATCCCAGTGAATTCTACCAGGATTACTTTGGTATTGGCTAAAAATGTTAACGGCATAACTTATGTCGGGTCTGGTTCTACTAGCGAGGAACGATAGACAGCCTAGTAAATTTCTATAGGGATATTGTTTCATTTCTTCTATTTCAACATCTGATTGTGGACACTGTTTCTTTGAGAATACTGTACCCTTGCTGATTGGAAGTGAGGAAACCGGTACGAAGAATTTTGTAAACCTTTTACGAATATCGTCAATATAAATTGACTGACTCAACAAAACTTCTCCCCCCTTTTCTTCAAACTCAACTCCCAACAGCTTTCTAGTTTTTCCCAAAATTTTTAAATCAAAATGTGTCTTCAACAATCCTATGGCTTTGTCTATTATCTCCTCGTCCTTACCGAACAAAACCATGTCATCAACATATAAAAGTAAAATCAACACACAATTAAAATCATATGCACAGTTACACCAATTTAGTTTGCTAAAACCTAGTTCTATCAATACTTTATGAATCTCGAAGAACCATTCTCTACCACTTTGATGCAATCCATAGATAGCTTTATCCAATTTGCATACAAAATCTTCCTTACCTTCTACAACAAAACCGGGAGGCTGAGACATGTAAATATCATCTTTTAATGGTGCATACAGATAAGCTCCTTTGACATCACACTGTCTGTGGGTCCAACCCTGTAAAACTACTAAAAGTGAGAAGAAAAAACGAATTAGACTGAAATTAATGACTGGGCTAAAAGTCTCTTCGTAAGAAACTCCTTTAATTTGTTTAAAACCCTGTGCCACCAGTCTGGCCTTATACCTGGCCACCTCGCCCTTTTCGTCTCTTTTCAACGCAAAAACCCACCGGCATCCTATGATATCTGTATCTGATGGTAACTCAACTAGGTGCCATACCTGTCTTTCTGTCATGACTTTCATCTCTTCTTCCATGGCCTCTACCCACTGTTTATGCTGTGGTGATTTCAATGCTTGCTTGTAAGTATTAGGCATCTGTATATCGTCTAGTCAAGAACTGGCATAACTTGTGGATGCGGTAGCTGGTTTATCTGATATTTTCCCTTTATATCCATTTTTATCTGAGGAATCGGAATGGATTCTTTCCAATCGACCAAATGGATTTCTTTTCCAATCGCTACTTCTTAGATCTTGGGCTGGCAAGGGACTCTTATCAATTTGGGTTTCTTCAGGACTATCTTTTTCCACCAAATCTTCGTCACTCTCACGGGATAGATTCTGACCTAAATTGATAATAGAAACGTCTTCATCTCCCTCATGTTTGGAGTATGATTCGGTGTTAGGATTATCACTGGGACCCATCATTGCTCCACTGTCGCCTTCCATCCCTTGTGAATCCTCACAGAATCTGACATTTATGGTCTCCACCACATTATTGGTGTCTGGGAACCATATCCGATAACCCTTGGTGTTAAAGGCATATCCAATCATCACCCCTTTCTTCGCCTTGGCGTCTAACTTCGCTCTGTGTTGTTGTGGTACACCAACATACGCGATGGACCCAAACGGCTTCAAGTGATTTACCGATGGCTTATACCCTCCAAAAAGCTCAAATGGTGTCTTACTTAGACCTTTATGTACAACCCTGTTCCAGACATAGGTGAAACTTAAAACTGCATCAGGCCAAAATTTTGTCTCTAACCCACTGTCTGCTAACAAGCACTTCGCCCCATTTGATACTGTCTGGTTGAACCTTTCTGCAGTACCGTTCTGCTCTGGTGTATATGTGTTTGTGAGTTCATGTTTTACCCCATGATCATTGCAAAATTGTGTAAAATTATTGTTTACAAACTCAGTCCCGTTATCGGTACGGATACTTTTTATTTTCCGCCCTAGGAACCTCTCTGCACGAGCGACATGATTTCTAAAAATCCGGAAAACCTCAGATTTTTCACACATAGGGTAAACAGAGCACTTACGTGAATGGTCGTCTATAATCGATAAAAAATATTTTTCACCGTTGCGACCAATAGTACTGCAAGGACCCCAAGTATCCATATAGATCAAATCATTGGGATATTTAGAGCGTCTAAAATTTACAGATTTAAAACTAACCCGTCTGAACTTGTTAAGTGTACAGGTTTCACAGTCAAAATTATGATCTTCAAATTTTTCCAACCCCTTTATGGCATGTTTCCTAATTGTATCCCGGACTACATATGGACTTATATGTGCTAACCTTCGATGTACCAGTTCATCGTCAACTTTCCTGGCCACACAAGCACTGCAATCCTCTCTTATTCTGGCAACTCGGGGATTTTTAGGACAAACCTGATATAAACCATTCTTTAATTTGGCAAAAAAAACAGTTTTATCATACCGGTTTTTAATTCTTACCATACCTTGACCGCCTTCGAACCTGAGACCTTGTCTGTCTAAAACAGGACCTGAAATTAAATTCAACTTAAGATTAGGTGAATACATGACATTGTACAAATGGAATGTTCTGGAGCCAAACTGTAGCTGAATTGTCCCTCTACCTGTAATCGGGAATGTCACTCCTTCGATAGCTACGGATAATTTATCGTCCTTTATTTCCTCAAAATTCTGGAACCACTCCTTCACTTTACAAAAGTGATGACTAGCAGCAGTGTCGAAAGTCCATAAATTCGAAGATTCTTCAAAATTACTCACATAAGTTTGCACAAGATTAATCGAAGGAAATCTCACCTTCTTATTTGCTGAATTTGGTTTTGATTTATAACGCACAGGACTTATTCCACGTGCAGGGGAATGACTTCTAACTGCCGTACTCTTCCGATAAGGTGATGTATTTCTTGGTGGAACACGCTGTCTCTGTTGGTACTCGTTAACGGGATTTCCATTGAAACAATTTCTTTTAATATGTCCCACCTGATTACACCTAAAACATGTCATATTTTTCTTGCGTGTGACTGCAGAATAAGCTTTGACTTCATGCATTTTGTTACGGTCTTGTTCTCGTACCGTCAGTCTATCTTCCTCAGCTACCAGTTCTACGAGTATGTCCTTAAATTTAAATTTTTCTTCTGACCATCGTAATATGGATTGTGAAATGCTATCATAAGTTTCTGGTAAGTAGCGTAATAACTGAAAACTAACGTAAATTTCATTAATTGGTTGGTTTATACCTCGTAATTTTTCAACAATTCTCGTTAAACGTGCTGCAAACAGGCTAATTTTTTCATGTGGTTGAATTCTGCTAGAAAATAGTTCATTAATCAGTTGCATATGCCTCGACCTATTGTCGGGTTCAAAAAATAATTTTAATTTGAGCCATGCTTCTCGGGCATTCTCTATTCCCTCCACTATTTTCCGAAATTCAGGGGAAATATTTGAATAAATCAATGAAATTGCGGTTCCTGCACGGAGATTATAATCCCTAACGTCACGATATGTAACTTCAGGACCCGGATACTCTACCTGAGTAGTTACACTCTTTGTAGTATCGGTATCTTTACTCGCTGTGCTTTCAACTTCCGTTTTTTCATTCTTAATTTTAAGTTTTGGTACTAGCTCTGTGCCTGCTACTATGCCCCAACATCCACGCTCCATAAGAATGTACCTCATATCTTCAGCCCAATTCCCGTAATTTGTTGCGTTCAGCTTCTCTATTTGGGTCTGCATTTTAATTGTATCCCCGAAATTCACACTTTTCAAAACTTCAAATTCTTTCAAAATACAAAATAAACTTCACTTGTCGTCTATGTTAATATCCATCAACATTAAACTTACTTCAATTCCATTCAACGCCCCCCCATCTTCAGGGCCACTGATATAGTATCAAAACGTAAAAACATATTATTTTCATGGGCGAAATATTGTAATAACATTGTTGCTAATAATCCTTTCAGTTGTTATGAGCGTATACCGTCAATAACATCTGGTCATTGCCTATTTAGCTTTTATGGTCATATACCTTCAGTAACATCTGGCCCATAACCTCTTTTATTGTCAGCGTGCACGTGAAACGAGCACGTCAACAAAAAACCTAATAATTAAATTGCAGAGTAAAATCGCAGAAGAAACGTTGTTTGTTACAATAGGTATACGTTAAAACTATTGATGAAAGCATAGACGACAAGACTTTTTCAACAATAACAATTCAAATTTATTTGTTTAAAATATTAAAAGTTAGTTTAAAAATCTTCAACAATAAAATATCCATATCAATCAATAGCGTTCTCTAAATTCATTAAAAAAAACAAGTCTCATATATACAAACAACAGTGTCTATACACTGTGATGGAATTACCTCAAGTTAGGCATAGGCAAAGACTGTTAGCCCCTTATTCTATTTTCTTTACTGCGTCTTAAACTTAAACTATAAATCAACATTACCTTTCTTCAGATTGTCCTCAGCTTCATTATCTATCTAATCAATGGTAGTCGAGAAAAGCTCCTCCTTCTCCTCTTTTTTTTACTGAATCGTATGTGAGCCTTATATACGCCTCATCTAATGATATTCAACGATCCGGTTTGTTTAAAACGCACCAACTACTGGAAACTGAATAATCAATTATTTACGGTAGCTTCTTCACAGCTGTGGAAATTCGATTAAAGATTTGATCCGGTTATCAGGTTTTATGATCAAACCGGTCTAAAACAAATGACGCAATACCCGGAAAGGCAAGTACATGATTCGTTTCACAAGTAGTCTTTAGTGTAACTCGCTAACAATATATATATATGTATGTATATATATATATGTATGTGTATGTATATATATATATATATATATATATATATATATATATATATATATATATATATATATATATATATATATATATATATATATATATATATATATATATATATATATATATATGTATGTGTATGTATATATATATATATATATATATATGTATGTATATATAAAATCAATAGAAATCTACATATTAAATTACGTTTAGAGTTGAAAAAATAATGTAAGGAACTTCGTTCCTGACGGGGGTCCCCGACAGCACAATTTTTTTTTCTAACGAGCTGTTCATGTTATCAATGTTTTTCTTTGTATTGTGGAAAGTTTAGATAGATTGTGCATTAGCATAGAGATATGACAGTATTCCCTCAAGCTCCATGTTGACTAAATGAGGTTACTAGAAGAGTGTTATATCTTGCAATTAAAATTCAAAATCATACATTAAAAATTGAAAACAACTTTAATAGTATATAGTTTTGCCTTCTGAAGTGATTCGAACAGTAAGTTTTCCCAAAATTATCATAGGCATACATAAAACAAGAAATGAAATTTAGACATATATCTTCTTTAGCTATTCCTGAAAATATGGCTGTTTTGAAATGTAACACTCATCTAGCAGAGGTGTGATATTTTATTTGTACATGTAAATTTTTACAAATGATATTCAAATTTACCAATAAATTTATTTAGTTTTTTTACATAAGTATTTATATTTTAACGTTATTTTTTAGAAGTAGAGGGAACCAGTTCCCAGGAACTTCTACTCAGAATATTGCTGATTGCTGCTGATTAGTAATTCAGTAGCTATTATTTTAAATAACTATTATAAAAATATATATAGATAAGACAAATGAAAGCTAATTAACTGTAAATCATTCCATTTTCCGATAAAGACAGCCTCGACTCCAGATTGCCAAGTTCAAATAATCTCGTAATCAGAGATGTTCAAGTGAAAGATGAAGAAAGCGAGATTATCAATCGCGAGATGAATCAATCCTCGCGAAAAGAAACGTCTTTTCGAAAATGACAGGTGATCCATCGGGGCGAAAAAATACGAAGACGTTTTAACGAGATTTCTAACGAATTTTTCTCACAATCCATTTGTCCCGAGTAATTTGTTTCCCGCCTTAAAAATCTTCACGTAATCATCATTTCTTTTCCTGATCAATGTCGATGGGGGGCAGGGTGTCTGGCGTCTCTCGATGAATTTTTAATCCTCAAAATTAATAAGGAACTGGATAGGAGAATCGCATTTACCGCTGTAAGAATCTTTGAAAATTGTTGCGCAACGTGATGGAGTTCACGTGTTGTATAATTCAGTGTGAATTCAGTGTGTTGTATAATTCAGTGTTGGGATTTCACGTACCACTTATTTTATGTTATTTGTACGCTTTTTATCAGTAATTCTGCTCGAAGATAGCAGTATAGCGGATATAGCTTGAAAAGAATAAGGTAACGATGAAATGAATAGATTCGAATCGAAGTACCATTAATAATGTTTTCAAGTGTCTGTATAATTAAACGAAAACCCCTAAAACGATTATGGATTTTGTTTCGAAGTGTATTATTTCTAGCAAATGAATGAAATACACCTAATTCTGTTTTTGCACGAAACTTTTTTACAAGAATTTTATTTAACATGAATTAAAAAAAAAAAACTTTCATTCTCTTTTTACTCCAGTCATTTTGATTTAAATTGAGCGATCCAATCCAATTTCTTAAATTTTTTTCCTAAATTCTAAGAAAACAAAATTTTATTTGTGGTGTATTTTATTTTTTGTTTTGGCGCTAGTGTATCCAGTTCTCTTTTGATTCAAGAATTCTGTCCGCAAAAACATTATCTTCTTTTATTCTATCAAAAACGGAGAAAATGACAGAAAACGAACCTTTTCTAAATGCAGGTTTAAAAAAAGAAGGTCTGGAACTGGCCAAAAAATTTGATTAATCATTTTGTCAAACATGACCCTAATGAGAAACGCTCTGGGAAGTTTCAACTGAAGTTGCTGACAGCCTCTTACTGAGAATCGTATAACGCAGCGGTTCCCAACCGGTGGGTCGCGGAAGGGTTTCAGGTGGGTCGCGACTCGATCCTAAATCTATCAGAAACCATCGAATAAACCACTAGAAAAGATAAGAAAAATCGAAACAAATCGAATTGTGTTCAGATTGTTTTCTTGGTTCTTGATTTTTGACATCTAGGGCAGACAACAGATCCACTACATCCCTCCCAGATGACCCACACAGTCACATACGTGGTACACACTCTGGCAACGCCGCTCCCCCATATATATATATATATATATATATATATATATATATATATATATATATATATATAAAATATGCAATATTTGATGGTAAATTATATATACATAAGGAAGGGATACGATACAAATAAGGTTTTTTACTCCACCATGGACCGATGGACAGTGGAGGTATTCCGATAAGGAAAGGTGGGTCGCCAGTTGAAAAAGGTTGGGAACCACTGGTATAACGGCCTAACCAAAACAAGAACACAAAGTTAATAACTGAATTCACCCGTAAAATCGGTGAGTCATCAGCACCAGAGGAAGGAAACTCGTTCTGATTTTGCTCAAGAGATGAGAGAAAGAATTTCATTAACAGAGGAAGAAGACACAACATTTCTAGTGATAGTAGTGATATTCCAGTCGTACGCAAACGTAAGAGCCGTTTATTGTCAGAAAGTGAAAATGAATAAAGAAATTTTGTGTCTAAAACAGATTTATTTTTTTGTTCGTGACAATTTTTTTTCATTTTCATTACATATTATTACATGTGTATTTTGTTGAAATAAAATAATAAACTTAAAACGAATATTTCCATATGTTTTTTTAATTCTTTTTTCCCAATTTTTAGATCCGGAACCAATCCTCTTTTCTTCCATAGATACAATGTGTTTTTTACACGAGTTCCTTTACACGTATTCTTCAGGAATGTATCTATCGTGTAAAAACATAATTAGGTGTAGTTTTTTTATTCTGTTGATGTTAGTGTAAACTCTAACGTTACACTTCAGATTAAATAATTTAAAGTATTCCTGTTTGATTTTAGAAACAGTTGAATTACTCAAACAAAACAGGCTGGTAAGTTTATAATAGAAAGTGAATACTCTTTTGGCTGTAACGGTGGAGCGTATATATTCATATCATCAAGTAATGACCACAGCAGTAGCCAGAATAAAGGAAACCCTGATAAATTTATAATAGTTTCATAAAGTTATTGTTCTTATGTATATAAAAAAACTACTAATACCCATAAAAAATATACACCACATTATTGATATGCCCATAGAGAAATAATCAAGAATGGTATTGAAAAAATGTATCTATCATGCCAAACAGGTGGATATTAACCTTTCAGCGGGAGTGCTAAATTTGGAACACCAGCAAGCAGGCGCGTGACACAAAGTGCAACGTCTCTTTTAACCTCTATTAATCCTCTTGCAATGAACTTTTTTTTTAAATTGAAAATAATAATTCTGCGTTTTATGACAAAATATAAAATATTGATAATACGGAGATATATTTATAATTAAAGGCCAAAGAATGCAGATAGAACCGCCTTATTTCAAAACTGCCCGGTTTATTGGATCTGAGAACAACTAGCAAATTTATTCCTATTATGTCCGAAAACCTAAAAAACAATGAGATTGTCCATCTTCATGATATGCGGGATACCTTGTAATAGCTGCACATTTCATCGGCTACATCAACTCCTGCTTTTTTTCGTATTATAATCCAGTATAATCGCTGGTTTATCACGGTCCAATCACGACAAACAATGAATGGAAAGGAATACGAGGGTCAGAAAATCAGACCTGCATTAGAAATGGTGTAGCTATAAATAGAAACTGCCTAGAACATTCAAACCTTACATGTGAAAACAAACCATTCAAAATGACGAAAATGTTGCACTTTGTACACGGCCGCACCCCACTGAAAAGTTAAAGAAAAAATATACATATCCAGCATAATAACAGCCTACGACCTATTTTTCGCAAATTTGTTGCCTCTTTGGAATACAGATGCGACATCGATGTCGATGTTTTCAAAACTTCGATTTATTGAAGCCGATTTTTTTTAACATCGATGTTTTGTGCTCGATGTTTCACGTTGTCTTGATGTTTTTTTTAAATGAAAATGTACCACAAATAAAAAAATTAACCACGTAGCATGAATTTCCCACTCAGTAAATGAAAATATGAATTCTTAAAAGGGCGAATACAAAAGGGGGAATGATTAGAGACAAATGGCAATGAACAACCAATGAATAATAATTATATGCCCCAATATCCCCAATAATTATTATTTACAGTAAAGAAAAAATAAGCTTATTCAGTTTTCCCACATACGTTGATTTAGCATCAGTACTCGAAATTGGTGTAAATATATTTAATTTTCTTTTGTATTATTTAATTTGAAAATAAAAGATTTGTTTATAAATTGCAATAATTTCTTCATCAATTTTATGGTAAAATTAATAAAATGTATAATGGAAATTCTGCGATATGCGCTGACTCTAGCAACCAAGTTTTTGTCATTTGTGTCAGACCAACCTGAGAGTAAAATTACCACCCCACCCCCCTCCATGACTAACCGAAGTAACATTAATCTTAGAGGTTACTAATCCAGTTTTAAAAAATGTAGGTTCATAAACATCTATGTTTACAAACATCGATGATTTTGGGGAGATGTTTTATTAGCATCGATGATTCAAAACATCGATGTTTTGTTGTCGAAGTCGCATCCCTACTTTGGAAAGCTTTATGCACTTATTTCGCGATAATGCTTACCTACAGAAAGTCATATGTGGATCTCACATAATGGCTCCTAAATAAGTAATTTAAGTAACAAATAAATAGTAAAAATTCCCAGTGTGGCACCACTTTGGATTAAGAAAAATATTCATGATTCTCTTAAAAAAAACTACACACTTCTTACAAGTGAAATTCACTTATGTGCGAGTTCACATTAAAAACTCGTTACCATTAATCTATCTTTTGTTTTGGTTGTTCTACTTCATTCCCATTGTGTTCCATAAAAAAAATATTGATTTTTATAACGTGATACTGCCGCAAAACGTGTCATTTTACTTTTTCTTTGTTTCTACTCTCTGTTTTTTTGGAAAACATATTATTGATTAGAAATTGTTTTTTTTTTCATAGATTGCTCAGACAATGTTACAAAAAAATATCTTTCATAAGAAAAAAAAAACGAATTATGCACAATATTTGTCAAAAAGTTTCTCCTTTTTTTTAGTTCGTTAGAGTGAATTCAAAAGTCAGAAATAAAGCGTTTATTGGAATGGATTTATTTAGGTGTCAGAGTTTAGTAAAAAATTAATCGTTTTTTCTTTGTTCAAATATTTCAGGCTGAGTCAATGGGGAGAAAATGTATTAAGTTTTGACGTATCGTTAATTTTTTTATGATTGAAAAAAACAAAAGTAAAAAAAAATATATTCCATTACGTTTACCAATAAAACGTCGCAATTGCATACTTCCTGAGACCATAAGCACAAGGAAAATAATTCTTCGGTTAGGTACCAAGATGTTCCTATTTTTTTTAAAAGAAGTAACAAGATTTTCCTTTGTAACATACTGGAAGATTTTAAATCAAATATTGTAAATGTGGAATAATATCGAATACATCCCAGTCTATACATACTATAAAACAGTTCCGTAACTGACTCACTGAATCACTGACATATAACGCACAGACCAAACCGCTGGACCCAAAGGGCTGAAAATTTGCATGGCGATTCTTCTTATGGTGTAGGGGTGCACTAAGAAAGATTTTTCAAAAATTCTTCTTAGATTTTTTAAAAATAAATTTTTAAGCTGTTTTTGTAACTTTTTTTAAGTTTGAATTTAAAATAATAATTTGAGGGTTATAAAATTTATATCACGAAAAAGATCATACAGATGCCTTTAAAATGAAACCTTCTCTCAAATCTTTACCTAAATTTTCTGATTTTCGGTGAATTTTTAATGATTCATTTTTAGAATTTAATTTATTAAATGCTGATCACGTAATTTCTTTTTCTGGTACTTTAAATACATTTATCGTCCCGTACATAACAACTAAATAGACAATTTTTTTTCTTTCTAATGCAGCAGACGATTGGATATTATCCAAAAAAAAAATATCCCTTACGATTTATATATATATATATATATATATATATATATATATATATATATATATATATATATATATATATATATATTTACATCACTTGTATACATTGATCGTCGTATTTATTATAAATATATATATTTAATTTTTTGGCATTAATTGCATACATTGACCGTTGTATTTAATTTGAATTTACTCCTTAACGAAGTGCGGGTATTCAACAAGTTTTCTATAAAGAAATTTTAACTTACACTGCCACACAAATAAAAAGATCTTTCACAGAAGTGAAAGAAAAAATAGGATACCTGACAAATGATCATGGGGTATCTGCTATTAAAGTCAAGATGTGAGTAGAGATCCCAGCTTTGAATTGCGATATTATTTGTGCCAATATGTACACCTTTCGCCTGATATGATTATCGAGTGAAAACGGCCGGTCACAGTCTTTCAGACTATTGCAGTGGGTCCAAAGTTTTATCAGAATTCTTCTATTGCATGTACACGCTTGAATTGGTCGGAGTTGAAAGACTAAATTTTGCCAGTATCTTCGAAATACCATGACCCATCTCACGAGCATAAACTATCATACCTCGTTGAAAATCACCTCAGTCATGATGGCCTGCCATGCTTAATGCTGTATTAGCTTTTCACGCATCCGCAAATGTTTGACTGTAAATGTATGGCTGGTATGACTGTAACCTCCGCTGCCTGTTGAAACTCATTGTTGGTGATTTGGGGAGGTTTCTTGCGGTTCTTACGAACCTCACGTTTCAAGACACGCCGATCCCGATCGGTAAGTTTACGGGGATGACCAATGTGTGCAGTTCGTGTCCCGACTCCCGCAGTCTTCTACTTCTTCATGACATCACCAATAGTTGACCGTGGCTGGGATAATTCTACCGGAATTACGCGATTAGACTTGCCACTAAAAAACAACCAACTATAACACCATTTCAAATTCTCTAAGTTCCTTTCTTTTCGACATATTGTCACAATTTCACACAGAACTAACGACGTTACCACTTCGCGTATCGTATTTAACCTTAACAGGTCACGTGCGAGCACTGGATTTGCATAGAATCCGACATGCAGTTGGATTTATGCAATTCTGCTGGCGTCCGATCCATTATTGTAGGGTAGTGTATATATATATATATATATATATATATATATATATATATATATATATATATATATATATACAGTGGTTTCCGCTTATAAGAATCACGTTTGTTATTACTGTTTTTGATTCTTATAAGCGGTTGATTCTTATAGCCGAAATTTAGGATTTTGGACAGGCACACACACACCCATATACATACATACATTAGATAATTTACCATAAAATACTCTTTAATTTACGTTAATTATCTTTTATTAAAATTATTCTTTGTAATTTTAAAAATACAACTTAGTTTCTAGACCTATAAGTAGATACACATGATTATAATAAGAGAAGAAAAAAATCCAATATTTTGTTACAACATACCTGCTTAACAGTTTAACATTTCAATTACATGAGGGGTGCAAGAAATAGTTTTCCATGGTAGTTTGACGTAATGAAGTGTTCTGGAGGCTGTTTATATTGCACTTTCAATACCAATAGTCTCAGACTAAGATACACCTTCTAGCTTACGTTTCACGGTTTGATAACGTGATGAATCTAATAATACAACGTTCGCCTTAGTGGACACTTCGCCGAAGTTTTATGTATTTCAGGGTCCAGGAAGCCGTAACTACGATGTGGGAGGAGGAAAAAAAGAATCCCTGTCTTTGTTTGTCAATGGAGAAAAGTGAAATCGGATCCGGACGGGTAGAATGACACTGGGTCAAGCTAATAGGACAGTGATTAGCTAAAGCGTTTAAGGGGAAACTATTATGTTATGTCTAACAAAGAAAGGGATGCATTTTACGACTGTATTACATCCCATCTTATCACTCTTTCTTTTTTTTTAAAAAGACAGAACTTCGTGCCTTTTGAAGGTTTAAGTGCTTTTTTGGAAAAATGAAAGGAAAGCGAAGAGTGTAAACTGATTCTTAAAACCGGTGGATTGATTCTTTAAAGCGAAAAATTTAACATGGAAATAATACATTTGTTTTTGTTTTTGCGATTGTGATTTTATAAACGGTTGATTCTTATAGCCACTGATCACTATAAGCGGTGGTTACTGTATGTATGTATGTACCGGGTGGCCATAATTAAACTGACAGTGCTCACAGTGTTCTGTAGCGCGATCTATTTGCGAGAATGACGCCACATTTTGTAGGAAGATTAAACAAGACGGGGGACGAAGGATTCCGCGAAAATATATATTAGTTCCAAAAGTCACCGCTAGGGGAATATTTGGCGCTACGATGGACCTACGATAAATTCCGCTGTGAACCTGTAACCGTAATTTAAATTGTTTATATTATTTTAAATGAAATTATTGGGATTGGGAGTTATTATATTATTCTTATATTAATTATATTTATTAATTATGATTTTGATTTAGTAACTTATTGGTTCATGATTGTGGCTAGTACATTGATGTGCTTCCCAAATAATGGAAAATAACTCTGGTTATATTGACAAATCAATTTATTGAATATTAACACACATAAATAATACACTCCAAAATTACTCAATATTTCCTCCGGCATTTACACATTATTACCGCAATAACTTCATTCCTACTAAATTAATTCTTTACGACACCTATGTTTGATTCATTCACTTATTATAACAATATTTCATACTGCCTCTATACATATTATTTTCAATTTTACTCCTGCTAAATTAATTCATATATATATGCAAAACATTATATTAAATTGTTGGTACAAATTATCGGTCTATTACTCAACATCTTATACTCAAAAACTATATTCATCGCGCTCTATCTTAATCATTATGGCTATACACTGAGAAGCAATGATACAATATAAAAGGGAAATGCAAAGTCAGTACCTCAGCAGATGACGGTTGAATCCCTCTGGGCAGCTGGCACTCGTAATGATGAATTCGTCGTCTTTATCCTCAAACGTAATTCGGGCATCTCTTTATCCGGAATACGGCTCCGTCGTTCATTGCAGACACTCGGCATGGGGCACTGGGCGCTCGACAATTTCTATCTCTAAACTTTACTGCACTCGAACACGGCTCCGTCGTTTATTGCAGACACTCGGCATGGGACACTGGGCGCTCGACAACTTCTATCTCTCTAAACTTTACTGCACTCGAACACGGCTCCGTCATTTATGGCAGACACTTGGCATGGGACACTGGGCACTCGACAACTTCTGACTGACTCTCACTTCCCAGGTTATCTCTCTGCCTTCACACTATTTTTTATTTCATGTACTTTCTTACTAATGTCTCCGCCTCTTATAATTTCTATTGGTTATCTGGAAATTATCATGCCATCGTCATTCGTCCGTGCTGCCACTCCTCAATCCCCTTTTACCAATGCGCGTCGAGGGCGGGATTTATAAATTCTCCCTCAATTTTAACTTTTTCCCATGCTTTGGATTCAAGTAGGGTGGACCGCTTTATAGCCATCATAAATTTTCTTTTATTTTCACTCTCTTCCACTTCTATTTATTGCTACGAACATTATCTGTAATTTTCGTTCCTGTCTATGGCTTTCTTCCCTTCTCTATTATTGCCCTGCTTCTTTATTGCATTTAACAATTATTTTATTTTATTTTGTATTTTTTCCATGCTCCTGTCCCTGGCCGTAACATTACTGTCATGTCACTATGACAGAACCCACACCAAACAGTTACCTTTGGTGAATGTAAGGGAATTTCTGTGACTGCATGTGGTGATTTGTCATCCCAAATTCGGCAGTTCTGGGTATTCACAGTTCCATGCAGGTAAAAGTGGGCCTCGTCTCCCCATAAGGTTTTCCATGGCCAAGCATCATCCACCTCCATTCTGGCAAGAAAGGTGAGAGCAAAATTCAATCGCTTATCATGGTCGGGGTACAGTAACTCCTGTACACGGCTGATCTTGTACGGATAGAAGTTGATAATCTTTCGTAAGATTTTCCATACCGTACTGTATGGCATATCCATATTCCGAGCTAATCCACGAGCGCTAGAGGTGGCAGCAATATTGTCTGGTCCTCTGTCGACAATCGCCGTGGCAACTGCTTCGATTGTATCCTGTGGTACAGGTTTTCGTGCTCTGGCTGACTGAACCTTCAGAGAACCTGTTTTCTGAAACGTCGCAACCATTGCTTTTAGCCTATTAACTGACACAGGACCGTTACTTTACGCATTTTTTTGTGCTTTCTAAAAGCACAAAGAGCGGCTGACGCGTTGCACTGGTTGAGGTAAAAGAATTTGACCAGTAACGTACGCTCGACTACAGAAGGAGACATTGCACATAAACTTTCAATCCGATTGATTCGAAACGTAACACATTGAATTTTAAAACCCAAGCAGCTGGCAATGTGCCAATGGATGTAACGTGAAATTTGAATAAAGAACTTCTTCTTCTGCTCAGCGTACGTGATATTGCAGATCACGAGACTTTATCGATGTTTATGTAGATTTTACGCTTTTTTAAAAGTGTTGCCATATTGCACTTGAACTAAATAAGAAAATGTGCATAATAAAAGGTAATTTTATTCCGTATTAATTTGCATTTGTTAACACTCTATTTTCTATTACACAGCGCCAAATATTCCCCTAGCGGTGACTTTTGGAACTAATTTATTTTTTCATGGAATCCTTCGTCCCCCGTCTTGTTTAATTTTCCTACAAAATGTGGCATCATTCTCGCGAGTAGATCACGCTACAGAACACTGTGAGCACTGTCAGTTTAATTATGGCCACCCGGTGTATATATATATATATATATATATATATATATATATATATATATATATATATATATATATATATATATATATATATATATATATATATATAAAGAGAGAGAGAGCGAGAGAAGAGCCCGGCGGCGTAATGGTTAAAAGCGTCAAGCTGCCATCCCACAGGTCCAGGTTTCGTCACTGCAACTGGGCGAGGTCGACTCAGCCTTTCATCCCATGAGTGGGTCGATAAAATGAGGACCAAACATGCTTGGGAACTAAACTCTGGGGGTCCCACGTTAGGTTGACCACCTCACTGTGACATATCCTGTAAGGCACCCGAAACCCACGGTCAAGAAAGCGCAGATGAGTGCCGCCGGCCCTGGTCCACATTGGACTGTTGCGCCGTGAGTTTATATATATTATATATATATATATATATATATATATATATATATGAAATATCACGACGGGCGTGGAAAGACGAAAACAGAAGTGAAGTCAATAAAAACGTCGCCCGGCCGCCATCATAAACTTTTAATTTAACTCCCGCAAATAAATTCTCCCATCTCGGACTCAGAAACCACAGCCGATTCGATTACTAGGTGTTTATTAAATTCAACAGATCATCCGCCGGGAGTTACATGGCAATAGGACTTTTACAGAGTGCGTCTAAATTTAGACGACAGAAACTTTTATCAATTCACATCATCACGTGACAGAGAGGTGTGACATAATAGTTGATTGTTTAAAATTTATTGTTTTTACGCTGAACAGAGCTCTTTACGTACCCACGCCGCGCTGCATTTAATTTCGTTAAAAAGTCAGCCATCTTGAATAAAATCGCCTGGGATTACAAGGACTGTTACTATGGGGATTTAGACAAGTTTTACTGGGACGACAATACTGGAATTTGGAAATATGTTTTACGATTTAAAACGAATACCCAAGGGAAATTAAATAATTATTGAGATTAAAAATGGGTATGTAATTTTGAATACTAAATTCAAGAATTAATAGTTTTTTACTGTTAAAGAGTATTGAATGGAAAAATTACTAGTTTTTAATATTATTATATATATATATATATATATATATATATACAAGACTGTATGGGCTTTCGCATGCAAGGGAGAAGTATCTCAAATGCCAACTATTTTCAGATGTAGATCGAACCGAAACAAAGTCATATAGTAGTTTTACTACGTATTTATAATTAAAAATCATTTTAATCAAACCATGCATAAGCCAATATTTTTTAACAATATTATTATCCTTGATTTTTTTTCGTTAATTTATGTTCAAGCGCTATGGTCTTCGGAAAATGCTATTTTTCCGAAAAATCAATTTTTAATGATCTTACCATAATTGATAATCTTCATATTTTTTACAAGGTACATGTAAGAGATTTTGTTCAGGATTTCTTTGTTCTGTTGTTATTAAATTGACTCCGGGATTTTTAAATCAAGTGTAAAAATTTAAGAAATATTTATCTTGAAACAAAAGTCAGTGTGAAACAAAATAAGTGATAAAGCTCTCGACCTTCAAAGTGATTAATGATTTAAAGATAACATTTATGTAGTTTAGGAAGACAAATTATCCTAAAAACTTTTTCATGTACAAAAGTTTGAAAAAAATACTAAAAAAACATAACAATGAGTTTGGCAGGCGCATGAAAAAAATAAACACGCCTTAGATATTAAATAAAAAAATATATGAAGACAAATTTCGAAATAGATCAAGGAGTTTTCAATATGTCTAATAATTTCTATAGTAGAGGAACACATTTTTAATGTGTGCCTGTACTATAGAAATTATTGAAGCATGTATATATATATATATATATATATATATATATATATATATATATATATATATATTTAAATATATATATCCATTACATCACGTTCTTAAATTTACGTCACGTCTAAAAATGTATATATATATATATATATATATATATATATATATATATATATATATATACATATACATATATGTGTGTGTGTGTGTTTGTATGTAATATATTACATCCTTACATTATATTATATCCATTACATCCTTTAATTATAATCTGAAAAGGAAAACTAGCTCATATTTACATGGCTGGAGCTAGACTCCAGGAATAGGAATAAAATTTTGATGCAGTCTGGCGAATTGTTTATTACAGCGACAAAAGTACATCCGTCCATTACAGACGACGGCTCGAAAGCGAATATTACCCTTCAACCTTAAGCGGGAGAGGCGAGGTACATGTGACTATTATTTTGCATGGTCACCAATACTGGGGCTCGCGATGTGAACTCACGCCTTTCTCCAGACGTATACACGTGTAGAAATGCCAGGCATGCGATTCATGGGAGGTTCTGTTCCTAAGGGTTTTGTAGCGGTAAAGTAAAGTTACTGGGGATTGGATTTAGCAAAGGGGATTTAAATGTTAGAATGGAGGTCCTAATATTTAATTTTTTACACACACACACACACACACACACACACACACATATATATATATATATATATATATATATATATATATATATATATATATATATATATATTTGTGGGGGGGGCTGTTTGTTCATTTGGGGCACTTGTCAATAAAACATTCGAACTTAATCAGCGTTAATCGCTGGTTGCTCTCCATAGCGGCATCGTATTGGTGAACTGACACCACCTCCTGTTAACGACCTTCATTTTGATAGATCCCGACCTGGGGCGCCATCTGGAGAATCGTACTTTATCACCCTCTCAGACCTTTTGGATGGACGTTCTGATCTACTGATTTAACGTACTCATACACAACCTCCTGGACACGGAGGTGTTTAAATGGTGTCACCGGGATGCGAACCGAGCATCTCCAGTTCCAAGCCAAACGCTGTATCACTGGTCTACCTGAGGTCCATACATATATAGAAACACACGCACACATTATTACGTTTTGATAGCTGTTATACTAAATATACACCTGAATGAAACAAATCACACAAAAATGACACAACAAATAGAAATCGATTTCGTTTCGAAAATTTAAGCTTAAGCAAGAACAGTCAGGTTAAAGAAATAGTGTGAAATTTTTATAAATCATTGAGGTTGTGTATTTGTATATGTATGTTTATATATACATACATACATACCTAGACCACTTTACCGATTGAAGAAAAAATTTTGTTCAGATGCAGTTATGAATTTTAACGTAGGATTACGTTCCTCAATAATGATCCATCGGAGAGAAAAAAATTGTCCTGTGTCGCGAGTTATAATTTTGGCAGCGCGCTAAACCCAGTAGCAGTAAACAGTTAAACTAAAAAGTACCAAAATGTGTTAAAAAAGTAGCTAAGCAAACCATAATTAATCCTACGTTAATAACCCGTGGTAGTTTCGTTAGAGGAGATTACCCGAAATATTTTTTTTTCTGCTAAGGGGGGGGGGGGGGGGTCTAGGACACAAAATTGTTCGAATTTTCGAAAAAAAAAATTATTGCATTAAAAATTTCTATGTTCTTTTACACTTAAAATGACGTTTAAATCATGTTTCTATCTTAATTAAAACAGGAGAAATTATTTTTTTTTTGCAACATTCTAATAGTATCCAAGCGTTGTTTAAACCTGTGCGTTTTTCTGCATAAGGGTTTTTCCTCCATTTCTCGTCTTTAAATTGTTATAAGTCAAGAACTGTTAAAGATAAATGGATGAAACATGGAACACGTTTTTTTTTAACTATTTTACTTTAATTTTGATCCAGCAAATTTGAAAAAATATTTACTTTTGAAAATATAATTTTTTTAAAAAATCTGTTACATAATTTTTTTGTAATTTTTAATATAAATATTTTTATTTTTTTAAAAAATTAATATTTTAAAAAATGCTGAATCAGAATTAAAACTTATATATTTCTGTTTAATTAAATGAAAAATAATTGTAATTCAACAAATAATATTTCGAGTTCTAACAATTTTAAATTACCCCACATTTTTAAAAATTAAAAAATTTTAAATAAAAAAAAAAATTTGAGTAGTTTTATGAAGTGATTTTGTTTACAAATTATATGGTTAACCATCACAAAACAATTCAAAATTTTAACTCAATAAATTAAAAAAAAAATTAAATGTGTCCCGAACCCCCTTAAACTTGCATTAAACAAAAAGAATAGTGTTTATTTTCATTTCCTAAAAAAAAAACTATGTTTCACCCAGTAAAGACAAATTATCCGAAATATATAATTCCGAAATATGATTCAAACATGCGCGAACACCACCCTTTATTGTAATGGACGGCAAATGTCCGACAAACCCTCCGACGCAAGATGGAATCATTCGTTTCTCGAGCGAATTTCATGGAAAGAGAAATTGATGGCGCTCCTTAAATTGAATGTGAAGGATACAGAGTTCTTAAGGGAATTCCCATTCATTTCCGCGGGCATTTGTTACGATGATTCGATTCTGTCACATTATGATTCCAGGAAAAGAAAAAAAATGACTACTTTCGACCGTTTCCTTATTCATTATTTAAGGTATCTTTTTTTTCTACTCGCATTAATATTCCTTCTATTTTTCGACTGAAGACTTGCATTGAAGTACTTTTTATAACATCTTTCCGCTTATTTTGCAAAAGTTGGTTTCCTATTTGTTACGAGGCAGAATTGAACCACATTAATTATAATAGATCAGTAATTACTAACAATTCTATTTTTGATCAACTTCTTATTAAAATTTTGTCAGTTGCTCAAAACATGACTATTCGGCAAATCACTAACTCTCCATGTTATTTTCGAAATGTTGACATTTATAGGGTGACTAGCTGAAAACCGCACTTCGCTACGGAGTACATTCACATTAAATACAACGATCAATGTATACAATTAATGCCAAATATATATATATATATATATATTTACCATAAATGCGAGGATCAATGTATGGAATAAATATGGATCAATTGATGGAATATATATATATAAATTTATAAAAAAAATCGTAAGGGATATTTATATTTTTTGTATAATATCCAATCGTCTGCTGAATTAGAAAGAAAAAGAATATTTTTTTGTCTATTTAGTTGTTATGCACGTGACGGTAAATTTATTTAAAGTACCAGAAAAAGAAATCACGTGATCAGCATTTAATAAATTAAATTCTAAAAATGAATGTTTAAAAATTCACCAAAAATTAGAAAACGGAGGTAAATATTCGAAAAAGATCTCATTTTAAAGGAAATTTTACGATCTTTCTCATGATATAAATTTTAAAACCCTCAAATTAATATCTGAAATGCAAACTTAGAAAAAGTTACTAAAACAGCTTAAAAATTTAATTTTAATAAATCTGAGAAGAATTTTTCAAAAATGTTTCTTAGTGCACCCCTACACCATAAGAAGAATCGCTATGCAAAATTTCAGCCCTTTAGGTCCAGCGGTTTGGTCTGTGTGTTGTATGTCAGTGAGTCAGTGAGTCAGTCAGTTACGGAACTGTTTTATATAGATAGATAAAATACAAAAGTAAAGACTGTTTTATATATTCGGTTGCGTATATTCGGTATGTAACTAATCCTAATGCTACAACACATAGATTTTCCCAAGTCGTTTTTATCCATTAACAATCTAACACCGAACGCAATTAGAAGACTTTCCAACACGACGTCCCGACCGCTGATGTACAATCACAATTAATCCTGGGTTAATTTTCGGCAACGTATGCCCGACATTCAACCGACTGTTAAGGAACGATTCACCACTTTTAATCCCAAGCAATAAACTCCAGAAGTGTCACTGGTGGATGACACTTAAATTGGCCCCCGAAGTCATTCATTTGACATGATTGAGGAGTTTTAGAGTCCACGCTGGTGGTATTAACGATAAAATGCGGATATAACAATGGCGTTTGGTTAATTCTACATATGTAAACTGTATTTGTTTTAAGGATAGTGAAAAACGATACGAATCGAAAAGTGCTCCACGATATTGGAATGATTTAAAACATTTATGTGGGTTTAGTGACACAATAATATTTGTGTTTTTTCATAATAAATAAAATATTAACTATACGCTTTAATAAATGTTTACATATATATAAAATATAATATGTGTATGTGAATATGTATATATATATATATATATATATATATATTTATATTTGTAAGATTCAGAGCTAAATTAGTTGGGGTGATAAAAATAACTCAGATTGAAACAATGATGAAATTATAAAATATAAGAAACATGCGATGTTTTTTCAAGCCACGATTACACAACGGTACATTATTTATTTATTATTTATTATTTATTATTTATTTTTTATTTATTTATTTATTTGTAAGATTATTTTGTTGGGGTGATTAAAATAACCTTGATTGAAATAATGGGGATATTATAAATATACAAGTATCATGCGATGTGTTTTCAAGCCACGCTTACACGGGAATCACACGCTCTCAGTTCAGGAAGTGTTGTTTTTCAAAGAGCAGGGATTCGATGAAAGTCGCATCGTGCTACCCCAAGAGTTATTATTAGTACGTGCTTTTCAGTTAGCCTGCAGTGGAGAGATCACATGGTCTCATTGATTCGTCACACGCTCCTGATGACATCGATAATTAATTGACCACCGCGCGCTCGGACTAACGTAATCCTCGTTACATGCTATCACGGAGTTGTGCGCGAGCCTTCTCTGCTTGTGGGGTTTAACAAGTACGCACGCAGAATTTCTTTTTCGGACAGTCAGGGGGCGTTCTTTTCCGTCGGAGATGATAAGTCGAAGAATGGTGACCGGACTTGTAGTTTAGTTTTTTAAATAAAGCAACGATTTTCGCATGGGATATGGTTTTCCTTAATTGATTTGTCTTCTTTCATTGCCTGCGTAGTAGACTGTCAAAATCGTGACATCGTATATATATATATATATATATATATATATATATATATATATATATATATATATATATATATATATATGTATATATATACGAGGGTTGGGGCAAAAGTCATATCAACTATTTTTTTTCTTGAAGATACCAGTCCGGTTGGAAAATACCAGTCCTTATGTAATCAAGTCAGATGCCCAATTTTAGCCAATTTAAAGGCCTTTCATTCGGTCAGTGTCCCTACACTTTATAACCTCCTGCAAAAGTTTTCGACATACACATTACTGTCTGTCTATGCATTGGCCTGGTGTCGTCCTAGCGCTGTTTCAACGCTACTCTTTTTAACCTTGTTCTGTGTTCGCGCTGCTCCGCTGCTGTTCGATATAACGATGTAGAATCTGCCTTCTGAACGCGCTCCGGCAGGGACCGGTGGCTTTGCTATTTCTGTGTGTCCAGTTGTAAAGGTACTGCGTTTTTCTGAATAGTATTTGTCTGCAGAATAATCCGCAATAAAATAGTATGCGTCGCAGGTCTATTCTGTGCTTTCCTTCAATGCTTCTCCTCTCTCAGAGTTTTTCCTCCCCTATGTGCGGATTACACTATGTGTGACTTAGTGTTCCTCAAGTATCTTCTCATCCCTCTGCCTCGACTACTAAAGGTTAAAATCGCGCCCGCGAATCTTGGGTGTATCATCTCATCTACTACTTGATGTACAACGCAATACATATATACAGTGCTAGAATTCTAGAAATAGAGGTGCCGGAACGGTAACCTTCCGGGGTGTGTGGGGGAGTATTCCAAATTATTGATAAAGAGAGTTACCTAAAGAGAGGTACCGGGACGCCGTTCCGGCGCGTTCCACGTAAAATCTAGCCCTGCATATATAGTATATACGAGGGTTCGGGCAAAAGTCATGGCAACTATTTTTTTTCTTGAAGGTACCAGTCCGGTTGGAAAATGTGACATATACAGACGAAAGGACAAGGTCTTAACTACATGTGTGGACAATGAATAGCACTGAAATATCGTAACACACTAATTTATTACGGTAGTATACAGGGCAATATGGCCTTCACCGTGCAAAAGAATGATAACACAGTACACATAAAGTTGACATGACAAACATGGACCTAAAGACCCTCAATGTAGTCCCCTGCTAGTGTCACCACACGCTGCCAACGATGTGGGAGGCGCTGAATACCATCAGCCTCAGCATTTTGCGCACCATGTGTGAATCGGGTCATCTATTGGCACACACCATTAGCAATGTCCTCTCGTGTTGCAAACCGCCTACCACGTATTGGTTCCTTTATCTTGGGAATGAGATCAAAGTCACAGGGCGAAAGGTCAGGAGAGTACTGTGGTTGCTCCAATTCTTCCCACCCCCAACGTCGGAGTAGATGTCGTACACACCCTGCTTTATGTGGTCTTGCATTATCGTGCAGGATTATTGCACTGTCCACAAGATCCGGACGTTTATCCCGAACGCCACGTCGTACCTGTCGCACCAGGAAGTCCCTGTAGTACTGTGCGGTCACTGCTCTGCCATGAGGAACAAAGTGGCAAACAATGACACCCCTGACGTCATACGCGACGATCACCATCAATTTGACTGGGGAAGGATTCTGACAGAACCTCTGCTGCCTTGGTGATCCAGGATGTCGCCACTCCGAGGACTGACGTTTCAGTTCTGGTTCGTATGCCCTGGCCCAAAATTCATCGATGGCGATTATTCGTGACAAGAATTGATCGCCGTCCTGTTGCCAGCGTACAAAGTGGTCGGAGCATATTGCACAGCGCACCCACCTTTGAACTTCCGTCAGTGCATGCGGTACACACCGCGAAGCAATTTTGCGTAGCTGTACATTACGCAATATCCTGTGGACGGTGCGTTTCTCAATGGCACTTGCCCTCTCTAACTCCACTAACGTCCATCGTCTGTCTTCATTCATGAGCTGTTCGATGACGGCGCGTGCCAAGTCGGTCCGCACACTCACCGGTCGTCCCGAACGTTGCTCATCACTGGTTGACACACGTCCTCGCTGAAACTTTCCTACCCACCGTGCTACTGTACGATATGGTAGGGCATTATTCCCAAGGGCTTCTACTAATTCAGTGTGACACTCCATCGCATTTCGCCCTCGGAGAACGGCTATTTTGATGTAAGCGCACTGCTCAACACGGGTTACTTCCATCTCGCACGACACTCACCAACTGACTGATTTCAGAGCCCTCGCTGCGCTACTACCAGCTATCACACAGCCATCTGTTGTTCTGCATACACACTATGCCTGCAGAACTTCCACACGACACATATACGTTTGTGATCCGTTCACATATCTACAAGAAAAAAAATAGTTGCCATTACCTATGCCCCAATCCTCGTATATATATTAAATGTATCACATTTATTAAAACAAGTTCCTTTCCATTAAAAATGCATTAAAAATGCATAGTATTTAAAAAGTACTTTAAATTTGTTCGTAAAATAACATTATTTCTCTTTAAAATTTCATGTTCTAACGCAATATTTTTAAAACAAAAATGTACACGACATTATGATTATGCAATATACTGTAATCCACGTTATTTTTTCCCCTTAATCAAGAACTTAATTTATCAAACACTTAGAAAAGAAAAAGTCAAAACTTGTACTCTGACGGACAAGAATAATAACATGCTAGTGAAAATTAATGTTTAAACAAATAGAAACATCGGGTACAGTTTATAATGAAATAAAAATTATGTTTAAATTATCTCGCCTGATACTAGTGCTCTGACGTATTATAGTGGCTTCTATTTAAGTTAGAGAAATAATAAGATAATTTAAATGAATATCTTAATACTTGCTGCGATGTAAAAAGAAATCTTGAAAGGTTAGTCTTTTGTATCATAATAAGTAATATTTAAACGGGGACAAATAAGCAGAGATAATAACAAGATAAAAATAACTTTTTATATACCATGCATTTAAATTTTCTGTTGAATCATATAAACTTGACAATTCTATGTATTAATAAATACTTTTTCAAATTTTTTTTTATGAATTATCCCATCACCTTTAAAGAAAATGAAGTTAATTGGAATTTACACCGTCGTTTAAAGTTTCGTTCCCGTCTCGGGCGATAGATGGCTGCACCAGTCTGCAAAACAGAATTAACTGAAAATGAATTTATTTCTGCATAAAGATGGCTAAAAATATTTAAAGAATGGTTTGTCATCGTGTTCTGAGCTATTCTAAAAGTTTCAAATGTCTAGATACTCGGAAAGTTAGTTAAAAACCGATTGTAAGGTATGTACTGGACAAGCACACACACAAACAAACAAACATGACAGCGAGTTGATAAAAACATGGTAAAAATATACTTTAATGAGAAAATAAATCCATTAGTAATGGGCACAATAATTAGTTATAGGAACACAATAAAATCCACAATGTAATTGAATGGATTTTTACGCGTTACCAACAAATTTGTTTCGAAAAAGTAAATTGTCAGCCCGATGAGCATAAAGTGTTATTAGGATAATCTACGAGGGGTGTGGTGGCCCGGTTGGCAAGAGCAGCAGGCCAGTGAACTGAACGTCCCTGGATGGATACTCGTCGCTGCAAATCCATCGCCGTGTTCATTAATGGTGGCCGGGGCACCTAAAACAGTTCGTGGCTACAATGTCCTCGAAGTTCTCAAATTTACCTCTGGAGGTGCAGGGTCAAGTGTTCCGGACTCGTCACTTGACTCGGTTCAAAATTATGGGGCTGATGTTCTTCGAGGTGAAGTCAGACTTCAGCCCTAGTGGTACCTCGCCTTAAAGTGAAGCTTCTTACTAGACTTCAACGAAGACATAGGATTTGTAGACCTAGGCCCTTTGGACTTGGTGTAGGCTTTCCTACACTAAGGGTATTAGAAACAGGAAAATATACAAGTGCAAGAAGTCTTAAGAAACTTCTCTGGTATAAATGGGGGCTATTGCCGAAAATTCAGATGTCGAAAATGGAAAAGAAGGGGATAATATTTTATACATGCCACCCATATAGTATAATTGTTAGCGTCGTGAGCTTTCACGCTATAGGCTTGAGTTCAAATCCCGAATCAAGGTCGTTACCGTCTTACCTCCTAGTAATGCATGCTCACTTAAATGATGCTCCCATATTAAAGTAGCCGCATTAGGAATGAATATATATATATATATATATATATATATATATATATATATATATATATATATATATATATATATATATATATATATATATATATATGTAATATATCTATTACATCGTGCTCTTAAAATATAATCTGAAAAAGGAGACTAGCTCATATTTACATGGCTGAAGCTAGACACTAAAAGTTTGATGCAGTCTGGCCGAATTGTTTATTACAGCATCAGAAGGACATCCGTCCATTTCAGAAGACGGGTATGAAGCTAATAGCACCTTTCAACCTTACGCGCGAGAGGCCAGGTACATGTGACTATATTTTGAAGGGTCAGCAGAATATTGGAGCTCGCGATGCGAACCCACGCCTCTGAATCCGGAGATGTACACGTGTGACACAGGCATGCGATGTGTGACACGTGTGACACAGGCATGCGATTTATGGGAAGTTCTGTTGCTAAGGATATAATTTAAGCTATAAATTGAGATTACTGGGCATTGGACTTAGGAAAGGGAATTTAAGTGCTAGAATAGAGCGCATTATTAATATTATTACATATATATTTTGTGTATTGTATATTATGTATATGTTTTGTGTATTTATATATGTATATATTTCATATGTAGCTTTGTATGTTTGTTTTGGTGCTTCTTATCTCTCTGTGTTATAAGTCGCATCTTCATGCAACACTGTAAATGAAATTTTCTGTAGTGTGCATTTTGAAGAAATAAATAAATAAATAAATAAATAATTATTTTTATATATATATATATATATATATATATATATATATATATAAATGCTTGTGTGTGACTGGGCCTTTACATGCGTAAAATTTTACTTCTTCACTATGCATTCGTGTTTGGAGGCCGGGAACGATAAAACTTTAGTTCAAAATTAATTATATTTATTCTTCAAACGTTAACCCTCTGAAGGCCGAAGCTAGCCGAACATTGAGAAGACAAGGCGTCCGGCCGAAATTCCCCTTCCCCTAAATCGCCTCCCCCTCTAATGCCGGGAAGTGGTCATTCTACCAGCAGTTCAACGTCACCGCAGAATCTTTATCTTACCAGTTCGATCGTCTTTTAATCTCTAGAACCGATCCCTTTGTACTTCATGTCCTGATGCTGATAGTGTGGACTGCACTAGATAGTGGGGCTGCACCCCGACTTGACTAATCATCAGGGTATTCTGTGGGGGAGAGGAAATACACTTCTAGTTCTCGGCCGGAACGTTCTTTTGGGGTAAGCTGTAAAATGGGCTTTCAGTCGTGAGAGTGTTAAAGAAAAACCCTAGCTCAACCATCGCCATATTTCGCTATTTTCCGCAACCTATCATGCCGCAACATTCATCCTCTCAACACGTAAGTCTATCCTCTGCTCCTTACTTAATAATCCCCGTAGCGATGATTGCACGCTGGGGTGTCATGCATAAAACGTTATATAACCAACTATGGTGGTCTGATTGGTGCTACCATTGGCTTGTTTTTTATTAATTATTTGATCTCAATTGAGTTAAAATTAAGCTGTGATATATATATATATATATATATATATATATATATATATATATATATATATATATATATATATATATATATATATATATGTCACAGCTCTATCTCCGCACACCCATCTAAAACACTCTACTTACTCTAAATGTAGTCATCAAACAGTAGGCCGGAGGAAGAACTAATACTGAATTAACTTTTAAATAAGTCTTTATTAATTAACATTAATGAAATACCCAATTAATCCAGCTAGAACACTATTTTCCATCATCTCACAGCCCACACAACAGACGCGCGTCTTGACTCTATCAAAGATTTCCCCGAACTGCGTAATTTCTTTCTCTTCCGTTACATAAGTAACATAGGCGTAGGCGTTCTTTCAGAGCCCCGTTTTTCTCAAACATCCGATGGTTATGTAAGATACGCTCGTGTGCGAGCGAATGACCCTGAACTTTTCGCTGCTAAACACTGTCACTTCCTGACTTGGAGATCACACTAGGACTTTAATAGAAGAATTACTGTTTAACGTTCATTAATATAGTTAACTATAGCTTATGCTTTAATCATCATATATACAGAGGCTGTTCGCACATTTTTTAGACGATTTTGGTAAGCGGTAATAAAAAATCGTTTATTGCAAAAGAAATAATTGCAATTGTACTATGTTTTTAAAAGTCAAAATTATCGTCTACGGCTTGAAAGTTTTGTTTTTATTCAAAATGGCGTTTTTAACAAAGCAATCGTTCGAAGGCTACATTTATGAGCTTTCCGAAGAGAAATATGCATACTCCGTTATCCAAAAACGATGTGAGAGTCATCGTTTTGTGATATCTAAAGCGTCGATAGGTAATATCGTCAACAAGAAAGGAAAAAAAAAACGTCAAATTTTAGCCTCAAGTGGGACAAAAATTCCAAACAAGTATCCAAGGAAAAAACGGACATCTTCGACTATTGCAAAGGTACGTTGTTTAATGTTAAAAGAAAATCCCCCTAGTCAAAGGACAGTTGCAAAATCATTAAAATGTTCGGTGTCCACTGTAAACAAAATGATAAACGTTGATTTAAATCTTAAGAAAGCGAAAAAACGCAATGTGCATCGTCTTCTTCCAAATCATATCGCCGAACGCAGGACACGCTGCAGAATTCTATATGAGAAACACTTATCCAAAGAAAAATGGAAAACAATTGTCACAATAGATGAATCATGGGTGTATTTAAATGATTGCAACAAAAAAAGATCCATTTATTATCATAAAAGGGGAGAAAAAATTTAAGTGCATGTTTCAAAGAATCGAAAGAAAGTTTTTCTAAGGGATTCATGATTGTTGCTGGTTTTTCTTATAATGGCAAGTTAAAAATAAAGAGAGTGGAAAAAATGTCAAGATTAACTCCAAATACTATCAGGAACATATTTTATCGCCAATTTTTTTGAATGAAATACCATCACTTTACCCACAGTGTCATCAATCTGGGAGACTCCATCAGGACAAAGCTAACAGTCACACATCAAAATCCACTGTAAATTTCCTAAAAGAAATGGAACAAAAAACTGGTATCAAGGCCATACCCTTCACTGAAATCCCTACTAAATCTTCCGATGTATCACCTATGGACTTTTGTGCTTTCGGGCTTTTAAAATCTGCATTATCCAAACGTCGTCCCAAAACCCTTACAGGACTCTGGAAAGCTGTTCAGGGGGAATGGGATAGAATACCTCTTCTGACACTTCAAAAGGCATTATTATCCTGGAAATTGCGGTGTCGAAAGATAGTTCAGAATAAGGGATGTCAAATAGAACATTTAAAACACAAGAATTTTATGCAATTTAGTTTTGTGAATACAATATACATCGTCTAAAAAATGTGTGAACAGCCTCTGTATATATATATATATATATATATATATATATACTGTGGATTTTAAAATGTGTGTTACTGTTTCCGGTTGACATAGTCAGACATAGTCAGACATAGTCAGACTGTCAGACAAGAATAGTGTGGTTGGCAGCATATAAAAAAATCAGATTAAAAAAAATCTTCTTTATTCGAAGTTAAACAGAAACTGAAATAACTATCAACATTCAAACATAATAAAATAAAACTATCTCAGGTACGCAGCCAACGAGACATCTCTCTTAGATCAGGCTCAATATCAGCCGGCAAAAACAGAGAAATTGAGCGTGAGCAAAAAAATCGCTCAACAGTCGTTGTATATACACAGTATTTTTGCATAAATTATAAGAATTACAAGATAAATAAAACTTTTTATGCACCATGTTGTTGAATTTTCTGTTGAATCATTTAAACTTGACAATTCTATGTATTAATAAATACCTTAAAAAGCTTTTTTTGATGAATTATCCCATCAACTTGAAAGAAAATGATCAAATGCGTAATAAAGATGTATCAAATGAGTAATCAGTCGTTTAGCTCGAGAACTGGAAGTTAACTTGAGTTTAACTTTTCGTTTCCGTCCTGGCCGATAGTTCGCTGAAACAGTCTACAAAACAAAATTAACTGAAAATGAATTCAAACTGCTTAAAGATGGCTAAAAGTATCAAAAGAATGCATTGTCATCGTGTCCTGAGCTATTCTAAAAGTTTCAAATTTCTAGCTAGTCGGGAAGTTAGTTAAAAATCTATTGCAAAATTTGTACCGGACAAACACACACACAAACAAACAAACAAGAAAGCGAGTTAATAAAAACATGGCTAAAAGCACACAACGAATTGATACCAACTCGCAATCAATAAACCATGGGAGAAAACAAATAAAAACCCCACTAAAATTTGATGAATGCAAATGATGTCATACAACAAAACCTGGGGTAATAACGTGATTTACAAGCGGAGATATGAATAAGACGATGCATCAGCCGAACTCACAACATGATTGCAAGTAGCGGAAGAGGTTGTTATGCAGGATCGCCGATCGGCCACGGAAAAGATCTTTTCCAAACCAAGCATTTCTGCAAGTATAGACGATGATGGCTTCGTCATACCTAGAAGTTCCAGAGAAGAAGTTTCTTCCAGCACTGCCCGGGAAAAAAACGGCAGCGGATATCCAAGCCTATGTCATTCCATCACAGCAATACTCCAGGTCATAGAGTTGCCATTCTGATGCAATTTCACCATGATCATAACTTTTATGTGATTCTTCATAATTCTTACTCACCTGATATTGCTCTCGGCGATTTTTCGCTTTTCCCCAAAGTTGAAGGACTCTCTCCGTTTTAGAACGTTTTCCAGTCCTGCGGGCGTTGCATCAGCGATTTTTCCGAGGAGTCAATAGATGTACAAAGACATGTCCCCAGCGGTTGTGTTGTTGTAATGTCTAAATATGGTTCAGTAAAGCGGGAGACTGTGTTGAGAATGGACAGTAGTTTCACCTTCCTGGTGTATGTGCTATTCGGGGGAAAGAATTAGGAGACCTTAGAACTTGGATGAGCCTCGTAAGTACACTGGTGTAAGAAATTAAGAGAATTTGCAGACTTGGTCGATTATCTCTAGAACTACTGTACCGATTTTAATGACATTTGATATGTGCATACATTGATATAATACAAAACAAGTTGCCATTCAATAATTGTAATACACACCCATGATCGTGCGTAACACTCGTTGGATTAGGATGGTATGAAACAGTGTATTAAATTAAGTTAGAACATCTGCTAATTAGCATATTTTTGTATAGTGGCTTATTATTTAATTATTTATTTTTTTTTTGCTAAATTATTAATTTCAGATATACACTCTGACACATGTCTGAGAATAACTGAAGAACACGTACTCATATTTAATATCTAATGTTACCATTTAATTTCTCTTAATATTGCTTAACATTAATTTTACACACTGACTACAAACTTTTACAGAAATAATCATATCAATTGTTATCATACATTAAAGATTAATTAGAATACATAAAATTCAAATTACATAAAATAATTTCACAGTGCTATCACCTGATAAATATAACACAAAATAATATTAACTTCCCACCACCTTCGTATGGAATTGAAGCATCTCCTTTTTCATAAGTCTACCGGTGGAATCGGCGAAGCAAGCCAAAAAAAAATGGCGGATAGGATCGATATTACCACCACGAGGTCCTATTCCTGTCGCTGCTAATTCTCCAACTAACTAAGAAACGTTTTTTTATTACTTCTTTTTGAACTGGGGCGAGCAGAGGTCAGCTATGTCCTCGAACAAACACCTTTCAGCTCTCATTGGCTAAAAGATGTTGCTAGGCCGTTGCTATGGGGACGCTAGACCCCTTTACAGCCGAGAAGGGGTGGCAAGTCACGCTTTTATTCTTATACATAACCTCTCTTTTTTAAGCTAAATTTGCCTCCGGGAGGCACATACCTTTCTTCCAGAAACCGGTACAAAATACAGGCGCGAACCCAACACACACACATACATCTTAGGACATACATAATAAAACAGTTACACTAAAATGTGCATGGAACCGAATCAATGCTGTATCAAGACTATGAGATAATAAAATATATTTACAAAGTCGAATTCCATGTCACACAGTGGTTGCAGAATAAACAAAAAATGGGTTAATAGATGGGTTAATAGGGGGTATGGTCTCCTCTTACAGATATACAGGTCTGGCAGCGTGATTTCACATTTGAAATAAGGCAGTTTATCATTTCCTTTGGCAATTGGTCCCACTCATTAAGCAACGCTGTTTTTATTCCCTGGATGGTTCTCGGAGGGAGGTTGCGAGTTGTAATTGCCATCACCAGAGCGTCCCAGACATGTTCTATAGGGTTAAAGTCTGGAGAACTGGCTGACCAATCCATCCGGCGAATATCCTTACTCTCTAGAAATTCGTCGACCAGAAGAGTTCTATGTGGCCTCGCGTTATCGTCCATTAAAATGAACTCAGGGCCAACTGCACCCCTGAAAAGGCGCACATAGGGCTCCAAGACCTCATCCCTATACCTCACACCAGTCACAGTGCCTCTTCCAAAGACATGGAGAGGTGTGCGGCCATCCAACATGATGCCTGCCCAGACCATTAAACCTCCTCGGCCATAATGGTTGATTTCGCGGACATTGGAGGGTAGGTAGAGGGTCCCTGGTTCTCTCCATATGAACGTACGGAGAGAATCGGTGTTTAGGCTAAACCGGGACTCATCAGTGAAGAGAACGGTCGTCCATTGATCCATTCTCCAATCTCTATGCTCTCTGCAGCATGATAAACGGATTCGCCTGTTCGTAGAAGTGAGCGGGACGCAAACAGCAGGTCTTCTTGCAAACAATCTTCTCTCATCTAGTCTTTTAGAAATAGTCACCCTTGATACACGGGTTCCTGTGGCTGCATACAATTCACGAGAGAGCTGAGGAGCTGTAGCACTCCTGTTACGCCTCGCTATAATCGACAAATGGCGATCTTCTCTGGCTGTCGTGGCTTTTGGACGACCTTGCCGAGGCTTTCTCGCGATGGATCCGGTATCCTGGAACTGTTTCAATGGAACTGTTTCCACACGACGCTGGGCGTTACTTTGAACTTTCTACAAATTTGGGCTTGATATTGGCCTCCTTCTAGCCTCCCCACAATTCGCCACCTCATTCCATCATCTAAACGTTGGTGTTTCCTAATTTTTACTGTTACAATTTTAAATTAACCGATTGCACGCCGATTGCACGCATCCAAATAACACGCAGAAATTCGCCGAAGTGTGCTAGCGAACGAAATGCGTCTTAACGTACGCGCGCTTATAAAGCCTGTTTCTATACTGGCTCCGCCAACACACACGTGTACGCTTACCTATTTGACTTACAAGATTTGCATTTTTGTCTCGAAGCAGTGGTTTTACATTCAGTTCAGTTCTTTTCATGAAATTCGATAAAATTAGCAAATTATCTTAATATATTTCACCAGTGTACATTAACCCTTTGATGGGCACCGTATTCACTCTGCAAATGCGTAAATCTAGTTTTTTTTTCACTTGCATTCAAGGTATTCCAGTTAAATGAGCAGAAAAAAATGGTTAGTACTGTCATCTGTTACCAATTGAAAGAAGTAAAAACATTTAGCAAACATTAATTGAAAAATATTTCAAAATTCTTTAGGTTAAAAAAAATCGGGAGAAAATCTACTTCGTGCAAGCGGTGGAGGTTATTTCCCTTGAAAGGGTTAAACTTGGTATGCATCTACTAAGGGCCTGAGTAAGCCTAGTGGTACCACGTCTGCTTTTGGTGCTGAGGTTACTCGGATCAAATCCCGAAAAGCGCCATTAAATACCTCCGTGTCTAGGCCGGATATAAGTATGTTCAATCCGTAGACCGGGAAGTCAATCTATGAGGTCAGAGAGGGTGCGAGAGGGTACGATCCGGCTAGATAATTCCCATGGGTGGTCGGTCAAAATGGAGGTCACACTGGACCAAACCTTAAAACAACCCTTGTGGTGCCATTATAAACTGGAATCGCATTCTTCAGCCCACCATCCTATATTGACCTGGTATAGAATGCTTCCGGCCAAGTAGCATTAGAAACAACAACAACAACAACAACATATATCGACAAGAAAGCGAAATAAATATCCATAAAATTTATCCGTCTGCCATATTTTATTTGTGCTAAATAAATTTAATGTAAAATTCGTTTCTCCATCCAACATAATTTATTACTTTACTCGTAACTATAACGACTTCAACTATAAATGATGAAATGGTAAATTGATAGCTTTATCCCCACAAAATGCTGCATTTGAAGATGAAATTTGTATATTATACAATTTATTGGACGAGTGTTCTAGTATTTTTTCCCTACTTTGAAATCTATTAAATAATAGTGGTATATGCAAAGATTGATAGGACAATATTTAAATATCGCTGTTGATAAATGATTTTAACATAAATCTCATAACACACTTCATGAGTTAGACTTCAACTATAAATAACGAAGTGATAAATTATCAGCTTATACTTCACAAAATATTGCGGTAAAAGATAATATTTCTATATTATTAAATATATTAGAGTATAAAACATTTGCTTGAGTTTCCTTTTCTTGTTTTAAAGACTGTAAAAGTTTTAGTGATATAAGAAAAGATATATGAGACAAATTTCAAATATTACTGTTGATAGAAATAAAAAAAGCGTGAATATGATAGCTGTCAGTCAACAGTAATATTCCACTCTTCATGCATTAGATTTCAAATAAAAAGAAGAAAAGGATAAAATCATAGCTTAGACAGTACAAAGTACTGAAGTTAAAAACAAAATATTCTTATTTTATAATACGCTCTTAGACTTAAAAAAATAATAACGACGCACCAAGAAGGAGTTATCCGAATGGGACTAAATTCGGTAGATGTCATGTACATGTACAGAAAAACAAATGATTGCAATTTGAGAAAAATTGGATGATTTATTCGAGAGAAAGAGCTTCACAAAGTGAAAAAGTCCATAACGCGTTGCTCCTTCTCTGGTCCTTATGCAAGCAGTTATTCGGCTTGGCATTGACTGATAGAGGTGGCGGATCTCCTCCTGCGGAATATCGTGACAAATTCTGTCCAATAGGTGCGTGAGATCGTCAAAATCAAGAGCTCGTTGGAGGGCCATGCCCATAATGCTCCAAACGAGCTTAATCGAGGAGAGATACGGCGAACTTGCTGGCCAAGGTAGCGTTGGGCAAGCACGAAGACAAGAAGTAGATACTCTCGACATATGCAGGGGGCATTATGTATCTGAAATGTAAGCCCAGGATGGCGTGATATGAAGTGAAACACAACGGGGGTAGAATATCGTCGACATACCGGTGTGCTGTAAGGGTGTCGCGTATGATAACCAAAGGGGTCCTACTATGAATTGAAATGGCACCCCAGATCATCACTCCTGGTTGTCGGCCTGTATGGCAGACGACAGTCAGGTTGGTATCCCACCGCTGTCCGGGGCGTCTACAGACACGTATTCGCTGGTCATCGGGCCTCAATTCGAAGCGGGACTCATCAATGAAGACAGTGAAGTTCCAGGACGAATGTGCCCGACAACACTGCAAACAGGCTTGTCGGCGTACAGAAGTCAATGGTAGTCGGCGCAAGGAGCGCCGTGAGATCAGCCCCCTTTCTTCTAGCCGTCTATGAAGGGTCCTTGTGGTCACCGAAGCGCTACTTGCAAGTACGATCGATGATAAAGATGAATCTGGGGGCTGGGTTCAGACGATTGCTCGGTCCTCATGTTCTGTTCTCTAGGCCGACCTCTTCCTTATTGACGGTGTGTTCGGCCATGGTTCACCCGTTCCAGTCAACTTCATCTAATAGTGGCATCGCTCCTATGTCGAGCGATTCGACGATTAGACCAACCGGCTTCTTTGATCCGAACTACTCGTTCTCTCTCAAATGGTGACATGTGCGCATATCGTTCGACCCACTTGTATGCGAGGCATTGTTACTGTCTACCTGAGTACATGGAATGAAATTAGAAAATAATTTATGGTCTGGTACCATAGGACCATAGGAACATGTGATTAACTCTGTTACCTAGGATGGCCTGGAATCGAAATTTCTCCTCTTTAATATCCTGCCAGTTGCGCAGTTAAGATGCACTTGAGTGTCACATGTTCATTCATTGGCTGCCAAACTTTAAAATTTTGCATTTCCCGTCAAAACCTGTATGCATATCAATTTGTGTCCAATTTGCATTACACCTTCTTGGTGCGTCGTTTTTTTTTTTTTTTTTTTTTTCTATTAGCTTTCTCGTCCTGCTTAAATATACTTACTATATATATATATATATATAATACAGTTAGCTCTCTGTTTAACGACGCTCTACTTAATGGCGATCTCTATTTAAGGACGATATTTCCCAGTCCCGGCCCCTCCGACGTTATGGGAAATGTTACTTTTTCACAAATTCTGTTGAAGGGCGATCTCTACTTAAGGACGATTTTTCACGGTCCCTTGAAAGTCGTTAAACAGAGAGCCAACTGTAATAGTAATATAGGTAAAGAACGATAATTACATTTTCATATCCAGAATTATCTACCGCTTTTCATGTATTAGATTTCAACTATAGATAGATAAACTGTATATATAGCTTAAAATCCGATGGCCAAGGTAACACAGTTAATCACATGTTCCTATGGTCCTATGGTAGCTTAAACTATAGAAGATACTAAATTTAATGAACAAATGTGTAAAATCAAGCATGTTACAGGATAGATTTTTTAAAAGTTTTCTTTCGGAGATTAAATCTACGAAAGAAAATTATAAATTAACGGTTATAAAAGGTTTGGTTGAGAGCGCGACAGTCATTTTTACCATGTTTTATTACCATGTTTTTATTAACTTTCTTTCTTGTTTGTTTGTGTGTGTTTGTCCCTTACAAATCTTGCAATCGATTTTTAACTAACTTCCCAACTAGCTAGACATTTGAAACATTTAGAATAGCTCAGAACACCATGACAATGCATTTTTTAATACTTTTAGCCATCTTTAAGCAGAAATAAATTAATTTTCAGTTATTTTCAGCTAATTTTGTTTTGTAGACTAGTGCAGCCATCTATCGGCCGGGACGGAAACGAAAAGTTAAACGCAAGTTAACTTCTCGTTAACTTATTTCAAGTTGATGGAATAATTCATCAAAAACATTTTAAAAAGTATTTATTAATACATAGAATTGTCAAATTTATATGATTCATCAGAAAATTTAAAACCATGGCATATAAAAAGTTCTTTTTAGCTTGTAATTATTCCCTACACAAGGGCTAATGAGACCGGGACCTACAACTTAATGCCGATTCCGACCGGCTGCAAACATCTATGCCAGTAGTCGGACTCGAACCCACAGATTCTGGTACTAAAAGCCAGCGCCCTAGTCATTCGGGCATCGTCCGGCAAAATGGTTATATTAGAAAAAAAGTTCCAATGCGGGGCTTTTGTCAATTAAGGCACATAACCTGGGAGAAACGTTAGTTGCTTTCAATGGGGGCAACGTATAGGTGAACCCCCCCCCCCCTTGTTGACGCCTCAATTTTGATCGATCACTCTCAGGTGCAACATCTGAAGGTGGGCCTCGCATCTTCTCCCAACCTCTCTGACACCATAGAAGGACTTTCCGGTCAAAGAAGTTAATGTTCCGCCTTCCGGCCTAGACACGAAGTTATTTAATGGTGTCGTCGTGATTCGGACCGATCATTCTCCACTTTCAAGCCTAACGGGTTTCCATTAGACTACCTGGAGCCTCTATAAGAAAATATTGATAACACAGTATTAAACTCTATTTACGAAAAATACCATACGTTAGAAATAGAACCTTACCTTTTCAGTTTATTCATCTCTGTTCCAGACTTACCTGCTCACCCGTTTTTCGATTTCATTCCTTTTAGAATAGCAAAATCAGATTATGAGGTGGGACATATCCCGTTACGCGCATTCCCTGCATGCAACTTGATCTTCAGAGAGCAGAAAAACAAATTCCCATCTATAGAAAGAAAAGCACACCGTCTGCTTTCGAAAAATGAGGATCCAACGAACTGTTAGCTACGAGTTTTCGCAAAACATATGAGTCGGAAGAACAAAACAATTCGTCATTTAAAAAAACTAACCCTTGTGGAACGTGCAGATGCATCCCTCATTTACGAAATTCAAGGCATTTCGTATAAGATTAGCCTAAAGCCAAAGAAAAAAAATGGATTTCCCGTATCGATTCTCACGAGTGTCGTGCGGAAATTTACATTTTGGGGGTATCATATTTCTCAAATTTTGACGATTCGCTTTTATTTACTGCTAAATTTTATTGTAGCCATTTTTAAACAATATAGAAGTCTGCGGTAAATTATTAAAATAAATTTACTGTATGGAGATTCTGGTGGTAAATATGCGTATTTTAAACTCCAGATTGGAGAAAAATTTCCTTTGAATGATCGGACCTGGGACTGAGAACGCATAGTTCGAGTTGCAAATTGGAAGCTTATGTAATTAGGTACAAAATATTATAAAAATGAATTAACTGAATTTCTGGGAACATTTTTATAGACAACTCACTAATACATTTGTTATTTGTATAGGAATAAAGCTGTAAATATTTCTAGTCATTTGTAAAAATCCTCTGATTCTAATTAATTTACGCTAATTTTGTGTTAAAACACAAATGAAATAGTGCTCCGAGTACGGACTGCGTTTATTTTCTATAACTGAGTGTTAGATTTCCATATTTGACCCTTCAACGATATTTGAGACAATTTCGGTGATCTTGGCTACAAATTTGGCGACTTTTCAGTGTTCGGTGAATTCTCGATTTGTAGAACAATCGAAAATATATCCAAGGGTATAGAAGCATGTCGGAATCTGCTCCAAATGTCTGGCCTTTTATCTATTACTATGTCGAAGCTCCCCTGCTCCGTGTGACCTGTAAGCCTGTTAACGTTAATATGTGTATTGTTTCAAATCTGTAGTTTTTTTCTGTAGTCCTAAGCAACGTTTTGTGATATTTGTTAACTATTTATGATTTAAAATAAAACGAAATTGCGTCGCTGTTATCTGGAGTAATCAATCCCTAATACAGTCGAATGAGAAACGCAACAATAGAAATTATACAGAGTGATTTGCTAGCGAGAATCCCGAAAATTTCTGCAGTCACTATAGATGGGACGAAGTAATATGATAAAAAAAAGACGTACAATGTGCTCCTCGGTAAATGGCACATCACATCACATGATGGGTCTCCGATAAGGCGTGGTTCCTTGTGTCGTGTTACGTCAGCTCGCAAATCACCCGTATATTTAGGCTGCCGAGAATCACTTTTCCACTTACCAAACACCACTCTAAAAACAAAGAATGTGTTGTCGGGTGAGCGATGTGTCGGTTGCGCATCATTATAGACATATTATTTGACACCAGTGTGTACCTGGACATTTTTGAATAGATCATAAATCAACTGGATGTTCGAAAGTGAACGGAAGGCTACTTCCAGCAAGATGAAGAAACGGCAGGGCGGAAATGGAGTCTTTCATCGGCAGCAGGATCATTTAAAGGGGCTTTGGCCACTATGGACACCGGATCCGACATCACCAGAATTATTCCTTTGGCAAAAGTCTATCGGAATAAGCCTTGCCCAGTGGAAGATTTGAAGGAAAATTTGAAACATGAAATTGAATGTTGATATTGTATGTTTATTATATATACATAGAGAGAGAGAGAATATATATATGTGATAATAATCACATTTGGAAAATTTAGCACAACGGTACGAGGAGTGATGCAGTCGGGCCGAGTGTTCACCCAGGAACACACTTACGAAATTTAGGAGAGTAACACACGCGGAGCAATAGAAGAGGGACACACATTTCCGACGATATCCAGGAAATCATCTTTCTTCAATTATGAAGCATCGCGAAGGCTGCAGCGGTCACATGACTTGTCGGGCGTCCATGCCAGGACAGGACATAAAAACAGCAGTGTTTACATACCAGAGTTAAGAGGAAAGCGTTGTAACCACCGGACTGTGGACAGTAGTGTCGTGAGGGTACGACATATGTATAAAAAGAAAAGAAGATAGAAAAGGTGCAAAAAAAACCAATTAACAAACGGAACGAAAATGTAATAGTAAAATGACGCCAGACGATACGAGAAGAATGTTGTGGGGACACAATATGTTAAGAGTTCAAAAAGGGCAGACAACCCAATTAAATCGAACAGTCGGTGGTGATATGAGAAAATTGGAATGGCAACTGATCAGACAAAAGGGCCGGATGAAGAGAAGAGATTGAAAGGAAACAATTAAGAGTCGAAACAGCGAAGGAAGACGTTGTGATGAAAAGGGAATTGTGGACAAAGAGAGGAGGACCCCACACATAGGAGATGTTCTGGGAAAACACATTTCCTAGAAAAATAGGAATGAGTCAAGGACGGGATTGTTCGAGTTTAAAACGCCCCTCACTCTAAATGGTGGAAGGAATGATTAGGGAAGGAACGTGTTAACGAATCAAAAGTGGAAGTATAAAGAAAAAGGTGGAACAGGAGAGACGAATGGAAATGTAAAAGGCGGGGCGTTGAGAACATAATAAAAAATAGAAAGAGGAATATCAGATTGATGGTGACTCTGAGAGTTGGCACCCAAAAATAGAGAGTGGTAGCCTCGAAAGCGAGAAGGAAAACGGATATATATGGGAGATTGCGCCCCGACGTAGCGCATCGCTGTAAGCCGGCAACTCAACGATGAAAGGAGCATCACTGAGCAGCAGAGTCGACATAGATTGCATGAACCCCGCAAGCTAGCATAGAGGATCCGCGGAGCCCAGATTGATTGCCTGAACCCATGCAAGCTACCTATGAGACGATAAGAGGTGAAACGCGGAACCACGACGGAGTGCCTAATCCCCACCAGCAACGAATGGAGAACTGATCCGGCCGTTAAACTCTGCCTCTTCCTAAGCTATTGAGCGAGTCCGAATAGAGACCCCAACAGTCACCTGAATATGCCAGCCAAAGTTCACTTCTGCAGTCTGCAAAAATGGAGGTAACCTTTTATTAAATATTGCCAAAAGTTCACGAGTTACCCGAGTCTTATATGATAGGCGGAAATTAAGGAATCAGATGATATATTGCGTACCGAATTGATATTAATTTAAATAGATGAAATAATACATTGATATAATGAGAATGTCTGTAAGTTCAAATTAATAAGAATATAATTGAATGTATACTAATATTTGCATTGTGTGAATAAATTAATGTATTGTTTAAAATCAGAGTAATGGTATCATTGCCTACCACTATAACCAATCACGACCCACCCCCAAACAAAGAACTCTACGACATAATGGTGCCTTTGACGAATCAAATATGATTATTACGGCTATGTAAAAAACTAATTGGCAATGATATATATAATGCTATGACGATAAAATTAATACTCTGATTCGAATAATACATTGGTTTATCTGAATATTGAGTTAGGAGGATTGATGATAAGAGAAAAGGGGTGTTTAAAAATAATAATTAAGGGAATAGTTTGTGTTGAACAGTGTTGATTAAAGAGAAAGTACTTAAATTTTGAGTAATTAAGAATGCATAATGAGTAATAATATGTAATGATTAATAAGAGTAATGAATAAGTAGTGAATTATGAATAATTAGTGAATATTGAATTATATAAGGTAATAAGTAATAGGGGCATTGAATAATAAGTATTGAGTGATGAATGAGCATTGAGTATTGAATGATATAGTATAATGAATAATGAGTGTATTGAATAAGTATTTAATGAATTATAAGTATATTGAATGAATATTGAATGATTAATAGGTATTGATTATTGAGTGATATAATGCAATGAATAATAAGTGTAATGAGTAATAAGTGTTGAGTATATTGTATATTGAATGATATAGTGAGGTATTAGGTATTATAATAGTGTGATAGGTAGTGAAAGTACGCAAGTTAGGTTAAAATTGCAACAGTACGTTGAGAAAAATAAAGTAGGATAGTTAATTTTAAGTTAGTATAAAAAAAAGGGGGACAATGGCGCGAATGAGAAATAATTTGGATTAAGAGTGGAAGAATTGAATGATGGGATTGAGATGCTAAGACAGCAGAATGACAGGATGGCTATGAATAGGCAATATGGCTATGAGTATGGAATGTAGGAATAGTTACGCTGAGTGAAATAATAATTTAAGATAAGGAAATGTTAGATAGGAAATTGGTGAGGAATGTGTAAGAGTATAATGTTAAATTGAGAAATAGTATTTACGACGTATTGCTTATATGTTGAAGGGTGTTAAGTTAGTAATAAAAGTGAAATTTTAAAGATATGGTTGTAGTATGATAGAAGTTTAGTTACGCAGGGTAAAAATTTCAAAGGTACATTGTTAAGAGGAAATAAAGCAGTGTAGAAAACGAGCGGATAGGATATTTGAGGTATAGGGAGGATAAATTAGAAGATAATATTGAAGTTCGGAATAATTTACGTTTAGAGAATGGCGCGAACCGTGAAAGAATTATTAAATCATGTAGCATTTAAGAAAATCGTGCAAAAACCTGGTCAAAAAATTAGTCACGTGGAAAAACACATTAAGAGTGTCGTAAATGACTATTTGAAGATTCCTGAATCTCCAGAATTAGACCGAGTTCTCTTAGATAAATTTATAAAATCAATACGGCAGGATATAAGAAAGGAGTTAATGACGATCAGCCGCTAACATTCCAAGAAGCAATTGAAATGGCAAAAGAGATTGAGAATGAGGAGCAAAAATATGACGCGATGATTAATAGCGTGACAATTAGTGAAAAGGTAAAAGATGAAAACTGGACAGGATTAACATTGGAAAACATAAACGCGTCGTATGCGAAACAACAAAAGTTTGAAAATGTAAAGCATAAGCCTAAACAAAGTATTTCCAATTTAGCACGCGAAGTTGAAGAGGTTACTCTTGACTATTTTGGCCGCCAGTATAAGGGACAAAATGATACGGAAAAAATAATGTTATCAAAATTTCTACACGCCGTGAGCGACGACATAAGACTAGAGATAGGCCGATTAAGCATAGAAAATTTTAGAGATGCAGTCACAAAGGCGATGGAAATTACGGGAGAAAAACATACAAATAAAGAGAGGGACGATCAAAAATGTGAATTACAAATTAATAGTGTAGCAAATGATGAAAAAGCGGGAGATATTAAGAGTTTAAAACAGAAAAATTTAGAGGATAAGGGAAACGAAATAAGAATAAATAATGTAACGATTAATGAGGAATTGTCAGAAATAGAAAAATTAAAAACCACAATTCGGCGATTGGAGAGTCAGTTGGCGTTTTTAACAGACAAAGAGCAAGGTCAGGAATTAAAATTGCAAAAATTAATATCTGAAAATACAGAATTACACGGGCGGTTGGTTGCGATGGAGCAAGATATGAACATTAAATTTTGCGAAAATGAACAATTAAAGGCAGAATTAGATTCAATACAAACAGAAAAACAACACAGTCAGGAGTTAGTGTTGCAAAAAATATTATCCAACAATACAGAATTGCAAACACAAATCATCGAAATAAACAAAGTTTGGGTACCCTAATGGGCGACAATAAACATTTAAGGAAAGAAATAGCGGTGACACAAGCAGTTCAACAGATAAAATTGGGTGAGACATGTGAGGGAAATGATAGTTACGGAGAAGATGAGAAAGGTGACAATTTTAAAGAGGGCGCCGTAGTTAATCCATTTAAAGCAAATACGGATATTGAAAATAGACCACAAAAGCGTGCTAAAACGAGGCGGCAATTACGCTAAGATAGTAAAAAAGTCGGATATGGAAAAGCAAGTACAGGATATAAGCCAACAAAATGGGCAGGAAGAGGTTAACGCGGTGTATGTCAATACAGTTGTCGCAGCGATGGATTATGAACAGGCAATTAAGACAGATAAACGAAAAAGCAGGTTAGAGGATAATAGAAATAGGGGTCGAAAAAATTATTATGAGAGAAGGAATATGGAAAATTGGCCGCAAAATCAATACAAGAGAAATAAAAAGAGAAATAACCAAAGTGATATGCAGAGAAATCGCGATTATTGGATAGCGCATGAGAATATTAATACTGGGACACGTAGAAATAATATTATAAATCAACGATACAAGCATGACGAATTCATGGTGGGAGAGATCGTTAGTTTGCGACGATTAAATTCAATCAAGGCATTAAATAAACGATTAAATGGGAATTTTGAAATCATGAGAATATACAATGATAAAAACACATTATTGAGATTTCTAAGATCACCGCACACAATAATTAAAATAAATTTAAATAAGGTAATCAGAACACACTATTAAATAATTAAATACATATAAATAATAATAATAAAAAAAAGAGAAAAACACAATAAAATAAAAAAAAAATAACACACACAAAAAAAAAGACAGGTAGATGGTTGCAAAATTAATAAATAACTATACGATAGACATTGACACTAATAGACATGGTAATTAAGTCATATTGGGAAAAATAGGCACATAAGGAATGCGATTGTGAGTGACAAAATTATAAATTCACCATATAAGAAAGGAAAATTATGAAAGGGTGAGAGATAATTAAGGTGAAAAATAAATAAAGATTACGTAATTATCAAATTGGCAAACAAATATCGACATAGATGGGGTAATGTGGAAATGCGAAATATGATGATTGAAGTTAGATTGAAATACACCTATGCAGGCAGAAATACATAGTAGTTCAATATAATAGAAATGAGAAACAAAGACAATTAACAAATAAAAATAAAAATAAAATAATAAAATAATAATAATAATAATAATAGTAATAATAATACTAATTAATGGCAAAGTATTAGCACGATAACGAGAGAATATTAAGAACATTACCTGAACATTTGATAATCCTATGAACACGTGGCAGATGAAATTAGGGAATAATAATATAATTTCCAGGGACATAATGTGGATGTCGTATAGGGCCTGTCCTGACTTTATTTGGTTTGGACGTGAATTCGTATTTTATTTGTGGTAGTACATTTTATGTTATCAAAAGGGGTAGTTGGGTGCGTTGTGTTTAGGTATTTGGTTGAATAACACTCCAGACTCTGGACATTATTGGCCTACGAACAAATTATAAAATCTTAACCTACAAACTTTCTTTAACAATAACGGAAATCAACTCATTGACGAAAGCAAGTTTTCCTTAACACAAAAATTATAGTTTATTTACAATTTACATATTATCTACAGTTTATTTAAAAAAAATCGTTTATGTTCATATCATCATTCTTTACATTTTATCATTTACCTACTACTTTACGAGGTGCAGGGAGCATACTGAAAAACTACTCATACACAAGTATTTATCTATGACCCTAACTTTCCTTTTCCGCACTCAAGAATTAAATTTTAAATGACCAGGGACTGAATGTATCAAAAATTATATTTCACTCACTCTGTTTCGCAGGGGCTGGATAATCATCGAAACAGCAGGGTTGCGGTTCTCTCCCTCCGAATAGCACGTTCACTTTATTGAATATCAGCTCGCTGTGGTCTGGAAATTGGGGGGTCTTGCTTCACAGGAACGTCACTGCTTCTTCCTTATGCCTTCCGTATTTGGTCTCCGGAATTCGGTGAAGTCTAGCCGCTCTCTTCTGGATCCGGTGCTCGATATTTTCTTGGATCCTGCGAGTAAGGTCCGGGAACTATGTCGACCGGTTGTCCTTCTGCCTCGCAAGTCTGGTCCCCTCCAACTAGGAACGTAGGATCGAGCCAACTCGCCCCGACCAAAAACTCTAACGCTTCTCTCTCTTTACCTTTTGTTACGTCATCTTCTACACGTCGATGGCCCCCCACATCGATCACTTACGCCGCTCTCATATATTCAGTACAAAAGGGCATTCTAATTTTACGTCGCAACCGGCGCCTAACTTGCTATCTTAGTCTACCATCTTCGAGACCTCCCATGTAGACCGCACTTCTACCTCCTATCCGAAATCAATGTAATGAAGCAAGCCTTTGATTTTAAATTCTTTCTACATTTAATTTTCTTCTTCTTAAAATTGAAGGCGCATCATTACATATGCCCCTTCCTCCAAAAGAAAAGTTGATTCGACCATAATAGCAAACAAAAACCTCATATGCTCCCCTTCCTCGCAAAAAGTTTACAAAACATCTAAATAACTATATATATACCAATCATCACAATCACCGTACAATATGGTTATATAATTTGTCTTACCATAGACCATCATAATTTACTTGACAACATCATGATTCTGCACCTAATATTTCTTAAAAATCATAAGGAAACAAACAAAATAACAAAAACACCTTCTTCGGGATACATCCACTGTCTTCCTTCATAGGACCTATACCTCTACATTAGGTAAAAGAAAAAATATTTTCATATGTAAAGTCCTGGAACTGAAAATGTTACTCTCTGAAACCAAAACATGTATTTCACTAATATAAGTTCGTCAGACACTAGTTCATGACAGTCCTGCTCGAAAAAAAACGTCATCTCATGGAATCTAAATTGTTACTTCGTAAATCATCAAAGTTCTTTACAGCATATCGATACAAAGTCCGTCACTCGTTCAGTAAACTTATGACTTTAACACATATCTAAAGGTATCCACGATTGAGTTGAAACACATTTTGAAACGTTCAGTCCCAATACAATATTTACATATCATTTTTACATTTATAACAAAAAACACAATTATTTCTTCCTACAATTTTCATCTTGCCAAAGTATAATTTACCTAGCATTTGTCACTCACTATACTAATTCACAACAAATACTCTTAAAACATATTAACTAATTGATTCTATTTGTATATTTGCCACTTAACATCATATAGCAAAATTTTACACACACAACCTAAAAATTTTATTTTATTTTATTTTATTTTCATCAAATGTATAACTTTTCCAAAACACTTTTCACCAAACTAGATTCGTATCTGTGGTAATTAAATATTCACCACTCACCATCCTATCATTTCATTCTAAAATCATTTATTTTTATTTAAAAAAAAAACACCAACTATTTATATTCCCCATTTTTGCAAAGAGAGACTAAGAATTAAGACGCGGTGAGGTTCAACAGTATTCCGCACCTTCCCCTTACAAACCAAAACTTTAACCACAACTCATTTATCTGTTCAAAACGTATTTTCTCCCACTAGCCGAGTTTTGCACACAAACCAGTTTCCTTTCACTCCAAAATCTGTACTACCTCATTCCCTTGGATGAACACGAAATTTCGTTTCCCGTAACCGCTTTAGGGGGGGGGGGAGACTCACATTTTCGACTAGACCGTAAACCCTGTACTGCTCGTTACTCTATTGTCAACAAAACTCTTTTCTCCTTAGGGAGGGAAGGAAAACGCCTTCAACCTCCAAAATCGTGGACGAATGCACGGTATCTCACAATGAAGCATATCCTTCCTCTCTGGTTAACAAAACCTTCACCTCTCATGCCATTGCGATTTTAGTAAACAAAACTCTCCCACATCTTTACTGACTGCAATACCTAACTCACATATCCTCACCCATAATTCTATAATTATAACTACACGTTTACACATTTGTAAGCAAAATCCTATCTAAACTTTTAACTCCTCAAATTTCTTTTAACCTACGTAAATTTCATGTTCATAGCTCCTAATTCCATAGACAAACTATATTTCAAAGTATTTAATCGCTTACTAACACTTTTCTCAACATTCTCACGCAAAATCACTTAAGTTTACACACCATCATTATTTTCTTAAACTTAAGCTTACTACATACTTTGACTTTCTAAAATTTTTGCCTGTACCCTATCTCCTGCCAAAATTTTATTTTCCATAATCTCACTCTGGGTTTGGTGTGGTCGTCCGACTTAGTTTTTAATCTCGGTCTCGCATCTCTCCATTTAATTGTTTGTCTAACTTTTACCTTACCTCCCATCTTTTTAAACGTTTCAACACCTGTATTACTTTTAGTCATTTCTACGTTACTTGTCTTATCTTTGCTATGCCTCTGGTTTCTTACAACTTGTACTGTTTGAATTTTTATCTTTCTGCTCCTCTCAGCTTTAAAATCGCGAAATTTGGTAATTGAACCCATCAACAACATATAATTATCCTTTATTTTCTGAACATCTATTTTCAAATCCATTCTATCATTTATTGAACCTAATTTGTTGTCTCCACTAATCGTATTTACTGTATTTTGCGCTTCATAACTTTTTATTTCATTTGTTTTACGCAAATCTTTATCCCTTTTATCTTTTAATCGAAAATCAATCTCATTACTAATTCTCTCCGCAGTTTGCAATTTTATTGGTTTCATTTCCACCTCAAATTCGCGATATCCGGTAGTTTTACTCACTTCTTTTTCCCCATTAATCATCATCGCATCAATTTTCCCTGTTTGTATCTTTTGATCACTTATCACCATACCTGTTTGATCTACACTTTTCCCATTTTCCTTCACTGACCCTCTTTGACCTAAATTAACAATTTCATTTTTGGTCTCTACTTTATTTTGTCTTTGATCGCCACTAATTTTACAATTTCGATCTGCTTTCATCCTATTTTCCTTCAATGACTCTATTCGTTGTTTATTATTAAATTCATTTGGGGTATTTTCCGACTCATAATCATTATTTATTTCCGCCGTGTTACGTCCTATCATTATTTGATTCGCCTTCGCGTCTAGTTTAATTTTTGTCACTAAATCAATCGCTTGAGTCGTTTCTTTGTTCACACTCTCACCCTTTCCCTCAAAAATTTTAATTTTCTGCTCCTGACTATTTCTTTCATCCGATTTTATTATCATAGAATTATTCTCTCTGTCCTTTTGATTTGTCTCCGAATTTTTGTCTTTTTGAATTTCAGCCTCAATATTTAGTTTATCACTCTCCACTTCAATATTTAGTTTATAACTCTCCCCCTCAATCATTAGTTTATCATTCTCCATATCAATATTTAGTTTATCACTCTCCACTTCAATATTTAGTTTATAACTCTCCCCCTCAATCATTAGTTTATCATTCTCCATATCAATATTTAGTTTATCACTCTCTACATCAATATTTAGTTTATCACTCTCTATTTCAATATTTAATTTCTTTTCATTTCGCTGCTCCTCGTCTTCAATCGTAACACTCTCTATCACCTGCGATTCCGCACTATCCATATTTTTTCCATAAACCTTCATGAATCTTTTAATTACTAACGAAAACGTCTCATATCCTTCAATCTCTTCTAAAAAGTCCCAGGCTCGTTTCGCCTTTCCTGTTAATCGGTATGCAAAAAACAGAGATTTCGCGCCTTCCGACCAATTCAACCAACTCGCAGTCTGATTAAATTTTTTAATAAAATTTTCAAAATCATCTTCCTTTTCCCCACTAAAACTTGGTATCAACGACTCTAGCGAAATGGTTTCCATACTTATGGCCACTTTATCCCACTTTTCTTAAATACTTCCCTTACCGCTACTTTTACAAACCTCTAATAATTATTGACATAACCATTAAAATTTCTAAATTCTCAAAACACTGACTTCCCCCAAAATACATAATGCATACACAGTTTTAAAATATATAAAAACACAATTCAATTCTAAATTCTACTTGCACACTCTACAATATACTCTAACACTTTCCTTCAAATCAATACTTTTCTCAAGGTGCTACATTAAAATTATAACTCTACTCTATTCAGTACAAAACTTTCAAAGCCACACTCAAATATTATTTAGCTATTAATTTCAAAACAATCAATATATCTCAACCACAATTTCAAATATATAGTCACATATAATATATACTTGCACACTCTTATGTTCCAGAAATTATATTATGCACAATCCTACTAATTACTATTCAAATTATCAAATACTTGTACTTAAATCAATAATTTTCTCAAATTATCATACAAATATCAGTTCTCTACCTATTTTCTTAAAACACTTCTATTTTTCGAAATAACCCTCAAATATTCATCTACTGAATTCAATACAATCAAGCACTTTTAACTAATCAAAACTTTTCATAAAACATTCCTCAATTCAATTAATTATTTCAAAATAACAATCATTATTATCTATCACTAAATTCAATATAAACTTTTATGTCACAAACTAGTTCTAAACAATTCAAACAATTTCTGAAACTTCGTCTTAATTCAACTCAATTACTTTAAATCATATATCAGTAAACACTTCAAACATATATCAGTATCAATTTTTCTTATTTTTATCTAAACCACTTCAAATCAAACTTGTTTCCAAAAATACTCCTCAATATGCAAAATATTAATAAAATGCAATATATTGAAACACATGTACCAAAATCAATCAAATCTTCACAAATTATCACACATAAATCAAACTAGTTATATCATTTAAATTTCTAAACCACTTAAAATATTCAATATAATCAAATGCGTCATAATCTACTATACATCAATTATATGTTTTCATAAAATTCAAATTGTGATTTCATACACTTATTCATATACCTTCAAAATTAAATATGGCAAATACACATTTAAATTTCAAACATCGCGCGCTTTCAAAATAAATTTTAATGCGCGGCTCCCTTCACTTTGACAAACAAAAACAATTTTTATCTCTAAAGTCCCTAACACACCATGAGACTGAGTCACGGTCACCATTTGTCGTATAGGGCCTGTCCTGACTTTATTTGGTTTGGACGTGAATTCGTATTTTATTTGTGGTAGTACATTTTATGTTATCAAAAGGGGTAGTTGGGTGCGTTGTGTTTAGGTATTTGGTTGAATAACACTCCAGACTCTGGACATTATTGGCCTACGAACAAATTATAAAATCTTAACCTACAAACTTTCTTTAACAATAACGGAAATCAACTCATTGACGAAAGCAAGTTTTCCTTAACACAAAAATTATAGTTTATTTACAATTTACATATTATCTACAGTTTATTTAAAAAAAAATCGTTTATGTTCATATCATCATTCTTTACATTTTATCATTTACCTACTACTTTACGAGGTGCAGGGAGCATACTGAAAAACTACTCATACACAAGTATTTATCTATGACCCTAACTTTCCTTTTCCGCACTCAAGAATTAAATTTTAAATGACCAGGGACTGAATGTATCAAAAATTATATTTCACTCACTCTGTTTCGCAGGGGCTGGATAATCATCGAAACAGCAGGGTTGCGGTTCTCTCCCTCCGAATAGCACGTTCACTTTATTGAATATCAGCTCGCTGTGGTCTGGAAATTGGGGGGTCTTGCTTCACAGGAACGTCACTGCTTCTTCCTTATGCCTTCCGTATTTGGTCTCCGGAATTCGGTGAAGTCTAGCCGCTCTCTTCTGGATCCGGTGCTCGATATTTTCTTGGATCCTGCGAGTAAGGTCCGGGAACTATGTCGACCGGTTGTCCTTCTGCCTCGCAAGTCTGGTCCCCTCCAACTAGGAACGTAGGATCGAGCCAACTCGCCCCGACCAAAAACTCTAACGCTTCTCTCTCTTTACCTTTTGTTACGTCATCTTCTACGCCGTCGATGGCCCCCCACATCGATCACTTACGCCGCTCTCATATATTCAGTACAAAAGGGCATTCTAATTTTACGTCGCAACCGGCACCTAACTTGCTATCTTAGTCTACCATCTTCGAGACCTCCCATGTAGACCGCACTTCTACCTCCTATCCGAAATCAATGTAATGAAGCAAGCCTTTGATTTTAAATTCTTTCTACATTTAATTTTCTTCTTCTTAAAATTGAAGGCGCATCATTACAGTGGATAGCCAAACAAATGAGAAATAATAGGGGTGCATTAGGGCACAAAAAAAAATATATTAGGTAATAGAATTTAGAAGTTTCTAATATAAAGAAATTTTATTCAACAGAAAGCACGATTACCATGTGCGAAACGAATAACGCGGAATGAAATTTACCTGTTGCCAAAATTCTTGACAAAGGTGACACAGGTAAAAAAAAACAGTAGCCGGTTAAATCACGGGACTTTGAAAGCAGGTATCACCGGCAAGTGTACGAACAGGTGACGGAAAATACCTGTTCGTGGATAAACGTCTTTGTTAACGGGACCGCGCGTTAAATAAGGCAACCATGCGTTACTATGGTGACAGTTTGGGTCCATTTCTATGGTTACTAGAAAACACATGTACGGTGATGTAAACATGAGAGAGCAGTGAGGGGTGCTAGGCAGTGAAGCTTCGTTTACAGGCATGTGAGAAAAGATAGCGTTGGAATTTCATATACTGTTGCAATTTTGAATTACAGATACTGTTGCAATTTTGAATTACAGATACTGTTCCAATTTTGAATTACAGATACTGTTGTAATTTTGAATTACAGATACTGTTGCAATTATGGTTAAAACTTGAAATATTAATGAATAATGAAATAAATAGCAATAGAATTAAATATGACCGGGATAACGAAAGACTTTTGGCAGTGGTATAAAAGGTATTATTGTGTAATATATTGCATAAATAGAACTCTTATATACAGATATACTGATGTCCGTAAAGAACTTTCAGCAAGACCCAGAGCTAAAAAACAAAACAAACATACACACAAAAAAAAATTACGCTACTGAACATGATAGTAGTTAAAGGAGGTGACTGATACAGATACCATAAATGCCAGTTTGATATAATCACAAAATTTAAATATGTATGCTACCGATATTCGTAGCTACTATATGGCAAAGAGTGTGTGTTTTGTTGTTATTGTAATTTATGTATTATGTTTATGTGTACTCAACGAACAATATTAATGATGAAATATTTGTGTATTGAATTGTAGATGTCATATTATATTAATGAGTAACATAATAGAATCAATCAGGTATCGTTTTTGATTCTATTATGTTACTCTGTATGTTTTGATTTAATGTAATGTTGATGTATTAATAGAAATATGTTAAGATCATATCGGTACGCAATTTTACGCAATACGTGCGGGTCCCATAATAAGAAAAGGGGAGCATCTAAAGGGGAACGAATGAAGGTTAGCAGAAAATTTTATAAGGCAAAGGATGGATAATTTGATAGTTGGAGGATGCAATGAGAACAATATTTTTTTTTCCTCAAAGGGGGGGGAGAAATGTCGTGGGGGTACGACATATGTATAAAAAGAAAAGAAGATAGAAAAGGTGCAAAAAAAAACCAATTAACAAACGGAACGAAAATGGAATAGTAAAATGACGCCAGACGATACGAGAAGAATGTTGTGGGGACACAATATGTTAGGAGTTCAAAAAGGGCAAACAACCCAATTAAATCGAACAGTCGGTGGTGATATGAGAAAATTGGAATGGCAACTGATCAGACAAAAGGGCCGGATGAAGAGAAGAGATTGAAAGGAAACAATTAAGAGTCGAAACAGCGAAGGAAGACGTTGTGATGAAAATGGAATTGTGGACAAAGAGAGGAGGACCCCACACATAGGAGATGTTCTGGGAAAACACATTTCCTAGAAAAATAGGAATGAGTCAAGGACGGGATTGTTCGAGTTTAAAACGCCCCTCACTCTAAATGGTGGAAGGAATGATTAGGGAAGGAACGTGTTAACGAATCAAAAGTGGAAGTATAAAGAAAAAGGTGGAACATGAGAGACGAATGGAAATGTAAAAGGCGGGGCGTTGAGAACATAATAAAAAATAGAAAGAGGAATATCAGATTGATGGTGACTCTGAGAGTTGGCACCCAAAAATAGAGAGTGGTAGCCTCGAAAGAGAGAAGGAAAACGAATATATATGGGAGATTGCGCCCCGACGTAGCGCATCGCTGTAAGCCGGCAACTCAACGATGAAAGGAGCTTCACTGAGCAGCAGAGTCGACATAGATTGCATGAACCCCTCAAGCTAGCATAGAGGATCCGCGGAGCCCAGATTGATTGCCTGAACCCATGCAAGCTACCTATGAGACGATAAGAGGTGAAACGCGGAACCACGACGGAGTGCCTAATCCCCACCAGCAACGAATGGAGAACTGATCCGGCCGTTAAAGTCTGCCTCTTCCTAAGCTATTGAGCGAGTCCGAATAGAGACCCCAACAGTCACCTGAATATGCCAGCCAAAGTTCACTTCTGCAGTCTGCAAAAATGGAGGTAACCTTTTATTAAATATTGCCAAAAGTTCACGAGTTACCCGAGTCTTATATGATAGGCGGAAATTAAGGAATCAGATGATATATTGCGTACCGAACTGATATTAATTTAAATAGATGAAATAATACATTGATATAATGAGAATGTCTGTAAGTTCAAATTAATAAGAATATAATTGAATGTATACTAATATTTGCATTGTGTGAATAAATTAATGTATTGTTTAAAATCAGAGTAATGGTATCATTGCCTACCACTATAACCAATCACGACCCACCCCCAAACAAAGAACTCTACGACAAGTAGGTCCAACAGCAACAAGAGTTAGAAACGAAGAGCGAGAAACGTCTTCTGTTCATGCAATATTAAATGGGTGTTTTGCGATATTGACGCCAGAGGACCTAAACAATTTTTAATTGGGCGACTTCAGATTCGCGGAGTTCACGTGTCCACTTAAGTTTCCAGGGGACTGATAGATCCCGCGCTTGTTAGAGTTGTGAACTGTTGACCTGGGCGTAGGATAAGTGGCCATAAAGTTCTTGCAAAGTGGGGTTTTTGACGTTATACAAGGCATAAATTCAGAGTGTTTCGAGGGCTCTTCAAGAATTTTGACTCTATACTGACATTCGGAATCTCATAAACTTCGAACACTCATATCTGGGGATGTTATTGAGTTCAGATACTTCACATGCCTGCTTAATGATCTGCAGGGCTAATATAAATTATACTTACTTTACTTTTAGGTTGCAATTTTTGGAAAAGGGTCGTGCTTTATTAACAAGAGAATATGCTTTAAAGTAAAGTAATTTAGGAAGATGCGTTTTCTTGTTACATATATATATATATATATATATACACTCATGGACAAAAAAATTACCGCACCAAGAAATAATTGCTGGATCGTAACGAAACTTGTAATGAAGGTACATGTTGGGGAGATATGCAAATGATTAGAAATGCGTGATTGCGCATTACGTATAGCCGGTAGAAGGCGTTCAACATCGTACTCTGTGGAGTATAAAGCAGGTAACCAAAGCTTGTTTGAGTGTGCTGAATCATTTACAAAGGAAGAGCTGAGATAGACATGCCATTACGCCGTGTTCGAAGACAATATAAGCAGTTGTCGCAGTTTGAGAGGGGGAGAATCGTCGGGATGATGGAAGCTGGGTTGTCAGATAGGCGAGTAGCTCGTCAATTAGGCCGCTCTGATTGTGTTGTGAGGAGGTGTTGGGACCAGTGGACCCGAGAGATGTCATGTACACGAAGACCAGGCTCAGGACGCCCTCGACAGACCAGTCGTCGAGAAGACCGCCACATCGTAAGAAATGCACGCGTACAGCCAACTGCTTCATCGGCCGCCATCCAGGCACAGGTAGCACCTTCACTAGGGGCCTCTGTGTCTTCTCGAACCATACGAAGGCTCCTGGCTGAAGGACAGTTGGTATCGCGGCGCCCATTACGTGTGCTGCTCTTGACGCCCACCCATCGACGCCTCCGTTTGGAGTTTTGCCGCGCAGGAGTAAACTGGACTGCAGCGGAATGGAAACAGGTCGTCTTTAGCGACGAATCCAGACTCAATCTCGGCAGTGATGACAATCGTGTTCGTGTGTGGAGAGCCCGTGGTGAACGCTTCAATCTTGCCTTTGCTGTACAGCGACACATCGCTCCCACAGCTGGTGTGATGGTATGAGGTGCTATTGCCTACAATACACGGTCGCCCCTAGTATTGTTCAGTGGCACCATGACAGCCCAGCGGTATGTTCATGAATTCCTGCAACCACATGTGTTGCCACTCATGCAACGGCTTCCAGGAGCCATTTTTGATCAAGACAATGCTCGGCCTCATACGGCAAGGGTGTCACAAGACTCTCTCCGCACTGTTACTACCCTTCCTTGGCCTGCCCGATCCCCAGATTTGTCTCCAATCGAGCATATCTGGGATCATTTGGGACGACGAGTTGGGCATCCCACGAGTTTGAACGAACTAGAGGCAAAGTTACAGCAAATATGGAACGAAATGTCTCAAGACATAATACAGAACTTGTATGACTCAATGCCCGATCGTATCGCATCGTGCATTCGCGCTAGAGGGGGTCCAACGGAGTATTAAATCCTCCGTTCTTTTGCCTTTTTATCTGAAATAAATTATCCTTTTTCATTGATTTTCTTATCATTTACTTATATCAAAGTAGTCATTACGTATGTAAAGTTTCGTTTCATTTTGACGACTCCTTCTTGGTGCGCTAATTTTTTTGTCTTTGAGTGTATTTCTCGACGGGTCGACTCAGCCTTTCATCCCTTGAGTGGATCGATAAAATGAGGACCAAGCATGCTAGGGAACTAAACTCTGGGAGTCCCACGTTAGGTTGACCACCTGACTGGACACCCCAAGCTCCAAGGTCAAGAAAGCGGAGATGGGTACCGCCAGTCCTGGTCCATTTCGGACTGTTACGCCATGAGTTTGTGTGTGTGTGTGTGTGTGTGTGTGTAAGTAAGTAATATATTAAATATTATGCCCTCCATTCTAGCATTTAAAATCCCTTTCCTAAATCCAATCCCCAGTAACATTACTTTATCACTACAAAACCCTTCGCAACAGAACTTCCCATGAATCGCATGCCTTTGAATTTCTACACGTGTATACTCCTGGAGAAAGGAGTGGGTTCGCATCGTGATCCCCAATATTTGTTGGCCCTACAAAATAATAGCCACATGTTTTTTCGCCCTCTTGCGCGTAAGGTTGAAAGGTGATATAGGCTTCCGAGCCGCCTTCTGAAATGGACTGATGTACTTTTGTCGCTCTAATAAACAATTCGGCCAGACTGCATAACAATTTTATTCCTTTCAGGCTGAGTCTACCTACAGCCATGTAAATATGCACTAGTTTCCCTTTCAGATTATAATTTAAGGATGTAATGGATATAATATAATGTAAGGATGTAATATATTACATACAAGCACACACACACACACACACACATATATATATATATATATATATATATATATATATATATATATATATATATATATATATATATATATATATATATATATATATATATATATATATAAACTGTTACGATAGAAGTTGACTAACCAATGTCGTAAAATTTTAACCTTTTATTCGCAGAGTCTAATAGAAATATCCGTTTATCAGGAGCTCATTTCATGTGACCTTCCTTGCCAAAGTGTGTTCAGGAATAGTGATCGCCGCGTTGAAATGTGTCTGCCAGAAAACGGAGATCACTGCCTACACCGGATGTTTATGCAGTCCATTACAGATAACGTCAAAGCCTGTAATGTATTTTTTTTGGTTAAGATTGCTTTATTCTATACAGGTCTTTTGCAGAACATTCGGGAACTGTTTTGAATACATCACGCCGAATATCAACTGCTGTTGTATGTAAGGACAATCTGTTGTAAGGACAATGCTGTTGTATGTAAGGAAATCTCAACTGTTTTAATGATTTCTTTGAACAGAAACTCGTAATCACTATTAATTTTATAAGTGTTTCCATTATTAATAATCCAGATATATCATACTCTGTTAAAGTAAGTAAGTAATCGATAAACGATATCATTGGATATCCCAGCGCTTTAGAGTTGCAATTATTTTGTATATCAAAATAAGGCCTTGTTCATATTGCTTCTGGAGAAGAGCGTCAGCGATAAAATAACTAAACAATCACAAAGTGCAACAACTTCCACTACAGCACTAGTGTTAACACTCTCATAATTCCAGCTATAGTGATTGAATTCCCGGATCCTGAACCCTGAATCTATTGCCTCTTTACTAACCAATCACTTTTTTCCCTTTCTCTCTCCGTTGCCAACTGGTTCTCCGCTTACACAGTCAGCCAAACCCTGTTCACAATCCCAAGTTCTGACCGCTTCATTTCTTCGGTGAAATAAAACTCGAGGATCCTTAGCCATCCAATGATCTCACTCTATTTCTCTTTTTGTTGCATACTAGTTCCCCGCTTTCCCAATCTGAGAATCCTGCGTTAGGGGGCTTGGCCCAGGGAAGACAGCCAAACCCAAACTTCTGTTGGTATGTTGGAGTTCAACGTGATGATCACGTGATACATCAAACCAATGACAGGTGGTGTCAATAATATCGGGCCCGATGAAAGAGCGCAACTCAACACTCGCTGTTTGAACAAGGGCTACGTTTCCTAATTGCTTGCGAAAAGAATATGGATTTTTTTTCTTATTTTATAAACACTTGTCAGCAGACATACTCTGAAATATACATATCGATTTTAGTGATCTTAGCATGCTTCTGTTACAGAAGCTGCATTTAAGTAAGGACCCAATATTGCTCCTTAAGAGGGAATTGTACACGAACATTGAAGTTTTATTCGGGATTCGAACTCAAACTTAGAGCGGGGAATTTCCCGACGTTAACCACTGTGACATGTGGGTGGTGGGCTGTAAATTAAGCTTTCATACTTCTAAATACCGATAATGTTTTTAAAAAAAGCAAAAAATTATCATAAAATTTAGTTTTATCAAAAATGACTGACATTCGTTCTTAATTATTCAACTATAAATTGTCGTAAACTTTGAAATTATCCATACCTTTCCTTTCACGAATGTAAAGTTAAATAAATATTTTATTGCGTCTTCATTATCAATTCTGTTTTCCCCACGAACGAAAGGACGTGTATGTTATCGCAAACAGACAGAAGTCATCTATTTTAGGATTTTAAATTTTTAATTTAAAGGTGTAGGTAGTGAATTCGTTGTTAGAACTGCATTCGAAGTACAAACAACTTGTCATTTAAGAAACATCTCTCGCGAACGTACAGACGAAGGTCTTCCATTCCCAATTTTCTATTTTCTAAATGGATGTATTTTGTAAAGGAATCGCTATAAATAAAAATTCAGCTTCCAGTATTCGGTCCCACGAGTGTCGTGCTAGAGTTTAAGTTGGGATGTCCAATCAATCAAAATTTCATGATTTACTTCTGAAGCAGGTTTATTCTTATCCTGAGTAAATTCCTTAAATATGCAAACATGCTGATTTTGAGACAGAATACATGTATCAATAATTGTAAAAATGTATCAATACATAATCATAAAGTCTCTGCACCGTTGACAAATTGTTTAAAATAGTTAAGTACTTTAGCATGTGTAGCTGGAGTGTAAAATTTCTTGCCCGCTCCTTTATGTTGAACTAATTGTGCTGTTCAAAAAAATTAATTTCCTACTTTTTACTATGTTTTTATTAACTTACTTTCTTGTGTGTTTGTGTGTATGTTTCTCTAGTACAAATCTTGCAATCGATTTTTAACTAACTTCCCGACTAGCTAGACATTTGAAACTTTTAGAATTTCTCAGAACACGATGACAATGCATTTTATTAATACTTTCAGCCATCTTTAAGCAGAATTAAATTAATTTTCAGTAATTTTTAGTTAATTTTGTTTTGTAGACTGGTGCAACCATCTATTGGCCGGAAAGGGAACTAGTCAAATGCAACGAGTCAAACAAGTCAACTGCAAGTTAACTTCCAATTAACTTCATTTTCTTTCAAGTTTATGGGATAATTCATCAAAAAAATTTAAAAAAGTATTTATTAATACATAGAATTGTCAAGTTTATATGATTCAACAGAAAATTTAAAAACATGGTATATAAAAAGATCTTTTTATCTTGCAATTATTCTCTATTCCATTTAGCTCGGAACCTGTTGAAAGATTAATTTTTAATTATGAACCTTATGAATGATTTTAGTTCGATTGGATCGTAATGTATAATGTATATGATTCAACAGAAAATTTAAAAACATGGTATATAAAAATCTTTTTATCTTGTAATTATTAGCTTCTGTCTGTTCATTCACTTGTCTGGTTGGTTACAAATATTTGCTGAATTTTTAACTTTTTCCAGGACATAGAAAATAATATAAAAAAGCTAAAAATAACAAATATTTTCATTTAGACAATATTTTTGAAAAAAAAATTCCACTTAAGTAAATCCAGAACCATTTAGTGTAAAACGTTACACAAATTTGCATCACTCATTTATTTCCTATTGCTTCAATCATAATAACTGCATAGAATGGAAGTTTAATAGTGGCAACTGTTGTTATGTACAAATTATACAGAAGAGACACAGGGGTGAAAATTTTACACCCCTTCAAAGTAGCAACCAGCATTGTCTAGCGCCCGTTGCTAACGTCCTGGAAGGCAGGATGACGTTCTCAGCAACTGAATTGTTGATCCTACGAATGGAGCGGTCTACCGCCTGCAGAATCTCTGTTGGAATCCACGGAACGGTTCCTTCATCTTGGAGGTGACATCATGGTCACAGGGACTTAAGTCCGGGGAATATGGGGGATGGTAGAGCACTTCCCAGCCCCAGAGAGCAAACACATCAGCCACAGTGTGCGCACAAGCATTTTACCTCACGCAACAAATTATTTCGTGCAATAGACCGGTGAGTAAAACAAGGCTGTGTTCAAACTGTCACCGTGCAGGCTTGTGATGTTTGTGGGGAGAGCTCATTTTCTCTGAGGTAAGGCAGGTATGTGACGTACGTGTGGTATAAGCTGCTTCCTTAAGCTCTACTGCGTGGGGGGGGGGGTCTACAACAGCGTTGCCAGTGTTAAAGTTCCATCCCTCGTATTATTTCACATTTTACCATAGGACAATAGGAACATGTGATTATCTGTGTTACCTAGGCCATCGCCTTCTAACACAGATATTTCAGGAGGTTGACAACGGAGAGCGAAAGTTCCACCGAAATGAGAGAAGGAATGTTCGTTGTTTAATGTCTTCCGAAGCGTAAATTGCAACACAAAAGTGAAGCACAGAGTTTTATGGTCAGAGCTTTGGAGGGTGAAATGTAGAATTCTCAATGGACGCACATTTTACAAATATAAATAAATAATTCAAGAGATCTTTTGGCTAAATAATATTGGTACAATGTACATTGTAAATTAAAATAATATTTACACTACAAACGCAACTATGTCAGACGGACGTCGGATTACGGAAGTTATCCGTCGATCTCATGTTCTAGACCCCGGCTGTCGGGCCGACGCCAGTTGCGGAGGCTACCACTGCACTAAAGGATTCGTCATCGGACCGACCTCGCATTTCGTCACTGGAACGACTACTACAGAACACAGCAGTGTTGGGTGATTTCGAATGCCACAAAATATGATTTTTTTCTAAATAAATCTGTAAACCTAGAAAAAGTTTATCAAACAATCACAATACAATATAAAAACAGTAAAACCTCGATTATCCGGACTGACTGGGACCATAGATAATCCGAACAATCGATAATCTGGATAATCCTGGTAATATGGGTAATAAGCAAAACAGAATCCTTAACTAGGCAGATTTACTATGTATTACGATAAAGACGTATGTTTCGTAACAAAATTACATAGTATTGTTTACAAGACAATAAATACATTTATATATATATATATATATATATATATATATATATACAGTGGAATCTCAATCGACCTTTCTCCGAGTCATCGTTTCCCCGTATGTGACGTTTATTTCACCTAGTCCCGACGATCATATTGCTTTGCTATGTGCCCACATATGTCGTTTTCCCGAATTTATCATTCATATATATATTAATATATATATATATATATATATATATATATATATATATATATATATTTATTTATTTATTTATTTATTTATATACTGTGCATTGAATCGAACTAAACAGCGAATATTTCGCGTACTTATAGTTAAGTTTTTGCTATTAAAGTTAAAAATAACTATCTAATATGAACAAAAAATAAAATAAAAAAAACGTCTGCAAATTTGATCTGGAATAACGAGGTCCGGATAAACGAGGTTTTACTGTATTATATTAAACTCATAAAAGATTTCAATAATGGGTAATGTGCATAATCTCGTATCTCATTATTTACCCTGACTTTCTACTTATAAAAAAATATTACCTATATATATATATATATATATATATATAATATATACGGTGATCAATGTATACAATTGATTTAAAAAAATATATTTATAAAAAAATCGCAAGGGATATTTTTATAGACAAAATATTCCTAAAACTGAGCTATATTAACTGTAAACAATATAGTACAGTTAATATAGTACAGTTTGAGGAACATAATATTTTTTATTCTATTTTAATATTTTTTTGGATAATACCCAATCGTCTGCTGCATTAGCAAGAAAAATTTTTTTGGGGGCTATTTAGTTGTTATGCACGTGACACTAAATTTATTTAAAGTACCAGAAAAAGAAATCACTTGATCAGCATTTAATAAATCAAATTCTGAAAATGAATCTTTTAAAATTCACCAAAAAACGGACAGTAGAGATAATGGTTCGAAAAAGATCTCATGTTAAAGGAATTTTTATGATCCTTCCTGTGATACAGTGGACGCTTGTTAATTCGAACTAGGCGAATTCAAACATTCGGTGAATTCGAACTAATCCAAATGTCCCAAAAATCTTGTATTGGAATTAATGTTAAAAATATCTCATTAATTCGAACTAAATTCTCATCACTTCGGTGAATTCGAACTAAAAATTTGACAAAAAAAATCCTCTTTCCTCGTTTAACGGAGAAAATGCACGCTGTATTTATTATTTTTTGTGTAAAAATCATCTGTATTTCTTTTCCTTGTAAAGAGGCACATGACTGCATTCCTAGGCTTTTGCATTTCCGCTAAATGTTAGTACCTATTGTTCTCCTTATCAGTGCTACCTTCTTAGCAGTGCTTAACGGACAAAGGGATTTTCCGTTATTTTTATCAATTTTCTTAGAATTTAAGAAAAACCAGTCTTTACTACAGATTCTAGTGAACTGCGACAGTTATGCCTGCAGAGCAGACAAGTTAATGTGGTTTAGTTTTTCTAACTCAGTGTGTGGTGTGAACGTGTAAAAATTCAGGATATCTACATGTGGAGAGTACAAAACTCTAACTTTGGAGACAAAGATAGAAATTTTAAAGAAAGTAGAGAATGGCGAATGTTAAAGAAAGTGAGCAGATGACTATGGAATTAAAAAAATACCTTGTCAACTTATTTGAAAAACAGAGTCAATTTTAGATTCATGCGAAAAATCAAATTTTGTTAGATGAAGGAAATGCATGAGAAACGTGTCCCAAGAAGATCTGGAAAAAGATCTACTGCTATGGTTCCAGGATGTTAGATTTCGAAATTTCCGATAAATGGTTCCCTAGTGCAGACGGAAGCTGATGAATTGGCAAGTCGAAAGGATATTGAAGATTTTAAATGCAGTGATGGATGTCTTTCGCGATTTAAGTCAAGGCACAATATTTCTTATCAAACTGTATGTGGCCAAAGCTCTGATGTAAACGAAGACGTATGCACTAATTCGGTACGAAACTGCCAGGGCTTTTGTCCAGTTACCTGCCGAAATATATTTTTAATATACACGAAACTACATTTTTTTAAAAAACTCTTATCAAACAAGACATTACATTTTAAGGGAGATGCTTGCATAGGAGGTAAAAGCAGTAAAGAGGGGATAACAGCTTTAGTTTGTGATAATATGGATGGAAGCGAAAAGCTTAAATTATTAATGAATGGAAAGTCTAAGAATCCATGAAGTCTTAAAGGAATTAAAACACTGCCAGTTGGTTATGTATCCAATGCAAAAGCATGAATGACACAAGACATCTTTAGTAACTGGTTAAAAGGAATAGATAAGCATTTTTCGAGGCAAAAGCGTAAAATTCTCTTATTTGTGGATAACGCAACCTGGTACAATAACCCTCATAACATTAAAGTTTGCTTTCTACTGCATATATTTTGCTTCATTTTATGATTAAGTTAAGTCTGTATTGCTTTTAAATATGTATAATTTTAGATAACATAGTATAATATATTTTCTAGAGTAATACATACTAGGAGATTCTTCTTCAGTGATACCCTTTTAAAGTTATATATTTTCTCTTAACATCGAATAATTTGAACTTCGGATAATTCGAACTATTTTCTGAGAACCTTTGAGTTCGAAATAACTAGCGTCTACTGTATAAATTTTATAACCATCATATTATTATTTTAAATGCAAAATTAAAAAAAGTTACTAAAACATCTTAAAAATTAAATTTTAAAAAAATCTAAACAGCATTTTTTCAAAAATCTTTCTTAGTGCACCCCTACACTATAAGAAGAATTGCCATGCAAAATTTCAGCCTTTTAGGCTCTGCGGTTTGGTCTGTACGTTGTATGTCAGTTACGCAACTGTTTTATATATATATATTAGTAACTTTTTACGTAACCACCTTCACCGCAAGATTCCCACTGGCTAGTGGTAAAATTAGAATGCTTTGTAAATATGCTTAGTAAACTATTATTTTGTGCAGTCTTTTCTCCGTTAGATTTTTAAACCCATTCAGGGATGGAAAGGAAACAATATTTTTTTAGAGAACAGCAAATATTTATTATTAAACAACACCATTCCTGAAAACACTAGACAGGAATAATTTTTCCCCCGAAAATCGTTTTAAAAACAACATACTTCGCGATGGAAATATTTGAACAATTTTTACAGCGAGCAATTGTGTACTCAACCATATCTCGTCTAGCAATGGGAACGTATCGCAATTGCGAGAAAAAATCATTCCGGTAGGAAAATGCACGGGGATCTCTTGAACACGTTTTCCCACAATCTAAACGAAACACTTTCTGATATTCCTGAAAGGCGTGTCTGACATTTCTTTTACAACCAGAACAAATTACGCATGCATGGACATTTCAAAGAACCGCTGAAAATATCTGACAAAGGATAGTAAAAGCTATTCAGAAGTCATGGCGCAACGAAAATCCGTTTGAACGTAGTTTGGTGTTTTCTACTTAGCGGTTTTATTTGTGGGAGGCTTTAAGCTAGAAATAATGCTTTGAAAGTTTTAATAAAATTCTTCTAAACTGCGATTGTACTCTTGTATATAGAAAATATTTTTTATTAATTCTCTATGATTTATATATATATATATATATATATACAGTGGAATCTCGATCGATCGTTTTCGGATCCATCGTTTTTCCGTATGTGTCGTTCATTTTATCCAGTCCCAACGATCATATTGCTTTGTTATGTTTCCGCATCTATCGTTTTTCCCGCATTTATCGTTCATTTCAGTCGGTCCCTTGAAAAACGATAGATCGAGATTCCACTGTATATATATATATATATATATATATATATATATATATATATATATATATATATATATATATATATATATATATATATATATATATATATATATATATATATATATATATACAGTTCCGTAACTAACTGACTGGCTGACAGGTAACTTACAGACCAAACCTCTGGACCTAAAGGGCTGACATTTTGCATGGCGATTCTTCTTATAGTGTAGGGGTGCACTAAGAAAGATTTTTGAAAATTTCGTCATGGATTTTTTAAAATTAAATTGGCTATTTCAGGTATCAATTTCTAAATTATTTGCATTGAGCTATATCTGTTGTACGATAGTAAAGTAAACCCTACTACATTTTTTTAAGGTTACTCGCAAATAAAGAAAATATAAATAATTAACTGAGCCTTCAAATGGGAATTTGGGAAATACCCGAGTATTTAAAAGTAATCACATTGATGCATAAGATAAAAATTAAGAAATGTGCAGATATAAAACGTTTACGCGTGCATCAGTTCATTTGTTGCAGGTTAACTGCCACGTAACCTACGGCAATCGAGGTGATGCGGAAATAACTATGACATCCTGAAAGACATTAAGGAATTTCGTTGATGAGATGTTAGTTAGGTCTCTCTCCTGATTACGCTCTTTAATTGAATGTCCCGGTACATAAAATGGAAATAGATCTACTTACAGGAGGGAATTGTGTGTTTGGGGGTAATTTTGCATCGTTTAATAGATTTCTATTAAACTTACATCCCTCGTTTAGGTGATACAGAGTTTTTCTTTTGTTTTCAATTCAGGTTTAATGGCATTTACTCTAATAAAACACTATCCATTATTTCGTAAGAATACCCTTGGAAAAACTGGTTTCAATTAGGCTGCAAGTGTAACAAAATATCATTTTATAACTGATTTTAACATACGGCACTAAATTGAGAAAACAATATATCAAATAAACACGATAAAAGTAATGTTTACAATGTAGTATAGATAAAACATAAAGGTTTTTATTTGCTTTTTCATTTTTCATGTCAAAAATAACGGAAAACAATTTGAATGTATAAAATTTTACAATAAAAACTTTAAAATACTCTATTTAAAGTTTTAAATTCGCACAAACGTGTTATTCCTCAATTTTTTGTTTTTAACGTAGGATTAGGGTCCTGGATAACGGTCCTCCGGAAAGCAAAATTTCAGATGTTCTGTGTCGGGAGTTATAATTTTGGAAGCGCGCCAAACTCAGTCTGTATCGCCTGGGCAAGCAGTAAACGGTTACATAGAAAAGTACCAAAATGCGTTAAAATTTTGACATACATATATGTATATATATACATACGTACATATATATATATATATATATATATATATATATATATATATATAACACATACATACATTTATATACACAAAAGAGGTAAGCAATGATAAGTAATCAATCCCACGTTAATTATCCGTGGTAGTTTCGTTAGAATATTCTACCTGAATTATTTTTTATTATTAGTCATGTCAAAAATCACGAAAAATAATTGAATTATATAAAAAAATGTACAATACAAACTTTAAAATACTCGGCCTAAAGTCTTAAATTCGCATAAACGTGTTATTCATCAATTTTTTTTCTTCCTCTACGGAATGTCGCGAAGGAATTGCTATATCACTTGGGTTTTATTATTTCCTGCTTTAAACGTCGACAATGCATTAAATACTGTGTTCCTTTATTTCGTCCTCTATCAAACGTCGTCAATTGCCATATTACTGTTTGTAGGTGAAATTTTTGAGTAATTACAAAAGGTAAAAACTCAGATCTTGGCAGTTATAACCGTATCTTCTCACGCCAGTCAACGACCTAACGGCTTTGGCATGACTTTTTTAGCATTGAATTTAAACACAATATGAGGTTTTAGACCTGCCATAGGATATACTAGCTGAAAACCCGCACTTCGTTACGGAGTACATTCAAATTAAATACAATGGTCAATCTATGCAATTAATGCCAAAAATAAATAAATAAATAAATAAATATATATATATATATATATATATATATATATATATATATATATATTTATAATAATTACTACGATCAATGTATGCAATTGATGTAAAATAAAAAAATATGTATTTGTAAAAAAATCGGAAGGGATATTTTATGAGACAAAATAATGTAGAAGAAAATATTCAAATTAAATCTCTTAGAACATAGTAAAGAATATAGTATAGTTAATATACTACAGTTTGAGGAACATATCTTTTACTGTATTTTAATGATTTTTGGATAATGTCCAATCGTCTGCAGCATTAGCAAGAAAAAAAAAATTTCTATTTCGTTGCTATGAACGTGACGATAAATTAATTTAAAGTAGCAGAAAAAGAAATCACGTGATCAGCACTTAATAAATTAAATTCTGAAAATTAATCTTTAAAAATTCACCAAAAACCAAAAAATGGAGGTAAAGATTCGAAAAAGATTTCATTTTAAAGGTATTTTTAGGATCTTTCTCTTGATATAAATTTTAGAACCCTAAAATTATTATCTTAAATGCAAACTTTAAAAAAAATTACTAAAGCAGCTTAAAAATTTAATTTTAAAAAATCTAAGAAGACTTTTTCAAAAATCTTTCTTAGTGGACCCCTACACCATGATTCGCCATGCAAAATTTCAGCCCTTTAGGTGCAGCGGTTTGGTCTGTGCGTTGTATGTCAGTCAGTCAGTCAGTTAGTCAGTTACGGAACTGTATTATATATATAGATGAGTTGATATGAGTTTGTGGTTGAATAGGCTTAAAATTAACTAGTTTTCTGTATATGCTTTGCTATCATTTAACACTATCCATTTAAAGGAAATGTCATCAGTTAGAAGTGCCACTTATGCTGGTGGGCATATCTACAGCGCAGTTTTGATTGCTACTTCATCAAACACGAAGTTAATATCAGCAACTATGAGGGCATCACGCTTTCGATATTTAATCGGTATTATAAATGTCACTCTTGTTTTCTACAAACCGTCGTTAACTTGGAATACCAAATTTGATACCATGAGAAGAAACGTCTAAAACTCGGTTCGCCACTTGTCTAGGGAAAAAGTCCACACCAGCAGGTCCAAATGCAGCATATGATGCTATGGACATTACTTCAGCAACTTAGAGAGCTATTTGACTGGACCAATATCTATTTTGGGAATTTAGAATGTCACTTGTGTAAACAATAAATGCCATGTCTGTAACACATACTGTCCTATTTAGCAGTTGTGCAGCTGATTTGCTAGGAAGGAATTGCAGACAGTGTAGATTGCGACTTATACTGGTATGAAGATAATTTTAACGTAGGATTACTTTCCTCCATAACGGTACTTCGGAAATCAAAATTTCAGACGCTGAACCCTTCTGATCCTCCGTCCTGGTAAGTTATAATTTTGGAAGTGTGCCAAACGTAGTCTGTATCGCTTGAACAAGCAGTAAACAGTTAAGCAGAAAATTACCAAAATGCGTCAAATTTTTGACATACATATATGTATATATATACACATACTTACATGTATATAGATACATATATACATAACTCATACATACATATATACATACAAAAGAGGTAAGCAACGGTAAGTAATCCTACGTTAATAACCCGCGGTAGTTTCGTTAGACGAGACTACCTGACATTTTTCTTTATCTATTTTAACGTAGGATTACGTTCCTCCATAACGGTCCTCTGGAAAGGCAAATTTCAGACGCTAAAATTGTCTGTCCGTCCGTCCTTGCGAGTTATAATTTTGACAGAGGGCAAACCCAGTCTATCGCTTGGACAAGTTAAACAGAAAAGTACCATGATGCGTCAAAATTTTGACATACATATATGTATACATACGTACATATATATAAGAGATACGTAGATACATATACACATACATAAGAGGTAAGCAACGATAACTAATCCTACGTTAATAACCCGCGCTGAAATTTGTTTTCGTAATTTTACAGCTGGTCATTACCGATTGAAAATGTAAAAATTCACCATTTTTTTTTTGCTCTATTAAAAGATTGTACTATAAAAAATTTACAGTTTACTGAATTATAGATACGCTTGAATGAATTAGTAATTTTATGCTAAGCACTTTCAATGCATGATAAAAATAACATTACTTCAAAAGAGAGACTTCAAGTAACATTTCCTGATTCACTACAATGTCTGGCCGCCCATTTGCATGCATTTATATGGTAATGAAAAATCACGCAAATTAAAAAACGTGACGGGAATTATCGAAAAAGTCATCCCTAGAGAGATAAATATGCATGTAAAGGTTTGTCAAGTAAAGAAAAAAAAACCTATATATTGAGATAGTATTCCTATAAATCCCATCACGTTCTACATTTCCGGGCAAAAAGTAACATATGTATTGACTTCAATGTTCTTGAAAAGAACTGGGAAACTTTTATGAAGGAAATGAACGAGGGCCATACAAAAATGGCGTCACACAATGAAAGCCTTTCAGAACAGTGGAGAATGTCGAATATTTTCAATGAGTATTTTTCTTTTTACCAGTTCGGGGAACGAAATAAGTCTTTTTGGTGAAATCTGGAATCATAATCTGGAAGTGTTTTTTATTGCGTATTCTTAGAAAAGAGAAATGGAAATGCTAAATAGCGTTCGAAGATATTTACGCAAGCGAAATGTTCAAGTGAAAACCACTTTTATCTAGTGTTAGATAAAATGGACTACCGTAATTAGTATTTTTTAAAATTATTTAATATTTGTTTGGAAATTAGTTACTCAGCTTGTGATAATTCCTCATAACCATGGTCAAAGTAACCAGGTAATGGCCAATTGGCTAGGGCGCTGGCATTTGGTTCATATTCTGTTGTTTCGAATCCCACTGCTGGCATGGCTGTTTGTAGTCGTTCGGAATCGGCTTTAAACTGTAGGTCCCGGTTTATGTATCCCTCGTGTAGCAAAAAGTTGACTGTAGCGATCCAAACCAAACCATATGATCAAAGGCTAAAATTATTGAATGTGTTTTGCGTTATATAAATTATTAGTATATTAAAATCCGTTTAATAATGTTTTTAAAATGTTACAAATTTTAAAAGTGAAATTTCTTGTGCTGGAATTGTATTTATAAGTAATTTTTTTAAGCGATAGAATCGAATTTTTCGTTTTGAATGAATACACTCAGCATCTGAGTAAGCATTTTTTTGATAGCCGTTTTTTTAAAAATTTAAAATACAAATAACCGCATCAAATATTATGCAAATAACAGCTGTATCGCATTTATAGAGGTATTCATTTAACACTTTGTTGACGGTATGCTGTGAAAGGCATATAGCCTGAATTATCACATATTGTTTTCATTCATTTAATAATAAAAAAAAATAGTGAAGCTTTCAAAACTATGTACATTTCAAACGAATTTAAACCGCTTGATAAGTGTTCTTCTTTCTACAAGCTTAGAGAAGAAATCACTGTCATTTTCATCACTTACGATATTTCAAAATCACTTTGTATATCTGCCGACGCGTCTGCTAAAGTGTCCGTGCTTAAATCTAAACACTGATCTTCCATTTTTCACTGTATCGCCATTACTAAGTGGACAAGAATTCATTTTGTATCATAACAAGAATTCCTCATTGTGTTTGTGTTTATTGACTTGTCATTGCAGTTTCCATGTCCATGGCAGTTTCTGACACGATATTGCATGAAGTGCCAAATGGCGTGAATTACCGTCTGCAGTCGCCAACAGTTGGAAAGTGAAAGATGGCAATTCACGTCTCCCGTCGCCAACAGTTGGAATATGAAAGGTGTCAATTCTTGTCTCCCGTCGTCAAATCTTAACATGGGCCTGAGATATACAATTATCAAAAATTACTTTTCTAGCTTAAGGGGACTCGGTACCCTTTGAAGGAATATTTTTGCAGAAGTATATTTACCTATTGTATACACATATTATTATAGGTAACTAGCTGAATACCCGTGCTTCGCTACGGGGTACATTTTAGGATAATTACAATAAAAAAGTTGTGAAATTGCTTTTTAGAGGATTTTCTTATAAACAATATATTTTGTTTCTTCATTGGGCGGAAGTAATATTACCAGGCTCGTCTGCGAACTTACGCGTGAGCAAGCTACGTAAAACTGACCGTGCGAGAAACAATTTTCTCGTAAATGTACGCCAGCACTGTTGTGAAGCCGAGAATTACGACTCCAAAATGGGAAGCCGTATCGGAACAAGTGGTAGCAAATTAGCGAATAGTTAAGCCAGTCAAAAAGGTGAAACATGAAATGCGTTGTGTACTAAATTAAGTTACAGAATTAACTTCAAGTAACTAAGCGACATGAAGGATAACCCAGATAGGTTGTCTCAGGTAACATAGATTAAGTAGAATATTTACTTTAGGTTAACAGCACTTAGCTTAGCAAGAAAATACTTAACCCTACATATAGCCTGACCCACGTGCTAAGCATATTACAATACTCAAATTATTCATACCTAGGAAACAATATCTACTACAGTAAATTAAATTACAGACAAGGGGTTTAAGGAGCAAATAAGAAAATTTATTTTAATTAAACATAATGAAAAAGGGAATACTTAATTGTATACGGCCATGCCATACTCCTCGCCACCACACTCAACACACGCTCCCAAAGTCACCTCCTTCCAACGAGTCCAAGGGCTGTCTCCCGCTACTTTTCGAAGCTAGCCTGACCTGCGCCAAGCTCTACTTCGCGCCTGCGCAATACAGGCTCAATACACCAGATTTGGCGTGCATCGCCTTTTTTGGCAATAAATCATTTTTCTTTTCTGCCAATGTATGGCAGTTATGAGAGACAGTTATAAAGACCTGAATATTAATAGATATACTCCATGAGTCTTTATAACACTCTCCCCCTTCACCAAGTGAAGAAAAAAAACAAATGAGGGGAAAATTTCCCAAAGAGTTGAGTTCAATGTGCTAGGAGTGGGAGTTGGCAGGCTTACAAAAAGTTACATTGAAGATCCTTTGGAAAAATGTGATCACACCAGTGCATTACAAAGTATTACATTGAAGACCCTAGATGAGGGAAAAATATCATTACTGCTCATATTGAGTCTAGTTTACACTGGTATACATTGGAGATCCTAAATGAGGAAAAAAAATTTGCTCCTAAATTTGATTATATGAACATAAAAGTACAAGTTACACAGGGTATGTACATTATACAAAAGAACATTAAACACTTCATGTCGGCTGGCCAGCCATTGAAAAAAACAAAGAAAAAAAACACAAGAAACAACCCTGTAAAAATTCACTTAGAAAAAATTAAAGTTACATTGAAAAGCAATGAATGTCAATTGCAAAACTTATGTGTCCTAGATAGGCAAAGTGTCATGGATAGACAAAGTGAAAGCACTAATAACAGTCAACATTGTGACAGAGAGCATGGTGTCATACACAAGAGTCATTACTATGAGAAAAGTTTCAAGACACCTTGGATGAAGAAATTAACTAGTAACATAGTGTATCACACTGTACCATGCATATTACAAACAGTAAAAATAAATGTGCATAAAAACTTAAAAAACAAGTGCAAAATTTGTGTTGGGATATACATTATGGTGAGTATATACTCTAGAATCATAAATTGTAGGACACTATAATAACATTATTCACAAACAAATATACAATATAACACAAAAATACATGATTATATACAAGAAACAGTTGATGCATTACCCACTTCACAAAGCTAACAGGTGAGTTATATTCAATATTAAACTTATAAAAACTTCACCTATATGCAGCAGGTGATGTACAACTGCAGGAGATAGTGACCATGTTGAGGTCGAGAACCTTCAAACCTGTATACAGTACATAACAGGATTCAATACTTTTCTGGAAAGCTGGTCACCCATAAAAAATACTCAAAAGAATAAGTTAATACAATACATATATTTACAAAAATGTGAGGACTTATTCCTGAGAAATGAAGAAAAAAATTGCCTTGTACAATAAAAAAACAACTTCATTTCTCAAATGACAAAATCGAGAATCTTTTGGCTGATTAAAATATCATAGGTTGCTCATAAGGTACAAAAAAAAAACATATTCAAGGCAACTCACAAATAAAAAGGAAGACTGATAGATGATATCAGATGATGTTTCCTGCAATTCAGGCAAAGTGTGAAACAAAACTTAATATTAACTATTGCTATGTTACTTACAATGGCATATGGGAGAACCAAATGATTTTGATTGCATATTATTATATTTTATATCAACAAAGTGGTTAAATTAGCATTTTACTTTACTATTGGTAGACTCAATAACAACAGAACTTTAGAATTAAGAGTGAATACTATTATAAGCTTATAGAGGTTAAAGAACAAGGTTGTGCATAATTAACAGATATTATGAATGGAGTAACTTCACAGATATTAAAAACTTTAAAAAGATACAGAGGTATACCATATGCAGCAAGAGTCCTAGTCCATACAGGAAGACAGGCAGAAGAAGAGTTGGACGTGCCAATCGCTGGGTTGTCCATCAACTGGAGAAGACGTGCGCGCAAACATCTTTCCCAGAACTTTATTTCCTCGGCCCGAGGTTGTAGGGGCAGGGCTTCTTCACTGCAGTAGGAATTTCTCGCATCTTGGGGTCTGTTGTTTCTGGCGGTGGAGGACTGGCATGGGAGAGACCAACTGGATCCTGGATTTCAGTCGATTCTATCTGGAGCTGAGGAGTTTCAAGAAGCATTGATGGCTGGTGGAATGACAACTGCTCGTCTGCTAGACTTGCTTCTGGGACCTCAAATGTTGTGAAGCCGAGAATTACGACTCCAAAATGGGAAGCCGTATCGGAACAAGTGGTAGCAAATTAGCGAATAGTTAAGCCAGTCAAAAAGGTGAAACATGAAATGCGTTGTGTACTAAATTAAGTTACAGAATTAACTTCAAGTAACTAAGCGACATGAAGGATAACCCAGATAGGTTGTCTCAGGTAACATAGATTAAGTAGAATATTTACTTTAGGTTAACAGCACTTAGCTTAGCAAGAAAATACTTAACCCTACATATAGCCTGACCCACGTGCTAAGCATATTACAATACTCAAATTATTCATACCTAGGAAACAATATCTACTACAGTAAATTAAATTACAGACAAGGGGTTTAAGGAGCAAATAAGAAAATTTATTTTAATTAAACATAATGAAAAAGGGAATACTTAATTGTATACGGCCATGCCATACTCCTCGCCACCACACTCAACACACGCTCCCAAAGTCACCTCCTTCCAACGAGTCCAAGGGCTGTCTCCCGCTACTTTTCGAAGCTAGCCTGACCTGCGCCAAGCTCTACTTCGCGCCTGCGCAATACAGGCTCAATACACCAGATTTGGCGTGCATCGCCTTTTTTGGCAATAAATCATTTTTCTTTTCTGCCAATGTATGGCAGTTATGAGAGACAGTTATAAAGACCTGAATATTAATAGATATACTCCATGAGTCTTTATAACAAGCACATTTTAAAGTTTCGCCCTGGGACTTATTTATCGTCATGGCGAAGCATATTTTGAGAGGAAATTACAGTTTTATGTATAGTTTTGATTTAATATCCATAAAACATACTAATTTGAACAAAAGTTTTAAAAATTTCCATCTCAATTTGTCTAGTGGTTAAATTTTACCTTTTACTGTATTTTAATATTTTCTTTGTCAATTAATTTCGTTGTTTTGCACGTGACGCAAAATTAATTTAAAATATCACAAAAAGAAAAGAAATCTCGTGATCAGCATTTAATAAATTAAATTCAAAACTTTCCAAACGATTACTGTTTTGGAAGCTAATGTTCTGCTAATTTCCAGTAAAAGCTAAAATCATTTGAAAACCACACACCAGTGTTCCACTCACACGCAACACTATAAACCCCTAAAAGAATGCAAAAATAAAACGTATAAAAAATATAAATCTATTAATTTAAATAATTAAACACACACAAATGTATAAATTACACAAAAGTTTACTTAAATTCTTTAATCTGTCTACATCTCCAGTATAGAAATATTTTCGGGGCATTTACAGAACATGGTATATTTCACTTTTGAAAACACGCATTAAATGAGCATCATCTCAATGAGAAATTTCTGAAATGAGCATGGCAATGAAGATCGTGTGTTTACAAACAACAGCAGTAACCGAAATGCGTTAAAATATAAATTTTAAGAGTATTATGGTAGTGAGTTGTGTATATAAATAAAAAAATTCCAAACGATTACTGTTTTGGATGCTAATGTTCTGCTAATTTCCAGTAAAAGCTAAAATCATTTGAAAACCACACACCAGTGTTCCACTCACACGCCACACTATAAAACTGAATTACAGTACTCTACATTTATATGGGCATTGAAAATTGTGGTTAGTAGAGGGCAATACGGGACAATCCAATCATTGCCTATAGACACTTGCTTTCTTTGGCTATTATTTGATCCGTAATATCTGCCTCATATGCCGTATGTTTCTAAACGCCATTCCCGAATGAAGAAATCGTGTAGAGGAGGCTTCTGCAACATGTGGACAGAGACAGTTGTTTTGTGACAACTGACTGAAGTGGTGTCATGTTTGGCTATTATTTGATCCGTAATATATGCCTCATATGCCGTATGTTTCTAAACGCCATTCCCATATGAACCACAGCCTAATTCCTTTGAAATGGAACAAAATGAGTAACTCCAGTTAACCATGTAATCCACTACTGCTACAGGGGCATCAAAATGTGAGAATACAGAGTTTAAATCAGTCAAAACTGCAATTATGGTGTACATATGACACCTAACTTCTCCAAAAATCTCTGCCTTTGTGATGAGACTCATAAGTGATTTTTGTTTTTCATGAAACACTCTTGCTAACAAGTCATGACGATCCTGTGGTTTTTGTCCAACTATTCTTTGCTGTTGTCTGATTTCTTCCAGTCTCGCTTCTCTTTCCGGGGTAAAGATTCGGAAAATCATTCGGGAAAAGCTGAAAAGTAAACAATACCAAATCAATTTAAAAACTAAATACAGTATAAATAACGTAGAAAAAATAACAGTATGAATAACACAGTATGAATAAAAAAGTACAGGCCAATAGTACAAATTTTTTTTTTAAATCGTAGTAAGCAATGAAAAATATTTTACACACTTCAATAATAGCAAAACAAAACACGATGGTAAAATAGAAAGGAAAGTTAAAACAGAAGTAAGAAGTTAAATTTTAAAAATATAAATGAGGTATAAATCAGCTATCGATTCTAATTTATGAATCAGGACATGAAAAAATTACTGCATGTAAAAAAAATTAACCTTACCTCCATTAATTTCAACACTTTGACCTGTGGCTTGTCCAATCATGTGAAATATAATTCTTGACAATAATTCTTGTTAACGTAAACTGTTATTTGTGTTTTTTTTAATTTAAAAAAGTTATGTTCTCAAAATATGACAATTAAGAAAAAGATATCATCGAGAAAAAATAAATCATGCCACTTAAGAAAGTCATACCACAAATTTCTATAAAATTAATGTGCAACTATATTTGACGTACAAAATAATGCATATTTAATACATTGTTAACATGTTTTAACATCAAAAATTTCCACAATCAAAAGCTAAAATTAGTTTAAAATATTAGCTTTAGGATTTTGTGCAGAATGATAGGTGTTTTAGCTAAATTTCATTAAAAATTACTTCAAATTGATCAATTTATAAAAAAGGTATGCTATTTGCAGGTAAGTTTTTGTTTGTTTTTTGATTTATAAATGCTATTTTAGCATAAAAGACCAAAAAAAAACCTTTACAAAATCATTTTATCTCAATGCTAAACACAAACATAATTAACAGTTGTTTTAAAACACCCCTGGTAAACATTGTTAAGTTTCGAAGTATTAGAATGATAATAAAAAATATTCCAGAGTTTCAGACAGAAGCATAAAAAGAAAGAATATGCAAAAAAGTAACTAAATTAAACAAAAATTGACTGAATACAGAAAAAGTGAACACCGGCAAAAGTAAATAAAACGTTTCCTTGTGCGCATGCGCATTTCTTATGAATGATTGATTCCAACGCCTAGAGTACCGCGTTGAAAGAACAACATAAAATTTGTGTTGAAATATCGTTCTTTAAAATTCAATTAAAAATCGAAACTTTAAGATAGAGACTTGAAATGAGGTTTATATGAATGAGAAAGCTTTCATCTTCCAGATGAATCTTTCTTTGCAATAGAATATTTTCTTTGCAAGATTAAAACACGAAGAGCATCGACCGTAGAGGCATAAAAGAGCGAAATAAAAATTAAAAAAGTGGTTTTAATATTTTGATGAAAATATTAGTCTGTTTTAAATTATTTTTAAACAAATGAGGTCTTGTTTGAAGGAGAAATGTCTGCAGTCTTAGAATGTAAAAAGATCAAAATTCTACGATCATTTTTTGCCGAGATATCGTAATCTGAAGTTAAAAAAAACATAAAATATCGCACAAAACATAAAATAAAAAAATTTCTAAAATAAAATTTAAAATTCGGGCTTCGAGGTGTACCTTCCCATAGTCTGCACTACCCGTGTGCCAAATTTGACATCCGTAAGTTTCACAGGTTCGCCTGGGGATCGCACACACACACAAACACACACAAACACTCTCTTTTATTAATAAGATACTTAAACAAACGGATTTTAACACGGATAAAAATTATTTTGTGTGTAAAAATTGAGTAATTTAAATATTTTTTAAAAAATTAAAGAATTTTAAAAATTGGTTTTCTTCTTTAGTTCTCAAAATTCTAACATGATTTTTTATTAGATTTTATGACATTATATTTTATAGTTTTAAGGATCGATTTTACATATAATGAATTAGTTTCTGCGAAAAAAAAATAAAATGTACAAGTGTAGGCAAAAAAGCAGCAAAAAACATGGTTTCCTCAACATTTCAATTTTTCTTTTTTTTTCTTTTCATTATATTGTAAAATACCTCCCTAGTTTTATTAAATACATTAAATTAAACATACAAAAAAATAATGGAGTCATTTGACATATATTTGTAGACGTAGTCGTGTTTTAAACACAGTAAAACGTCAAAAACAGCAAACTGAGAACAATCCATTTAAAGATTTAAGCAGTGAAAAAACTGTATATACCTATTCCAGTTTTCGTAATATTAATGTCGTTATAATGCTACTTATATATCTTTAAAATTATAGCCATTTGTTTTGAATAGGTGAACATCTAGTTATAATTAGAGGCTTTTATTTAAAACTTATCCAAACAGAAATAATGAGAGAACTGGTGAAAAATGGGAATAACAATTTAAATATCTTTTTTGTGCTTTTAAATATTTATAAATATTTTTACAAAGCATTTGTAATAAAGATTTATAGCATAAATTTATAGTTTCGTTAAGAATTTTAAAATTTAAGTTGCAATGGTTCATCAACAGAGTACACAAACCTCGGTCATAACACTTGACGATTTTAAAAACATCCTGCTGATTATGTAGCGCCGCCTCTCTTTCTGAATAGCTGTTCTCTTTTACGAATAGCATTTTTTTATAATTTACGAGTAATTTGGTACTTTGCATTATTATGCCTTTTCCGAAACAAAAATTTTCGTGAATGCAATACAACACCAATTTTTTCTTGGAATGACCTGTATTCATTCCTAGTTTTTTTTTTGTTCTTCTCTTAATGTATACATTGTACCCGTATTAAATTCGCAAACTGCTGTTGTTACAGAGTTTTACACGTTGTTTGTTAGCAAATATTTCTGTAGGGAACTTTGCCCAAATCTGTGCAAACTGTCATCAGTATTTTCAGTTCCACAACGTACGCATATTTCCAGAAGTTCGCTAGATGCAAGCCGTTGATATACTGGTAGAATTTTTGGAAGAAATACTTCATTTCTTGAGGTCACTACTCTTATTTTGTGACTATCTGGGTGATTTGTAATTTAGGGAGGAAATTTTAGAGTAAAAGGAATGTAAATACTAAAGTGGGCGTGACATTTAAAGGGCTGACGAGATAATGCAAGGTATTTTTGATACACTTACAATCGTCAGATTATCTCAAAACTTTGCACCAATATACTAGAGGTGTCAAAGTATTTTTTTTAACAAAAAATTGAAAAATCGATATTTTCATCTATATAAGGGTACCAAGTCTCCTTAAATAGATAAATAAATAAATATATATATATATATATATATATATATATATATATATATATATATATATATATATATATATATATATATATATATATATATATATATATATATATATAATGATGTTTCATGTGGTAGAATTATCGGCCGCCTGGAATGTGGGCGTACTCAGATGGAAGTATCCGAGGAACTTAGAATTGCCCAAATTGTCATCTATAGGCTTTGGTAACGATTCCAAGATTTTTTTATTAGAAATTTTAAACTGATTTTATTTATAATATAGAAACTATTTAAATTTACTAAGAATAAATATTTATCGAGAAATTATTGAAAAAAGCAAGTTTTAAATTAAAAAAGTTCCGCGTAAGGAAACATTATTTTGCAACATGAAATTTTAAATAAAATTGAAGAAAAACTTTCCCAAATGGTTTATAGAGATCTAAAAATAGCTGTTATTGGTAAATAGTATCATGTAATGAAACCTTAGAGATTGCTAAACCGCCTACTTTCCTTCCCTGAAAACGAAAACTTACTATGTACATGAGTTATTTAATTTTTTTCAGGTTTAAACAAGTAGTTTTTCGAGAGCATATTTCCCTTTAATTAGTCTGTTATTCTGGACAATAAAGGAATAATTTATTTAAAATTTTTCTACAGTCTAATTTTCATTTATGTGGAAAATAACCTAATCTTCCACATTCTATATATATTGAGATCAGAGACAAAAATCATCACATACTTGAGTGCAAATTTAACTTAACTTCAGTGCAAATTTAACTTAACTTCAGTGCAAAATTTTAATTAACATTTTCAAGCCTCTTAATCTCAGCTAAAAATCGTTGAATAATCAACTGCGATAAAAATAAAAGATCATATTTGGAAAGTATTAAATATCATTATTAAAAAACTATCAAAGCTGAGACTTTAAAATCTAATCATCTCTGGATTAGCATCTTCGACTGAACAATAACTTCAAATTTTCCTAATTTACTAAAAAAAGGGCCATTTATCATTTTAAATGTCTCTTTGAACTATCTTTTTTTTTTGTTACTTCATTTAAAGCTGCAACCCCTGAACACATGTATTAAAACAGAAGATAACATGCATCTGACACATGAAAATAAGTCTTTGCATATTCTTCCTCAGAATTGTTAACGGCTAATGTAGGCAAATGAAATGAAATAATTGCGAAGGAAATCTGATATGGATATAAGACTGCTTCAATGCCGAGCTGGTATTGCGCCAAGTACAAAGAGCCGCGAAGTTTTAGCTTTAATTAGTAAGCTCTTAATTTTGTAACCTGAAGAGATTGTTATTTCTCTGCTCGAATAGCTACATGAAGTGACGAAGGTTATTTACTAAGTATTTTACGTTTATCATTTATTAAAATTTTCTTTTTGATAACTTGGTTCTATTTTGTCTTTTTCCTGACTTTTTTGTTCGGGTCAGGTTACTACTTTCGTCTAACAGAAATGTGGATCTCGCCATTTTCTGATAGTTTTTCGAAAATATTTAAACTATCACTTTTTATAGACAGTTTTGAGCTTCAGGTGTTTTTCGCCTGTTGTATTTCTTTGTACTATATTCATACGGAAATTGTATTCGTTGAAACACTGAACCGTCTGTGCGCTTGGGGGAAACTAAAGATTATTTGACTACTCGACCAGGCCTTGAAACCTGTCCCTCTCTACCCAGGAAGGAGGACGTGGGCGGCACGCCCACTGCCTTTCGTCTTACACAGCGGCTGGTGCAGCCGTAATGAAGTGACCGAACCCAAGCTGAGGCTCTCTCGGCAGCGTATTACCATTCCTTACATGAAATCACGCCATTACATCGTTTGGCGGCTGCTGATTGGTCAATTGAGTTTGCATCGGAAATTGCCATAATATTTGATAATAAGCGCATTTTAAATGAGATAAATGCTAAAATATATGTCTTAGTTGCTTTCATTTCGATAAATGCATAATATTTGATACTAAGAGTATTTTAAATGAGATAAAATCTATTTCTTATTTGCTTTCATTTTTATATATATTTTTTACGCGATATTCTACAAGGAACGTGATTTTTTTAAAGTGACGCCACCTATTAATGTAAAAGAAATTTAAAGTGACAAACTATTTGTAAAAGAAATTTTCGCCATAAATGCCTTCATATTTCTTTTTTGTGCATGGAAAATTTTAAGAAATCACCAATTTCCGTAGTAATTTCACTGTAAAATTTTAGGAATAGAATAAAATAGAGTAAATATTACTCAAAATTAAATTTTTCTTAAATTTAAATGTTGAATTAAAAAATGGAAAGATATTTTCTTTTTTTTAAATTTAAATGTTGAATTAAAAAAATAAAAGCTTTATTTATTTATTTTTAAATTTAAATATTAAATTTTAAAAAAATTTTGTTTATTTTTTTAATTAAAATCTTAATTGCAAGATGCAAATTATATATTTTTTGCTGTTTTGCACACTTTAGTTTTTTAACCTTACTCTTAAAAAATAAAAATTATAAATACTCTTCTAAAAATTACCAAAGATAGACTGAAAATAAAGTGACTTTATTGTACAAATGCATAAATTTTATGATGCACAAATATGTAATTTTGAACGTTACTGCGTACTACGATACTATTATTTGAAATAGATTCCATTTCGTTCAAAAATAGTGATGGAAGTTTTGATTCTTGAAAAACAGATATGCTTTCATAAGAATCAGCGCACCAAATACACAAATACCGATGTAAACTCAATTGACCAATCAGCAGCCGCCCAACGATGTAATGGCGTGAATTGTAAGGAATGGTAATATGCCTCCCGGCAGCTTACCACCATCACACAGCTCGGAGGAAAATTCGTGAATGATTTCTCCCACGTCTAGAGGAACGATTGGTCCACCCCTCTGGATTGGAAATTGATGATTCCCGGCCTACCTGGCCTGTGCAACGCAAATGACAGAGGTTCTGAATGATCACTCTCAAGTCGATAGCTATCCTAAATTAATCGAGGTTTCAATATTTCATAAAGTTTTATAAGTGCTTACGGTGATCATTTAATGCTATAATTAGGAATAAAATTAATTTTAATCTTTTTTCCTAGAAAAACTTTTAAAAATATAAAAATAGTTTAAAAAAATGTTGGAAAATAATTAAAAATATAAACAATTCTCTACATACTAAAGTTAAATAATAAGACTGACTTACCCTTACCTCAGTGTAATTGTATTTGCTTTAGTTTTTAAACAAAATTTGGAATTCACCACTGATCAATCGTGAACTTTTATCTTTCAACATATAATTGTATTTTAAAATTCAAAAGGACAAATTTGTTTATGCACAAATACATGCAATATTAATATTTTAAAAAATATTTAGTAAGTTTAGGTACTTCAGCGGTCGTAATATCCATGAAGGTTCTCAAAAAAAAAAGTGGAATTTTGTGTTATCACACATTAAAAACCAATATTTCAAAACAATTGGTATGTTTCACACATGATCTCTTATTAACCGCCCTCGAATTAAGAGGGTTCACTTAAAAAGGGCACTAAAAGAGACTTCAACAATATAAAATTTAAAAACAATCTGAATTTCTAAGCCAACAAATATAATGAGAATGTGAAAACTTATCGAAAATCCCCAAATATTACCTCAAAATGCTATATGGAAAGAAATTGTATTATTTTGATTACTATAAAAATATTATCTACGAAACTGAACTACAACAACAAAATCGTAAAAATCTAAAGTTTCAAATTAACAGTACAAGCCTTGTACTGTTAATAAACAGTGTGTTTTTAGAATCGCTGCTTGTTTTCCGGATTATAATTTGTGCACAGTAGAAAATTAATACATATTAGGTATTCTTCTTTATCTCATCAGGAATGGTAAATAAACATTAAAATGCGTGATAACCAACTTATAAAGATACGTGGTTATCGGACTTTAGTATTAAAAATTGTTAATTTTGTTTTAAGTAATATAAGGTTTTTTGTGGACGGACGTTGGCCGAGTATCTAAGTCTTTAGGCATCCAGTGGCCAAAGTCTGTGGGTCCAAATCCCGATATTGGCATGGGTGTTAGCCGTTTGGAATCGGCTTTAAGGAGTACCTCTCGGTCTAAGGATCCCTCTTGTTGCAAATAATGACCTTAGCGCTCTCACGCAACCTATATATATATATATATATATATATTGCATTCGTGTTTTCCCCTATAACAAATCAACAATTATTTTATTAAATAATTTCTATAAAACCATAATAAGAATTCAAATATATTTCCTGCAAGCATATATATTGTCACGTATTTACGAGTCTATGGTAATATAGCCAAATATGAGAGCTATCGCCAAATGGACGTTGGATTTGGTCACTTATTTTGGTCGCCAAATTTGGTGATATTTCGCCACAATTGGCGATATGGCGCCTAATGGTCACCAACCTGCCGCCTATACATTTCTACCAGCTTCTAGAGATATCTAGCTGACTGACCGATAGGGGACGCTTTCGAAGTCTATAAATATACCTGACATTGACTTTGGAACTCGGTTCTTTTCTATTGAGAATTGAATGTGCGTTAGGCGTGTATTATATTACACGCCTAACGCACTAAGGTTAGGCGTATAATATAATACACGCCTAACGCACAAATCAGGGTACCAAGACTCTGGTACCCTGATTTGTGTTTTTAGAGTTATCTGCTGTGTAGAAGACTGTTGTTACGTGTTTTCTGTTTGAATTTGCGTATGCGCCTGAAGAATTTACAGAATAATGAATTTCGTTGTGTGCACAGTTTCTGAAGAGATTTTATTCAATCCTAAAGAACCTAAGTAAAACGAAACAATATATATATATATATATATATATATATATATATATATATATATTCATTTATTTATTTATTTATTTATTTATTTATTTATATATTTATTCTCAAAGCGAATTCAATATTTTTTCCCATAGATCATAAAAAAATGAATGAAAGCATTAAAAATATACTGTAACGAAATAATGCAATATGTAAAAAGATCAAAAGCTGTTGGAAAGTAATTTTCAGAAGTGGATTTAAAAAAAAATCATTCTGTAGACCAATAAAGAATATCTGTAGAAAATTATTTTTTATAAATGCGTTTTAAATTAGTTTATTCAATAGTATTTTTTAACAAAAGAAAAATCTTCATATAACATGGCTATAATGATTTATTATCTTACAAAATGTATTCAGTCGAAAAGCGTAAAAAGAGAGAATTTTTTTTAAAAATTCAGGCTTTCATAGCAAAGAAACTACATCCATAAACCTTATTTGAAAATTCTTCATTTGACATGATGTAAAATATTTTATTCTTGGAAAATTACTTTTGTTCATACTTCGTTCTCACAATCAATCATTGCAAAGTGCATCGTATAAAGATATTTGCGTATTTCTGGACCTGGGCGAATAGCATTTTATGAAAGCATTTTATGAAAAGTACTTGAACCTAATATTCCTAAATATAGCGCTGGGGAAACATTTAAATAAAGCATACGGAAAGGTAAATGGTTCTTTTTTTTCTACAACATACACTTGCAGCATTCATGGGTTCGTAAAGGTTATCGACATGAAAAGTGTGCACGAAAAAGGTTTTGTTGTTGATAAAATGTATATTACTTCAGTAATCCATCATTTTCATATTTATGAATGCTGATGCAAAGGAGAAATAAGGATTTTATGAATACATATTTCATAAAACAAATCCACAACCTATTCGTATCACAAGGTAAAGTTTGAGAAGGTTAACGTGAAGGTTTTTATGAAATCTTCGACTCAAAAGTTACTGTTTCAGATACAGATATAGTTTATTTGTCAGTAACTAACACGTGGAGAGTTTTCACTACCGTCATATGTTCAAAAATATGGTATATGTTGCGAGAAGCATATCTAATGAATTTTCATTAACATCAAATAATTGTTTATACAGTCTGCATGTTCAGCTGTTTAAGACTTATATCATCATTTGGGTTATGACGATGAATCAGTAAGTCAGAGAAGGTGCATGTAAATGTGAAGGTTTTATTAAATATATCTCCCAAAAGTTGGAGACTTAAATACTGAGAATGTTCATTTTGTCAGTATCCAACATAATTCTTATTCAGTCATAATCTCTTATACAGTCTTATACAGTCATAAACATTTTTATCATAAATGACTCATACGATTCTTTCGGTTATGACTGTGAATAATTCCATTTGAAATAAATTTCACAAACGTTACTGATTTAGATAGTGTCAAATTTCACTTGTCAGTAACTATCACATCGAAAATAGTCAGTAACTATCTCATTATTGCCATTGAATAAACCCCTCTAGGGGCGCCGTTCGCACAGTGCGAACTCCTAAATCTAGTCTTCTTTTCATTTGTTTTCAATATGTTCCAGTTAAAGGAACAAAATAATGGCTAGTGCTGCTATCTGTTATCAGTTTATAGAAGTAAAAACATTTTGTAACCTTTAATTGAAATATTTTTCAAGATTTTTATGTTAAAAAAAATCGAGAAAAAAAATCTGCACCATGCAAACGTAGAGGTTTATTGCCACTGTAAGGGTTAAAAACACGGCATATGTTATGGGAAGCATATGCATTGAGTTTGCATTAAAATCGGGTAACTGCTCATAGAGTAATAAACAGTGATTCACCGGTCGTAGGATTGTGAGTCATTGCTGACTAATAGCTACGCGCTGTGGGCGCGTGAAACATACCACGGGTTTTTTTATTAGTAAAGCAGAAATATGTAGAGATCACAAGTGCCAGGGCGTGTTTGTTTTGCGGAGAGGAGGTTGACGGTTTTGAGGGAAATATCGATATGAACTTGTTGGAACTGAAATGATATTAATCTGGATTTAATAAATGATAGCCTCAATTACGATGTGGCGTATTCCCGTGTTGGACTGACTTTCTCGGCGATAACTACTGACTGCAACGCGATATGGATTTATTGAATAATATTAGGATTATATATATATATATATATATATATATATATATATATATATATATATATATATATATATATATATATATATATATATATATTTAGACTGAGTTTTCTGTGTTGCAGTACTCCAGTCTTCTATGAACCGTGAGTATACATTCTGTATTTTGTGTAGTTCTATTGTTTACCGACAGATGGACTACAATATAATGACAACTATTTCCATCACCGTAATTTTAACTTACATTTTGTTTTAAACTCGAAAGGCAAATCTGTATAATAATTATACGATATCATACTATAATTCACCTTCACTGATGCTGTAATAAAAGGAATAATTTTCTCATTATGTATAAATTTCTAATGCAGTGAAAGCACCGTTCTTAATATTTTAATGCATTAAAACCTCTTTTATTCTTTTGCTCAATTCAATTACGTATGCGCATTTTGCAATGAGCATTTATTATTATAAATTTTTCAAACGATGCTAAAAAATTTTTAAAAAGGTAGAAACTGAGTTTTGCTTTTCACGGTTTTAGATAGGCATAAATATAATTCTTAACCATGTTAACGAGAGTTTAACGATGTAAATTAATGATGAGTATATATACTTAAATTTCTCTTTACTTTTCAGTCTAGATTAACTACATCTAGTTTATTTTATTCCTTTTAAGGTAAACAAAATATAAACTTTTTTCTGACCTTAATTATAGCATTTAATTCTAAATTTCATATAAATATAATTTTAACATATATATTTTTAAATATATATTGACTAGCTAAATACCGTGCTTCGCTACTGAATACATTCAAATTAAATACAACGGTCAATGTATGCAATTAATACCAAAATAACCCCAAATAATATATTTATAAAAAAATCGAAACGGCTATTTTTATAGACAAAATAATGTAGAAGAAAATATTCAAATTAAATACAAGGGTCAATGTATGCAATTAATTTGTATGTTTAATATCCATAAAACATACTAATTTAAATTAAATTCTTAAAAAAATTCCATCTCAATGAGTCTAGTGGTTCAATTTTATCTTTTACCGTATTTTAATATTTTTTTTGTCAATTTATTTCGTTGTTATGCACGTGACGCAACATGAATTTAAAGTATCACAGAAAGAAAAGAAACCACGTGATTAGCATTTAATAAATTAAATTCTAAAAATTAATAAGATTCGAAAAAGATATTTTAATGTATTTTTTTATGATCTTTCTCGTGATATAACCCTCAGATTATTATTTTAAATGCAAACTTAAAGGAATGTTTAAAAAACAGCTTAAAAATTATATTTTTGAAAATCTACGAAGAATTTTTCGAAAATCTTTCTTAGTGCTCCCCTACACTATAAGAAGAATCGCCATGCAAAATGTCAGCCCAGCGGTTTGGTATGTACGTTATCTGTCAGTCAGTTAGCCAGTCACTTACGGGACTGTTTTATATACATAGATGTTTTTTCAACAAGAGGGAATCTCGATTTAATTTTGTAATATAATGTAAGCGAGGTGTTTTCTTATTTTTTTTATCATGAAATTTACTCACGATAAAAAAACTACAATTTTTTAAACAAACTACCAGTAAACACTACCAATTTTTTTATAAATTCAATGCAGAATATATCTACGCAATTATAGTGCACTCGGTTATAGACATAGATACAGACGGACATATAATTGACGTACATAACTAGAAGATTGAGTTTTTTATTATCTTAACCCAGGCAAACTGCTATGACATAACGGTAAATCCTTAGGGGGCAGCTTTTAATTATCCTTTTATACGACTGCGTGCGCAAATTAATTTCGAATTTTTATGGGGAGGTAGGAATCTGTCTTATGACAAAAGATTCAAAGATATTACACAAAAAAATCTTATTACGCAAGCAAATTTTTTTTTCTCAAACAATAGCTTTTTTCTGAAGAATTTCAATTCATAATACACAGCTAAAAAAAAAATTGTTTCAAGATGATTATTGTTATTTCTGTCTTCAGAATCAAAAGAATTTTAATTTTCGAAAGACATAAAATGAATGTAATTAAAATATCCTGCAACTCGAAAGCATAGAATTTTGATAACAAAAGCTTCCTGCCTGGGATAGTTCATGTTAAATGAGTGTTTATTTATAATATATAATTGAATTCTAGACTTCTGCTTCGATGAGCACTTGCATGGCATTTTAATGGTTTCGGCTCTCTTACACAGTTAAGGGAATCTTGTTAAGTATAATGAACTGCTGAGATAGGGCATGTACTGCAAAGAAAAGGGAAACGCTGTTCGTCGGTATGGTTGTTATATGATATAAAACAATGAGATATTCCTTGTTAATTACATATCTGCTAAATGTCATAAAGTCGTTTTACTGTTGAATGAAACGAGATGTATTAACCCTTCAGCAGGCGCGCCAATTTTTGGAACACCAACAGGCGCGTGTGGCACAAACTGCAACGCCTCTTTCAACCTTGATTATTCCTTTGTAATATTTTTTTTTTTCAAATTGAAAATAATAATTCTCCTTTTTATGACAAGATATATAAAGTTGATAATATAGAGATATATTTATAATTAAAGACAAAAAAAATCAGATACAATCGCCATATTTCATAACTGTCCGGTTTATTGGATCTAAGGACAACTTTCGAATGGATTCCTAATATGTCCGAAAACCTAAAAAACAACTAGAGAGTCCATCTTCGTGATTTGCGGGATACCGTGTCATAGCTGCACATTGGATAGACTACATCGACTCCTGCGTTTCTCGTATTGTAATCCATTATAATTGGTGGTTTACCACGGTTAAATCACGACTAACTAAAGAATGGAAAGGAATAGAATTGTCAGAAAATCATACCTGCATTAAAAAGGGTGTCGCTATAAAACGAAACTGCTTAGAACATTCAATCCTTACATGTAAAATCAAATCATTCAAAATTACGACAATGTTGCACTCTATACCCAGGCCTGACCGTTGAAGGGTTAATATATAAATTTACGTATTATGCATAAAACCATTGATTAAATGTGTATAAATTTGAACTACATAATCCTACTGTTTAAAAGAAATGTATATATATATATATATATATATATATATATATATATATATATATATATATATATATATATATATATATATATATATATATATATATATATATATATATATATATATATATATATATATATATATATATATATAATGTATAAATCTCCTGTAAACAGGTAGCTTTCAGATCTAGGTTTGGACCTGGAAGTGTCAGCAAGGCATAAGGGTTAAGTATGCTGCAGGGAATCGAATCACTAACTCGATTTTTACACACACGATACTCACAAAATGCAATCAACCAGCCCACTTCGGAAAGAAGGATGGTATATCATTAAGGGTGAGAAAGGTTGATCTAAAAGCGAAGAGGTGGAGCTAAAAGCAAAAACATACATTTCCAGCAGTCTTTTAAATCACCAGAAAAAATTACAAATTTTCCTCAATAGGAGTTCATTCCCTTCTAAATTTCGTACCAGTTGAGCCTTCTTGAGGAGACAATAGTAACGACGAACATCAGATACAAGGCTACCTGTTCACTAGAGATGTATACTTTCAGGTTTGGTCCGCCTTTTTTCTTATTATGCCCTCAGGCTGGAAGATGTGTTGAGGGTGCGGCTCCAGTTAATAATGGCACCACCAGTGTGAGAGTCCGACTTAGCCATGGGCCACCTCGATTTTGACCGAGATAGTACCTTCGCAACCCATTAACCTCAAAGAAGGACTTTCCGGTCTACGAATTAAACGTGTTCATATCCGTCCTAGACACAAGGGTATTTTACGGTGCTTGTCGGGATTCGATCCTCAGTACCGAAACACAACACTACCGCTAGGCTACCTCTGCCCCCTCCTTTTTTTACATGCTTATAGCATTTGTTCAACTACATATATTTATATAAGTATTTACCTAAAATTAAGCTATTAAAATTATTTTTAATTAATAATTTTTAGATTAAAACCACTATTAAAGATGTGGTTTATTATTCAAAATGCAAAATTTAGTTACAACATTTTAAAGCTAATTGTATATTGTGATTATCGGTCTGTTGTAAATTACAAAATTTCTTACGCCAAACACTAAACAATAAGTAAATCGTGGAATTTTAGTTTTTCGCAGAAATTGCGGATGTAATTTCAGTTATATGAACCTATGACAACTCGATTCTGTATTGTCATACGATTTTATTAATATAGGCTTCTATTTCGTTGCTTTTCTCAAGTTGCTTGTTGATGGACGCATGTTTCAAACATTAAAGTTAGGAAAATTGCTATAGAATCATATCGCACGTACAAATAAATTGCATGACGTATTTATTTCTGCTATTGCGAATTAACACACCGTTTCTTTTCCTAATGCTGAATATAAACATATGACCATTAACTTTGAAATTATCATACAGGAGAAATGACCCATGGAGTTTCCATATTTTCAATGATGCTTTTAATATAATTAACTCCCCGTAATACTAATAATTGATTATTATACTATATAATTACTGCGCTAATTAACCTGCTCGTATCGCAATTAGGCATGCTTACCTGTAGAAATTGGATATTATGCCTAAATAATTTTACACACACATACACACACACACACACACTCACACACACACACACACACACACACACACACACACACACACACACATATATATATATATATATATATATATATATATATATATATATATATATATATAACATAGAAACCCCTATATTCAATTCAAATTCTAAATTGCCTTGGGCGTTGTCGCGATTGAGCTATTTTCGCTTCTGATTCCAAGAACAAAGCATGGGCAGCGTCCCCCCAAAAAATATAATTTCTAGCGCATCTTTACGTAACAATAATACGTCACCTCTGACATCAGAGTCATAGTTTCAGCCAATGTCTACAGACTTGTGATCACATGGCAAGACGCTCAAAAAGTTTATATAAGTTCCAGTATAACTCGGAGAGCAGTTTTTTTGGGTGTCTGCTCACGGCCAGAAAACATGTAGTTTTCGCTCCTGGCAAATTTGTACGGGCGGGGCCGCGTCCCCGTCCCGGCCAGCGTCGCGCGATGTGTTCGAGTAAATTTAGTTGATGTTCTACGAAACAGTTTCGGAAAATAAAGACTTTGTTTGAACCAACTGCCTTTTTCCTGATGTGTTCCGAGGTGTTGTATTGCCCTCTCCATCTACCTCGCCACTCGCGACTTCGATTACACGTTATGGATACAAAATGTTTGAAGATCCCGGCCGTTGCTTCGCCCCGCCACAGTTTCCATTTGCCTTAGCTACGACTACAAAACTGATGATTTCAACGGTCATGTTATGTGCCCGGCTACTACCATTACTATTGTTAATTCATTGCATATATATGTATGTATGTATGTATGTATGTATGTATTTGTGCATATATATATATATATATATATATATATATATATAACTGCATCTGGTTGTAAATTCAAGAACGTAGACTCTTTCTACAGTATTTAATAAATAGTTTATGCAAAACTTACGAAAACTAATAAAACATTACACATATTTTAAGGAATAAATTTTTTTCTCGATTTATTTTCATACTTATACTATGGCTATTTAAGTCAATATATATAAACCAAGCTTGAAAACAATGACATATAGTTTCTTATTTCTTTTGCTTTCTTCGGAAAATTTCAAGCCTGCTTATAATTTTATGCTCGCTCTGTAATATAATCTAACATTTTACTATATCTTCTATTTTTTTCTTGGGTTTGAATGCTACCTCGAGGCCTGAGGTAGCCTTCAAACTCCATTTCTCGGCAGGATACGGGCACGTCAAATCCGTAGACCCGAAGCTTCCTCTATGAGGTCAGACAGGGTGGGAGAGGGTACGATTCCCCTAGATGTCGCCCTTGGGGTTTTTAGGTCAAAGTGGAAATACCAAGTAGCTCAGAAGGACTCCAACCCTTGTGGCGCTATTTAAACCGGAGCCGCACATTTCAGTCTGAAGACTATATGGGCGTGGTCTGTATCATTCAGCCAGGAGTCATCAGAGACAACAACACCAACAACTTTGGCTTGGAGATCACTGGAATATATCATTTATCCTTACAAACTATAAATATTGATTCTGCTTTAAACGTTAGGACTCCCCAAACCAAACTAAAGAGAAACAAATATACCATAACAGGTAAATGAACCAAAGAAAAATAATTACAACATAAAAAGAAATTTTTATATATCCTGTTTTTAAATTTTCTATTGAATCATATAAACTTGACAATTCTATGTATTAATAAATACTTTAAAAAAAATTTTGGTTGAATTATCCCATCAACTTGAAAGAAAATATAGTTAATTGGAAGTTAACGTGCGTTTAACTTTTCGTTCCTTTCCCGGCCGACAGATGGCTGCACTAGTCTACAAAACAAAATTAACTGAAAATAACTGAAAGGTATTTCAATTCTGCTTAAAGATGGCTAAAAGTATCAAAAAATGCATTGTCATTGTGTTCTGAGCTATTCTAAAAGTTTCAATTGTCTAGATAGTCGGGAAGTTAGTTACAAATCGATTGCATGATTTGTACTAGACAAGCACACAAACACACACACACAAACAAACAAGTAAGTGAGTTAATAAAGACATTGAAAAAATTAAGAAATTAACCAAAAAGGTCAGACAAAATCAATCCGGCAAACAGATAATTAAATAATCAGATAAAAAGATAACCTGATAAACGTTTACTTAAACGGTTCATTTGGTAATCCGATAGTCCTTTAATTCAATAATCCGGAATCCGTTAATTAGTCAATCCTTCAAAGGGACTATCTGCTTGCTAAGAAAATAGCCAAACAATTTAACAACTGGTCAGTTGATTGTTTGATGTTTAGGTTGGTTGATTTGTTTGTTTGATGACTTAGAGCATTATTGTAATAAAGAATACTCGCATCATCAGTTTAACCGATTATATCTTTATTTTTTGCTAAACGGCTGGTTGAATTGTTGATTATTGTTTTGATGGTTCGTAAACTATGTGTCTTACTGTCTGTGTTTGTTGGTTACTGTATTAACGAATAAAGGAATTATTGTATTATGAGATTATCCTATTATTATATAATTCAAAGAAATAAAATTTTCAAACAATGAACCTAAACAATCAACCAATAATACAACTATCCAGATAAAAAATAGTCGAACTACACTATATTCTGTTAAGCCTCACATCAAACAACCACTAAAATCAACCGACAATCCAAAAAAAATTCATCCAGCCAGATCAATCACCCAACCAAAATATCAGCAAACCAATCAAAAATCTAACGAAAAATAATCCATTAATCGGATTATGAAATAATCAGATAAAAAGATAACCCGATCAAGGGTTGCACACTGATGGCCATTAAAATTCAACACCAGGAAGGAAAACAAATAACATTCTTTTACTTATTGTACGTCTACAGCATAGTAGGAAGAAAATGATTAAATTTGTAGGCAATTTGGGGGTATGCAGGGTCCAAAATTAGTACAAACAGCTACCGCCTATGAGAGCTAAAACAGTTCTAAACTCCTAATTCGGATGGGCTTGGATGACCGATACGGGTAAATCATTGTATGCTGCTTCAAGTCTATACCACACTTGATCAATCATAGTGGCTGGAGAGAGGTGGCTGCCCAGTCTCTCGCCAACTTATGACCAGCTGTTTTCAGTTGGTGAGAGATCTGGAGAACGGGCTGGTCAGGGCAACACTTGAACACCCTCTGTGTCGAGATAGGTCAAAACATGACGGAGAACATGCGGTCTTGCGTTATCTTGTCGAAAGATGACGTCTCTGAGGTATCCAAGATAGGGCGCCGACTTAAGATTTGAGAAACGTAACACTGTATGTTCAGATTACCGATGACGCGAACAAGAGGTGTTCGTGAAAAGAAAAGATAAAACTTTTGTGCTCGAGGAATAAACAGGAAAACCTACCTAAATAAAGCACAAATGGCAGTAACGTACAAATTTTGCATACGGCCGTTTCGAAGCTACAAAGGATCTTCTTCATCAGTGCAACGAACTTAGTGTCAGTTCAAAAAGCCAAAGACTCAGCGACCAGACACGTGCACATGCACTTAAATACCCGCACGTGTCGAGCACCCAAACGCACGAAGCAGCGGAGAGACCGAAATAGGGCAAGCAGCGCCATCTCGTGGTAAAAAGAGGGGAAAAAATTGAAAAAACGAAAAAAATTGAAGACACAGGCCAACATAGCTAAATAAACCCTGGTGGTCGTGTCGTGAACCCAACGGCTGCTCATACCATCACACCAGGTGCAGTGCCCGAATGACGATATCGAAGGCAAGCAGGCCACGTGCGTTCTCCTCGGTGCCTCCAGACACGGATGCGCCCATCATGATGCTGCACGCCGAACCGGTACTCGAGTCAAAAGACGATGTGCTGCCACCCCTGTATCCAGTTTTGCTGTTGGGCGCCATGTCGTTGGACCACTGTCGTCACGCCTCTCTATGCTGCAGTGCCAAGGAAAGCCACAGTAATGATCGAAGTGCAGACAGTCCGTGTTGCCCCAGACGCAATCGCACTGTCCGTGCGGATACTTGTGCAGCAAATAATCACAAGGTCCGTGATGTGGCTGTATGATCCTGTAAGGCCGACCTAACAACATATGTGTCCTCTCGGGCGTTAGTGGCGGGAGGCCGTTGGCGGGAGGCCGTTGGCGTTCAGTATGATCCTCCTGAACCTATCGATTCCATATTAGCACGACAGTCGTTCGATTCCGACCAATGCGAGTAACAATATCGCGGAACGATAATCCGAGCTCTCGATCGGCCACGATCCTGCCGCTATCGAATTTCGATACGTGCTGGTATCCGTTTCTCCTTCTTATTCGAGGCATAACACAATCTTCTCACTAACAACCAACACTCAAATGCTATTTCCAAATGAGGAACACTCTGAGTAATTTTCCTTTTATACAGAGTTTGAGATGCCGTTTTTCCCTCCTGCATCGTTCGATTTTCATTGCATTCATTTCTATATCCTAGTATCTTCTTCATGCTAATTTGACGGTTCTATCATCCCTCCTTCATGGTGTTGCAATTTTAATGGCCAGCAGTGTATAATCGGTTCATATGAGAATCTGATAGTTCTTTAATTCTTTAATCCGATTATCTGGGGATTCGTTAATGCTCGAAATGTATTATCCGCGTACTAAGAAAACTGCCATACAAATGAAAAATGTTTGGTTGATTTGTTGATATTTGTTTGTTTGATAAATGTGGATGGTTCATATGTTTCTCTTTCACTGGTTGCTTTGCTTTTTTTTGGTTTTGTTGGTTGATTAATTGACTTTGTTAGGCAATTGGTTGATTTATTTAGTTGATTTGTTAATGGGGTAGGCAGTGCAAGTAAACATCTGCAAACCATTGGATCAATCATTTTCGGGTAATCTTTAAAACTACACCGATCTGTAAACTCTAATTAGATTTTAAATGTTTTTATACACTCAAGCTATTCGTAATTCAATAGCCTGAATAAGTAACTATTCAATAATTAAAAGAAATTCTTTTCCCTCCTAAACAACTGATGCTACTTATTGATGATAAAATATTTTTGTTGTTTTGTCGTCTATACAAACAATAGAAGGGTAATACATTGATAACATATACAATGTTAATGGTTAAACAATGATGTACTACATTTATGTTAAACAAACCTCTCATATTTGGAAATCTCAAATCTGAAATACATTTATGAAAATAAAACACGAAAACGTTCGAAATAATTCAAAACTTATTATAAATCATCTAGAAATATGTAAATATTTTAATATGGAATTAACGTTTTTTTAATACAAATACGGTTACAAATTTCAATTAATTGGATGTGCATCAATAAGTAGATTTACATATATACCAAATGTAATGTGTTAACATGATCGAAACTTTCCCCCCTCCTAAACTAAATGATGTATGCAAATATCCATATAGCATAATAATCGCAAACATACATTCGAAATAAATATGATTAATAGATATAGCAGTTAATTTTCTCTCAAGCGGTCGATCTATTTTAAACTTTTATGAATAAAATAATGATAAATTTTACATATTTGCCTTTAACTATTTAACTATATACCCGTTTTATATACTTATCATGTTTTCTTTCGTAAAATATTCTAAGAGGGTTATTTACTTCTTCTTTGCACTGTACATTCGACGAGAAATCCCTGAAGAAATGTTAAGAATCTTAGGCAAAAATTTTGTAACGTACATGTTTTATCTCCTTAGAAATCCTTTTACTGGTTTTAAATCCTTTTTTACGAAAGGCGCATTTTTTTTCTGAAATATTTATCTCCTATTTCTGTTTACATACGGGCTTTATGCACTGGAATACATTTCAAGTGTCTGAATATTTTAGAAAGCATCAAAAGCTTAATGACGAAAAACTTTGCGGTACGGTAGACCACTTATATTGTTTTGGGTCACGCATAGTAAGAAGGGTATAAATAATTCAAGTTAATTTTGATATTGCACCGGAATAAACGTTTGAGATAATTTAACTAAATATTTTAGTATTGTCGATTTATTTATAGGTGGTTGTACTGAAGCTAATAAGTTAATGCTAATAAAAAATTAAGCTAATAAAAGTTCATTCATCGCACATTTAAGAAATAATTTTTCTAAACTCATTAAAGAGTGTTTTATGAAAACATATCCCATTCATCTTTACCGAGATGAATGGACTCAGACGATGGCAAATGGTGGAAAATTGCTTTTCGAGATGAATAAAACCAGACGTTGGCAAATGGTGGAAAATTGCTTTTCGAGATGAATAAAATCAGACGTTGGCAAATGGTGGACAAATCTTTCTTAGATGTCTATGAATTAGATGATGCCAAGTGGTGGAAACTTTTTTCTTAGACTTATAGAGGTAAATAGATTCAGATGATAGCAAATGGTGGAAAATTGTTTTCGAGATGAATAAAATCAGACGTTGGCAAATGGTGGACAAATCTTTCTTAGATGACTATGAATCCGATGATGCCAAGTGGTGGAAACATTTTTCTTAGACTTAATTAGACGAGATTAATAGACTCAGACGAAGGCAAATGATGGAAAGTTGCTTTTCGAGATCAATAAAATCAGACATTGGCAAATGGTGGATAAATATTTCTTAGATGACTAAGAACCAGATGATGCCAAATGGTGAAAACATTTTTCTTAGAATTTTAGTGATAAATAGATTCAGACGATGGCAAATGGTGGAAAATTGTTTTTCGAGATGAATAAAATCAGACGTTGGCAAATGGTGGATAAATATTTTTTAGATTACTAAGAACCCGATGATGCCAAATGGTCGAAATATTTTTCTTAGACTTATATTTTTATTAGACTCAAAAGAAAGCAAATGGTAGAAAATTCTTTTCCGAGATGATATGAATAAGACCTTGGTAAATGGTGGACAGTTTTTTTGCGGGATGAAACTATCAGACGCTAGAAAATGGTGGAACATTCTTTTCTGAGATGATTAGAGTTTCAAAGATTAATACACTCAGACGATGACCAAATGGTGTGAATATCTATTCCGAGATGAATAAACCCATACGTAAAGTTGTAGAAAGAGTGGTGAACAATAGAGTTCACATAGAAACGTTTTGTCCACATAGGACAAAATGTTAGTCCACATAGAATTAAAAAGAAGTCAACCTTTTGTCCACATAGTACCAAAAGGTTGACTTCTTTGTAATTCGTAGAAAGGACAGAAACAGGTCGTTGAAGGCTAAAGCAAGAGATGAGGTCAGTTGAGATTTGGAAGTGCCAGACGTAGAGAGGCAGAAATACTCTCAGCGCGTAGGCTGCAGAATCACAGAGGTTCGTCAGCATGTAAAAATTGCAATTTATATTTTCGTGTATGTGTATTTGTCGTGTCAAGTAAAATTAAACGTATTTCGTATGACATCTTCATCTTCATTTGAGTAAAATAACAGAGAAGACCACCCGACACTACGATTGCATTACAATCAGAAGTTGTGTGCCTAGGACACGATTGAAAATAGTAGTTAACGATCAGAAAATAATTGTTATGTACCTTTCTGATGCTCCACGCCAGGTGATTGCCGAACGGCTAGGGCGCTAGGTTTCTGTTCAGATTCAGTGGGTCCGAGTACCACTGTCGGCATGGATATTTGTAGTAGTTCGGAATCGGATTCAAACTGTAGGTCCCAGTCTAATTAGCCCTCGTTTAGCAAGAAGTTAACCGTATTGCTCCATACCAATCTAAACCTAATGCTCCCAGTTTCTAACTTTAACGCAAAAACTGAGTTGACAAATGAAACATTATATTAATTCCTCGGCGATCACTCTAAAAACTTCAATTATAGATTAGCTATAACTTATATTATTCTAAAACCATAATTCTAAATTTCTGCCTTCATGGTTCCTTATTCAACGAACTCAAGATCCAATACTTAGGATCTGCTCCATCATCCAATTGGTTTCATCAGATGTCCTCTTCGGACTCTGATGTCACCAATTCGGCCATCGCTGCTTCTTTTCACCTAACGCTCTTCATCCCAAACTGTAAGCCTTTGTTACCCGGATTAGGTCACGAAACCGTTTTCAGAAGATGGGCTTCGTAATTTTTAGATCGAACCATTCTCATAATCATTTTTAGATTGAACCATTTTCATTGATGGTGAAATTGCCAAAGTTTTTGTTTTGATATTTCCAAGATCAAATATTCTACTAGTGACTGGAACTTCTATTGAACTGGTTTGTAATAAATAAAAGTGATTAAGGAGGCTCACGACTCTTAAGTCGAGGAAATAAGGCATAATTTCATACTTTTTGAATTTTTTAACTAATTCAATTTACTCCCAATTTTTCCAAATTTTATGTATATGATAAATTGACATATTTATTTTAATAAACAAATTTTCATTTCTCAAAAATTTTAAATATTTTTTTTTTTTTAAATGCTTTAGATATACCTTGATTTTTAAGTATTTTTATTGTATACTTGCTTGCGCGCAGAACTATAAAACTAATTTTATACTTAAATGTATAATTCCTGTTTCATATTTAAAATAAATAATTCAAAATACAATTGAACTAAAACAATCAACATTGGACCTTTTTTTCATTTTTTAAAAACTGCTCAAAATATACTTATAATTTTCTAAAATTTTGCATTAATTTACTCCCCCAAAAATTACAAAATATGCAGTGATTGCAATAATTCTAGTTCAGACGCAATAAAATAACATGGTTATGCAGTCATAAAAATTTCATGGAATTATGTTTCATAGTTTTTGAGATATCAGGTGCGGAATCTTGCAAAATTACATTTTGAGAAAAATGAGTTTAAAATTTTTACTACCATAAACTTGATCAGTAATTAAATATTTAGAATATCGATATCTCCGGAACTAAGCGGAAACTTTTCATGCGGCTTGCTTTATTTTGTTCAGAAATGATTGTAATGAAGCGCTTTCAAAAAAAATTAAAATTCATATTTGAAGAGAAAATAAAAACTTTGAAAGCTTTGATTCATTACATATTTTGTTAAAAGGTCGGGGACGTCTGTAATGCTGATGTAATTATAGGGCAAAGCGGTTGTCGGCAACGGTAGCAAATTTACAAAAGTTTTATGGGCCTAGAGTGTGTGGGGTCTTTTAGATGATAGACGCAGATAAACAAGGATAGCACTGTTTGTGATGTTATGTTACAATGGCTCTTTGTGGGTGATGGATTGGAGAGGAGCGGTATAAAACCACATGGTTTGGCGGTGTAGCGGGTGGTCAGTCAGCTCTTTGGATCTTTACGTAGGAGGGGCGTTTTTGATTAAGAAAGAGGGTAGCAAATGAGAGGTTTTTACGTGTTGAAACTTAACGAATAAAAAGTCGAGAGTTTCCTGAATGGCTGATGAAATGGTTCCGGAGGCGGAAACGTTTAAAGAATTAAAATATTGGAAGTGAGTGTGAGAGAAGGAAGTTGGAGTGAGTCGGAGTCCAGGAGGCATTCTTCTGGGTCGGCTGAAAAATAACCTGACCCTGTTTGATTGCCCCAAAAGTCCGATCGAATATTCCCGGAGGAAAATAAAATTAAGGGGTTTGATGCGCAACTCGGCTGATCTTTCCCGAGAAAGAAAGCCTGTGTGGAGAGACGAATGATAGCTGATCCAGAATCCGAAATAAAGAGGGATAGCAGAGATGATTGCCTCCAGTCCGTCTTCATAGACATATAACCCCAGCGTGGAAGAGTCACCCATCAAACCAAAGAGAACCTACAGAGTTCAAACTGACGTCACGGAAAGAGTCCCCTACCAGAGTTATCACATAACCCGAAAGTCGCTCTCAGCTAAAAGACGTGAGTGTTTTTATTTGATTTTGTTTAGCTCAGATCCCACGTTTGCTATTGATAGTTAATGCGAGTTTTACATGTGTGAAAAATGTAGTGTATTAAATTTGGATAGGAGCTTTAGCATTTTTGTATTAGTTAGTATTTTACGCTCCCTGAATCAGAAAGTCAAACTGAATAGGACCCTGTTTCATTTGTTCGTGGTTTTGATGGTGAACAGAGCAGCTTTGATGTTAATTAAAATTTGATGAGATGGGATGTAAATATTAGGACGGTGTAAATGAATAAGTGTTTTTGTTTTAAACCTTGTTTGAGTAATTATTTATCTGCTGGGTGATTTAATGTGGAGCAAAGTTGATGTAGCAGATCCAACTGGTATAAAAATTTGTTCGTTAATTGCTAATTGCGTCCAGAACCTTTGGTAACAAAATAAATAATTATAACACAACGCACCCAAATACCCCTTGATAGATAATCTTTGTACTACCACCAAATAATAATGCCCTATAATTAAAATGGAGGAGCAATACGACAAATGGTCTGGCCACCAGGTGTTTTTTTGAAAAAATTTTTGTTGTTAAATTTTTTTTTGGTTCACTGAATGGTGCTGTGACCAGTCCCTTTAGAAATTTTAGGTGTTAAATTTTTTATTTTGGTGTCTTGAAAATTTTTTTTTGTTCGGTGAATGGTGGCCGTGACTCAGGCTCATGGTGGGTTAGGGACTTTAGAATTAAAAAAAAATTGTTTTCAAGATGATGGGAACAGCGCGTAAATTTGGGTAAAGCGCGGATTTTATTTTAAAGTGTTCGTGTATTTGCTACAGGTTGTATTGAATTAAATAGTATGAAGTTATAAATTTTATGTTGGTATATATATGTTGAAGTGTGTGACAATATAAATAATTATTTTGAAGAAATTGAATTGCATTGAGAAGTGTTTTTATCAACTGTTGGTTAAATCCGTTAATGATAGATAGGAAGTACTCATGTTGAAAAAAAATTTTTTTTCAAATAATTTGAACATTGCATATGAATTCTGTTTGATTTAATTGCTTAATTTAAGAAGTGGTTTAGAGGAAATAGGAAAAATTGATATTGATAATGTTTGAAGTGTTCATCTATGTGTGATTTTGCAAAATTTGAGTTGATCGAAGAAAAGGTTTTAGAAAGTGTTTGAATTGTATAGAACTAGTTTGTGACATAAAAGCTTATATTGAATTTAGAAATAGATAGTAGTTAGCGGTATTTTGAAATATTTAATTGATTTGAGGAATGTTTTATGAAAAGTTTTGATTAGTTAAAAGTGTTTGACTTTATTGAAATCAGCAGATAAAGATTTGAGGGGTATTTCGGAGAATAGAAGTGTTTTGAGTGAATAGGTAGAGAACTGATAATTCTATGATAATTTGAGAAAATTATTGAATTAAGTATGTGAATATATGAATAGTAGTTTATAGTATTGTGCATGATATAAATACTGGAAAATAAGAGTGTTTGCATTTGCAAGCATATATATTTAGAATTTGAAGATATATATTAGAATATATGCATACAAATATTATATTTGATTTGAATTGCATTGAGGGGTGTTTGAGATGAATTGTTAAATAATTAAAACAAATTGATTGTTTTGAAATTAATAGTTAAATAATATTTGAGTGTGGCTTTGAAAGATTTGTACTGAATAGGGTAGAGTGATAATTTTAATGTAGCACCTTGAGAAAAGTATTGATTTGAAGAAAAGTGTTAGAGTATAATTTAGAGTGTGCAAGTAGAATTTAGAATTGAATTGCGTTTTTTATATATTTTAAAATTTTGTATAAATTATGTATTTTGGGTATAGTCAGTGTTTTGAGAATTTAGAAATTTTAATAGTTATATCAATAATTATTAGAGGTTTGTAAAAGTGGTGGTAAGGGAAATATTTAAGAGAAGTTGGCTAAAATGGCCATAAGTAAGGAAAGCATTACACTAGATTCGTTGATACCAATTTTTAGTGGGGAAAAGGAAAATGATTTTGAAAATTTTATTAGAAAATTTAATCAGACGGCGAATTGGTTGAATTGGTCGGAAGACACGAAATTTTTTTTTTGCATGTCGCTTAACAGGGAAGGCTAGACGAATCTGGCGCATTTTAGAAGAGAGGGAGGAGTATGAGGAGACGTTTTCGGTACTTTTTGAAGAATTCCTGAGGGTTTATAGAAAAAATATGGATAGCGCTAAATCGCATGGTGTAGAGAGGGTCTCGAAGGGAGAAAAAGGAGCAATTAAATGAAATTTCAAACCCCATAGAGATAGTCAAGGAAAATAATGATAAAGTAATAAAAAGGGCAGAGAGAGAAATAAAATTTGAAGAAAATAAATTGAATATTGAGGCGGAAAATCAAACGGCTAAAGATTCAGAGGCAAGGCCGGTGAGTAAGGGAGTGCTCAAATTTAAGGGGGACTTGAATGAAAAAGAATCGAGAATGATGGCACGGGATAAGTTTGAAATAAGTGGAGTTTGTGAGGCGAAAGGCAATGAGAGTGGTGTTGATGAGACCGAAAAGAGAAAAATATTTAAGAAAAGTCCGGAAGGTATAGATAAAGTTCAAATTAACAATGAACGGGAAATAAATATGGGGAAATCAGATGAAGAGATGGGTAGTGATAAAAACGAATTTATTACGGTAGAAAAAGTAGATAAGTTGAGAATAAATAAAACGGGTAAGTTTGCCAAATCTCTAGAAGTTGAGGTAGAAATGGGCAAAGGTTTTGATCATCATATAAAGACAGATAGAAATAATACCACAAAAGAGAGTGTAAATACGGTTAGAAAGAATGAAAAAATAAAATTGAGAAGAGTCAGGAAAATATAGGAAATACAAGTCAAAGTACAAATGAACGGGAGATAAAATGATAAAAATAGATGAAGCAATGGATAGTAAGAAAAACGAAATTAATACCATAGGAAAAGCTAATGAAGTAAAAATAAATAAAACGGGTACGATTGCCGGATCTCGAATGAATGTAAAAACGATCAGAGAAAATAGATTTCACACAGCGAGTTATATACAGATAGGTATGCAGAGAAATATTGAGAGGACAAAGATGAGTCAGAGAAAGAGAAAAATTGAGATGGCTTATAGGAATGAAAGCATATATAGTAAAAAGTTAAAGAAGGGCAGAGCAAAAATTTTAAGAAGAGAGAACAAAGATGAGTCAGAGAAAGAGAAAAATTGAGATGGCTTATAGGAATGAAAGCATATATAGTAAAAAGTTAAAGAAGGGCAGAGCAAAAATTTTAAGAAGAGAGAAAGTGAAATTTGACAAAAAATGAAAGAGGAGAATGCAAAACGAAAGAAAGTTAAAAGTTTGTTTGTGACAATGAAGGAGTTTAAAACGAGGGGATATACTGCTAAGATTAGATGTAGAGTTAAATGGAAGATGAAGAGGCCATGATTAAGAAATTAGTTTCTTCCTTTTTGTTTGTAGAAAAGCTCTTCAAAGCCCAATAAAAACGACTTTACATATAAGAAAATAGCTAGATGAGAGATGTTTTGAAAATAAATAAATAAATAAATAAATAAATTCACGAGAAGTATTTAAAAAATTTAATGGGTTTGTTGGAAAATATTGCTAGAATGTGAAGTAGGTAAAAAAAAAATGAAACGATTGTGGTGTACGAAAAACGCGAGTTCCGTATGTAGAGCCGTGTTTACCTTAAGCGGGGAGGTCCTTTTGTTAAAAGGGTACCTTTTCTTCCGAGGAGTAGGGTGTTTTGAGTGTGTCCACTCCCCCCTCCCTTTACACTAGAGATGGAGGGAAAACTTGGTTTCGGGGTCTACGTGTGAAAGAAAGGAGGCTATTGTTAGACTGATGTAAAAGTTTGCGGTTTTAGAGGAATCGTTGCCTTGTTTGGTTAAGTGAGACAAAAAAATAAAATGCCACACAAAAATTAAGTTTTCGGACACTATGATAAAATGTAATGAAAATGTCAAAATGAAATAATGAGTAGGTATATTAGATGATGTTTGAAATAATGAATAAATATGAACGTAGGTTGAAGGCAAATTTATATTGAAAATGAAAAGTTTTTTTTTGGTATACAGTAGTGTGGAAGTAAAGTTTGATTTCATGTAAAAAAAATTTGGTCGTAAGTGGCAAATACAACGAAAATTGAATTATGTAAATGGTTAGAGATATAAATTTGGTACAACTGTGAGAAAATAATATGAGGTGCAGTTTTAATTTGTGATGATGATAAATTTAGATGAGAATTTTGTGTATATTGACTTAGTTATGGATCTAAACTTTTCAAAACATGTTTATGAATGTTCATTATTTTATGTCGGCAATTAAGGAAAGAAAAAGGACTGTCCACGACACGACTAATGAAGGACATTCACCAGTGAAAGTTACATTTTGTGTTTTCGATATGAACATTTGATTGCAGTGAATGAACTTTTATTTCAGGACGATTCAGATGAAAACATTTGGTATTTTAATCAGAAGTTATACACAGGTATAGGTTGCACAAGAAGAGATGATAAATGTTTTGCAAGTGTTTTTGTGTAGTATTATTATTATAATTATGTTCTGAAATTTTATTTGAACAGAGACCTTAAAAAGATTTAAGGTAAGAGGTTTAATATTGATGTATTTTTGACTGTTATGAATTATGTGCATTGTATTTAATATATATTGTAAGCTTTTCGAGGAAGGGAGCGGGGATACTATGTTTTTCGTGATAAGATGTTGCTACAGTTTTTCTTTTTTGAGGAGAAAGATAGTTGGTGTTTTGAAGGTTAGAGTTCTTTGTTAAATTCTTAGAGGAAGTAGTGTTGTAGAGAAATCGTGTTGTGAAATTGAGAGAGGTAGATCTTTGTTGCGTAAGAGGGGCGTTTTTGATTAAGAAAGAGAGTAGCAAATGAGAGGTTTTTAGGTATTGAAACTTAACAAATAAAAAGTCGAGAGTTTCCTGAATGGCTGATGAAATGGTTCCGGAGGCGGAAACGTGTAAAGAATTAAAATATTGGAAGTGAGTGTGAGAGAAGGAAGTTGGAGTGAGTCGGAGTCCAGGAGGCCTTCTCCTGGGTCGGCTGAAAAATAAGCTGCCCCTGTTTGATTGCCCCAAAAGTCCGGTCGAATATTCCCGGAGAAAAATAAAATTAAGGGGTTTGATGCGCAACTCAGCTGATCTTTCCCGAGAAAGAAAGCCTGTGTGGAGAGACGAATGATAGCTGATCCCGAATCCGAAATAAAGATGGATAGCAAATAAGATTGCCTCTTGTCCGTCTTAATAGTCAGATAACCTCAGCGTGGAAGAGTCACCTATCAAACCAAAGAGAACCTACAGAGTTCAAACTGACGTCACGGAAAGAGTTCCCTACCAGAGTTATCACATAACCCGAAAGTCGCGAAAGTCTGAACTAAAAAAAATCAAGTAAAAGACGTGAGTGTTTTTATTTGATTTTTTTTAGTTCAGATCCCACGTTTGCTATTGATAGTTAATGCGAGTTTTACATGTGTGAAAAATATAGTGTATTAAATTTCGATAGGAGTTTTAGCATTTTTGTATTAATTAGTATTTTACGCTCCCTGAATCAGAAAGTCAAACTGAATAGGACCCTGTTTCATTTGCTCGTGGTTTTGATAGTGGACAGAGCAGCTTTGATGTTAATTAAAATTTGATGAGATGGGATGTAAATATTAGGACGGTGTAAATGAATAAGTTTTTTTGTTTTAAACCTTGTTTCAGTAATTATTTATCTGCTGGGTGTTTTAATGTGGAGCAAAGTTGATGTAGCAGATCCAACTGGTATAAAAATTTGTTCGTTAATTGCTAATTGCGTCCAGAGCCTTTGGTAACAAAATAAATAATAACACAACGCACCCAAAAACCCCTTGATAAATAATCTTTGTACTACCACCAAATAATCATGCTCTGCAATTAAAATGGAGGAGCAATACGACAATGATCAGGCTTTAACATATATATTATTCAAAAACTCGAATGTTTTAAAGATTTAAGAGTAGTGAGTCCTCTTAAGGGGATCCAGGACACAAAATTGTTCGAATTTTCAAAATTTGTTTTATTACATTAGCATTTTTGTTTGTTCATTACGCTTGAAATGACGTTTAAATCATGTTTCTATTTTAATTTGAACAGGATAGATTATTATTTTTTTTTTGCAACATTCTAATAGTAGCCAATCGTTGTTTAAACCTGTAAGTTTTTCGGCATGATGGGCTTTTTTCCTATTTCTCGTCTTTAAATTGTTATAACTCAAGAACCGTTAAAGATAAATGGTTGAAACTTGAAAGATGTCTTTTTCAACCATTTTACTTTAATTTTAATTCAGCAAATTTTAAAAAATATTTTTTTAAAAAATATGATTTTTTAAAAATAAGTTACATATTTTTTTTGTAATTTTATATCTAAATATATTTAATTTCTTTAAAAATTAATATTTCAAAAAATGCTGAATTAAAATCATAACTTATATATTTCTGTTTAATTAAATGAATAAATTTTGAAATTCGACAAATAATATTCCGAATTTTAAATGACCCCAGTTTTATGAAAAATGTTTAATTTAAATTTTTTTAAAAACTTTTTGAGAAATTTTATGATGTGATTTTGCTTACAAATTATATGGTTGACCATCACAAAAAAAAATTCAAAATTTTAACCGAATAAATAAAAAAAAAAATGTGTCCCGGAGCCCGGTAAGTTTATTACTGTTTAAATAAATTAAAGATTTTTGAAAAATATCAAAAGAACCCGTTTACTAGAGTTAACTCTGCAAACAAATTTTATAACTAATTGCATGTTATGGTAAGTAAATTAAACATTAAAGTAAATTGTATATAAGTTTTTTTAACGAGTTATTTAAAACTATATTTTGTGTAAATGTAGGGAATAAGTTCTTGGGCCTTTTGAAAAGAAGGTTGGGGCTCAAAAACCCTCTCATCATTATTAATTTTTTTTTGTCTAATGAAGAGTCATTTTGTCGGTGACATTTGACTTTCGTTATTCACCGCGATTTACTCGTCGCTTTATTATGGGAACACACTATAGGTGATCTAGCAACGCTCCCTATGAGGGGGACGACACGGCAACGACCGAGCCTTCTACGGGATTTGAACCCCAGCCGACTGCGTAGTAGCTCAGAACGCTAACCACTACACCAGATAGGCGGCCCTTAACGTATAAATATATAAATAAAAAATAAATAAATTTAAAAAAATAGTCCATGGACTTTTCATGGATTCGTTTCGTACAGCTTGGTAATTACAATTAAGTTCATTGTACATATTACTATTAAGAACTGTTCGTATCTCTTGGCGCATGCGCGCCACTGCATAATGCAATTTTTTTTTTTTATTTTGCCTCGCCATTCTAAATGAGCACAGTGTATGACGTCAGGCAAACGAGAATAGTGCGTCACCGGGCAAGCAGCGCATCTACAAAACAACCCTGGCGACCTTATTCATTCACGCTGGCTATGCAAATATGACGGTAAAGATGCTTCCATACGCCGGGACGCTGATTGGTCCTGATTAACGTTTAGAAGAGTAGAATAATTACAAGATAAAAAGAACTTTTTATATACCATGTTTTTTTAAATTTTCTGTTGAATCATATAAACTTGACAATTCTATGTAGTAATAAATACTTAAAAAGTTTTTTTTGATGAATTATCCCATCAACTTGAAAGAAAATGAAGTGAATTGGAAGTTAACTTGCGTTTAACTTTTCGTTCCCGTCCCGGTCGATAGATGGCTGCACCAGTCTGCAAAACAAAATTAATTGAAAATAACTTAAAATTAATTTAATTCCGCTTAAAGATGGCTAAATGTACTTAAAAAATGCATTCTCGTCATGTTATTAGCTATTCTAAAAGTTTCAAATGTCTAGCTAGTCAGGAAGTTAGTTATAAATCGATTGCAAGATTTGTAAAGAGACAAACAAACAAACAAGAAAGCAAGTTAATAAAAACATGGTAAAAAGACAGTTTGCTGTGAAGGAACAAGAAAGCGAGCAAGATCGTAGGACTCTAAATTGAAGCTCACATATTCTAATTATTTGATTTTAAAGAGTATAACTGCTGTGTTGTAATGTTTTATCTTTATGTCATGCATCGTCAATAAAGGAAATTGAGAAGAGAAGCAATTGCAGTTGCTCTGTCGTTTTAAATATGATACGAAAGAATTATAAATAATCATCTGTATAGACGTACTTTATGTATAGACGTAGCGAATGGATTCTTTGACAATTTGAAAAGAGGGTCTCATGCAGAAATCCATTGAAAATTTAGTCTGTGGACTTCTGCTCAAAGTACTTCTTCCGTATACTTGGTAATTTCAACTAGAGACACACCGGGAAAAATAGTACATGGACTAGTGATTTTAATACTTTATTAGAAAAGCTAGCTCACTAATATTAAATTCTTTGTGTGTTTTTATGTTTAAGCTTGGCGAATAGATTATTTGAAAATAATGCCGTGATTCATTAAGGCTGCTATGTACTAAGGAAAAAATCGTATTTCCCTTTTCCTCTTTTTGCAGACTCTTGTGGTGGGAGGAGTCCAGTTGACAGTTCGAGAATTCCACTTCCCTTAGGATTGACATTTTGAGGGATTGTAATGGCTCTCTCCCTATAGGGGGTCAAGCGCTGCCCCCAAATTTTTTATTTAAAATATATTTTTGTCAACTATTTAAGGTACATAAATGCTAATAATCAAATAAAATTGGTATTGTCAGATAGCCTGAACTTTTCTGCAAAGCGCTACAGGATTCATTTTATAAATTTCGTCCACCGAAGGAATTTATGACCGTTTAAAACACATTATACCAGATTTCCCCCCGCATAATTTAAATTTTAAAATGTTAATTATGTTTAAAAAAATGTACACAAATGTAAAATTTCTTTCTCTATGACGGAGTACAATTTAAAATCAAAAACTTTGAATCCAAGTCGGAAATCCATGGACAAATTTTCTCCATAGGTTAACATTGAGGTGAGCGATTCCAATGGGGATAGTACATAGCAGCCTTAAGCTATGGTAAAAAAAATAGTCCATAAACTTCTGCTCAGAGTACTTCTTTCTTATAGATTGCTAGTTACTGTTAACTTCTTTTTGCGACAACATGAGATAAGAATGAAACGTTTCGTAAACTTGTTCCCCAGAATTAGAGACAGGGAATGAAAATTTTAGAAAAATGTAGAATTATAAAAAATAATTATACAATGAGGCTACAAAGTTAAAAACAATTGCATCTCTGCAGAAGCTAAGAAACAGGACTTCACTGTAGAAAGTAAAGAAAAACTGGACTTTTTTATCTTTCAAATGTAATGGAACACCATGAATATACTTTTAGTTCTTCTTCCGTTACAAAAATGCTTTTAATATTGCTTTAAAACAAATGTGATTCGTAGGGGGGCATATTTTTTTCTTTAAAATAATCTCTCTCTTTACAGCCTTTAATATGCTTTAGGATCCGAATTCGACTTGAAATAAAATATGTTAAAATCCACATGTAAGGACTGTTGAACATTTACATTATTTACGGAAAAATATTTTGAAAAACCACGCTTAAATGAGTTATGGAAAAAAAAGCGCAACCATAACTTTTAAATATTCCATATCGTAAGAATAGAATCTTACACCAAAATTCGATGAAAGTACTGTTTTATGGAAGAGAAAGTGTTTCCGTTTGTTTCGTACTAAAATAATTTTCTAAGAATACATAGCTAGTTGGGAGAAAGTAATTTTTTTATTGCATTTCATATCAAGCACTGTTTACAGCGGTTGTATTACATCGGAAAATTGTTTCGTGAACTAGAATCTGATTCAAGGGATGCAAAAATTTCTTATGCGGGTAGTAGCATAATTCGTTACGTACTGTGTTATAATTTTTTTTCTGCAATGGTACTAGAATTGAAAATTGAAAATTTCGTTTAGAATTTCACGAGTATGTATTTTTCTAAACAATTCGACGAATACATACTCGTCAACTTCTTTGAGAGACATGCCAGGCAATAGATTCTTATCATCGGGCCTGTATCTCACCGAAAGCTATGTACATTTTCGGATGTATTTTCATAATCTTTATTATTCTGATTTAGATTTGTGAATTTAAAAACGTCATTAAAAATATAGGATCGATAACAAACGAGTTATAATCAAAATTCTAAGTAATTGAGATGACTATCTCAATAAATTGTTCAAATCTCGGCTACCTATTTTACACTCAAATTGTTCATAGTAATTATATATATATATATATATATACTAGCTGAAGTACCCGGCGATGCCCGGGATTTTAAGAATGTTTGTTGTTAACCAAAATCAATTTAAAAATTAACACAGTATAAATAACATAAAAAATATATGTGAAATGTTATACACGTCTCAGAATTTCAGCCTTTCATCATTTTAATACTAAAATCTGAAAAGTAAAAATGTCAAATTCTCTAATGTTTGTTAACCAAAATTAATTTAAAACTAAGCACAGTATAAATAACATAGGAAAAAAACCTTGTGAAATCTATAAATATATAAATTTATAATAAACTCCTCAGAATTCAGCTAGAATTAGCCTTTCATCATTGGGGTAAAAAAAAAGCTGCAATTACAGGTTCAGCAGAAATTTCCAATAGAACAATGATATGACTGCAGCGTTGCCTCTTAAAAAAATGAAGTGTTTGATTGAGGGCTGCAAACCATTCAACTCCTCTCCACATTTAACTCCTATAAACATCCTCTACATATTAAATTCCTTTTCTCTCCATAATAAACTCCTCAGAATTTTGGTATATTCAGCCTTTCATCATAGTACCACTAAAATCTGAAACATCCTCTCCAGAAATATAAATTTATTAATTTCAATAATTAAACACACACAAATATATAAATTTCGCAAAAGTTTTTTAACCAACATTTGAATAATTCGTAAATGAAAAAGCATATGAAAATAAAGATAAGAACTTCCGAAATCGAAATTAATTACCCTTAATTTTTAATTAATAAAAAACCAACATAATATGAATAAAAACGATAGTTGCTTAAAACCATATGAAAATAAAGCTATTATAAAGATGATAATAATAAAAAAAGCATAAGAAAATAATGCTCGCGCATGAAGTTAACGTTACGATATAAAGATAGTAATAATAATATAAACCGCGTGCATAAAATAGTTAGCTTTTCAAGCGAAATAAATTGATTTTTAGAAAAAAACTACTTTTAATCGAGAAATTAAAATGCATTGCACAAAATTTTAATTTTACCAACTTTCCATCCTACAATTTACACCCTACTTCTTTTAAATAGGATGTAAATATAAAGTTTTAACAGCCAATTGAATGCCAGTTAAAAATAATGTGTGCGCATGAAGTTAATGTTACGATATAGAGATAGTAATAAAAATCTATATATATATAAAACAGTTCCGTAACTGACTAACTGACTGATTGACTGACTGACATACAAAGTACAGACCAAACCGCTGAACCTAAAGGACTGAAATTTTGCATGGCGATTCTTCTTATAATGTAGGGGTGCACTAAGAAAGATTTTTGAAAAATTCTTCTTAGATTTTTTAAAATTAAATTTTTAATCTGTTTTTGTAACTTTTTTCAAGTTTGCATTTAAAATAATAATTTGAGGGTTGTAAAATTTATATCACGAAAAAGATCATAAAAATTCCTTTAAAATGAAATTCTTTTCGCATCTTTACCTCCATTTTCTAATTTTTGGTGAATTTTTAAAGATTAATTTTTACAATTTAATTTATTAAACGCTGATCATGTGATTTCTTTATCTGGTACTTTAAATAAATTTATCGTCACATAACAACGAAATAGACACAAAAAAAATTAAAATAGTGGCGCCATCTACTGTACGCTTGTGAATCGAGAGTTGTTGGTTATTTATTAATTAAAAATATTGGAAAGTTCTTGTGGATCTGTAAATATACATGTGGTAACAGTTTTAAAATTTATAAATTATTAACCTACACAGGTGATAATTTATCCGGCGTTGCCCGGGAATTTAAGAATGTTTGTTAACCAAAATCAATTTAAAAACTAAACACAGTATAAATATCATAGAATAAAAAGCATGTGAAATGTTATACACATGAATAAAAAGAAAACCCAACATAAAAAACCATAAATTTACAATAATTTCTTCAGAATTCAGCTAGATTTTGCGTTTCATCATTGGAGCAAAAAAACCCTGAAAAGTAAAGCATAAAATATATACATTTATAATAAACCACTAAAAGCTGAAAAGGAAAAATGTCAAATTGTGTTTAGGAAAGTAAAGCTGAAAAGTAAAAATGTCAAATTGTCGAATGTTTGTTAACCAAAATCAATTTTAAAACGAAATACAGTATACATAGCATAGAAAAGATTTAGCCTTTATCATTGGAGCAAAAATTTCTGAAAAGTAAAACATAAAATACATAAATTTATAATAAACCTACCAAAATCCATTAAAAAAATAAACACAGTATAAATAACATAGAAAAAAAAGTATACGAAATGTTATACACATTAATAATATGAAAAATAAAATAAAATAAAAATAATAATTTTTAAAAATAATAAAATAAAATAAAAATAATTTAAAAAAATAATAAATAAAAATAAAAATAATAATAATTTAAAAAATAATAAAATAAAAGCTGAAACAAAAAAGCCTCCATAAAAAAGCTGAAAATACAGGTTTAGCAAAATCTGTACGATCCGTATTCGAACCCGCGTCGTGTACTGTAGTAAATGAACGCTCTTACCGAATGCGCCACAATAACATTCAGATGTATTGTGTAAATAAGAGAATATTTGTACTAAAATTACTGGAAAGTTGCTATGGATTGGTGAATATACATGTATTTATGGAGTAAGAGGAATTTTAAGTTAGAAATAAGTTAGCAGGATAGAAGCTTAGTCTTTAACTCTTCAATAGACACAAAGACATAAGAGAGGGGGGTTGCAGTAGCGATTAAAAATGATCTTGTGACACTTAGCGTGGTTGATTCGAATTTTCCATCGCGTGTGATAGTGTCAATATGCCGTTGGATCCGATTTATTTTAGAGTATAAAATCTGACTTGAAAGATTATTATTTTCAATTATTATTCTGGTTTAATATATAACTTGAAACTTTTTGATTTTATTTATTTTTATCTTTTCGCTCGCTGTTTCCCAGCTAACACTAACGTGGACGCCATATTCAGAGGGGTGATTCCACAAAGTGTAACATCTTACATTTAGTTTCAAAAATTTTGGTTTTTTATTAATTAAAAATCAACGGTAATTAATTTCGATTTTTGAAGTTCTTCAGACCCTCGGCTGTTTTTAAAGACGCCTGTATGTAAAATTTCACGATCGTTGCTCCTAAACTGTGGATTTCTATACAATTGCAGAGATACAAACATTCATTTTTATATATTAGATATATATATATATATATATATACCCAACAAACACAGAAGCATCGGGCCGGGGTCGGAAGGTTCCGGCCAGCCGATTTCACCACTGCCGGGCCGGCGCATTAGGTCAGTATCGTTTCCGTCACGGCTGTGTCCTCTCGCCCGCGACTACCCCGTCGACTGCCGGGCCGCTTCCGGTAGGATTCGAGCCATCGTTCATCCGACTACGAACCGTTAGGCAGCCGCGATTAAGCCATCGATGCGGACAGATAGCCGGAACGTAACCGGAGGTTGACGGGCCGGTTACGGGAGCAATAATTGGTGTCGACATACCGTCATCTACCCATCTCGTAAACAGCAATGTGCCGTAGGTCCGGGCATCATGCCAGCATTCTACCAGAATCGGACCGCCGGCATTTTTTCTAAGTTTTGCGTAGGACCCTTTTGTTTATATGCTTTTTATTATTATTTATTTCATTGACGATTAACCTCTGATATCAACCCTTTCACTTTTATTATTATTTTTTTTGCCTTCATATTTCTAGCATTTTTTCCAGTTTTGCCTTATGTATTTTTAGGTATTACCAAATACTGATCTTTGTTATTACCTAAAAATTTGTATATGAATCACTAGTTTACTTGTTAGAACAAAACCTCATTTTGCATTAAGATACATTTACCCAAATTTGAAAGTTAAGATAACATTAATACCAACCATTAAAGCTAAATCATCTTTCCACTCGATCTAAGGTTACAGTTTGTTTTTTTTAAATTTAGAATGAGATTATAGTACGTAAAACAGTACTACTTTAATAATTAACCCAAAAAATTTGTACTTCCCCAGTATAAAATTTATTAACATAATTTGATAAATTTATAAACATAAATTTGATACATTCTTCAAACCTGAGTAATGTGTAGTGTGTATGATGAAGCCCATCTTTGTGAGCTTGTGAAAACTTGCTCAGAATTTATTTAAATTATTTTTTGGTGTAGAGTTAATAAATGATCTACAGATAAGAAAATTATTTTTTGCATAGTTTTGTGAATTAAAGAGTAATTCATTAAATTCTTATGTCATTTTAAAAAAATATTTTCTTTTCTATTATATTGGACTTAATATCCAACACTTGATAGTACTATTTTTGAGAAATAGTACTATGATAGTAATATCTTCTATTGTAATTTTGAGAAAAATTATAGACACACATGTTTTTAAATACAGAAAAGAGCTGGTTTAAAGTAAAAATAGTTTATTTAGAAAGTACATAGCACATTTACACAATTTTTTTCTATATTTTCTACAAAACAGGATCCTTTCGCTGTACCTCTGGCTCCATCTTTACAGCATCTAGGGAAAAAAAAGAAAGAGAAAATCAGTTCATAAATTTATGTGAAAGGAAAATGACTCCCATCCCCAGATATAATTTATGAATCAAAAGAATTTATTTAAATTATTTTTCTATGTAGAGTTAGTAAATGCTCTGCAGATAAGAAAATTATTTTTTGCATAGTTTTGTACATTAAAGGGTAATTTATTGTTGTAAAAATAGTTGATTGTTGAAAGTAGTTGAAAAATTCATTGTTGATAAAGTAGAATTAAATAAATCCAATTAGGAAATATAAATTCTGAGACAGGGGTTTAAAAAAACTTGATACAAAACAGCACCCAACACATGAGTGCAGTTTTAAATCTGTTGTCATTTTATTGATAACTACTTCCAAGAAGTAAATTCCTACCACATTTTTTTTGTAAAACCAATTACATACTGTGAAAACTACATCATGTAAAAAATATTTACTTGATTAAATAAATATACTAATAGAAAATAGTTATAAAATATTTGTTAAAGAGTATTCCCCTTTTCACTAAATTTCTCTCTGTACAGTAGAAAATCCAACCATGTCGATTAATTTGTTATTATAGATATAAATAAAATAGGGTAGATTGCCTTGATAAGAGTACAATTAAGTTTTTAATGTTGAGCATAATTTCAGCTCAACGTTGAAAGCTGAATCAGAGACTTGTCTATAATGACACCAAAATTTCCTCTTCACTATTGACAATAATGCTGTTGAAAGTAGAGAAACACAAGAATAAAGATTGAATGCTAAGTAAAACATTAGCATACAAAATCTTAAATTTCTAAATTTGATTACAACATGCCATAGAGAGCATTAATACAGATGCTGGGTCAGATTTAGAAATTTAAGATTTTATATAGTATTCAATCTTCATTCTTGTGTTTCTTTACTTTCAACGTGAGAGTGATTCTCGATAGTGAAAAGAAAATTTTGTTGTCATCTCAAGTCTCTCAGTCAGCTTTCAATTATTGTACTCTATCAAGGCATTCTAATCTATTTTATTTATATCTGTAATAACTAATCATTTAATTGACAGGATTGAATGTCTTACTGTACTGAGAAATTTAGTGAAAAGGGTGAATACTCTTTAACAACTAATCTATTACTATAATAATGAATAAAGTAAAACTTTATTATATGATGTAGCTTTCACAGTAATTGGTTTTACAAAAATTGTGGTAGAAAGTAATTTGGGATACTAACTTCTGCATAGTATTTTAATAGAGCATATCTTTTGTTACTTAATTGTCAAATTATGGTGGGGATCTGTGTATAAAATATTTTTTTATTTGTGAGCAGCTGTTATTAGGGATAACCACAGTAAAAAATTATTCAAAATATACTATTTAGATTCAGTAATTATTAACAATTGTTATGATATATTGTTTGATTAGTCTAGGTTAATTTGAAAAATGAGGTGGGTAATATTGACTAGCTGTCAATGTTGAGTGAAATGGCATAGATTATATTATAAAGCGTGAAAAAACACTTAGACTTTTTGAACCAAGCTTCTAACCCAAATTTAAGTTTTTAAAAAAATATTTTGCTAATGAGAGTATTTTCACAGATCTTAACAATGGAATAGAAAACCCGTATAGTCAACAAATTCATGGATAAACGATTCAGTTCTAAAAGCAAAAAGCCTGGTTTCTGTATACTGTTGTAACATGATTATTATAAAAGTATACAGAAACCAGGCCTTTTGCTTTTAGGGCTGCATCTTTTATCCATGACTTAGTTGACAATACAGGTGTTATGTTCCATTCCTTAGATCCATGAAAATATTTCCAATTTTAAAAGTTTCATTAAATTTTTTTTAAAATTTTGGTTAGAAGTTCGGTTTGAAAAGTTAAAAGTATTTTATTTCACTTTGTAAAATAATCTATGCTACTGCACTCAACATTGACATCCAGTCAATCTTTGTATTCTTGCATCATTTTTCAACTTAACTTAGATAAACCAAATAATACACCATAAAAAAACCTACACACTTGCAAACATAACCTTATTATAGTCAACTATTATTTAATAATTAACTGAACCTAAATAATATATTTTGGAATATTTTTTTACTGCCCTTATCCTTACACTTTATAATAACAGCTGCTCACAAAAATATATTTTATGTGACAGATCTCCACCAAAATTTGACAATGAAATAATAAAATTAAATACTAGGCAGAAGTTAGTATTCCAAATGACATTCAACTACCTATTAGCTCATCAACGAATAATCTAATACATCTAAAAGCAATATTATTATTATTATTACTTCTGTAAGGAATTATGAATGAACCTCTAACTACTTCTCATGAAATTCTGATAATTAAATTAAAAAATTTTTAACATTGACTATCAAGAGTAAAATAACCCTTGGCATTTTATATCTTTATAATATAAAAATATAAAATTTTTTTTGGTAAGCAGTTATGATAAAAGACTTTCACAAGAGTCACGGTTAACTGAAGTCCCTGAACTGCACTTTCAGACATACCTAATACTTTAATAACATGCTTGCCAGTTAAAAATATAATGAATAAAGGAAATCAATATCAATCCACAAATTACTGCAACCAAAGTTTATGAAAATGTTCGGATTAGCGTATAAAATATACAAAGAGAAATTTGAAAATTTGAGTTGTTTATTAATTAAGAATTATGTAATAAAAATATTTTTTATGGTTTTTCATAGAAAAATTCAAATTTAAGTACAAAAAATAAATTTTAAAAAAATATATTATCAACTTTGTGATTTTGCCCACAAGTTCACTGCTGAAAAAAATAAAGGATATCTAGAGAATAAAAAAAAAATGGGTTCAGTGAGGTTAAAATGAACTTACAGATTATGAATCGAGCACACTGCCAAGTGAGTTGTGGAATCTTTTCATGGAAATCACAATGAGGTGAAGATGGATTCCAATTTCAGAATTCTGTAAAGAAACCAATATTTTCTTACAATGCCATAATAAAAATTAGAGTGATCTGTGACACCAAGAAGCATTGAAAAGCAGAGTTCATTATTTATTTATTTATTTTACAAATGCCACACACTACCAAAAATAGCACCTATGCAATCAGTGCACGTGCTCTCCAATACTTCTCAACAAGATCAGTAAAACATTTTAGTGCAGAGCACTCGTCTATTTGCTTATCAGTGAAATAAAAAAGGTAGTATGACCCCCTTACATGTATACTTTGGACCATAGGCGTAGCGTGCTTCTAACATTTGGGACGGATACAAATTGAATTCAGCTAGGGCCCTTCTCAGCGCATTGACTACCGATCAATCCTTAAAATTTGAAATATGATTTTTTGAAATTGAGTAACAATAGAATTGATGTTTGAGTAGTATTCAAAAAGTTATACAATGAGAAAAATAAATGTAATATAAATAAAAGAAGAAAAAAAATGTAGCATGCTTCTAACATTTGGGACGGATACAAATTGAATTCAGCTAGGGCCCTTCTCAGCGCATTGACTACCGATCGATCCTTAAAATTTGAAATATGATTTTTTGAAATTGAGTAACAATAGAATTGGTTTGAGTAGTATTCAAAAAGTTATACAATGAGGAAAATAAATGTAATATAAATAAAAGAAGAAAAAAAAATGTAGCATCAAATTTTTGTTATGGATCATATCATTGTTAAAAACTATGTTAGGGCTAAAGACATAATCGGTATTTTCAGTGTCACAGTTTGAAAAAAATGGGAAAAAACCAACTTTTTAAAAAGTTTTCTACAATTTTCTGATTTAACTGAACCAAAAATTTCTCCTCACATGAATTTTCAAATCAGATTAAGTGAAAATTACACATAATGGAATATGCACTGAGCATATAATTTAATACCAAAAATTGCCTGGTGATTAAAAGTTGAGAAGTAATCAGACTTTCAATGTGCTGAATATGTTTAGCACAATATTTAAATAAGACTTTAATATACATGAACTAGATTACTACCTCGCAAAACTTCCAAGAAACAATTTCAACTAACTATTGTATAACTTTCCATATAATTTGGCTTTCCATAAAACTCCAACTGATGTTCAGAATCAGTTGAGTTATTTTTCAGGCACAACTTTATCAACATATTTAATTATGAAACTTTGAGAAAGTAAAGACAATTTACAATGCATTTCCCCCCATTTTTTAAACAGCTAAACAAGATGCTCAGTGGAATTTTAAAAAATTTAGTACAAATTTAGTACAGGATCAAAAATATAAAATAATGGTCTATTAGGATTTGAAGGATGATTATATACTTAAACAAGGGGGGGTAGCAAAATAGGATATTGTTTAATAATAAAGTCAGTTGTTCAGTCAAGAAGTCAATTATTGTATTTTGATGATCAGAAATTTTATGTCTTAGAACATCAAGCAATTCAATTACCACATTTAATACATTTTCACCATCACTCATTACTGTTTTCATTTAATCCAAATTCTTTATATAAGTATTAAGACTTAAAATGGAATAAACATGTTTAACAGAGAGAAAAATTTATGGCATGCATAAAATTAAATTTTACCAAAATTTAAAATTACTTAGCCCATTAACTAATGATCTAATACATCCAAAAGCAATTTCCTTTTTACTACTTCTGTAATGAATTATCAACGAACCTCTAACAACTTATCAGGAAATTCTAAAAATAATTTTAAAATTTTAATGTTAACCATTAAGAATAAATAAAGCTTGGCACTTCACATTTTCATAATATAAATATCATTTTTCTGTTATTATAAAAGACTCTGTAAACCAGGCGTTTTGCTTTTTGGAACTGTATCTTGTATCCGTGAATTCATTGATTATACAGGAGTTCTATTCCATTATTAAGAAAGGGTTATTTCATTCACTTATCAAACACACATTTTGATATAATAAACCACAACTCACAATGGATGTCTTATCTACAATTTTATAAACAAACTTTGTCTATGAACACATTTTATATTTTCTAAATAAACCTTGGCATTTTATAATTTTATAATATAAATCTCTTTTTTTGGGAAGAGTTAAAGTCTTTCACAAGAGTCGTGTTAACTGAAATCCCCGGACTGCACTTTCTCACTCACCTAAAACCTTAACAACAAGCTTCACAGTTAAAAAAGAATAAATAAAGAAAATCAATATTCTATCCACAAATTATTGAGACCAAAGTTTATGAGAAAGTTCAGATTAGCGTCTAAGTTAAAAAAACTAATTTGAAATTTTTAGTTGTTTAATAAATATTTTTAGTTTTTTTCATAGAAAAAATTTAATTAGTTAAAAATAAATCTAAAAAAATATTAAAAACAGTGATTTGGGCCACAAGTCCACTGCTGAAAATAAAAGTATATCTCGAGAATAAAAAAAGGTAGGCTCAGTGGCGTTAAAAACTTACGCAGGTTATGAGATCCAAGTGGTATTTGTCTTTCAAGCCTGAAGCTCTGAATAGATTCCAGTTTCAAAATTCTGTAAAAAAACCAATATTTTCTTATAATGCCATAATAAAAATTTAATGTTTTATCAAACCAAGAAGTATTGAAAAGTAGAGTTCTTTATAAACTTGCTTATCACTAATATAAAAAGGGGAAAAGAAACTAATTTTACCCTTTATATATATATATTAAGCCAATAAGTTCACATTTATTTTGCACAGCATGGCAACAAAATAATTTCCAAAAGACCTTTAGAGATGAACAGCTTATAGATAGTTATTGAGAACATTCTCAGATTTATAAAAACTCTTATCGTACAATATCTATTACAATAAAGCAATTTTTTGTATGTACACATTCTGATAATCTACAAATCTATATACTTATAAATATATAATTTAAAAACATGGAATGCAAATTAATAAGTTAAGAAACAATTTATGTATCTAAATAGTCTATTTTGGAATAATTTTCACTGCCATCATCTCTAATAACACTGATAAAAGTGATTTCAAACACGATACAAATTAGAAAATTAAATGCACGTGGCATCTATATTGACACAAATTTAAAACTCTAAACTTCTCATTACTCCAGAGGTTCTTTGAATGAATTCAGGAATACAATGGAGTTCACATACATACAAAAATTAATAATTCTTGAAAATATATATACACTCAATTGCAAGAATATATACACTCAGTTGCAAAAAGTATGCACCATTATGTTATTCCTAAAGAGTGAAATTGTTTTATTTTATATCTTCAGAGAGAGTAGAAATATAATCTAAATATCAAAGCCAGTTCAAAATATTGATTAATAGCAATTGAAATTCAAAATGTTCCTTAAATAAGCTTTTTATTTAATGAGATATTCAAAATAAAAAAATGCTCCAATATTTGCTATTGTTTCAATATTTACTTGACATGTGGATACTGATTAAACAATATTTTGATCTGGTTTTGAAATTTTGAATATATCTTTGCTCTCGATAGACATAAAGAAATTTCACCCAGTAGGAATAACATATACATATATAGCAATTGAGTGTACACATAGAACATTATAAATAGAATTTTAAAAAATTATATTTTAAGGCTATTAAGATTATACATGAAAAATACCTATTAGTGTTTAGCATTTAAATTAAAATATATAATTATACTAAATACATTCTTTTAAATTATGAACACAAAAATTTTAAGAATATTTGTTCTTTATTTCTTTATAATGTATAAAATGCAGTGTATTTTATAAAGTTTACTCAAAACACAATTTGATAAGGAATTCAATAGATCCTTTTGTATGATTTACAAGTTCATTTTTAGAATCTTTTATAATGTGGAACGTTTTTGAATCCATCTTTTAACATTTAGACATGGATAATTTGTTGCCTATTGATACCTGGCAATAAGAACATTGTAAAATATATTTAATAGGAAAATGGACAATTTTTCCACCATTGAATACTATGCATGAATTTACTATGGAGGAATCATGTGTAACTGATTTATCAATCCAGTAGTAAAAAAATGTTTAATTTGGATTAACATATTAAAAAAAATTTCATTATAATTTTCTTTCAAATTTCTTTAAAGAAATAAAATGGAAAATATTATACTGGAAATGAAAATACATTTTTATTTTTCAACTATGTAGATTTGGAATTGATATTTGTGTCATGTATTTTATACTTTCTAAAGGATATAAAAATCTAAATAGTGCGTACAAATTACAATTCTAAATATTAATTTAATTAGCAAATACTTAAGACTTTCACAAGAGTCCATTTACTTCCTTTGTCCATCTAAAATATTAACTGAAACACGAATCTTAAATTATTCCGAAACAAAATGTTTTTATTTATACATACGAAAGTGCTCGTAAGTGCCATAAGTATTGCTAATTCAATACACTCAGTTCAGTAGAGTTTGATCTGAAATATGGTCAATTCATATATAACTTGGATTAAAACACTATCTTATAACAGAAATAGAATAATGTTCACTATGTAAGGGTGTTAAATAAAATCTAAAGGCAATAATTTAAGACTAACGAATGAAACTTACTTGTGGATTAATTTCAACGAACTTGTAATCAATCTTTAATGGCGCCTTTTCAATCACGTGCAACTGAATGTCCAATCAGATGACACTAGTGCATTGTAGTATGACGAGGCGAAAAAAAAGATGGTTTGAAATTTCATTATGCTATAGCTTTCAAAAGCTGCCTTTTGGTATTGAATATAAAATTTTATTGCTCTACTGAAATATTTTTCAGGTGCTTCAAAATAGATATTTTTGTGAAAAGAGATAAAATTCTTTTTTTCTGTTTATTTTATGGTATATTAAATTAATAATATATATTTTTTGTAAATAAAATATTCAAAATATTTTTACAAGAAACTTAGGTATTTCTAAGTATTTCTAATTTTTAGATGTCATTACAGAACAACTGATTTTGTAGAATTTCGCAATTTTCATCATCTTAATTTTACAGTAGTATATTCTTATAATACACATTGGAATGAAAAAAACAATTTTTAATTAACGGACCTTAGTTAAAATAAACAAATCACATTTATTTAGAAAAATATTAATGTAATGTCTTTAAAGGCAAAGTGTTATTTTGAAATAAACATTCATATTTTTCAAAAGTCCATAGTAATCATACATGGTTTGCTTTACTTATTTCACTGACACAGTGAATTGCTTTCTGTTTGTCATCAGAAATATGCCTCTTCATAGGAAGTCCTGTTACTTTAACATCATTCCATTCAATCATATCAATATAATCCTTGGCATCAAAGCTTATACGTTGAAATAAAAACTTTTTGATGCCACCTTCATTTTCAGCCCTTGCTTTTAGATTCCGGGGTAATCCAAGCTCTCTCTTACATGACTGCGATCATCTGATATCATACAAAGGACGAGATTTTCAGAAGCAGATTTCTGGCACTGGAAAATGTATATAAGATAGCATAATAGCATTTTTCAATGACAACAACCAGAATTTAAACATTACTGTAATTGGAATGGGTGGAACTGCCGTGAACACTGGATTGAATAATGATGTGGTTCGTTTATTTGAAAAGGAATTAAGAAGGCCACTGCAGTGGTTGATTTGTCTATTTCATGGAAATGAACTGCGCCTACGTCCTAATTTGGAGGAGAAATAGGTAAACAACTAGAAAACTGCTATGAACTTCCAGTAATTGAATTATCACCTATTGAAAATGGCATTCCATTACTAGAAATTAAGGATGATTTAAGTGTGGACCCAAAATATTTGTTAGAAATGTCTAATGCAATCTCTGTTGGAAGGTGCTCTTCTGATTTGTCTATGAGAAAACCAGGAAAACTTTGTTATTCATGATAGCTTACATTAGCAAACCGAATACTTCACTTGTATGTGGGAACAGAATGTACTGCAAAAAAAATCTCCGAATACTGACTGAGTACATTTTGTAAGTATATGCATCTGTTTCGTTTCACATAAAGCGGAAACTATCTTATATCCATGGATCGAAGCACTTGTGGAAACTTGTAAGCTATTCACGTTACCTCCATCAGACTCTTAAAAATGTAATTGACCCAGTCATTCAAAGAAATTCGTACTTTGCTGCTTCTGAAAATCTCCTCCTATGTATGATATCAGTTGATCGCAGCCACGTAAGACAGCTTGGATTACGCCGGATTCTAAAAGCAAGGACTGAAAAATGAAGGGGGCATTGGAAAGTTTTAAGTTCAACGTATAAACTTTGATGCCAAGGATTATATTGATATGATTGTACGTAAAGATGTTAAAGTAACAGAACGAGGCATATTTCTGATTACAAACTAAAGCAGTTTCTAAAGGAAGCAAAATAATCTGATCAGGAGAGTCAACGTACTGACTTCAGCAATTTTCCATGTCACACACAAGCAGTAGAAAGGATTGTTAAATTCGTTACCGAGTCACCCTTACCCGTCCGTGGCACTTCTGCAAGAGTTGCATTGATAAAAACGAAAATACATTCTCAAAAGATAATGCTAAAATTTAATAATAAAAAACAAAACAAAACACAATTCAATGTGTCAGTGAAATAAGTAATGGAAACCATGTGTGATTACTATGGACTTTTGAAAAACATGAATTTTTTTTTTTCAAAATAACGTTTAACATCCCCAATCTCAAAGAACTTTTTAATCTTATGCACAGTAAGTGTGCGTTTAAATTTTCTTCTACACCCACTTTTGATTATATTCCTAAATCTGAAAAAGTTAAACCTCTGAATCAGGCTGATGAGCTTAAAGCAGGGTGTTTAACCTTTTGCAGCATCTGGGCCACATGGTAAATTTTTTCAAGGCAGGCGGGCCGCATAAAAAAGTCAACTACATTCAAAAGTTTAGTTTTATTATGAAAATGAAAAATACATTGTATATGTAATGTATAAAATATTATAATCTTGGTATGCAATGTGATGTGGTAATTTTGAACGAAATCGAACATAATGTGATTTTTAAAATTTGGGTTGATCTAAAGCGAATTGCTCTCGACTCTAACTTAACTAGCATTAATGATCGAATCAATCTCTCAAACCAATTTTCTATCCTA
>OU015502.1:16864254-17216754 GCA_907164885.2 Dolomedes plantarius
CCTTTAACTATTACTAAAATTTTTATACTGCTAATTCTGTAGTAATACAGATTTTATTTTTTGTATTGGATATTTATATATATATATATATATATATATATATATATATATATATATATATATATATATATATATATATATATATATATATATATATATATATATATATATATATATATATATATATATATATATATATATATATATGTGTGTGTGTGTGTGTGTGTGTATAAAAAACGCTGAATATTTAGGGGTTTCAAGTTGTTTTCTTTGAACTTTTCAAAATTAAAGTTGCATAAAGATATCCTGATATCTTACTAATTGATTTTAAAACAATTAGGTTCTCCTACTTGCATTCTGTTTCTACCATAATTTTTTTTCCGATGATCGGCAGATTATTATGTATATATATATATATATATATATATATATATATATATATATATATATGTGTGTGTGGGGGGGGGAAAATCTCATATATGTGTAGGGAATCATCATTGATATTAGCCAGATTTTCAGTTTCGGATCGGGACCAACAAATTTAATTTTAACTCAGGATCACGTTCCTCCATAACGGTCCTTCGGAAAGCAAAATTTCAGACGCTAAAACAGTCCGTCAATTCGTCCTCGCCAGTCTGCATCGCTTCGACAAGCAATAAAAAGTTAAGCAGAAAAGTACCAAGATGCCTTAAAATTGTGACGACACATATATGTATATATTTACATACGTACATATATATTGATACATACAGTCGGACCTCTATTTAACGAAGTCGCTAAATCCCGTAAAAATGTTCGTTATATGGAAATGTCCTTAAATAGAGATTTACCTTTGAAAATGCTTTATACTACACAAAACATATTTTAAATTCATAAACACTAAATATTATTAATAAATGTGATTGATCTCACACCTTTATTTTGTAAATTAATGTCTATTTGTTTTCTATATATTGCCCATCAAATAGAAATCTGCAAAGAAAACAGGAATAAAACAAAACATTTTCCGGGAATATACTGTACTTTCAATTAAAAAAATATTAAAATTAATGAATTTTAATGATTTTATCGCATTTATTATAAGAAGTAATTTTACGCATGCATTACGAAATGCGTCCTTAAATTTAATTACTGATAAAGCGTGTTAATTTTGGTCTGAGCTTTTGCTTGAAAAAGTGATTTCTCTCATAATACGTCTCTCATCTTTGCAATGCACCAAAAACCCCTTCAGATGTATTTTATTCAAACTGCAACCCGCGTCGGAATGTGTTAAAAGAAATTTAATGTGTTAAATGTGTTAAAAGAAAGAATAAGTTTGAAATGTTCAGAAATATTTTGAGAAATATGGAAAAAAATTATTGGATCACAATAAAAAGTTCTTTAAATAGAGAATGCACTTCGCTATTTGGAAGTTATTTTACGAAGAAATTCGCAAAATGTTCTTAATTCCAAGAAAATGTTTGCAAGATACAGAAATTTGCAAAATAGAGGTTCGTTAAATAGAGGTCCGACTGTATATACATAACACATACATACATATACACATACAAAAGAGGTAAGGAACGATAAGTAATTCTACGTTAATAACCCGCGATAGTTTCGTTAAAAGAGACTAGTGAATATTTTCTATTGTGTAATACTATGGAGTAAATAGATGTTTTATTAAACTATAAATAACAGTTTAATTATTTACTCCATTTTTCTTTTATTACAATAGTAAGATTTACAATTAAAGTTAATTAGTATTTTTTTAAAAGTTTAATATGTATGTTTACTTCGTCCATGTTACTTCTTTCGATACATACATTTATATCACCGCATTTAAAAATTACCAATATTGGGAAAAAACACTCAATGAATAATAATCATACTGTTCACCACAGGGAAAATTTACATTGTGATAAAACTCAATAATCTAATTATGCTCTTCAACTTTAAAAGAAAATTGGTATTTTCAAATTTTGCTTGAATTAAAACTTCGGATTAAAATTATCTATTCATTCATTTTATATTGATATCATACTAGAAAAAGAATAATTTTTAGAAGAATGATGTAAAATTTTCTCATGTTATTGTAAGGCTGCAACATTTTTTCTTCCTATAGATAGGATTTTTTGGGGTTTTGAGAAATTTAAAACTGGGAATTTTCTTTTTTCATCGAAATTATTACAAAAGAAAATTGAATCGATATGAAAAAGAATTTAAATTATCGACTATTCCTCCTTGATTCATAGTTATCTAGTTTCCGTTATTTCCCCGGGGCATATTCTTTTGTTAATTCTGCGCATAAAGATTTTATTTTTTTAGGAATTTTTTATCAGTTTTTGGGAAATTATGAAATATTAATATAAGTATTTCTTTATATTATTTTTAATAGACGTTTTAGGTCTTTAAAAATAATATTTTGTTTAGTCTATAATTTATATTTATATATATATATATATATATATATATATATATATATATATATATATATATATATATATATATATATATATATATATATATATATATATATATATATATATATATATATACCGGGTGGGCAAAAGGTCCGTATAAAATGAAAAAATTCATAAAAACTGGAAAAATAACCAAAATAAAAAAAAGTTTTGCAGGGTTAGAATCGCTAGGTCACGGGAAATTTTTTTAAGACAGGAAGAAAAAAATAACTCAAAAAACAGCCGACAGGTGGCGCTGGTATGAGCGAATTCTGCGGAAATATGCAAATGAGACGGTTATAAGAACGTGCGCTCCTAATCCGCCACGAGTTCACCGTTGTACCACGATCCGCCGAGAGGTGTCTTGTATACATCCGGACCTGCTGCGCTCTGCCGTTGTAGGATTTGTGACTAGCCTGCAATGCCTTATTTCCTGTGGTGGGGGCAATGTGGAACACCTACTGCTGTACTAAACGATTTAGAAGCATTCTTTTCGTTTTTTGCGTATCTTCTCTTTGACTTGCGTAAGTAACAATATATGTGAAAATTTTTGTGTTTGTCTCAATTAATTTGCACTGATCTGTATAATTAGCCTGCCGTATTCCAAACAGCATTAGGATCAAAAGTACTTTCCGTAGGTTTGTTGGGGTGGACGGAGGTTAAGAGCTCACAAGATGTCGCCCCTGGAGGTTCTCGTTCAAAATTGTGGTGACCCTGAGCAAAAATTAACCCTCTGAACTTGGCAAAGCCTAATAGCCGTGCGCTAAACAGAAGGCATGTCCTTTCTCCCGGCAGGCTTCTGTGAATCAGATTAGGATTTATTTGGCAACGAGACATAAGTGCAACAAATATAAGAACTAGGCAATGTTTTTATAAAACCTTATTAAAAGATAATGTTACGGTGGTATTAAATGAAAAAAAAATCAGGTAGACTCTTCTAACGAAACTACCACGGGTTATTGACGTAGGATTACTTATCGTTGCTTACCTCCTTTGTATGTATATATGTATCTATAGATATGTACGCATATATATATATATATATATATATATATATATATATATATATATATATATATATATATATATATATATATATATATACATATATATATATATATATATATATATATATATATATATATATATATATATATATATATATATATATATATATATATATATATATATATATATATATATATATACATATATATATATATATATATATGTGTGTGTGTGTGTGTCAAAATGTTGCGCATTTTGTCACTTTCTGTTTAACTGTTTACTGCTTGTCCAAGCGATACAGACTGGGTTTGGAGCACTGCCACAATTATAACTTGCGAAGTACGGACGGACGGTTTTAGCGTCTGAAATTTTGCTTTCCGGAGGACCGTAATGAAGGAACGAAATCGTACGTGAAAACAAATGAACAAGGGAAAATGAAATCATGCTTCGAACACACACGCAATCTAATTTTTCGTATCAATATAAGTGGTTATTGTACGTGGACGCAACAAAATGGCACTGTACTGCAAACTGTGTAAAATCCCCCAAACATAAATCGATGTTGATAAAATATTTAAATAAATGCCGAATAGCAGTTTAATGTTTTCAAAACATTTGTTTCGGTAATGGTACTTACCTTTGTAACAACTTAAAATCGGGCGATTTATTAAAAAAAAATAAATTTAAAATTGTTTATTTGGAACGGTTTATCTAGAGAGATACAAATTTCTGAAATCCGGTGTTCGAATTTGGGTTTTGAAGAGAACGTATCGCGCCAAAACTTTGCAAAATAAATTATTCAAATTATTTAGGGACGGGTATCTCCACTGAAATTGAAAAATTGTCCTGCGGTTGAATGAAAGGGCTTAGTCTATCACTCCAAAAAGCGCACGCGAAAGTGCAATTCAATTTCCTACCAACATGTAAATGAAATTTTATTTTTATCTCTACCGAGAATAGAGGGTTAGATTTGGAGACACGCGAAGCAGTTTTCTCACTTTCAACTAATTTGTCTATATACGTTAACGGAATATTTTTATGTAAAATTCATTTTACCGAAAATATACAATTTTTTTCAAATATGAAGAAATTCCCTTTAATTATCATGTTTTTATTAACTTACTTTCTTGTTTGTTTGTGTGTTTGTCCCTTACAAAGCTTGCAATCGACTAATTTCCCGACTAGCTAGTCTTTTGAAACTTTTAGAATTGCTCAGAACACGATGACAATGCATTATTGTAATACTTTTAGCCATCTTTAAACAGAATTCAACTAATTTTCAGTTATTTTCAGTTAATTTTGTTTTGTAGACTCGTGCAGCCATCTATCGGCCGGGACGGGAACGAAAACATAAACGCAAGTTAACTTCCAATTAACTTCTTTTTCTTTCAAGTTGATGGGATAATTTATCAAAAAAATTTTTAAAAAGTATTTCTTAATACATAGAATTGTCAAGTTTCTATGATTCAACAGAAAATTTAAAAACATGGTATATAAAAAGTTCTTTTTATCTTGTAATTATTATCTCTACTGAGAATAGAGGGTTAGATTTGGAGACACGCAAAGGGGTTTTCTGATTTTCAACTAATTTCTCTGCATACGTTACCGGAATATTTTTATGTAAAATGCATTTTACCGAAAATATACAAATTTTTACAAATGTGCAGATATTCCCTTTAATTTTTCTCACGGATCGCCCGAATATTGAACTGCAATTATCATCAGATCTATGAATACAAGGTGCACCCATAAAGTAGCTGGACAATTTTTGATAAATAAGAAAAATATTACTCACCTTCCAACAAATTAATCTCCTTCAAAATATTCGCCAAAGTCTATACAATTTTTCCAACGTTTCTTCAAGTCACAGAAACACTGTTTATAGGCGTTGGAACTAACCGTTCTCAAAAAACGCATAACATTTGATTTAGTACCCGAGACGTTTTCAAATCTCTGTCCTTTCATGGCCATCTTAAGCTTCGGAAAAAGGAAAAAATCAGCTGGTGATAATTCGGGAGAATAGGGTGGGGGATTTATCACTGTAACTGAATGCTCATCAAGATAGTGTTGTAGTACATAAATTGCTGTATGGGACCTAGCATTATCGTGCAAAAGAAACCATTGCACTGAATCATACAATTTCTTCTTAATTCGCCTTATCCTGTTTATTAAACGAAAAAGCTCCTCCTTGTAAAAATACTAATTAATTTTTTGATTTTCAGGAACAAATTCGTGTTGAATAGTTTCCTTCGAAATAAAAAAAATGCAGTCATAGTGATCTTTCGGGATTTATTTCCACATATGATGTCAATTCTATTAGTCTTTGAAAAAAAATGAATTAGCGAAAGCACTCTACAAATTACCATTTGTTAGAGTTAGTTGCTGCGATATTGTAAGCGCGAAAATTTCTAGCATATGAGGTAAACAAATCAGTTCGAGAAAGTACGAAGTCTAGACATCTGATTCGAGTCTAATTTGAGTATAAGCATAATACTGGTAGGCCATTATCAATAGCATCCAAACCATCATAAGATCATTAAGCAATGGTGCTCAGAGGACGCATAATCTTTCCAATGAGTCTCGATTTTCATTGGCCATAATCATCTTCTATTTTATATAATTTATTGCTACTATACTTACTGCAAAAGGGAAGGATCAATTCTTTCTATTAATTCGTAGCCTCTGTAACCTTTATTATATACGATTTTCATTGTTAATATCAATCTTGTACTTTATAAATTTTATTGAGCAGCCCATATGGAATAGTGGTTAGCCTCTATGCATTTGGTTTGCGTTTAAGTCCTGAATAAGACTTGGTCATTATCTTATTGTGCCCTGACATGCTGGCTCATCTATATGGTGATCCTATATAAAAGTACCCAGCAAAACGCGGTGAATAACAAACGGTGAACGTATCAGGACAAGTCCTCCACATTAGAATATATATATATATATATATATATATATATATATATATATATACATACCGGGTGCGTCATGAATTCGTGCAAAGTTCAACAGTTCGTAATAAAAGAAGAAATACTCGGAAAAATGTTCTGTTTGCGCCAATAGGATCAGAGGGGCATTGGACTTTTTTTTTTGCAAGTAAAGAAAAAGTTTTCAAAAGTAACCAAAAGAGGGCGCTCACACGTCATACTGAGACGTTTTGTAGAAATCAGGCGAACACAGACAGAAAATCAATCAGATCACGATACTGAGATGATGAGACTGTGCATTTATTTTAAAGTAACAGATGATCAACATTACCACCAGCAAAATGCAATAGGCAAGTGGGACGCGTCACTACGCCCATTAGAGCGGAGTGTAGCATGTCGCCATCGATGGCAGCGAATGTCTGTCGAATGGTATTTTCCAGTTCAACCAAAGTGGTTGGGGAGCCCTGGTACACGCGATACTTTAAGTATCCCCACAAACAAAAATCTGCCTGGGTCAAGTCTTATGATCATGGGGACCACTGAACCTTACAACTTATCACTTCAGTTTACGACTTATCACTTCAGTGAAATTTTCCAACAGGAACGTCTTGACATCCCGTGAAATGTGGGGCGGGGCGCCAACCTGCATAAAGGTGACAACAGGTGACGCATTTTTTTCCTGCAATGCAGGTTTAACGTAGTCACGCAAAAGTGTAAGATACCGTGCTGTAGTGACTATACAAGTTATCTTGCCGGATACAGAACAAGGCTTTTCAAAAAAGAAAGGGCCGAGGATAAAAGAAGCGGTGAACCCACACCAAAAAGTCACATGAGTTGAATGCAGCGGCTGGTTCAGTAACTCACGAGGGTTTGACGTCGCCCAGATACGACTGTTTTGCGTATTAGCGTCACCATGCAATGGAAAGTGGACTTTATCCGTCCACTTGACGCTCAGCAACCATTGTGGGTTATGTTCCATTTGTGCCAGATCCCATGTGGCAAAGTTTTGTCTTGCATCTGTATCTGCCGGTAATAACTGGTGAAGTGCCTGGATTTTGTACGGATACAGATTCAACATTCCGTGCATAATACGTCGAATCGACTGTTTCGGAATCCCCGTTCTTCCCCCAGCTTCACGAACACTGATATACTCCCCGTTGATGTTTCGGCTGCCAAATCTTCCTTGACACTTTGTACAACATGGACGCGGTCCGAGCTCAAGGATGGTCTGCCAATTCTTGGACAATCCTCCAAACTCCTCGTTTCCTCAAAATTTCGTACTAAAAACAGTATCCCATTCGATGAAAAGTGGCTTTTTTGCGCCTTCAGTCTTTTCTCTGTGCGAAACTTTCGCAATGCAACAGTTGTGTATTCACCATTCTTGTAGAAAAGTTTAATCACCAACGCTCGATCTGGTGAAGAAAGCATGCTGCCCGCTTCGAATAATGGATCAATTTCCAGCGAGGTGTTTTATTGATAATTTGATTTGCATAAAACGTCTCAGTATGACGTGTGAGCTCCATCTTTCGGTTACTTTATGAATTTTTTTTTTTTACATGGAAAAAATATCCAATGTCCCTCTGATCCTATTGGTGCAAACATAAAACTTTTCCGAGCATTACTTCTTTTATTACGAATTTTTGAACTTTGCACGAATTCTTGACGCCCCCGGTATATAAAATATACACTAGTTATAAAAAATTAAGGAAGAATCACAAAAAGAGGGATAACATGTTCAAAACTAGGCCAATCTGTTTAAAATTTGAATATGTTGTTAAGTAAAAGGTGCTGAACAATATTACATTATGCAAAATAGTGGCGCTGAAGTCGGAATACGTCATTTGCGAGGAGGATAAAAGTGCATGTGTCAGAGCAAGGTGACAATTGTCACTGCGAGGCTGAGATTAAACATCTGGCATAGCCAAATTGTAATAATGACCTACAGGTATCATTTGACCGAAGAACTGCAATGGCGAGCTTTTGGGAGATCTAGAGGCAGGAGAAAGTCGGAGAGAAGTGGCCAGATGGCTACATTTGAGTCCGTCTGTGGTTCATAGACTTTGGCAACAATTTCTAACCACGGATTCGGCATCCAGGTGTTCAGCTATGGGCGGCCATACGCTACGACGAGTGCTGATGACCGATATTTGTCATTATGCGCAAGAAGGATATGAACCGCAACTCCACCTGAACTCGATCCTCCCTCGCTTCAAGCTCCGGAAGGTTGATATCAATGTCAACCTTGCGTAGAAGGCTTCACGAAGGTGGTCTTTTTGCGAGGCGACCAGCCATTTGCATCCCGATCACGTCACGCCCTAGGCGGGAACGTTTTCAGTGGGCACGTCAACATGTCCACTGGACACGTGATCAATGGAGGGCTGTTCTCTTTACGGATTAGTACAGGTTTAGCCTCCAAAGCGATATTAGGCGCATTTTGATTTGGAGAGAACCTGGAACTCGTTTTAGTCCATCACACATCGTTGACAGAGATGCATACGGATCAGGCAGTGTCTGTGCTTGGGGTGGTGCCTCTTTGGGTGGACGCACAGACCTCCATGTCTTTCCCCGTGGAAATGTGAATGCTCACACGTATAGAGATGACATGTTTGATGCTTATGGGCGTCCTTATGCCGGGGCAATAAGTGATGCTTTCGTGCTACAGGACGATAACGCGAGACCGCACAGGGTTCGCATAGTGGATGCTTATCATGAGCAGGAAACAATTTAGCGCATGGAGTGGCCAGCTCGATCACCGGACCTGAATCCTATCGAGCATGCTTGGGACGTTTAAGGTCGACGTATAGCTGCTCTCAATCCATCTCCTAGGACCCTAGCCACGCTTTCAATTGCTTTGCAAGAGCAATGGCTCGCACTTCGTACCAAACTCATAGACCGCATAATTGGCAGCATCACACATCGTTGTATGTGCTGTATTGCTTCTCGGGGGATCATACGCCATATTAAAGGTACTTTTCCTATACCAAACTTACACATCCGATTTGTTTATTGTATACATATGCTAGTTTCTATAACACCATAATTGTGTGGCGATTTCTTTTTTTCCAATTTTATACCTACCTATGTGTTGTATAATGTGTATAAGTTTCATTAAATTCTACGATTAACTTTTTGAGTAATCACTATTTTTGTAACTTTTCCTTAATTTTTTATAACCAGTGTATATATATACACTGCTGGCCATTAAAATTACAACACAAGGAAGGAATGAAAATAACAGAACTTTACTTATTGTACATACACAGCTTATTACGAATAAAACATGTTTAAATTTGTAGGCAATTTTGGGGGTATACAGGGTTCAAAATTAGTACACACAGTCCGAAATGAGTAACTTAAATTACAAACCATTTCCATTTGAGTAAATTTTATTAATTTTCTCAAATTTTTTACAATACTTTTTGAGTACATAGCTTATTTTATGTTTAATGACTCTATGTTTAATATATACTGTTAAAGTAGAATGTAACACTATTTGATTAACACAAAGTGGTTTTATCCCAAAGTGTCAATGACAACATAATAATTACAAGATAAAAATAACTTTTTATATACCATTTTTTTAAATATTCTGTTGAATCATATAAACTTGACAATTCTATGTATTAATAAATACTTTGAAATTTTTTTGATGAATTAACCCATCAACTTGAAAGAAAATGAAGTTAATTGGAAGCTAACTAGCGTTTAACTTATCGTTCCCGTCCCAGCCGACAGATGACTGCACCAGTCTACAAAACAAAATTAACTGAAAAAGAATTCCAATCTGCTTAAAGATGGCTAAAAGTATTAAAATAGTACATTGTCATTGTGTTCTGAGCTATTCTAAAAGTTTTAAATGTCTAGCTAGTCTGGAAGTTAGTTAAAAATCGATTGCAAGATTTGTAAGGGACAAACACACAAACAAACAAACAAACAAGAAATCGAGTTAATAAAAAACATGGTAAAAATTACTTAATAAAATAGTAAGTACAAATAAACGAGACGTATTTTTAGGCAAACGTTTATATTTTATGCATAAAAAATTTCAATGCATACGCGTCTTATATTATGTAAAATTTCAATAAAGGGGATGATTAAAATATATGAAATTCACTCATTTGTAATTTCCCACAATAGCTAAACTCTAAATCACGTAGCAAGGAAATTAAAGGGGAAAACAGCATATAAAATGAATGCTATTTGTATAAGCGCCACCTCATACCAGAATAGGTCAAGTAGATAGAAAGAGAATAACACTGAATGTGTTAAGCTCCTAATTGGGAATTTCTAAAACTCACGTACAACGAGAAACCTGTCGGAAATGAATGCAATTACGTTCAGGGATGTAGACATAAATTTAACAGGTGTTTGAGTTCGCCGAAATGCGTCAGAATTGCTTCAGGAGAATCTGCGAAGTTAAATAATTACAAACTTGAAAGACATTTGCTGGCTACTGTGTTACATTTTCAATCCGCTGTTGATAACTTACAAGTGGAACTCTGGGTATACAGTAAAATAATTAATTTCTAGAACTACGGAATTAAATGCAAATTAATAGATTTTAGGAGTGTCTATTATTTTCTGCTAAAATGTCTTCGGTAAGTAGTTTATATGGGTTCCATTCCGCTAAACGTAAAGTGCTTTTGAAATCGAACAAACCATACTCATGTTTTGTTTTTGCTGCAATAAAATCGAGAACACTGGTTTCATTTTTTGGGATGAATAAATTTGAGAACGTCACTAGTGCTTGAAGTTGTTTTCAATTTTCATTGCATTTCTGCAGTTTTTAGAGCCCCTCGTTTGAGAAAGTGCACAGCGTACTTAACCCTTCAGCAGGTCCGCCAATTTTTGAAAAACCGGCAGGCGCGTGTGGCACAAAGTGCAACATCTCTTTCAACCTCGATTTTTCCTTTTGTACTGTCTTTTTCTCAAACAGAAAATAATAATTTTGCTTTCTATGACAAGATATAAAATATTAATAATATTAAGATATATTTATAATTAAAGGCCAAAGGATGCAGATACAATCACCTTATTTCAAAATTGTCCGGTTTATTGGATATAAGGACAACTTGCGAATGGATTCCTATTATGTCCAAAAACCTAAAAAACAACGAGAGAGTCCATCTTCGTGATATGCTGTATACCGTGTCATAGCTGCACATTTAATCGACTACATCGACTCCTGCTTTTGTCGTATTGTAATCTAGTATAATCGCTGGTTTACCACGGTTAAATCACGACTAAAAATGAAGGGAAAATAATAGAAGGGTCAGAAAATCATACCTGCATTAGAAAGGGTGTAGCTATCAATAGAAACTGCTTAGAACATTCAACCCTTACATACGAAAGCAAACCATTCAAAATTACTAAAATGTTGAACTTTATACCCAGCACACGACCGCTGAAGGGTTAAAAAACCTATAACATAAATAGATTTCTTAACATTAAAATCGCTTAGACAAAAATATAAAACTATTCCACTATTAATCCGCTGAAATATTCATTATTTATAATGTCATTCTAAAAGGTCTATAGATCTTTTAAGCCCCCCCCCCAAAAATAATGAAAATACAATTTTTGGTTATTTTCCCCCCCCTTAATTACCCCAGATTGTTGAGCAATTTAAGTTGTAATACTGAAAAACGTTCATGTATGCGACACCCTGTTGTTCGGGTAAGTCATTGAAGCTAAAAACTATTTAAATTTAACCAGGTTTTAAATATTATTTAAAGGCATGGCGGATATCTCTCCAGTTACATAAGGTGATCGACAGACACTTTCCTTTCTTTGTGTTCATTTTTATGCATATGAAATAAATAATGAAAGATCAGCGAAAAATTCTGGAAACTAGTAGCAGATAAAAGTGTCAGAAGAACGTCAGAGATTTTAACTAATTATTTTAAATACACAGGGAAGGTGTCTGATGAATGTTTAGAAATGATAAGTCTAGTAAGTTAGCAACGTCCAAAAAACTTGTAACAATATCCAGAAGAGTTTAAACTAAACGTATCCCTTAAATAATTACAAGATAAAAAGAAATTTTATATGCCAGTTTTTAAATTTTCTTTTGAATCATATAAGCTTGACAATTCTTTGTATTAAGAAATACTTTTTAATTTTTTTAATGAATTATCCCATCAACTTGAAAGAAAATGACGTTAATTGGAAGTTAACTTGCGTTTAAATTGTCATCGTGTTCTGAGCTATTCTAAGAGTTTCAAATGTCTAGCTAGTCGGGAAGTTAGTTAAAAATCGATTGCAAGATTTGTACCGGACAAACATACAAACAAACAAGAAAGCGAGTTAATAAAAACATGGTAAATAGTTAATTATGTAGGATTTTTGGTATATAATCTATGAGCAAAATTAATTATTTCTTTAAAAGAGATAGAAAATTATTTTCTGTCGATGTCCGTTATCTCAATGAACACTCTAAACCACACCAGGTGTTATGTGCACCCCGAAACATCGATTTTAAAGATGATAATTGAAGGAAACAATGTACAGTAGAAACCCGTTATAACGAACTTCAAGGGACAAAAGGTTTTGTTCGCTTAATCCGGCGGTTCACTATATCCGAACCGTTAAGAAAAATGCTAGAGTTCACAAAATGCATAACTCATTAGTCGTAATGTGCATTCAATAATGAGGTATTAAAAAATGATAAAATCTATTAACAATGTCATTAATGAATTGAATCGACTAAAATCGATTACATTAACTTGGCAAAATACTAATTAAATTACGTACAATAGGAAAGGGGCGGTACCAAAATCTTCGTTCGTTATATCCGTGAGTTCGTTATATGTCGGGTTCGCTATAACGGGATTCGACTGTAATGATTTCTAGTACCGGGCAAGTCGATATGATGAAGGGAAATTTCTTTTTAAAAAAGAAGTAACACCACAGATATGAATAGAAACAAAAAAAAAATTGCTGAAGATAGTTAAGAGTAGTAAAAACTGCAGCTTTAAAAAAAAAATCTGTCAAAGTTTACTAAATGCAAAGACATATCCCATATACATTTTATAATGAATAAGTCATATTTTATATTAAGAGAATACTGTAAAAGACTGAAAATAAATGTTCTTTAAATGTGTATTTACCGTAATAAAAGAGTAGTTTTTAGAGATAAAAATGGACACAAGGTCCCGGCGACTTATAATGGTAAGAAAAACTTGGCATGTTTAGCTATTTTTCGCTAACGTATTTTACTCCTTCAGAATATAAAATACAACCATGGATATTTAATGTTCCTAAATAGATTTTAAACAAAAGCCTTTGAACAGGAACAATGTAAAAACTCAATATCACCGCATGCTTGTTTAACCCTTCAGCGGGTGCGACCGTGTATAGAGTGCAACATTTTCGTAATTTTGAATGGTTAGCTTTTATATGTAAGGTTTGTATGCTCTAATCAGTATCTATTTATAGCTACACCCTTTCTAATGCAGATATGATTTTCTGACCCTTCTATTCCTTTCTATTCACTGTTAATCGTGATTTAACCATGTTTATCCAGCGATTATACTGGATTGCAATACGTCAAAGTTGATGTAGTCGCTCCAATGTGCTGCCATTACAAGGTATCCCTCATATCACGAAGATGGACAATCTCATTGTTTTTTAGGTCTTTTGACAATAATAGGAATGAATTCGCTGGTTGTCCTAAGATCCAATAAACTGGACAGTATTCAATTAAGGCAATTGTATATGAATTCCTTGGCCTTTAATTATAAATATATCTCAATATTATCAACATTTTAAATCTTTTCATAAAACACAGAATTATTATTTTCAATGGGAAGAAAAAAAGTTCATTGCAAAAGGAATTCTCAAGGTTGAAAGAGACGTTGCACTTTGAGCCACGTGCGCCTATTCGTGTTACAAACATTGGCGCGCTCGCTGACGTGTTAAATCAGCAGAGAAGAAACCAAACTACGCCGAGATGAATTTGTCATTATAATCTTCGCGAGAAACAAATAACATTTGCTACTAAACAAGTGCTTCCTTTTCGCAATAAAGACAGCCAGTCATATAATATCATCATATCACGAGAAAGGATTACTTTCTGTTGTTGTAGATTTTGGATCTGAATCACTGTTAAATAGCCAATTGTCACAGTAAATCTTTTCAAAAACACCTATAAACGACTTACAACGCATGAAAAATTCTTAATATCGACCGATATATACATGTATATATAGATAAACGCAAGGCTTGTATTTACAGACATACCAAAATGGACAGAAATTTGAAACAATATGGGTCTGTTAATGTTTTTTTTTAAAATAAAAACTTCGCCAAAAAATATAAAGGCCAATAACTGAATATTTAACTTGTGTGTTTCTTAGATCGAAAATGGAGTACATAACATCAATACATGCTTCTGCTGGTGAGTCTGGAACCTGGAAGTTTTGCAAGACGCTGCACTGGTAAGTTGAATATCACCAATAATTTTCTTTCTAGGTGTTCAACAATGTCTCTTTTTGTTTTCATTCTCATTACAAAGCTTTTTTTATTTCACACCTATACCTTAAATCATAGCAGAGCTTGAGGATTTTTACTAAAAGATCGACGTTAAAACTGATTTGGTTTGGCTATAAGATGTAAGGGTTGATGAAAGCTCTGAAATACGTAATGAATATATAAAATAACCGAGTTTAAATCCATTTTGTATTATTGTAGTTTTTTTAAATACATTTTGGATTCAAAAGATTCCCGTGACCCATAATTTAAAATTTACACATGAAACAGTTCTACACGGTCTATTTTAAAAGTGTTGATACAATTTAAACATATTTCACCATGTACTGTTTTAAATTTTCTGTCATAAGAAGCAATTTAAAAAGTTTTAATTGAATTTACAAAGTATTTGTTTTTGATTCTCCATTGGGGAAACACTTACAATAGATCTCAGGATTTTTTTCACCATTAAAAGATAAAACAAAAATTCATTCACCCATACGTAAGCTGTGTTTATTTTATAGTCAGATATTACATATTTCTATAAAAGTTTTATCAATGTAAAATTGTCAATTAGAAGTGACTTGCAGACTTTTAGACACCTCACGAAAGGGTTTATAATAGATATTCGATTTATTTTATAGTGCTATGCCCAAAGGCACTCCAATGTCCGAAGAATTGATGATGTGAAGTGGGGATTACATATGGTATTGTACGTTTTACTTGATTCAGGTTATATAGCACAGAAATGCTTTCGTTTTCTTACCAGACTTTGAAGATTTCGTTTGAATCTCGTTTTTGAAACTTTAGTTCTAGAAGGTTATTTTCACCTTAAAATTAACTTATGGGACAAATTTAAAAAAAGACAAGCGTATCTATCAGATTAAGTCGTTTCTTTAAGACATGTAATTACAAAAATTTACCATTCTTTTTTTTTAATCCGTGGATGTTTAAGAACGCATTAAATAACCAGTTTTACGGATGTTAAAAATCACTGTTATAAATTTCCCCAAATTTAATCTTTTTTAGGTAACGGACTTTTGATTTGTGGATAAAAAACAAGAAGTAACAGCATAAAGAAGCCAGTTTGACTTATTCTTAATGAGACTATCATAAGTTTGGCTTAAATTAATCACTTTTAGGGGATAAACTTTGGATATTTGAATTAACACCATAAATTAGTGGATAAAGTAGCCAGTTTTACTAATATTAAAAATCGTTAAGTTTCGTTAAAAGTAACCTTTTATAGCGAATAAACATTTGATTTTAGGATTATTAATAACTTACAGTAACTATATAAAGTAGCCAGTTTTACGTATGTTGAAAAAACTACCATTAGTTTATCTAAAAATAAGAATTTTAGGGAATAAATTTTAGATTTTTCGATTACTTTAGGCATATAAATTAGCTTTCAGATACTATTAATCGATTATTCATTTTCCTGGATTCGTATTTCTCAAGTATAAAACGTGCTTCTGATTGGCGATGTTCACTGTCACAATTCACTGTTCGTGAAGAACATGATATAGTTTTTCGCCAAGCCATTTTTTGCGTCAAAGATTTGGCGCTGGGGAGTTTAGTCTCTGCGCTTGGTAGAAAGAGTGCTGTTGCATTTCACCAATTGCTTCTTCAGTTTGAAAGTGCCACGTTGGCGCCACATTCCCACAGTTTGGCGACCATATCAGGATCTTCATATTAACTGCGGTGGCTGCTTACAGTAAAAATTATGACCACGCTTCATAGGAGATGTGGTGTCTAAAACAGCAATTCTAGATTGCATAGTTTTAGCTATTTATTCTGTAAAAAGCCATTTTGACAGTCTTCATGCGCTGTCCGATTTCTGAAATGTCGTTCAAAACCATTTTCAAATAAAAATATCAGTTCTTTCAAATCCACTATTATCACCAACAACTTGTGTGAGAAAGGTTCAACTCTAAACATTACTAGGCAGAGAGTAGTCTATTTCATGCAAAGTAACGTGTTTTAAATACTAAAGAAAACATCATTTAACTCATGTTCACTTTAAACTGAAGCACTTAAGTTAAAAGACAGTTTCACATAAAAATAAAGTTAAGTCGTGTAACGTTATTTTCTTTCCGTGTTTGTAAAACAAAAAAAATATATTGCTGCCCTGTAAATCAAAAAGACTTTAGAAATAGTAAATTTATTTTAAATTTCGAGTAAAAATGAAAAGCGAATTTAAAATGGTGTTTGAATAAAATAGGGAAAAAATGCGTGATTGGCGGAAAGCTTACTTTTATAAGAAAATAAGACTTCGAATTGAAGTCAACAAACTAGGGATGCGACATCGATGTCGATGTTTTCAAAACATCGATGTTTTGATAAAAACATCGATGTTTTAAACATCGATTTATTGAAGCCGATGTTTTTTTAACATCGATGTTTTGTGCTCGATGTTTTACGTTGTCTCGATGTTTTTTTTATATGAAAAAGTACCGTAATAAAAAAAAATTACCACGTAGCATAATTTTCACACTCAGTAAATGTAAATCTGAATTCTGAAAAGGACGAATACAAAAGGGGGAATGATTCCTTAGCAAACAGACAAATGGCAATTAACAACCAATGAACCAATCAGAGCGCTTGGAATGTTCCCGACACTCCAGAACCTTCCATGGGGTTTTATTTTACAAATAGTATATACACGAGTGCATCCATTTAAGTTTTTGTTTTGTTCTGATTTTATATAAGTTGACGTTAATATTATTAGTGAGATGCCTCCGAAAAGTACCGTTTGGAAATATTTTTACAAAAGCTCTGACAAATTGGCGAAATGCAATATTTGCCTTAAGTCCCTCAAAACTTGAAGGAAAAGCATGGCGATATTTACAACGAGAATTTTGAGTCATCAAAGTAGCCGAAAGCAACCAAGTTTTTGTCATTTGTGTCTTCCCAATCAGAGAGTAAAATTAAATCACCCCCTCCCCCTACGACTAATGGAAGTAACATTAATGTTAGAGGTTACTAAACCAGTTTTAAAAAATGGATGTTCTAAAACATCGATGTTTAAAAGCATCGATGATTTTTGGGCGATGTTTTATTAGCATCGATGTTTTAATATTGAATATCGATGTTTCAAAACATCGATGTTTTGTTATCGATGTCGCATCACTACAACAAACGTCTGAAATAAGTTTGCTTTTACTAATACTCGAGAGTGAACATTAGAATAAAAAAGAAAGTGTTTTTTGTTTACGCATGGTTTGGACATTTTCAACTGCTTTCTCACAGTTTTTGCTAACCATAAATTTGTCATGTAAGTTTACACGGGTTTTCAATATATTTATTTATTCACTTAAATTTGTTATTCGAACACAGAAACAGAGGTGGTTAATACTGTTACGAATTTTGTAAATAAATGTATGCCTTTAGCTTAAATGACCGTTAAATTGTTATTCTGCTTGTAAAATAATGCATTATTATCATTTGTTCCATGTACATAGTCATAATAGCTAAATTTATCCAGTACCATGCATTTAAAACAGGGTTTCTGTGGTATATCACCAAATTGGCGAGATATTGGCTTGTCGGTAACTTTTTGGTGACTAATATTTTGGAGCCAAATTTGGTGAGATATAGCCAAATTTCGCGACTTGGCGTCAAGTTTGGCGACTTTTCCAATCCTGAAATTTTCAGGAACATTGTGGAAATCCCCAGACTCTCGAGAAGCTATAAATACAGCCAAGATTTGGGGAAGGGTTCAGATTTCAGTTTTGAGTGTGCTTTGGGATTGTCAAAATTTTGCCAGCGCGCCAAACCCCGTCTGTATCGCTCCGGCAGATTGTAAACACTTAAACAGGAAAGTAGCAATTGCGTCAAAATTTTTACAAATATATGCATACGTACATGTATATCTATACTTATATATAAAGAGAGAGACCGATTTTGTACGTGGAGGGTAATCTCCAGAACCACTGTACCTATTTAAATAATTATTTCACTGTTTGAAAGGTACATTTTTCCAGATGGGCATAGGCTATATATTATGTATATCTGATCAGTAGAAATAAAGTTAGGGGCTTAATCCTAACAATCTCCATTGTTACCGCTACTGTACTCTACCGCTTTTTGTGCCGAAGTCTTCAACGATCCTTAGCGTGGTGCTATCGCGGTGGGCTTCTGTTCTGACGATAGTGGTTCGAACCTAACCGTTCTCCGGCACGTCTTTTTCTTTTAAAAAATTAACTTTAATTAGTAACTAACGTAATATTAATTTGAATATTAATTTAAGAATATTATTTTTAAAAAAATTGAATATTTAAAAAAAAACTTTCTTTACTTAGAATCCTTTTTTTATTTTTGTATTTTATTTCAACTCTTATCCTCTTTCTATTATCTATCTATATCTATACTTATATATAAAGAGAGAGCGATTTTGTACGAGGAGGGTAATCTTCAGAACCACTGTACCTATTTGAAAAATTCTTTCACTGTTTGAAAGGTACAGTATTCCAGATGGACATAGGCTATATATTATGTATATCTGATCAGTAGAAATAAAGTTAGGGGCTTAATCCTAACAATCTACATTGTTACCGCTACTGTCCTCTACCGCTTTTTGTGCCGAAGTCTTCGACGATCGTTAGCGTGGTGCTATCGCGGTGGGCTTCTGTTCTGACGATAGTGGTTCGAACCTAGCCGTTCTCCGGCACGCATTTTTCTTTTAAAAATTAACTTTAATTATTAACTAACGTAATATTAATTTGAATATTATTTTAAGTATATTATTTTTTTAAAAATTGAATATTTAAAAAAAAAAACATTCTTCACTTAAAATCCTTTTTTATTTTTGTATTTTTATTTCAACTCTTATCCTCTTTCTATTATCTATCTATACTTATATATAAAGAGAGAGCGATTTTGTACGTGGAGGGTAATCTCCAGAACCACTGCACCTATTTGAAAACTTCTTTCACAGTTTTAAAGGTACATTATTCTAGATGGACATAGGCTATATATTATGTATATCTGATCAGCAGAAATAAAGTTAGGGGCTTAATCCTGACAATCTCCATTGTTACCGCAACTGTCCTCTACCGCTTTTTGTGCAGAAGTCTTCAACGATCCTTAGCGTTTTGCTATCGCGTTGGGCTTCTGTTTTGACGATAGTGGTTCGAACCTAGCCGTATTCCGGCACCCCTTTTCCTTTTAAAACAATAACTTTAATTATTTACTAACGTAATATTAATTTGAATATTATTTTAGGAATATTATTTGAAAAAAAAAATTTAATATTATTTAAAAAAAACATTCTTTACTTAAAATCTTTATTTTATTTTTGTATTTTTATTTCATCTCTTAACTTCTCTCTTTTAAAAAATTAACTTTAATTAATAACTAAAGTAATATTAATTTGAATACTATTTTAGGTGCTTAAAATAATTAAAAAAACATTCTTTACTTAAAATCCTTTTTTTATCTTTGAATAAAACTACGGTCTCAAGCACACCTCTTTCTTTTAAAAAATTAACTTTAATTAATAACTAACGTAATATTAATTTGAATATTATTTTAGGTGCTTAAAATAATTAAAAAAACATTCTTTACTTAAAATCCTTTTTTTATTTTTGTATTTTTATTTCATCTCTTATTCTAATTTTGGGATACCAATGTGTATCTATACTTCTATAATAATATATAAAGAGAGAGAGCAGATTTTGGATGTGGAGGGTAAATGTACAATCTCTGCCGACATCATCACATGCCGTATTTTTCGAGAGTATGTGCTTCGGATATATGCTATCCCACCCCGTAAGGAAAAGGTTTTAATATTTTAAAGATTCAAGTAGAGGAGGTATTGATAAATACAAAAAGAATTTTTGCAACGTTAAAAGGTTTATTGAAGAAAACTACGTTTGGAACTACGCTTTTTATTGGACATTTAAGGTAAAAAAAAGATTTACAATTTATTGGCTATCAACTGGAAATTTATTGGCTAGCAACTGGAAATTTATTGGCATAATATTACAGAACTTTATTTAACTTATAAAATTTATGTTTTTGAATTTACGTACGATTTTATGCACAATTTGCGTAAATCGAACTTGAATTATTGAACTTTATTCAAAAATCTGTGTGTTTCATTGAAACTGTGAAATTTATTATTTCGAATAGGCCTATGTTTGTTCCTTTATAAGGGAAAAAGCATTGCTTCAATTGAGCTGAAATTTTGTATAGATATAGTTGATAGTTAAGATTAAAGCATAGGCATATTATTTTTTGAAAATCGGGCCCCGGAGTTTTTTTAATTAATGTTTTAATGATTTTTCCCCTAAAAGTTGCTTATTTCGACAGCTTTCGCGGCTGTCGTTGCTGACAGCGACACTATGGGGCCGAATCGTACCAAAATTGTCACGCGGGTGGCCTCGGACACGATTCAGTGGCTGACGTAGTCGGAATTTTGAATTATTAGTTTTAAAAAAAGTTATTAAACTTTTTGTGCCGTTTTTGGTGCTTTTTTCGTGTTTTTTTTGTGTGTGGACTCTGTAGCGGATAAGCTAAGGGGACGAATGGTATCAAAATCAGCAAAATGCGGGAGGCCCCTGGACACAATTCAGTGCCTGGCGTTACAGTTTCCAATAAAAAAATATTTTGCCATCACCATCAACAAATCCCAAGATCAAACATACAAATATATTGAACTTGACTTACGGGAAGATTGCTTTACTCATGGACAATTATATGTTGGTCTTTCTAGGTCAGGAAATGCGGGGAATCCACTTATTTAAAAACCTTAGAAAAGTAAAACAAAAAAAGTGGTATACCAGGAAGTTTTAAAATAAATTATACCTACTTAATATCTACTTAAGATAGATGATTGTTCAACCCGGACAAAGTCTGGACGGGTCGCTAGTAGATACATATATACATAACACATACATACATATATACGTGCAAAATAGGTAAGCAACGATAAGTAATCCTACGTTAATAACCAGCGGTGGTTTCGTTAGAAAAGACTACCTGAATATTATTTCCTTCTTTAAATGTTTCCAAGATTTTGCTATATCACTTGTTTCATTGGAAGTTTTGACAAATTTGAATAAAGCAGGCAATGAAATCTGTCAAAATGTTAACAATCACAAATTAATACTAATAACACAAACTGCATGTTTTTGTAACAAATTTTCTTGCATATACAGTGAAACCTCTCTATCCGGCCACCCCTCTAAACGGCCTTATCTTGGTCAGAACCGATTGAAGACTCCATAGAACCAATTTTATTAAAGAAACTTTTCTTCGAAGGCCATCCCTCATAACGGACACTTTTTTTCGGAACCATTACTGGCCGCCAAAGAGAAGTTACGCTGTATACTGCTTGTGTGCTAGCTAATATTTCTTTGATGAAACGAATACTTCCTTCCCTCAGTTTTATGTAGTATGCACATCTAACACACTTCTGTAACTGACTGACTCATTGACTGACTGACAGATAACGCATAGATCAAACCAATGGACCTATATGGCTGAAATTTTGCATGGCCATTCTTCTTATAGTGTAGGAGTGCACCTAGAAAGAATTTTGGATAATTCTTCTTAGATTTTTTAAAATTAAATTTTTAATCTGTTTTTGTATTTTTTTAAAATTTTGCATTTAAAATAATTAAGGGTTTTAAAATTTATATCAAGAGAAAGATCATAAAAATTCCTTTAAAATGAAATCTTTTTGAATCTTTACCTCCCTTTTCTGATTTTTGGGGAATTTTTAAAGATTCATTTTTAGAATTTAATTTATTAAAGGCTGATCACGTTGTTTGTTTTCTTTTTTGTGATACTTTCAATTAATTTTGCGTCACGTGCATAACAACGAAATAAATTGACAAAAAAATATTAAAATACGGTAAAAGATAAAATTTAACCACTAGACTCATTGAGATGGAAGTTTTTTAAGAATTTAATTCAAATTAGTGTGTTTTATGGATATTAAACATACAAACTAATTGCATACATTGACCGTTGTATTCAATTTGAATATTTTTTCTACAATATTTTTTCTATAAAAATATTCGTTACGACTTTATTTTATATATATATACAGGGTTTGTATAAAAAGTATCGGGAAGAATTTTTTCCTGTCGTGACTGTACGTCGGAGCGCGTTCGTACCGCATATGCTCGGTGGTGGGGGATGTAACCTTCAAGTCGTTCCAAGCGCCAGTCCCTGAGAACGTTCGTTCCGGCTAGATCTTGCTTTTAGTGGACCCCTGTAGAGTGACTCGGTGCAAGCGCAAAATGCAGCGAACAATTGAACAGCGGTACACCATGAAATTGTGTTTTGAACCGTGGAAATAGGATACGGAAACGTTGGGCGTGATTCGCCAAGTGTTCAAGGATGAAAACATGTCACAAAATGTAGATTTTAAGTGGCACAAGCTCTTCAAAGGTGGCCGAGAGAGTGTCGAAGACGAGCCTTGCGCGACCGTCGACCTCAAGAACCGACGGCAACATGCAACGTGTACATGAAGTGCTGAATTCAGACCGTCGGTTAAGTGTGCACATGGTCGCAGATGAAACTGACATTGATAAGATGACATTGCCCAGCATTATCACTGAAAATTTTGCGATGCGAAAGATCTGCACTAAACTCCTCCCGAAGGTCTTGACGGATGACCCCATGCACCCAGCCACACCTGGTCCAAAGTCACCGAGTACCTGACGATAAACGACATCGCGGCGATTTCCCACCCCCTTATAGTCCCGACTTGGCACCAACAGACTCTTTCCTATTCCCAAAAGTGATATTCTCCTTTAAAGGATACCACCATGGGACCCTAAGTGCCGTCAAAGAAGCTTGCAAGCGTACTCTTAAGGACGTTCCAGAATTCGCCGGGAGACTTTGAGTCGTGGAAAAGCAATATATATATATATATATATATATATATATATATATATATATATATATATATATATATATATATATATATATATATATATATATATATATATATATATATATACATGTATATATATATATATATATATATATATATATACATGTATATATATATATATATATATATATACATGTATATATATATATATATATATATATATACATGTATATATATATATATATATATATATACATGTATATATATATATATATATACATGTATATATATATATCTATATATATATACATGTATATATATATATATATATATATATATATATATATATATATATATATATATATATATATATATATATATATATATATATATATATATATATATATATGGCATTAATTGCATACCTTGACCGCTATATATAATTTGAATGTACTCAGTTGCGAAGCAGGGATATTCAGCTAGTTTCTCATAAAGAAAGAGTTGCTTTTATAATCGTAACCTTAACTAAAATACCCTAATTATTTATTGGCGTAAATTTTCATATATGTACTCCGGATATACGAGAGATTTAGTTCTTTCACGTGTACGTCCTCTGATTTATCCGACTTCTATGCCCTTAAGAAAATAATTCACCTTTCTACCAGAAAAAAAAAATCCTAATACATCGTTCCGTCTTTAAACTTTCTTTTAGATCTTTCCTACGCAAGTGATTTGTGTATACTAATGCATTTCTAACCGTTTTCAATTTGCCGATGACCTAAGGTCAGGGAACATGTAGCAAAAATTCATTGAGTTTGATTTATTCTGTGGTTCTCTCGTTTTGGAAACTTTACGGAGATCGTTATTTCTATATCCTACTTTTTTATCAGAGGGAAAAAAAGTTATGTGTAGGTAATTAGGAGTACTCAGTAGAAGGTAGAATTAGGGTAACACTTTTTTGAATTTATTTTTGAAGGAGGTGTGCTGCGGTTGTCTTTGAAATATTTAAAAAATATATTCAAAACTCTGTGAATTTTAAACATTGTAGCACTTTAATGAATTCTAGTTTTTAAGGCTGCTATGTACTACGAAAAAAAATCGTATTTCCCTTTTCCTCTTCTTGCAGACTCTTGTGGTGGGAGGAGACCAGTTGACAGTTCGAGAATTTCACCCCCCTTAGGATTGACATTTTGAGGGATTGTAATGGCTCTCTCTATATAGGACGATTAAACGCTGTCCGCAAATTTTTTATTTAAAATATAGTTTTGTCAACTATTTACAGGTACATAAATGCTGATAATTAAATAAAACTTGTATTGTCAGGTAGCCTGAACTTTTCTGAAAAGCGCTACAGGATTCATTTTATAAATTTCATTCACCGAAGGAATTTGTGAGCGTTTAAAACACACTATACCAGATTTTTTCCCGAATAATTTAAATTTTAAATTATTAATTGCATTTAATAAAAAAACGAGAAATGTACACAAATGTAAAATGTCTTTCTCCATGACGGAGTACATTTTTTCTAAAAAAACCTTATAATCCAAGCCGGCGATCCGGGGACAAATTTTCTCCATAGGTTAACATTGATGTGGGCGAATCCAGTGGAGTTAGTACATAGCGGCCTTAACTGATGTGCAGTTTTGCATACTGACTAAACATTTATCAGAAATTTCAATCCATAAATGTGGTGGTAAGTTTCAAATCTGTCCAAAAAGTTTAAAAAAAAGAAAAAGAAAAAAGAAAGAAAAAAAGAAAGTTTGCACTGGAGTTCTCAATATGGTGACAATCTTGCATGTAGGTGTAATTGAATTATGTAGCCAAACTGTCTATTTCTTTAAAATACAGTCGGGCCTCTGTTTGACGAAGTCGCTAAATTAGGAAAAAAAATCGTTATGTGGGGAATTCGTTAATAAGAGATTCACCTTTTAAAATACTTTAAACTACACAAAACATATTTTAAATTCATAAAAACTAATTATTGTTAAAAATGTAATTAATCACACCTTTAGTTTGTATATCTATTTGTTCTATATATCTAACACTGCGAGCACACATTTGCAAAACAGAGAGCAAAGTGTAGGAGAAAGCAGTGATTTATTGCTCCCGTCCCCGAGAGTAGGTGTTACGGCGCCGCTCGTGCCTTTGATCATTCGTACTCAGACCGCCCCGGAGAGCGGTTTTAAGACGAATGATCAAAGTGTCGAAGTACTTCCCCCACGTTAGGGGGGGGAACTAATAGACACCAAAATGCGTCAAGAGGTTACGGGGGGAGCTGATTCCCTTGTGTGTAGATGCGCCTTTACCCATCAATAAGAAATCAATAGATAGATATATATAGATATATAGATAGATATAAATAGATATATAGATATATAGATCGATATATATATATATATATATATAATATTAAAAACTAGTAATTTCTTAATTCAGCACTCTTAACATTTAAAAACTATTAATTCCTCATTTTACTATTCCAAATTACAAACCCTTTTTTAATTCCTTAAAACATTTAATTCCCTTTGGGCATTCGCGTTAAATTCCATTATTACAGCCTTAGGCAAAATCATTCAAGATGGCTGTCTTTTTAGCTAAAGAGACGCTTCGTAGCGTCAGTGCAGGTTTAAATCAGTTCTGCACATCAACAACAACTTTAAACCAATCAACCATTAAGACACACCCTTTAATCACGTGATGGGGTGAAGTTTATATAACTCGTGACGTCCGGAAGTAGGACGGATTTTTGTACTTTCTATTGCTGCACCCATACCGACGGAGCGGTCGGCGAAATAAATAAAGTTTTTGCAGACATGAAAAAAGAAATGTATTATTGAGTACGACTACGTTTATCCCCGTTGTGATATGCCGGCTCCGGCTACCATTACCTCCAGGACGGTATGTTACATATATATATATATATATATATATATATATATATATATATAGATAGATAGATAGATAGATAGATAGATAGATATATAGTCGGACCTCTGTTTAAATAAGTAGCTAAATCCCGAAAAAAGTTCGTTATTTGGAAAATTCGTTAAATAGAGATTCCCCTTTTAAAATACTTTAAACTGCACAAAACCGACTGTAAATTCATAAACACTAAATATTATTAAAAAAATAATTAATGAAACATTGTAAATTAATATCTATTTGTTTTATATATCTTACCCATCAAAAATAAATCTGCAAGAAAGACAAGAAGATGACAAAACATTGTCCGGGTATATACTATATTTTCAATTAAAAGATAATTTTTATATTAAAATTAATGAATTATAATGATATAATCGCATATATTATAACAAGTAATTTTAAGCCCACATTACCACGTGCGTCCTTAAATTTAATTACTGATAAAATTTGTTAATTTTGTCTGAGTCTTCTGTTTGAAAAAGTGTTTTCTCTGGCTTCTTTGCAATGCACCAAAAACTCCTGCAGGCGTATATTCTTCAAACTGTAATCAGCGTCGGATTTTTTAAAATATTTTAGCATTTAATCATCGGAAGGTTTGTTGATTTCTGCATCATAATCTTTTCCATATTCATAATTGTCTTCATCGCAACTCATTGCTGCATTGTTTTTTATTTTTCACGCCGTCCAAAATATCCAATTCAGTTAGTGTTTCTGAGGTTTCAGCTTCAGAATAAAGTGAAAGAAAGTCATCAATAGCACATCATCGTTAATTTCTTCAGTTCGGGGGCATTTTCTAGATGCTGGTAAACACCATGAGTTGGTCCAGTGAACATCGTGGTTTCGTTATCGATTTTTTTTATAAAAACCACGATTATGTAACCCCGACCAAGATGGCTTTTAGGATACGACCTTAAATGTCCCTCCTTCTAAGGACCTCGTCTTAAACCAGCCGAGACTAAAACTTTCCACAAGGAGAATCACCTGTTGAAAACAGTCAACCGATCGCATCAAAACCAACTTTAGAACTGAACTTTTTTATTCCAGACTCTTATTCACCTAGGAAACAAAACCCATGTTGCCACACCGCTCAACCAAACCATTTTCCAACAATAGACCCAAGATCAGGATTTATTACTTACCCCATGGTCGAAGCGTGAACGTGCTAAACCATTGTATTTATTTATCGTGGACTCCAAAACAGCGCATGCTGGCGATAACACGCCAAGTTGGTCCCAAACTCGTAACAATATATATATATATATATATATATATATATATATATATATATATGGTTTTACTTTATACATAATATAGAACAAAACCAAGAATGAATAAAAATGATATATTATTCAATGTACGATGGGATCTATCTTAATAATAGATCTTTAATATAAGTTGAAATTTGGAATATAAGTACTTTTGAAAATATAAAAATCTTTTTTTTGTAAAATGTTTCATTAGTTTCTTATTATTATCCTTTGAAAAAAGGGATGGTTTTCTACAGCACTCTCTATTTATTCATCGTCATTACATGCGGTTTTCCCTTTTTTTTTACATTCCACTTTTTATTTTGATACGATCTGTAAGTTCAACAAAAATAAACTTTTCTACGTACAGGAAAATCGCCCTTCATAACATAAATGATACAAGAAAAACTTTTAGAAGGAAACTTTTTCTCTGAAATCACAAAATATAACGTTACCTAAAATCAGTCTAGTCTTTACATAAAAGATGAAAGAATGGCTATTTAAGCGTAATTTTATATTTTGAAACAAAAAAATTTAATATCCTGAAGAAAAAAAAAAGTAGATAAATTTTAACTTGTGTTTATGCATGCTACAATGTTGAAAGGAAAAATCTTCAACTTAACTTATTTTCTCGAAAGTTTAACAATTAAACTTTTTACTATAAAGCAAAGTGCGTGGATGCATTTTGCTTGCTTGAGAATTCGCGAAACACGACCATGAAATTCCAGAAACGGTTTCAAATTCCATCTTCCAAAGTCTGTAGCAAAAATAAACCCAACATGATAACGATTCTTTTTTCGTATGTTTATGATTATCTTCAGATTTCCTGCTACTGCTGAAAGCATAATTGCAGGAAAAGAAAAGAAAAAATTCTTGCAATCATTAAACTTAAAATGAATACAGACGGGAAAAAACACATTTCATGACAGAAGAAGCAAAGTAGTTTCCTTAATGTTAAAGTATGTACATTTCAAGTTGGCAAGCAGGTTAATTTCAGATATTCTGCCTGCATATTGTACTCATCATAAATTTTCATTCTAAATTTTGTATTTGAAAAGTACTCAAAGAATAAACTTCTGAAAGTTTTATATTATTCTTTGTCTATATTGAACTACTCTATGTCTATTTATCTCACTCTCTGTCTCTTTATGTGTGTGCGTGCGTATGTACGTGTGTGTATTTGTGCATATTCTTGTATGTATCTATGTATGTATAAGAGTAAATATGCATATGCATACAGGGTGAGTCTAAATTGTTTTTTACAAAATAAGGGTGATAGTATCCATCCAGACGAGCAATAATTTCCATGGCACATAGGGTCGCATTCCACTCTGAAACGAAGAAAAGAGTAAAATTAGAATTTCAACAGGAAAAAGGTAAAAAAAGTAAAAGTAAAAGTAAAAAAAAGTAAAACAAAAAGCAAAAAAAGTAAAAGTTAAAAATAATTTATTTTTTTAAATTTTACTTTTTTACTTAAAATTACTTTTTTACTTAACATTTTTTACATAAAATCTTTACTTTTTTACTTTAAAATTTTTGACTTAAAAAACTTTTGCTAAAAAATTTTAATTTTTAAAAAATCAATAATTATTATTAATATTTTTTTATATTATTAATAATCTTATAATTTATTAATATTTTATTTTAAAATTTTATTTTTTTTTAAATATTAATTTTTTTTAAGTAAAAGTAAAAATAAAAAAAGTGAAAGCAGAAAAGAGTAAAATTAGAATTCCAACAGTGTTGGGAAAGCGAATGAGCGATACCAAAACCCGCACAATCTGTTTTATTTTTCAGAGAAAAACTCACAGTAAGTGTTCAAAGTAGCGTTCACGCGTGTCGTTGCACAGTTCACACCGGCGACGGAATGACTGGCGCACCCTCTGGAAGATTCCCGGTGTTCGGTTAATTTTGTCTGCGGCAACACCGGCTCTCGCTACAAGATCTTCAGCCGAGTCCACAGGCGTCTGTTTATCTTCAGATTCCCTGCTACTGCTGAAAGCATAATTGCAGGAAAATAAAAAAAAATTCTGGTACAGTCAAACCCGCTTAATGGAATATCGGTTAAAAGAATATCCCGTTTAATGTAATAAATTTTCAATGTCCCAAACCGTAGTAATTTGTTTCTGTGTTAAATTTCCCGGTTAATGGAATATATCGTTTTGAAGTTATCCCGCTTAAAGGAATAATATTTAGCCTTGACGATATCGATCTTTTTCTATTTCGCGCACTTCTTTTCAGAATTTTTTTTTGTAAAGTGCAAAAATGAATGTGCAGTAACTCAATGTCTTTCAAAGCAATTTTGTCACTTCGTAGAAAGTGTCCAATCGCCGAAAATGGGGATTTCTTCGGTTTTGAAGGGCAATTTATTGTTGCTGTTTTTGCTAGCCGCAACCCCCGCCCTCCCCTTATTGCTCAAACGCTGGCCTACGTTTCCCTATTCAGACAATGAACAATAGGCTTCACCCCCAAATGAGAGCTAGAAAATGAGTGTGTGTGTGTGAAGGAAATGTGAAACTTCAACAGGTCCTTATCTTGAAGGGGACGTGGATTACCAACTGTAACGAATCTCTTCGGAGAAGCACAACATTTAACTTGGGGGATCTCTAGCCTTGAACATTTAACTGTACATTTTCTACGGCGATTAGTTCGACAGTTCGCTTTCGGGAAATCAGTAATCTTTCTTGTGCTTTACAATGTCTTTGAGACGAAAAGATCTTACTTTAAAAGAAAAAGTAAAAGTCATAGAGTTCGCAAAAGTAAATAAGTGTACGCAATTAGAACTCTCAAAACAGTTTGAGATATCCCAAGCTCAAGTTTCGAAATTGTTAAAAAATAAAGAAAAAATCTTGAACGACTGGAAATGCAATAAAAATCTTAATCAAAAACGAAAACGTACAGGAAAAGAATCTGAAGTTGAAGATGCTCTTCTTCAGTGGTTTGCTGAAAAACGAGCTTGTAATCTTCCTAATAGTGGATTATTATTGAATCAGAAAGCTGACGATTTAGCACAACAGTTAAGTATAACTGATTTTAAAGCTACAAATGGTTGGTTGTGTAGATGGAAAGCAAGAAACCAAATTTCTTTCAAAAAAATTCACGGTGAAGCAAGTGATGCTGATGAAGCCGCTGCCAGTTCTTGGAAAAATGTAGTATTACCTGCTTTATTATAAGACTACAGTTCTTGTATCTATAACTGTGACGAAACAGCGCTTTATTACAGAGCAATGCCTGATGGGACTTTGTGCTTAAAAGGCGAAAAAGTTGTTGGAGGAAAAATCCCGAAAGACAGACTGACAGTTTTACGCTGTAGTAATGCTGACGCCAGTCATAAAATGCCTCTTTTTGTAATCGGGAAATCCAAAAACCCACGATGTTTTGGAGGTGTAAAACCCCTTCCAGTTAAATACGAAGCGAATTCAAAATCTTGGATGACTGCTAATTTCTTTCAAAACTGGTTAGTGTCATTTCACAATGAGATGAATAAGATGAAAAGAAAAGTTATCCTTTTTATCGATAATTGTCAAGCCCACAAAGTCGACGTACGACTAGAAAATTTAGAACTTCATTTTTTGCCTCCGAATACTACAGCTATTTTACAGCCAATGGAACAGGGAATTAGATCACTTTTTAAGAGGAATTATAGAAAAGAAATCGTTAAAAAGATAATAGCTTGCATAGATGATACTAGTGGATTTTCTATCAATAGCTCAAAAAGTAAAATTATTAGAAACGTTTCAATTCTTACAGCTGTTCATATGATGAACAAATCATGGAATAATATTTCCTCTGACTCAATAAAAAGTTGTTTCTTAAAAGGTAAATTTTCAACACACGTAACAAATGATGAATTAAATGATGAATCAATTACAAACGCAAATGATTTACCACCAGAAGGAATGACAGAAGAAAATTTTTCCAATTTTGTAAACTTCGACAATGATTTGGTAGAATGTGGTGAAACTTCAGACCCTCAATTTGATAAAAGCGAAGTCGATGAAGATGAATTTGAAGAAGAATGTACCATTAAAAAGGTTCAGTCACATGTTGAAGTTAATAAGGCTTGTGATATTATAAGACGTTTCTTGGAAACGAAGCCAAATGCAGACTTTCATTTATTTTATAAACTAGAAAGTAAAATAACAGATTTGCTGCATTCACAGAACAGTAAACATTCTAAAATATCCAACTTCTTTAGCAACAAATAAGTAAGTAACATTGTAATTATTTCCAAAAAATTAAAGGAAATTTGTATATTCTACGATAAAATTAGTTCATTTTTCATCAATTTTCTAAATTTTAATGTGTTTAAATTGTTTCTTACTTTTAATTAATAATTGTTTGTTAATTATAATAGTTTAAATATGCCTATGATTTAGGCAATTTTTAATGCTTTCTAGGTTTAAAAGCAACTTTAAACATTGTGGGCGTGTCAATGTGATCCCGGATAATGAAATATCCAGCTTATCAGAATAATATTTCGTGGCAAATTGGCTATTCCATTAAGCGGGCTCGTATGTACACTAAAGATTTCTTGTGGAACCAGAATGAAAAGTCCTGTGGGTTGAGGTCCGGTGAGCGTGGGGGTCAAGCCACAGGTACTCTACGACCAATCCATCGTACGGGTTTTGTGGCATTCAAGAAGTGCTGGAACGTGCTGGAAAAGTGTGCTGCTGCTCCATCGTGCATCAACCACAGGTCTCTCTCTGGATGGAGAGCCTGCAACAAACTGAGAAGCACTTGTTCCAAGAAGATTCGGTATGTTGTACCGGTCAAACGGTCTGGCATGAACCACATGTCTCTCTGGATGGAGAGCCTGCAACAAACTGAGTAGCACTTGTTTCAAGAAGAAACGGTATGTTGCACCGGTGAAAAAGTCTGTCATCAACCACATGTCTCTTTGGATGGAGAGCCTGCAACAAACTGAGAAGAACTTGTTCCAAGAAGATTCGGTATGTTGTACCGGTCAAACGGTCTGGCATGAACCACATGTCTCTCTGGATGGAGAGCCTGCAACAAACTGAGTAGCACTTGTTTCAAGAAGATACGGTATGTTGCACCGGTGAAAAAGTCTGTCATCAACCACATGTCTCTCTGGATGGAGAGCCTGCAACAAACTGAGAAGAACTTGTTCCGAGAAGATACGGTATGATGCACCGGTAAAACGGTCTGCTGATGTAAGGGCTTACCGCCTAATCATCACGAATACTTGCCCAGATGTTCGCGGAAAATTTCTACTGGTGTTTAGGAGGGGTAGTGCAGTGCGGATTGCTGTCAGGCCAAGCGTGTTGATTGCAAAGATTGAAAATGCCTTCTCAGCTGAATGTTGTCTCATCACTAAATAATATTAAGGGGACAGTGGACTTTCAAAATTGTGAAATTAGGGCAAAAATTCGATTTTATTTTATTTATTTTATTGAATTGTGGAACTACGGACGAGTAGGAATGTGCTGCAAAAAGAATTTTTTATTTCTGTCATTGCTTTCCTAGTTATAGGCATTTGTATTTAATTTAGATATTATGTGGTTACTGTGGCAATAACTTTAAATATGTTTTTCTCAAAATAAAAATGTTCATGTGATACGAATATTCAAATTGTTCCAGGCGCATTTCTAATTATCGAATTCCTTTGAAATTTAAGTTTTATGTGCTTAACTGCATATGAAATAAATCTTATTGAAAAAAAGCATGCTTCGTAGCTCAGAATTTCTAAATTTTGTACTGGAAAAGATGATTTATAGATATTTTGCGTCATGAAAAGGGTGTTTTCACTATTATTATTTTTTTCTCCTTATACTTTTAATGAATGCTTAAAATAAGCAATAAGTTTCATTGTTAGTTCTATAAGGTATCCTGTAAATAACAATGACCATATTATACGCAAAAGAAATGTGCATGGGACATTTTTAATGAGGCCAATTTTTGATATAATTAATGATTCCTAATTCATAAATTATTAATATTTCATCATTAAATTTTAACCACTTTTACATGTCTATAGTACTAATCACATAATCAAATTTCAAGTAAATCCATTCAAAACAAAAAAAGTTATGTTTGAAGGTCCACTGTCCCCTTTTAATGCAGGAAATCGTGGATTGTTATTCCTCCTCCAGAGCACCCACTGCACAACGTCTGTCCAGCGGGGATAATCATTGGACATTTCTTCATCGGTGTAAACATTGCACATTTTTTCACGTGGTGGGGGTGAATGCGTCCTCCGTGTAAAATACGCTTCGCCATTTTCTGAAAAATACCCACTCCGTATGCTACCGCTTGCGTTCTTGAGGAAGGAGCTTCTGCAATTCTCGCCAATACTCGCTCTTCTATTTCTGGCATTCGTACATTTCGCGAACGTCCTGCGTTGCTGTTTGAGAAGGCAAACGAACCGGTTTATCGCAGTCGTCGATCCACACTGGCGAAGATAGGATGACTTGGAATACGACGCGTTGGAAACCGCTGCTAATACAACGTGCTTAAGGCTGCTAAGAAAAAAACTGTCCTAAGAAAAAAATTGTATTTTCCTTTTCCTCTTCTTGCAGACTCTTGTGGTAGGAGGAGTCCCGTTGACAGTTCGAGAATCCCACCCCCCTTAGGATTGACATTTTGAGTGATTGTAATGGCTCTCTCTCTATAGGGGGGTTAAGAACTGCTCCCAATTTTTTTATTTAACATATATTTTTGTCAACTATTTACAGGTACATAAAAGCCGATAATCAAATAAAATTGGTATTGTCAGATAGCCTGAATTTTTCTGAAAATCACTACGGGATTCATTTTATAAATTTCGTCCACCGAAGGAATTTATGAGCGTTTAAAACACACTATACCAGATTCTTCCCCGAATAATTTAAATTTTAAAATATTAATTGCATTTAAAAAAAACGAAAAATGTACACAAATATAAAATTTCTTTCTCTATGACGAAGTACAATTATTTAAAAAAATATTTGAATCCAAGTCGTCAATCCCGGGACAAATTTTCTCCATAGGTTAACATTGAGGTGAGCGAATCCAATGGGGTTAGTACATAGCAGCCTTAACGTCCATTTCTTTTTTGCTTCATCGTATGTGAGGTGCAGCATATATGTCAATTCCTCGTATGCGCACTCCGCCATTGACCTCACGAAACGCTTCGGACGATGTTATCGAGGTAATACTTTAAAGCGTTGATGTTGTGTCGGTTTTAAAGGACAACGTTCGATCTGATTGGCTTTCTACGGAACCTACTGTGCATCTACTTCTCACTGGAAATTTGCACACGGTTTGTTGTTGTTGTTGCTTATGCCCCTTGACCGACATGTAACATCAGGTAAAGTCACGAAGGCTATGGGCGATGTATGTGCGGCTCCGGTTTTTAATAGCACCACAAGGGTCGGAGTCCGACTTGGCTAAATGACCGGTCCCGTAATTTTGAACCGAGTCAAGTGACGAGACCGGAACACTTGACCCCGCGCCTCCAGAGGTAAATTTGAGAACTTGGAGGACATTGTAGCCATGCCCTATTTTACGTGCCCTGGCCACCATTAGTGAACACGGCTGCAGATTTGCAGCGACGAGTATCGAACCAGTAACACGGTTTCGTTTGGTTTGTCGCTCTACGGTCATGTAAGCAGACGAGGTCTATTTGACCAGTACCTACTGCTTAAAGAGGATTCCGAACCACTACGTACATCCATGATTACACCGAGATTCGAACCCGGAACCTGTGGAATAGATACCAGTGCGCTACCGACCAGGCCATCTTACTTAGGAGATATGCTACGTAAGCAGATACAAAATGACATCAGAGACGATGACTTGTTCATGCTCGACGCATTTCGACTTTACTCTTTCCATAGTGGAATGCGACCCTATGTTCCACGGTAATTATTGATCGGCTGGATGTGTACTATCAGCCCTCTAATTTAGTAAAAACAATTTAGACTTAAATATAAATATGTGTATGTGTGTGTATGTAATATGTGTATGTATGTAAATGTATGCATATGTACATGTGTGTGGGGGAGTTTGGTTTTCTCAGGTCCCTAAGAAATGATTATTACATCCAGTATAAATCAAAGTAGAACACAATTCAATTTTTTTATGATATTTACTCCATTAATGAATGGTAATAAATAATCATTATACAGACAATTATTTTGCTTCGCTAAAAGTGTGCTTTCAATCTTTTGAGGATGCAGGTGAAGGGTAGTTCTAGTGCAGATTAACCCTTTCAGGGGAAACCAAATCCTCCGTTTGTACGGTGCAGATTTTTTCCCCATTTTCTGTAACATAAAGAATCTTGAAAAATTTTCTAATTAAGTTGCAAAATGTTTTTACTTCTTTAAACTGATAACAGATGGCAGTACTAACCATTTTCTGCTCATTTAACTGGAGTACATTGAATGAAAGTGAAAAAGAGACTAGAGTTAGGCATTTGATCCTTTGAAGGGTGCAAATGGCGCCCTTCAAAGAATTAAGGGGGCTTGGACAACACTGATTTAAAGATAATTAAAGGTAAATTTTTTAAGCAATACTTTTGCTGACCCTTACAACTAAATTGGAAAGTTATGAAGAACTGAATGTATGAACATAAAGTGTCATTTTCATTTTGAATATTTAAGCAAATAAGAAGCCTATTATCAAAATCACTCGGAAAAACGGAAAAGAATAAAAACTTTAATTTCCATGTTCTTAAAATATCAATAAACACATTTAAAATTCATTTTGATGCAAATATTTTAAATCATTAAAAAAAATCTGACTCCTACAAAAAATTTTAATGGTGTAATAATAACACATAATTAACAAGTGCTTACTATTAATATTTCTCTATGCAACAAAAAATTAATCTATACATTGAGAATAAAATACTGGGATAAAATAACTCATTATTTATGCAAGTATATACTCTTTATCGAATAACCACAGTCCCCAAATAAAATTATATATTTTCAATTACTTTGTAATTTATTTTGAAAAATCTATAACATTACAAGGACCGTGACTCATTAAAATATCGGGAATTTGTATTGGAAATACATACATTGTTAATGAAATTTAAAATAATTTGCTTCCACGTATATATATATATATATATATATATATATATATATATATATATGTATGTGTGTGTGTGTGTCAGATTTTTTTTAGAGGTTAAACGTTAAGGGGTCCAAAAGGGGTTTTTTTCTAGAGAAAATCGGGATTAAAACATTAAATGCCAGATTAATCACACTTGATAGCGCAAAAATGAACAAGGAAGTATGGAAATGAATGGCATTGAAGCTATTAATAGAATTGGACAAGGTGAACAGTGGGGGAATTATAGCCTTATCGACGGAAGGTGACGTCACAGCGATGTTAGAGAACTTTGTAGAAAGGGTGTATAGGTAGCCCTCCTACAGCACGGCATCTTACAACAAGGTTTCGCTCTAACACGACAGGAAAAACTGCGGGAACCCTCGTATAACACTAGAACCTGTAACACGGTTTCGCTCTAACACGATTAAATAAATTGCGAAAACATTTGCACAAAACTGTACTTCTACAGCACTATATAACATGATTCTTGTTTAACACATTTTAAAAACTAAATTTCATTAAAATAATGACGGGAAGGAATTACGAACTATAATCGCTTTAGATGAAAATGTATAAACCAATTAGAAGTTGCAAAAAATCTAAATGAAGAGAAAGGTTCTGAAAATGAAGGTGATATCGTTCAACCGAAAAAAAACGTTCTCGTTTGATTCTGCTGAGCAGTGATGAGGAAGAAATTTATTAAATTAAGGTCGCATTAAATGAAAATAATATTTTTTGTTTCTTTTCGTTTTGTGTTACGCATACGTTTATATTTTTAATAAAAATTAAGTTGCTTACATGGAATTAATAAAAATTGTTTGTTTTTAATAAATTTTTTGAACGTAACCCCCCTTTCTGTACTGCCTCTGGGTCTCTTATAACACGGTTTCACACAACACGGCATTTACTGGGACCCTATCTACCGTGTTATAGGAGGGTTACCTGTGTGTGGGTTTCAAATAAAAGAATGACTTCAAAAGCATGTAGGAAAGTTAAACTGGAAAGACGGTGTCCGTCACGCCTTGTCGCGCGATTTCGATGTACGGGGTTGAAAGTAATTAAATGATTGGAAAACGGTAGCAAGTTAAGCATTGGATAGAATATAAATACGAACTATGGAGACGTTTTTATTGGTAAATAAAATAATTTATAGGACTTTTATGTGTCTTGCCTTCCTTAGGCATGACGACTGCACCACCAAATATGGTTCTAGATGTCAAGAGTCCAGCCCCGGCTGCATTTTTACAGACTAAATGTAACTAAGAACTGGATTTTATAATGACGCGCAGTAGAGGTGTTACACGTATATATATATATATATATATATATATATATATATAAGTGTGTGTGTATATATATATATATATATATATTGATTGATTGATTGATTGATTGAGTTTTACAGTAAAAGATGGAGAAAGGATGGAAATAATTTGTAGTAGAGTTAAGTTTTGAGGATTTATATGGCAACACTCGAAAATAAAGTAGATTGTGCGGTTTTAATGGCAAAGTTGAATGGTGCATTGTTTAAAGATTGGCACGGAGGTTGAACAAATAAGATTATAAATTAAGAAACATATTTTCCGAATTCTAAATTTTAACCACTTATTTATCAAATTGAAAAGACACCATAGACATAATTTATATATCTCTAATTTCGTCTGAGAGTATATTATGAAACAATCAAATTAAGATTTCGGAGATATGAAATGCAGAATTGCAGTATAATGAATTAACCATAGAAGAAAATTTAAAATATTAAAAGATATCAAATGTATGCATTCCATATGTCTAGGATTAAACTAGATTATATGTTTTACATTTCCAATTTCCAATTTCGAAGTTTAGGAAATAAAGTACTCAGAGTAATAAATTTTAAACATATCCCTCTAAGTATTAATTCCTTCATAGTACGTTTCACAATGGCATTAATATTCTCTACATATTATACACTCGTTTCTTACATATTTTCTATATCTGAAACACTTCAGATTAATTATATTGAATTACTGAAGTTGTTCTTTTTTCAAAAAATACATATCTTCTACGGTAAAATAATTTACCAATTTATTCAAATTTTGAACAGAGATATAGTTGAATCATTTTTGTAACGAAAAAGAGAATTAATAAATATTCAAAATATATTCAAAATGTTTCTGCTTAATATCTATTCATATAACAGTCTTATTTGCAATTCAGGAGACACATATAAAATCAAAAATTATTTCATAAAAAAAAACATATTTTATGGAATAAATATTGAAAGTGGAAAATTAAAAACTGACATTACTTGGAAAAACCAAACCAGCCTGATTGTCCGAAATGTATAAAATTAATTTAATATCTCAAAATTTCGAAAGTAAAACAACAATTTCCTAGCATTTTTCTTATTTCTTAACATTCTTAGGGTATTCGGGTCTTTTGACTCATAACAAATTTATTTCGTATAGATTTATTACATTTCAGGGAATTTTTCAAAAATATATTGTGACTTTGTTTTTATACTCATAGTAAATATTCAGCTATGTGAATTTTTTTTGTAATGGTAGTTTTTCAACAGTAAAAATTGTACCACATTAAGTCGTTTTGACCTGTGTGGTCAATTTTGACCCGTGTGGAATTTTCAGAGCATAGCAGTATGAGCACCGCCATTTTCAATGTACTGGTAGCACTCCTACAGCACGGCATCTTACAACACAGTTTCCCTCTAACACGATAAGTTAAATTGCGGGAACCATGTATAACACTTCAACCTGTAACATGGTTTCGCTCTAACACGATAAAAAAAATTTCGAAAACCTTTTAATAACACTGTACTTTTATAGCACTAGATAACATGATTTTTGTTCAACACATTTAAAAACTAAATTACCTTAAAATAATGACTGGAAGGAAAAATGAACTTTAGTGGCTTTACATGAAAAAGTATAAACAAATTATAATTTATTCATTTATAACTCTATAAAATTACAAGAAGGCCTAAGATTAGCTGAAAATCGTGAATCATTTTTCCTGACTGCAGACCTTTACACTGAAAGAAGCCGAAAATTCAAAAGTGAGCTGCAAAATTGTCTATCTCCGTACCGCGAATCTACAATGACCTTGTAAGAACCAGAAAATAAACCAAACTTACAGATTTTTAAAGATAATAGAAAGTGCAAACAATCTAAATGAAGAAAAATTTTTGAAAGTGAAGGTGATATCGTTCAATCGAAAAAACGTTCTCGTTTGATTGTACTGTGCAGTGATGAGGAAGAAATTTATTAAATTAAGGTCGCATAAAATGAAAAATAATATTTTTTGTTTCTTTTCGTTTTGTGTTATACATACAATTATATTTTTAATAAAAATCAAGTTGCTTATATGGAATTTTTAAAAAATGTTTCTTTTTGATAAGTTTTCAGAACGTAACCCCTCTTTTTTGGACTGTCTCTGGGTCTCATATAACACGGTTTCACACAACACGGCATTTTCTAGGAACCTATCTACCGTGTGATAGGAGGGTTACCTGCATTATTCAATTATTGCTATGACAATGCATTAATGCTTTCGTTCTTTTCCGTTACGTATTTTTTTCGTGTTTCCGTTTGACACTAATAGTACTGCCCCTGTCCTCAGCAGTTCATAGTTTCTGTAACCGGTATTTGCTTCCCGCGCTTCCCTTTCCACTCTCGTCGAGCGTGTAATGGGGCGTTGTTCCTTTGACAATTGATTTTTTTTAACGTGTTTTGTTAGAAACTCTTCAAAGCCTACCATAGGCTAATCGTGGACTTAACTAAAGAAGATAGAAAATCGAACAGTTGTTGCTTGCAGTGTCGGACAAATAAGGACTTGTTTCCGAAATCGATTATCACGTTTCTGAAAGCGAACTATCACCGGACTTTCAACAACACAAATTTGCAGCCATAAGAGGGCCTTGGGATAAGTGGGTGAAAATATTGCCTATGTTGCATAACCCAGAAATGTACGTTACTGTGGATGGACGACTGGTAGCTTTCCGAGGAACGGGCCCCTTTCGCCAGTACAGGCCCAGCAAATCAGCCAATCACGCTATACAATTTTGGGTACTTTGTGACAACGCTATTATGTCTGTAACATACAGCCGTACCTTGGAAAGCAGCCTGGTTCTGCACCTGAACGAAGCCAAGGGTTGTCAGCGATCAAGGCTTGAAAGGACATAATGTAACATGTGATAACTGTTTTCACTTCGTATGATCTTGGACAGCTTCTTTTTGAAAAAAATGACAATAATCGGAACAATCAGAAAGAATAAGACAGCAAATCCTCCGCATTTACTTGCAAAAGGGGCCCTAAAGTATACATCGATATTTGCATTCACGAAAGATACAACTCTTGTATCGTACACCCCGAAAAGAGGCAAGTGCGTAATCTTCCAGAGTACCACCATGGCAGTCTTCACCATGGCAGAAAGCTAGCATATAAAGACACAAAGAAACCTCAAATAATTCTAGATTATAACAGCACTAAAGGAGGAGTAGACACTTTAGATAAACTAGCCTCCCACTATTCCTGTAGGAGAAAGACCAACAGATGGCCGATCTTAGTTTTCTCCAACATCCTAAACATTTCCGCGTATAAAACATTCGTATTATTCATCAAGATCAACCCAGAATGGAAGATGAACTCATTTCACAAAAAAGATAATCTTCATTGAGAAACTTGTCATGAGTTCGGTTACCCACCACATTGAAGGAAGAAAACATCTGCGAAGAGCGAGGGCTGCGAAGAGCTCAGGTTGGCGATGAGTATTCCAAACTCAGGACAACCTGAACCCCATTCTGAAGAATCTGGAAATGTAGCAACTACTGGCAAAAGGGGAAGATGTCGCTTATGCAAATAGAATGACAACAAAAGTTCAGTGAGGTGGTTCAAATGTAGACAGTTCACTTGTAAGAAACATTTCATTCAAGTGTGTAACAATGGTATATAAACGGAACAACTTACAGGCTAAAGAATTTACAAATTTTCTATGACTTTCCTTCATTGATTGTCCAAACGTTCAAAATTGTATTGTTGGATGTAAGCTAAATATTTCATGAATATTTTGTTAAAGTGTAATTTTACTTCCGAAAATAAAGAAATAATATACTCAAGTGTGAATTTTCTTGTTTTATCAAACAGAGGTTAAAAAATATATGTAATAAATACAGGAAAAATCAGTCCTACATTATATTATATTCGAAAGTTAACAGTGATTTTCAGGGGTGAATGATTGTATTACAGCATTTTTATTTTATAAATACAAAGTGGTTCATTAAATTCAAGCTTCCGTATGGTTATGAAAACTTACCTGTAAAACAACGTTAAATGATATACAAATAATTAAAAGTGTGAAAAAAATTATAAATAAATAAATAATTAAATTACCAATATAAATAAAATGTGACTATAATACAATAACATTGAAAATTACGCCTTTGGTCATTTTTGTCCCAAACACCGTAGGGGTCACTGCAACAACGCAAGAAGGTTAATCCCATAAAACAAACGTTACTGGGAATGGTAATTATTTAATTTTAAATACACGTGGTATTTATTTTACCCGAAAAACATGTGAATATTGTATTAGCATGTGATGAAGGAAATAATATTTTTATGTGTGTGGGTGTGAGTGAGTGAGTGAGGGAGTGAGTCAGTCAGTCCCACTATATAATTTAACGTAATTATCAAAATCATATATTAAGCTAACTTATTTTTAATATTATTTAATCTACCAAATTGACTCATGAACTACAAATATCCGAATTCAATTTATACTCTTTTTCTATTTTCCGAGACTAAATGTGTGCACGGTCTCGGATAGATGAGGTTTATCGCACAAAGACATCGAAAAGTCTTCCAAATGAAACTCTTGTAGCGACCTCTGATTTCAGCGAGAAGCTGACTCAGCAAATATTTTAGTCAGGTGACCGAAGCGAACTTATAAAGCTAAGTGTTTTGGCGCGAATAATGTAGACGTATTCCGGGCGCCGTACGGAGCGAGTCATCGCGTTGCCGGATCGTTCTGCTGTGATATTAGAAATGGAATGTAGCTTTAATAAAATTTATTAAAGAATGATGTTGAACTTCTATGGAGAGTTTAAGTTTAGCGCGACTACAGCCCTGACGAAATAACGACGGAAATCAACAACGCCCAGATATTTCAAGTATATATATATATATATATATATATATATATATATATAATAAATCCAAGATTACATAAAAATGCTATATGACTCAATATACAATGGTATCTACCTTAATAATAGATCTTTAATATAGGTTGAAAATTTGGCTCCTAATGTGACCTTTGTAATCTTTTGAAGGTGAAAATTTTCGGAAAGAAAATAAAAGAAAATTTCAGGAAACCTGTTACCTTGTTGAGTTTGATCAAACTCTTATATCGTCCTTTCCCTAGCAACTTAATCTGTCTTTTTATCGAGTGTTTAGTACTGCTACAGCACGAAATGACTCAGGTCATCAATTTTTTAATCCTCAGTTCATCATTGAGTCATCAGTTTTAAATGAACTATTAACGATCGATTCATTTGAGTGTATATTTAATGACAGTGCATCATTCCGTTCAAATACTTTTACACGAAAGAACTGTTCTTTTTTTTTAGAGACAATTTAGAATTGTAAAGTTACAATCTATTTAAATATAAATGTTTAAAAACAATACTACTGTTTTTATTTGATGAAACACCAGTTTAATATAAATGAATTTTCATAAGTCCAAATAAATTTGTTGTAACTGAGACAAAGTGAATAAAAAAAGAGGAAAATATGTAATAAAACTCAATATATACATCTAAAATAATACACCAGATAGAAAGAAAAGAAATAGATTACCTACAAATTCAACTTCCTGGTAAATAACGCTAAATAATCATAGCCCAATAGGATATTTCTTTGAATAGAAATCCACAGCAAATTAAATTCCCTAGTATATAGATCCTGCTGAACATCGAGAAGTAATTTATATAATGTTTACTTGTTCCAGAAATGCAGTACTGTGGATTATCTCTGATGTATTTTAATTTAATGAAACTTCTCCAGAATGCCCTGAAACAAACAAAAAGTTCTCAAAAAAAAAGTCCATTCTTTTCTCATAATTCTCCATTACTGATTGCAGTGTACCGCATCGCTAAAATAATTTTCGAAGGAAAATAATATACATTAACTGCAAGAAAGACAAATAGTCAGATGTTTCAAATGTTTAATTTCTTCGTGCAAAAACGATAAAAAAAAACAAATACCGAATGTGTAACGACACTGATTGCATTTCCAATAATGTTTGTTTTACGCAGCTAGACAAATACATCATTTTTTTATTTTATGATAGCAGCGTATCACAACTACCAGTAATTTTTTTTTTCTATTTTCCAAGTTTTCTTCACAACGAAACTTACCTCTCTAGCTTGATGTTTATATATGAGACAAACAGGAATTTTGTTCGTTATAAGAGATTTTTATCTAGTGGGTTATGGGCATTAATCAGGGCCGGTTCCACGGGTGAGGCGGCGCCGAATTGAAAAAAAAAGCGCCAAAATGAGACAGATTAAAAAAAAGAAACGTTTTAAGAGGAAACAATATTGGTAGTTTGTTGTTTCTCTAATTCCCCCTGGCTGGAAGTATTCCAAACCAGTTCCATATGGTCTAGCGGTCTGCGGTTCCAGTTTGTAATGTCATCACAAGGGTCCGATTTAGTCAGCTCCATTCTGGCAGAGCTTTCCCAAGGGGTGAGGCGAGAACTTTCTTCCTACCTCTCTGACCTCATAGAGGGAATTTCTGGACTACGTATTTAACGTGCCCATATCCGGCCTAGACACGGTGGTATATAAAGGCGCTATATAAAGGATGCCATCCGAGCATTAGTATTTGTATCTAATACTAGTTAGTACCATTCAAAACATAACGGCAGGATAGTAAATAAATGTACTATCTTGCCGTTGGTCACACATATATTTGTCTGTACATAAATTGAAATTTTGCGTTTCTGATTAAGGTGATTGCCTACATTGAAAATGTCATTTTTTGACTCTTTTGGACAATTTTATTTTTTGCAAGAATCGTGTAATTGAATCTTTTCTCTTTTCAAAACCGTTTTGGTTTTTATTCTACATCAATTAAAAGCAAAGTTATAGCTATTAAAAAAAACATCGTCTGATACAAAATTGAAGCGACAAAGAACTTTAAATGCCTCTTTCTAAGAATTATGTTTTTTAGCACAAATCTCTACCTTTATCGTGATATTTCACATAATAATGCATATAATTTGATAAAACTCTCAGGAAATGTTTTAGATGCTATTGTTAATGAAATGACGCACAATAACTGATGTATAATAAATATTTGTTTTTAAATTCGGGACTGTTTTTATAAGGACATGAATGATGAATCGGGGAAAATTTTCATATTGGAACATATAATTGTCTGTATTTGTTTAGAATTTTAAAACTTCTCTTAGTTTGTAGGTCATTTTGAAGATAACGCCATATGTATTATGTGGGAGAAGGAAATTAATGTAGTAGCATTAGAATTTTGTGCAGAGTGATAGGCGTTTTAGCTAAATTTCATTAAAAATTACTTCGAATTGATCAATTTATAAAAAAGTATTGTATTTACAGGTAAGTTTTCGCTTATTTTTTTAATTTTGAAGCGCTATTTTACCATAAAATACCAAAAAATTTGGCTCCAAACGTAGTCAGTCACCTTAAGTAGCACTGTACTAGAGAAGAGAACATTACAAAATAAATCTATTACAATTATCTATTATCTATTTGATCGTCATGACTCATGACGATGATATATATGACTAAAACCAGTTAAGCTATTTTGTAAGATAATTTAGTTAATGTTCTATATCTATTAAAAAAATCTTTTCTAAATAATCTTTAAATATTTCTTTTTTTTTCATAGATTTTTTTTCATAGATAGCTATGTAATATAACTTTGGGCTTTACAAACAATTTTAGGTTAAGTCCATATGAAATGTCAGATGCACATGCAATCAAGAAAACAAGGCTCTAATTGATATCTATTTCCTAAATATTACCGAGCATTGAATAAATAGCATGCTTGCAATTTTATTACCTGCAGTTGCTGCTCATTCAACATTTAATTAAAACTTCGCAATTTCAAGTAGAAAATTCTTTTTTTTCCCTCAGATTCGGTAAGGCATTATCATAAATTTCTTTACATGTTCAAAGAATTAATAAACGTTTTAAAACAACCGAAAACTTTTCATATTGCTAAATGCTACAGAAATTGAGTTTAATAAGTCACGCAAGCCATTGCTTCAAAACGCATCGTGTGCTAATAATTCTGATTTCAGTACAAACTGGATACGGATGTTTGCTTATTCCCCATCCATTGAACCTTGGGGAAAGTCATGAAAACGCTCTCGTTTAAACAAATAAATATTTGAGCTTTCGCTTTAACAGATTAATAAAAAGAGAGAATTGAAATTGTTTTCCCTTTTCGAAATTAAAAGGTAGCTCTTTAATTTTAAACACTGATATTGGATTTTTTTTTTCTGTTGGGGAAGCATGAATTCGAAGAGCACTGACATCTAGATTTCATTTTCTTTCAACCTTTTAGCGCAGTGTTCTTTGACCAAATATTGTGCCTTCGATTGAAGAGTTACTTTATATTGATCCGCAACTGCGCATCCTTGGTAGTTTTTATCTCCAGGTGAGCTTGTCATAAAATTTTCCAAAGGTAATCAGGTAATTTTGTTTTTTACCAATGTAGAACTTATGATTAACATTTTTTTCAATGAGCATGTTTTGTCTACAATCATTGTATCTGTTACTCAAATTCATTATATATATATATATATATATATATATAGTGCTAAACTGTGTTATATGAGACCCAGAGACAGTTCAAATAAGTCTAGGGGGGGGGAGGGGGTTACGTTCTGAAAACTTATTAATTTTTTTTTTTTATTCCATATAAGCAATTTAATTTTTATTAAAAATATAAATGTATGTATAACACTAAACGAAAAGAAAGAAAAAAAATATTATTTTCATTTAATGACTTTTATTTAATAAATTTCTTCCACATCACTGCTCAGTTCAATCAAACAAGAACGTGTTTTCTATTGAACGATATCACCTTCACTTTAAGAACTTTTTCTTCATTTAGGTGTTTTTGCACCTTCTATCCTCTTTAAAAAAATCTGTAATTTTGGTTTATTTGCTGGTTCTTACAAGGTCATTGTAGATTCACGGTATGGGGATAGGCAATTTTGCAGCTCCCTTTGGAATTTTCGGCTTCTTTCAGCGGAAAGGTCTGCATTCAGGGAAAACCGATTCAAGATTTTCAGCTAAGCTTAGGCCTTCTTGCAACCGGACGAAGGCCGAATGGCTGGTCCCTGGCTTTTGGTACCAGAGTCCGTGGGTTCGAGTCCCACACTGACATGGACGTTTGTATCCCTTCGTAATCGGTTTTAAGTAGTAGGTCCCGCTCTAATTAGGCCTCATGTAGCAAAAGTTGGCCGTAGAGCTTCAAACCAAACCAAGCCCGATCTTAAAGGCAACATTGATACTCATCCCCTAGTGGATGATACAAGGGTGAATATAAGCAGTGAGTATTCGTATTAAGATATTGTCATGATGGCGAAACTTTTTCTGTTGCCATTAAACTGCTTGTAAGTTCTTACACCAATGAGCATGTCATAGCATTGAAAATGTTTTGATTGAAGCTAGCTACATCTCTTGCAGGCTGAAATGTAAGTGTCTACTTCTTTGTCTATTTGAGTACCATAATGGAAAACACCGGGTGTTTATAAACAATGGCAGAATCGAAGGCCTATATGTGAGTTTTTTTTTTTATATAATATAAGGTAAATGTACCTATAATGTGCCATGTCCCTATAATGGGCCGCCTTTTAGAAATGTAGAGAAATTAAGGGTCTATCGTTACCTAAGACAGTAGAAGGGGTGAGGGTCATTGGTTACTAGCAGCCAATGACCCTCAACCCTTCTACTGATTTAGGTAACGATAGACCCTTAATTTTTTGACATTTCTAAATGGCGGCCCATTATAGGGACATGGCCCATTATAGGTGCATTTACCTTACTATTGAAAATTAGCTATCCAAGTCTGATATACTAATGCAGGGCATACGTTTAAGCAATTTTCAATGAACCATTTTCTCATCTCACCAAATTAAACAGTTTAACAATATTTAAGCATTTTCAATCTCCATTTCGATGAAAAAAAAGATAATCCGTAAGAACATTAATTTATGATGTAATATGTTAAGAAGTTGTGTGTTAGAAGAATATACTTTCAAAATATCACTACTCCAAAATTTTAAATCTCCATTTCAGTGAAAAAAAGACAAGAATCTGCAGGAAAATTATCATTTTGAATGTGTTATGTAGTCAAATTATGTGTTAGAGGAATATCCTTTTGAAAAAATCCCAGACCAATATTTCCAGTCTTCATTTTGATGAAAAAAGAAAAATTATCTGAAGAAGGCAGTCTTTTTTTAATGTAATATGTAAGCAATTTCTGTGTTAGCGGAATATCGTTTCCAAATATTCTTATTCCAAAATTTCCAATGTCCGTTTTAATGAAAGAAAAAACTTAATCTGTAAGAAAACAATTACAGTTAAACCCCGTTATAACGAACTTCAAGCGACCAAAGATTTTGTTCGCTTTATCTGGTGCTTCGCTATATCCGACCCGTTAAGAAAAATGCTAGAGTTCACAAAATGTATAACTCGTTAGTTGCAATGTGTATTCAATAATGATGCATTAAAAAATTATAAAATCTATTAAAAATGATCATTAATGAATTAAATCGACTAAAATCGATGACATTGAACTGTCATAATACTAATTAAATTACGTACAATAGATAAATTCCGGGACCAAAATTGTCTTTCGTTATATCCGTGAGTTCGTTATATACCGGGTTCGCTATAACGGGGTTCGACTGTATTTTGAATATAATATATCAGCAACTTGTGCTTCAGAGGAATATCATTTCCATATATTCTTATTACAAACTATTCAGTCTCTATTTTGATGACAGAAAAACTAGACTAATTTAAGAAAACAGGAATTTATAACGTTATAATAACATTTTTTAATATACGTATTACAAATTTTTTAATCTCCATTTTAATGAAAAAGGAACGATAATCTGTAAGAAAAAAACAATTTTGAAAGCTTTATATAAGACATTTGGGAAATGAGGATGATTCCATCCAAATATCTGTGCTCTAAAGAGATTTAAAAATCAAATCTACGAATACTTAACCTAAATTATACAATCCAATTACTATTTTGCTTTACGTTAACACCGTTTCATTGAAAGAGGCATCAAAAGTCTTAAAACAACTGTGGCTGACTTATCGACGCGTTTCACATACAATATTCCAAGGATAATCTCGCTAACTACGTATGATTAAAAATATTAACAAGAAGTTGTAATTATTCCTCGCATCTCATTAATTTTCAACGAATGTATAATTATAATTTTGTTTTTGAGTAATTATGAGTTGTTTGAAAGCTACTGTTTTGGTGCTTGTAATTAAATAGACTTAATCAAAAATTCATGTTCAACTGAATGTTTAGTTTCTTGAAATTATTACCCTAATTTATTTCTTCTTTCTGGTTGATTAATTAAGGATCATTGCTTTGTTTATCCAATTATATTCTGGAGTTTTCTATGGTATGTGAATTTGGAAGTATTACATTTCTAACGAGGATGAATTAAATATGACCTTCGAGCATTCAATTCTGAGTTTAATAAATAATTGAATAAATATTTTGCTAAAGTTCTTTAAATTGTATGTTTACGTGTAAAAGCAAAGCAGGGCCAGAATAGTTAAGTAATTAAAACGAAAGAAGGCGGTAGAAAATATCATTGATTGTTCGTAAGGAATTTCGGGTCTACGTTTTAAAGATTTGAAATCCCGAAAAATTCCTTGCTGAAATAAGCATACTTCGTACAAATATACAGCCAATGTATGAATGAACTAGGGATGCGTCATCGATGTCGATGTTTTCAAAACATCGATGTTTTGAACATCGATTTATTGAAATCTTTGTTTTTTTAACATCGATGTTTTGTACTCGATGTTTTACGTTGTCTCGATGTTTTTTTTAATGAAAAAGTACCATAATAAAAAAAAAATTACCACGTAGCATAATTTTCACACTTTGTAAATGTAAGTCTGAATTCTGAAAAATACAAAACTGGGAACGATTCCTTAGCAAACAGACAAATGAAAATCAACAACCAATCAGAGCACTTGGAATGTTCCTGACACTCCAGAACCTTCCATGGGGTTTTATTTTACAAATAGTATATACACGAGAGCAGCCATTTAAGTTTTTGTTTTGTTCTGGTTTTATGTAAGTTAACGTTAATATTATTAGTAAGATGCCTCCCAAAAGTTCCATTTGGAAATATTTTTGCAAAACCTCTGACAAATCGGCAAAATGCAATATTTGCCTTAAGTCCTTCAAAACTTTTGGTAATACTACGAATTTATCTGGACATTTGAAGGCAAAACATGGCGATATTTACAACGAGAATTTTGAGTCATCAATGTAGCCCAAGGCAAAAGCAACCAAGTTTTTGTCATTTGTGTCAGCCCAATCAGAGAGTAAAAGTAAATCCCCCCCCCCACGACTAACGGAAGTAACATTAATGTTAGAGTTGCTAAACCAGTTTTAAAAAATGGATGTTCTAAAACATCGATGTTTAAAAACATCGATGGTTTTTGGGCGATGTTTTATTAGCATCGATGTTTTAATATTGAATATCGATGTTTCAAAGCATCGATGTTTTGTTATCGATGTCGATATCGAAGTGGGGAGTGCCCCCTTCTGGAGACGTGAGAGATACGCCGAGGGAGGTTAGCGGTCCGTTAGCAAAAATATGTGTAGACCGCATTTTATCAAGTCTTATGAAAATGGAAAATTAAATTCGGTGATTAGGAATATGATAGTTATCATATTTTATTTTTACTTTCTGATACACTATCTGATTACCCGCACTTCGCTACGGAGTACATTCAAATGAAATACAACGGTCAATGTATGCAATTAAAATGTGTGTTTAATATCCATAAAGCATACTGATTTGAATTAAATTCATAAAAAACTTCTATCTCAATGAGTCTATTGATTCAAACTTATATTTTACCGCATTTTAATTTTTTTTTTGTGTCAATTTATTTCGTTGTCACGCACGTGACGCAAAATTAATTGAAAGTATCATAAAAACAAAAGGAACCACGTGATCAGCATATAATAAATTAAATTCTAAAAATGAGTGTTTAAAAATTCACCAAAAATCAGAAAATGGAGGTAAAGATTCGAAAAAAGATTTCATTTGAAAGGAATTTTTATGATATTACTCGTGATATAAATTTTATAACCCTCAGATTGTTATTTTAAATGCAAACTTTAAAGAATGTTACTAAAACAGCGTAAAAATTAAATTTTAAAAAATCCAAGAAATTTTTTTAAAAAAATCGGTCTTACTGCACCCCTATACTACGAAAAGAATCGCCATGCCAAATTTCAGCTCTTTATGTCCAACGGCTTGGTCTGTGCGTTATCTGTCAGTCAGTCAATCAGTTTCGGAACTGTTTTATGTATATAGATGTGCCTGTGTCGGCCTTGTGGTACAGCGCACCGGCTTTCAGTCTGACGGTGCTCCTATAGAATCCCGGCGTCGAGCCACAAAAGTGCCTCCGTTTGTGTCGTCCCTTCATAGGGGGTAATTGTGGTCCGCCTATATGGTACCCCCATAATAAAATGGCCAGCAAAACCGCGGTGTATTATGGAAGAATGTCTTCACGACAAGTGCTTCCGCATTTTTTTTTGAAAATAAAAACTTTATTATATATTGATTTATGATTGCAGTGATAAGTGATGCGAGCACTTTCTGTTGTTTACTGTTAACATACACTTCGTAATCGGCGCTGATAGAATCCCGACCTTAGTAGTGCCGTTTACATGTCCTAAACACCTGGGTCAAAGCAGGGTTGTTTCTTGCTTTTTCACTCCTCTTCCCTACGATATGGAAAAATGCAGGGTGGAATTTCGACCCTGTTTCGAACTAGGATAAAAACTCGGTAATTACCCATGATGCAGTAAGCTAGTAGTAAACAAACATGGCGGATTTGAACATGTGCGAATACATGAAAATGCAGACAATTGATCGATGGAGGGATCTGGAACCCCTTAACGATCGCATAATTTTCAAGAAAAGAGTAGAAAAGTGCCTTTTTTTCCGGAAGATTTCCTTTCTTTCTTGATCTATCACATCTAGTTTGAAAAAAAAACATCCCCAATTACATTATAAATAAACTGGTACTGCCATCTGGTATGCAAAATAAGAAATAAAATTTCTTCAGGGTAAATGAAATGGATTGTTTTTAACCTTTTTGGTGTGTTACTTTTGAACACTCGAGCCCGGAAATATCACGGGCACGAGGAATAGAGAGCGAAACATCACCCCGTAATTTTCACAGGTGCGAGAAGGAAGGGGTTAAAGCGGGAATGTTGACCTTTAAAACAAAAATAATAAATTTTTGGCAAAACATTTAATTTTTAAAAACAGTTTATTATAAGTTTGCACATATTACATATTTGAAAACTATTACTGTATATTACTGTATTTGTTCGTGCTTTTATAACAATATATAACACTCTTAGGCAAGACATATTAAAAAAATATTTAACTCTATCGGAAAAATATTACTCTAAATCATATGTTGGTAGTTTTTGAAGCTATTTAATAATTTTCAAACAGCATAAAAGAAAAATTATTGGTGAAAAGATATTCATTTGCGTTAATTATGTTAATTTTTTCATAGCTTCTTTTTCTTCATAGCTTTTTAACACTGAAATGAAAATGCAACATTTTCGTTTAAAGTGTTATGGTAAAATTAATACATTTAATAAGTATAATCAATAATTAAACGTAACATTAAAATTTATTGATAAATAAATTATTTTAGAATTCACAGATAAAAATTAATTTATATCTATTTATTTTTTTTTTATTTATACATGACTAAAACTTACTGAAACAAAATAAAAATCAAAATTACATTTTGATTTTATAAAAGATTTATTAAAACAATAAGTATCTTACAATTAATCTTATAATTTAAAAAAAAATACCTATCGGTTCGAAAATTTTCTTTCCAGTCTTTATTACTCTAGGAATTTAAAACAATTTCTTCTCACCAAACAGAGCTTCGTAATTTTTCCCACATTCTTCGTTGTGGAAAAACTAAATTTTGCGATGAAGCCACAGATCGTACGATTCTATCTAATATCCGCATCAATCTTCTAGTTCTTATATTCATTTTTTCCAATCTATTTTATAAATTTATTTTTAAAACCAACAGAAAAAAATCTTAAACGTTCCATGATTATCAACAGCGACTGACATGTGCTGCATTTAAATAATAAATAAATAAGGAATGATGGTGTATGATGATCACTTTCGCCGAATCATGTGATGGCCTTTACTTCCGGTAAGGCGGGTAAAAACAGGACGAAAATGTTGTTCCGCAGTGTTGCCAACTTGGGGGTTTTCCCCCTAAATTTGAGGTTAAGTTAGATGAAAAGGGGTGTTTTTAGGGGCCACATTTTTTAAAGGAATTTTTAGGGGGGAACATTTTTTAATATTTTGTGCAATCGAGACGCGTTTTTATATTAGATTATAAGTTCCATACATATGTCAAGTGTAAATAAACCTCCATTTCATTATGTAATTGTGTATTTTGTATTTATTTCAATTTATCTCTCGAACAAGATGCCTATTTGGAACCAGAATTTCTTTTAGGGAGGTCTAGGGTGATCTCAAGTTGGTGTTAAGGGGAAACAGGGGGATTTCGAGATGGCGCTAGGGGGAGGCGCTTCGTAGAGGTTGGCAACACTGTTGTCCCGTGTAAACGAACTTCAAAGGAAACTTTACTTCTTCCCTGTTAGTGGGTAAATCCCGATTATTATTGTTGTCCATGTAAACGCAGCTTGTTTGGCGGCTTGTGTCATTAATACCATGCGCTCTAAAAATTGAGGTCAACGCTTGCACCAAGGATGTTCAGAGTTCACATATGTTGATATTTCTACACATTTTGATATTTTAAATTTTATGTAGGGTAAGTTTCAGGGGGGGGGGTGTTTTGGGTGGGTGGGAGGGGGGCTGATGGTCATCTAAAAGGGAGCCTAGATATAAAAAAAAGGCTGAGAATCACTGCTATAGTTGAAGGAAACGAAAATGAGCCCTTTTGTTCCAAGCTTTTGTTCCAGATTCCTTTCTCTCAGAATCTTTTTGTTCCAAGACCCTTGAAGTACGAATAACATTTGGGATATTGTTTAAGGGGACAGTGGACTTTCAAAATTGTAAATTTGTCCAAAAATTCGATTTTTTTTATTTTTTCGAATTGTGAAACGATGAACGAGTAGGAATGTGTTGCAAAAAGAATGTTTAATTTCTATGATTACTTTCCTAGTTATAGGCATATGTATATAATTTAGATATTATGTGGTTACTAATAGCAATAACTTTAAATGTGTTTTTCTCAAAATAAAAAATTTCATGTCATTCGAAAATTCAAACTGCTCCAGGCGCATTTCTAATTATCGTATTGCTTCGAAATTTAAGTTTTGTATACTTAACACTATATCAAATAAATCTTACTCTAAAAACTTATGCTTCGCAGGTCAGAATTTTTAAATTTTGTACTTGAAAATATGATTTAATGGTATTTTGCGAAATAAAAAAGGGTGTTTTCGCTCTTATTGTTATTTTCTTTATATTTTTAATGAGTGCTTAAAATAAGCAATAAGTTTCATTGTTAGTTCAATAAGGTATCCTGGAAATAAAAAATTACCATATTATATGCAAAAAAATGCGCATGGGACATTTTTAATTAGGCCAATTTTTGATATAATTAATAATTCATAATTCGTAAATTATTAATATTTCATCATTAAATCTTAACCACTTTTACATATCTGTGGTACTAATCACATATTCAAATTTAAAGCAAATCCAATCAAAAATTTAAAAAAAAATTAGGTTTGAAGGTCCACCGTCCCCTTAAATCCAAAGACCAATTTGTCATTTATTCGGTGGTGTCATAATCGGAAGTGAAGTGAGAAGACTGTGGACTTCTGTTAAGTGAACTTCTTTTTTCAGACAGAATTATCTTCTGCCTGGGTGATGCGGAGAAAGAACGGCTTCAGGTTATTTGTGTGCTCTATGTGTGCGTTTAAAATAAATATTTGTTTAATCCAAGAGTCTCTCCAGCCTAATAAAAACTGAAACACACACACGCCCCGGGAACTATGATAGAATGGTAAAGATTTATATTATTTATTTGAACTGTGGATTTAGAACAGTACATTTCCAACAAAAGGGGAGAATATTATGGCAACAGTGAGCACGCCAGATTCTATTACACCTTAACGTACCTAATAACTTAACTGTAGAGGTTTTCTTATGTTCCTAGACAGCAAGTCCATTCTGTGATAGCTTGGGAAACATTCTTTTAATCAAAATTTCTGTCGTCGTTATCATATACGACTTCGTTGCTGTAAATTGAACTGTTCTAATTTTTACCACGTTTTTATTAACTCGCTTTCTTGTTTGTGTGTGTGTTTGTCCAGTACAAATCTTGCAATCGATTTTTATCTAACTTCCCGACTAGCTAGACATTTGAAACATTTAGAATAGCCCAGAACACGATGACAATGCATTCTTTTAATACTTTTAGCCACCTTTAAGCAGAATTGAGTTCATTTACAGTTATTTTTGTTTTGTAGACTGGTGCAGCCATCTATCGGCCGGGACGGGAACGAAAAGTTAAACACAAGTTAACTTCCAATTAACTTCATTTTCTTTCAAGTTCATGGGATAATTCATCGAAATAATTTCTAAAAAGTATTTATTTATACATAGAATTGTCAAGTTTATATGATTCAACAGAAAATTTAAAAACATGATCTATAAAAAGTTCTTTTTATCATGTAATTATTATTTACTTGGTGCTCGTTAAGTCTGTACGCCAGAAAGTCACTCCATGGGTTTTTTTAGGGGGTAAGTAGGAGGTTACGAGCGCACCATATGTTGCCCTTGGGGGTACTTGGTATAAATTGAGGTGCTAGGGGGTAATGTTGGTTCACCTATAAAGGAGATTTCTATTTGGTGGACCGCGAACTACTGGTGGTACGAGAGAACCCAAGAAGTGGTCCAAGGGGTCAGGAGTGATAACAAAATTGGTTCTATCGTTTTAAGGGGATGGTAGAATGTCAAATTACCAAAAATCGAACAAAAATTAGATTTTTGGGGGTGTATTAATATTTTTAAAATATGTCAGTATCTATATATATATAAAACGCGTAGGTATGCGGTACAAAAATCGACGATATTTCTACACTCTGAATGGCAACGGCTGCAACTACCAGATGTAAACATTAGCGGCCGTCCGCAATTTGCAACCGCGTGTCAAGATAGATTTACGCCCTGAAATCAGGAATGCTCGAAAGCGAGCTGCACGATCAAGTGAAAATTGTCAACAGTCTCAAAAAAGAAGGCGAAGAAGAAATAATTCATTAAGAGAGAGACGTGAAAGACAGAGCATAAATGATAACGAGGTTAGCTTGCTAACGGAACTGCTTGCTTGGGCGTGGTCGAGCGAGGGGGGGGGGAGGAACCCACTTGACAGAGAGTGAGAAAATGACTGGTTCGGGACATTCTCTCTCTTGCTTTGAAGGTGAATGTTCGGTGTAATGGGGCTCGCCACGTGGAAAGTGCCTTGCACGTGATTTTACTGTTCAATAACAATTTGTAATATATATGTGTATATCGTAATGTGTGGTGTGTTCCAGTAGACGTGTAGGTCTAATAAATAATTTTGGGACTAAAGATCGTGTCTGGATTCGTCAACCGTGTAATCCATTCCTTCAACGAAAAGCAACGGACCCAGGGGCTGTTAGCCCTCATAAAGGGAGAGGGATCCCCCTTCAACATAAACCTAAAAAGTCCCAGCACGCTATGGTTTAGCAATAAAACTTCGTAGTTGTGCATATAGGAGTAAACAATTATTGTTCAGAATTTATATTTTTAGCATGGAATCGTAGGTTTAAGATGCATTTTACTTATTTTAGACAGCGATCATATTTTTCACGTTTCCCTCTTTGAAACATATGCCTACTATTTCCGTCTTTATAATATTTTACAAGATAGCCTCAAAACTTTGTTTAAGTCATTGTGATTTTCATAATGGAGATTTTCTCTTCTCTATCTGTATTTAAGCGTGCCGGACGATGGCCGAATGGCTAGGGACCTGGCATTCCGTAACAGACTCTGTGGGTTGGAGTCCAATTCTTAGCATGGATGCTTGTAGCCATTCGGAATCGGCTATAAGCTGTAGGTCCTCGTCTAATTAGCCCTGGTGCAGCAAAAATAAAAAAAAATGACCGTAGCGGTCCAGACCAAACCTAAAACTCTTAATTTAACCACGGATATAACGAACGAAAATTTTGGTCCCGCCGTTTTCCTATTGTATTTAATGCTAATTTATCCTCTTATAGCGAATCTCCGAAATCTTAAGAATCGGCCACAACGAACCTTTTTTTTCAGTCGAAGGCTGAATTTTTTTTATTATTTTTTAACTTTTTAAGAATGTTGAAGAAGCAAACAATGTTGAAGAAGAAAATGATGATGAAGCTTTACCTATCGCGATGTGGATAGAAAAGCACAAAATTTCCTCATTCTCAGATTGTCATGTATCATGAGTGTAGTTTTGTAGATCCTAATAAAATTACCCCCCCCCCCCCCGTTGCAGAAGAAAACAGCACCGCAAACAAAACGAACCAAACCATTAGAATGGTTTTAGTCTCCCCGAATAGTAACCTTAAATTTTATACTTCTGTTCTAAATCATATCTTGGTATCTGATATTGATTTTGTACCGCTTTGTTTTATTTTGTGACACATTTAATTCTTTCTTCCAACTGCCAGGTTAGGAATTATATATATATTTTTTAAATTCAAATATTATATAAACGATTAATAATGATAATTATTGTTTAGTTTCCTTTTTTCCGGTGATAATTATGAAGCATTATTTTGTTAAATATTTAAAGGCCTCATAAATCTTTAATCAGTGAAGTTTCTCTAATTTAAAATGTTGCCATGCTATATTTATTTTGTGCCATTTACGCTTCCTTAAGGGTTTCTAATAATCATTTAGCTTAACGAAATTGGATGATTTAACTCACTGAAAAAAATTTAGCTGATGATAATTAATGAGGTATTAATAGATTTTCCTGAAAATTTACCTTCGTTATAAATCTTTATTGAATGAACTTTCTGAAATTTAAAATATTGGCCTAATTTATTAAATTTAGGACTTTACGCCAAAGACAAAAAAAAGGTATGCATTAATTATTTAGTTTAACGAAATTGGTTAGTTTTACTGACCAAATAAAAAATTTAAGAATACAGTGGAACCCCGTTATATCGAACCCGGTATATAACGAACTCACGGATATAACGAACAAAAATTTTGGTCCGGCCGTTTTCCTATTGTATTTAATGCTAATTTATCCTTTTATAGCGAACCTCTGAAATCTTAAGAATCGGCCATAACGAACCTTTTTTTCAGTCGACTACTGAGTTTTTTTAATTATTTTTTAACTCTTTAAGAATGTTGAAGAAGAAGACGATGATGAAGATTTACCTATCGCGATGTGGATAGAAATGAACAAAATTTCGTCATTCTCAGATTGTGACATGCAATTGCTCGAAACATGTGATGATGAAGTCATTTCATGTGAAAATCCGACTGATGAAGGTATTGTGGACTAAATTAAAAAGAATCATTCTGAAATAGAAGATTCTGCATCTGATGCTGATGAAGAGGAACTCATAAATGATGGAATCCCCACCATCTCAGATGCTAACAGCAGCGATGCTTGTAATTAATAAGTTTTTGTCTTCACAAACAGTGAAAGAAAGAGTGTTTGCGTCATTTCATGCATTGCACAAAGAAAATCATAATTTTTTTTTGAAATGGGCATCACGTCAGCAGAAGATTACCGATTATTTCTGTATCAAAACAGTCAGCAACAATTAAAGGTAAAATGAATTAATTTTCATTTGTCTTCCTTTTTAGTTAATTTAATTAAATATTGTGTCAGTTTAATGTAATCGATTTTAGTCATTTAATACATTAATGATATTTTTTAATAGATTTTATCATTTTTTAATGCATTATTATTGAATACACATCGTAACTAAAGAGTTATACATTTTGTGAACTCTAACATTTCTCTTAGAGGTTCGGATATAGCGAACCACCGGATATAGCGAACAAAACCTTTGGTCCCTTGAAGTTTGTTATAACGGGGTTCGATTGTATAAGGTAAACGAACTTTGGTCTTATCCACTAGGAGATAACGATCTTTGCATTAATGAATCCTGCATGACAGAAAGAACTCCTGCCTTCAAAAATATATTTTACTTTATATGCGTCTAGGAAACTTTTCAATCCCATAAAACGCATTAAGTGTACGAACATGTCGTGTTCTGTAATAAATTAGCTTTGTTACTGCTCTGCTTCGAGGCTTATTTATAAGCACCTTCTCATGAAAAAAAATAAAAAGTTATAATCGAGTAAGGGGGAACAACTTTGTAAGAAAAATGCAGCAGCGTGTCGAAAACAATGTTCTTCTCACGATAACACAAATACTGCTAATTGCATCCGATTAAAAGAATTAACATACAGAGCTGGCTCTTTCTTTCGTCTCATTAATTGCGTGAACAAGTATAAATAAATCATTTTCTTCTTAGGTAATTAGCTATTATTCGGTTACTACAACTTTGACGCTTGTTAAAGTTTAGATAAATGCAAGGGATAAACATTTTATCATCAGTTCACGTTTTGTTTGTGCCAGTGCATTGATGAATTGGGAAGGAAATTTCTCTTCTTTTCCGTTATGTCTCTTGTGTGTAGTGAAGAATGTAACTTTGGATAAAATACAGCTTTTTTAGTGAAATAAAGGGCACATTTAGAGAACTGAAAGAGAAGTTTGTTATTTGAAAATATATTTCTTTAAAGTTTTGAGGCCAAGACTGAAATGTTTAACTTTATTTCCATTTTCGGTTATCCCCGCTTTTTTTTTGGGGGGGGGGAGAGTATTTTTAAAATGCAGTCGACCCCCTTGATAACGAACTTCAAGGGACGAAAGGTTTTGTTCGCTATATCCGAACCGTTAAGAAAAATGTTAGAGTTCACAAAATGTATAACGTATTAGTGGCTATATTTATTCAATAATGATGTATTAAAAAATGATAAAATCTATTAAAAAAGATCATTAATGAAATAAATTGACTAAAATAGATTACGTTAAACAGACACAATATTTAATTAAATTAACTGAAAATGAAAACAAATGGAAATAAATTCATTTTACCTTTAATTGTTGCTCAGTGTTTCGATACAGAAATAATCGGTAATGTTCTTCTTGTGATGCCGATTTCAAAAACATTTTGTGAATTTCTTTGTCCAATAAATGAAATGACACAAACACTCTTTTTTCCACTGTTTGTTTAGACAAAAACTTTTTAATTACACGCATCGCTGCTGTTGCATCTGAGATGGTGGGGATTTCCTCTTCATCAGCATCAGATGCAGAATCTTATTTCAAAATGATTCTTTTTAATTTAGTCCACAATACCTTCATCAGTCTTTTACATGAAATGACTTCATCATCACATGTTTCGAACAATTGAAATGTCACAATCTGAGAATGATGAAATTTTGTGCTTTTGTATCCACATCGCGATAGGTATATCTTCATTTTCTTCAACATTCTTTGCTTCTCCAACATTCTTAAAAAGTTTAATAATATAAAAAAAAAATCAGTAGTCGATTGAAAAAAAGGTTCGTTATAGCCGATTCTCGTGATTTCGGAGGTTCGCTATAACGGGTTCCACTGTATATATAAATAATAATATATTTTGTTGATTGTATTGCAATAGACTAAAGACAATTTAAAGGGGAAAAATTCATTTATTATTTTTGCTTAGTTTAAATATAGGTGAAATTTCAATTATATTTCTCATTTGAGAAGGTAACACTCTGTAAATTAAGAAAAAAACAATTATTTTTCTAAATATTCTTCATTATACAACACATAGCTATGGTATTTTAAAGAAAATTTCAACAAAAAAGGGCAAATGATAACTTTGAATGTACTGAATGATAATTTACGCTTACTTTTAAAAAATAATTGAGGGAAAAACTGATCTATTTCCTTAACAAACGCATTTATTTGAAAAAATAATGCATATTTTATGCCCTAAGGTTTCAAATTGAATTTCCGGTTTGAAATGAAAAGTATTTTTCCTATTTTAACAATAATATTTTAACAATAAAAGCAATTTTTATTGATGTAGCTTATATTTTTTTAAATTAATGTATCAATTTCAGTGTAAAAACAAATTTGTCATTCAAAAGACAAATATATATATATATATATATATATATATATATATATATATATATATATATATATATGTATGTATATATATATATATTCTGTGTGTGTGTGTATATGAAGGCATTATTTGAATAGTGGGACAAAGTTTTAAAAAAATGGTGTTAGCCTCACTTTCATGTTTATACAAGGCATTTCAATCTTATTTTAAAACTGATACACTTCCAGCTTATTTCTACTGCCAACAGGAGCGCCACAAATCAGACTTCAGCAATCATTTTTCACCACTCATTAGACTTTAAGGCTCTGTATCTCAAAATGAAGAAGAATGGATTTGATCCACTATTCAGATAAGCCCTTCATATATATATATATATATATATGTGTGTGTGTGTGTGTGTGTGAGTGTGTGTGTGTGTGTCTATATATGTATATATACCTGGACAGATCACATCGCATTTAAAATTTCATTTTCAACTTTTAGTAACAACATCGAGACAACTAACAGAGCCATGATGAATCCTTAGCAATACGTTCATACATAAACAGGGAAACAAACGTAAATTATGCACAAATAGCTTTACTGCTATTTGTGCTTTATTTACGTTGGTTTTCCTGTTTATGCATCCAGCAGAAAGGTTTTATCTTTTGTTTTCAAAACGTTCATACGTGTTCATCATTCGGTAACACTAAATAAACTGTAAGAAAACTATCAGACTGGCATGTAAAGTTCTCAAGCAACCGCTTAAGCCAAGAAAAATAGAGAGTGGAAAGCAAAAACAATAAACCGACCCCTATCGATAAAATTTCTCTGCCAGAAAGACATATAAATGAAAGAGTTACAACATAAAGCCCGCGTATAAAGCGAAGTCTAAGAAAAGCTATCTGAAACAAAATAAAGCACATTTTTTTAAACATCATCCACATAAAACATACACACAACAATGCTTCAAATACGAGATGTGCTTTGGAGTTATACTTTTGAAAAATCTTTTTCTTTGGTGTTGACTGGGCTCAACACATGGCAAATCGATTTGAAGATACGTCGAGGATTGCATGAAAATAAACTAGCTGGAAAATAAACAATAGCGTTTAATCTTATCTCTCTTGCAAAAAAAATGGGGCTTTAAGAGGCGAATGTCGAAAATTTGGTAACACTGTGTTTGGAGAGATTGCTAAAAGAGTCTCTTATTTACACCGATTTAAAACGAACATATCTTGAGTTTACATGAATGGTTAGCCCTTAAATAGAGGTACTAGTGCATATTTCCCCTCATACCTACAAATAAATGTTTTATTTTTAAATGTCCTTTTAGGATTCATGGTGTAGGAATACTTAAAGTTACGTTTTATGCAGTTGCAAATAAATATTAGATCAATATGACGCTGATGAAACCTCAGAAAGAGTTGAAAATATTTCAAGAATATCGTCGATCACCTTTATAAATGGAATATTTAGTATGTGTTACAAAATAATTCCATGTATAAAATGTCTCTTACACTATATACTGGTATGTGATATCCAAGATCATACTGTCTTAAAAGGAATTACATGCATTTTCTTTATTATATATATATATATATATATATATATATATATATATATACAAAAAATTAGGGGCGAAGAAGAATATCCAGGCAAATAAAACAGGCATCATGGTTACTGGCTTAACGTTTCTTTATTTCACAGTATTTCGATGATTAGATATACTTCATTATCTATGCACTGAATACTCAATATAGGACGGACATCACAGATAACGAGGAAAAACCCCGGCAGGACCACGCTGCGACGTAACGGACAGAGAGCTAAAAGCTCTACATGTTTGTCCGATAGGAGCAGAACAGAGAAGACCTGCGAAAATCTTAGGTTCAATCCCTGAGTACGGGCTCGCTGAACTGTTAATTAGTTAAAAATTGACACCTGACTTTAACGCGTCATGTGGTGTGATGGTTTTCGAATGTTCCACGACATTCGATCTTAAAAAACTGTTGTCCGCACGTGGCTTTTGGGGGTAAAACTAATAGCTTAATTTGGTATATCTAGATCAAAATCAAATTGAGGGATAATGTTCTGTTGCGGTAAGACAAAGTTAATGATGGGAAAGGTTTATCGTTTCATATATATATATATATATATATATATATATATATATATATATTATTCAATGGTAATATCCAAATTATAATTTTACACGACGGAATTTGGTTTTGTAACCGCGGGGAATGAAAAATTACTATAAATTTTTTTTTTATAGACAAACTTTATTTATATTTTCTAAACAGAGATGGCGCTGCTGCAGGGAAAATCCCAAATACATTGCAGATTTTATATAATATAATAAAATAAAATCTTAATTTACAGTTTGTCACTTCAACAAAATCAAATTATTATCGTGAGCCGTTTATTACTTTACAACATAATTTTTGCTCTATTGTAATACGAATATATAGAAGAATGTATAAGACTTTTTCGTAGAGGAAAGAAATATTTCGTGAAGAAAGAACTGATTACTTTTAAGATTAGAATTATGTATTATTTAGAGATCTGTAAAATTTTATTTCCGAAACGTAACTTTAACGTTTATTAAATTCGTAAAACCTGGTGGTGTCGGGGTAATCCCAAGAAAATCAAAACTTAATAACTGTCGTCTGCATCATTGATATAACATAAATCTCGTTAAACAGTCTCGAAATTATCAGGGGTCATTTTTTTTCTTTTGCTTGCAGTCTCATTTCATATTCATTTCGTGCCTAAATTCTCTTTTCTGGTGACAAATTATAGGTCATTTCAAGTAATTATACTTTTCTCAAGATGTATTACCGGCAGAATTATATTTGAAAGAAATCTGTAATCTTTTCATCGCCCTGACAATCAGTTAAAGCGAAATGGGGGAAATGACAGGGAGAAATATGGATTTGTGGGGGAAAATGTAGACTTGCAATTACGGTGTAATCGCTTCCTTGTCTGACATTATTTCCTACAACGCGTATTATTAATGCAATTCTCTGTTTTATATTAAAATTTTCTAAGATTGGGAGCTTTTTTTTTTACCCTTAACAATTATCTTGTTGTAAATCCTTGTAATGCCAGTGACGGAAATGCCATATACTACAAGCTATGATTTGACGTTATCACTCTGAAATTAGCATAAAACCATTCGAGAAAATTAATGAAGTTGGATATCAATCGATAGTAAAACTTTCTGCTTTTATTCCGTAAATATTATACACCGCTTTTCTCGTTTATAATAATTTTTATTACAATTTTATAAATCTGATAAACGTGATTTTACAAGATATATATATATATATATATATATATATATATATATATATATATATATATATATACAGTGCCGTAACTAGCCATTTGTGAGCCCTGGGCAAGAATTTGAATTCGGAACCCTTAATTAATTAGGTTTGGGAAAATAATAAAGCAAATACAGCATTATGCGCCCCCCCCCCCTTTCCAAGTGGGTCCTGGGCATAAGCGTAGTATGCTTATAATATTTTTTTTTTTGGGGGGGTGAACAAATTGAATTCAGTTAAGGCCCTCCTCAATGCATTGACTGCCGGACGGTCCACAACATATGAAATGTTATTATTATTTTTGATTGAATAACAATATAATTGATGTTTGAGTAATATTCAAAAGTTAAACAATGAGAAGAAAATATACTATAAATAAAATGAGAAAAAAATATATAACATCATATTTTTGCTATGGATCATATCATTATTAAAAACTATGTTAAGGTTAAAGTCTTAATCGGAATCTTCAGTTTCACAGTTTGAAAAAGCGGGAAAAAAACAACTTTCTTAAAATTTTCCCACAGTTTTCCGATTTCAACTGAACTTCTATTAACGTTTTAATTTATTTCATGTAAATTTGGGGGGGGGGCACGGGCGGACCCTACACCTATGGTCCTGTTCGTGTGCCCTTGTTGTCCCTGCCTAGTTACGGCACTGTATCTGTATACATATATATATATATATATATATATATATATATATATATATATATATATATATATAAATATATGTTGGATATGCCTAATATGAGACCCCAGCTTGTAGGACGCATAAAGTGCTGCCGCCTGGTGACTGGAGCGTGAAACAGTAGTCTATTGCATCATTCGTAATCGGTGAGTCCATCGAGTGTTTGCAAGCGCACACAAAGGTGCAGTATTTTTTTTACCTGAAAGTGTGCTCATCGACTTTTTTGCATCACCCTTTACTTTGGCTATTTTCACCTTCAAGGTAAGACTCATATTAAAACTGTTAGTATTGGATAGGTAGGTATAAGTTTGGAGTATAAACACGCCTGTTTGTTTTTAAGCTAATGTGAATCCTAACCTTAAAAATTCGTTGGCGTGTTCAACAACATGGTCGTGCCCAATATGAAACCCTAAATCATACCAAATATGAGATAGGGTCTCATATTAGGCATTTTAGTTTTCACTCTCACAGCTTTGTTTCCCCTGAAGCTGCAGATGTAATGACGTCCAGGCGAAATCCACAACGATGTAGCAGTAGTGACAATGTGGAAGGTATTGATCGAACAACAAGTTCAAACCAGTTCTTAGTGACTTCTGAATAAATAAATCCGTTGCCTACGTTACTTGAGAAAAATACCTCGAAACCAAGTAGGGCCCGTAAAGCCAATATTATCGGATCATCGCCCTATAAAAATAAATTGATTGATAGCATTAATAAAAGAACTTCAGCATAATCGAAAAACTCTGTTTCCTACAAGAAGAAAAAAATAGAATAGACCTAAAAGATAAGAAATCAAAGGATAAACAAGGAAACGGAGATTAAGATAAAAAAAGGACAAGGAAACAATAAAGGAAAAAAGAAAAGGCAAAGGGGTCCCTACAGGAAGGGGAAAATTAAGGATGGATTAAAATGCAACACTTGATAAAAAACAGAGAACGAATAAGCCTAATTATAGCTATGATTATCTCAGATCATTTAAAGACGATAAAAAGACTTTCTCTCCATGACAACAGTGAGTTAGCATTGATGAAAACGACGCTGAATGCCTTTTTCGTGGTTGTTTATTTTCAGAAGACAAACGGGGATTGACCTCGATGTAGAAGATGTTTCAGGTGGGCCATGAAGATTGTGGAGCTGACGAACTTTTTATATGTAAACAATGTGAAAAGTTTGAATCTATAAACAAGAAGTAAACAAAACCTGTAGTGTAAACATAATGATTTGTTTAAAATGTCACTTTTATTTGTCATCTATTAGTGTATATAGGTAACTGTTATCTAATTATTGTGTACAGTTTTGTTTTTACGAACTTTTCAGAAATTCTAATTCATATTTAGATTTGTAGAATGGGGGTCTCATATTAGGACTGCTTTTTTCAGACCCCCAAAATGGAACACTTGTGTTTATAATTTCGTACAAGAAAACTCTAAGGTTATTTTCATTTTTCTGTCATTGTTATATGTAGTAGAATATATGTATTAAAAGCATATGAAGTTGATACTTAACCCCTCACTTACTTTCCTAGTTATATATGAAAATAAAAAAGGATCTCGGCATACTTACCCTGTATATTAGATCAGAGATTACGAAATATTTTTTGGTCAGAGCCCACCTTTTCAAGTAGTAATCAGTCAGCTTTCCCCTACGTAACATGGTTTATGTAAGGTTGCTAGGTATTGAAAAACTACAGTTTTGGGGGAGGGGGGTGATAACTAAAAATGCCGGTATGTGTTCGTTTCAGTTTCTAAAAAAAGTTTTCCTTTAGGAAGAAAAAAAAAAAAATTTTAAAAACTATCCGTAGGCTTTAATTTAATGAAAATTTCAGTCAACCGTAAACCGGAATAATAATAGTGCCTGAAAAAATGTTTTCGGTACAACGAAACGTATTCTTAACTACCGGAAAAATCTCGGAAAGCCTGGTGAACCTAGGTTTACGTTATGTAAATACCATATACTTTTATAATACTGAACAATCTTGTGCAAAATTTAAAATATATAATAATATTAAACAAACAAAGGTACCTGCCTGTCTTGCAAAAATTATTTGTGAAAATTATATAAAGTAGACAACAAAAGTTATTCTTTCACTGTGATCTCGATGTATGTAAGCACTGCACTGATCATTAGCCTTACAATATTTTATCTGTGTGCCGAAAGAAACTGGTATTGTTTATAAATTGTTCACTCGGTTTGTAGTAATTTTTAATGAATCCTTCAGAACATGCAACAGATTCGGTGCTCTGTATAACCTTTTTAAGACCAAGGTGCGGTGGATGGTCATCAATGCTGCTCTTTTAAGTCTCGAATTAAAAATAAATAAAAACTGGCGTGAATTTGCAGAAACTGGTGTGTTTCTGCCAGAAATTAAGAGTATATGGGTAGTAATATTCTCAGAATATATTTTTGGGGGCTAAAAATATACTATTAAAACTTTAGAAAAATATTTTAAACAGTAAGCTTCTACGATGATATGGAATAATCTACAATGATTCCACAGCTAAGTAAACGAATTTAATGTTGCAGTATATACACATCACTTTACTTGAAATCTATTTGTCGAGGTATGGAATTTTTCTCCCCTATATTTTCATCATAAAAGGCATGTCTGCAAAACCTTCGATAAGGTACCTGTGTAAAATTTTGAACACTATTTTTATGTTTTATGATCATTAAAGAGCCTCAAAGATTTTTCATTCCCGGTAGAATTCTGACAATATTTTTTCTATAATAAGTAATTATATATATATATATTTTTTTGCCTTCAAAATATTGTGATTAAAATTTTTTTCTTGATTTTCTATATAAAATTTTTTAAAAGTCTGGAAGATAATTAATTTTTTAGCCTTTTCATAGCACAAAAGAAAAAAGAAGATACTATAACAAACAAATCGCTAAAAGATAACAGTTTGAGATTTACATATACAACAATACCTGACTCGTTTTAGAATACAACTTTTGGATATTTTTCGCGTGTAATTTGTCAGCAGATTAATGTAATCTCTATATATAAAACACTTCCGTAACTGACTGACTGACAGATAACGCAAAGACCAAACCGCTGGACCTAAAGGACTGAAATTTTGCATGGCGATACTTCTTATAGTGTAGGGGTGCACTAAGAAAGATTTTTGAAAAATTCTTCTGTGATTTTTTAAATTAAATTTTTAAGCTGTTTTGTAACATTCTTTAAAGCTTCCATTATAATAATAATCTGAGGGTTATAAAATTTATATCACGAGCAGATTCTAGAAATTCCTTTAATACGACATCTTTTTCGAATCTTTACCTCCAGTTTCTGATTTTTGGTGAATTTTTAAAGATTAATTTTTTGAATTTAATTTATGAAATGCTGATCACGTGGTTTCTTTTCTTTTGTGATACTTTAAATTAATTTATCGTCACGTGCATAACAACGAAAGAAATTGATAAAAAAATATTAAAATACAGTAAAAGATAAAAATGTAACCGCTAGACTAATGGAGAGGGAAGTTTTTTAAGAATTTAATTGAAATTAGTATGTTTTATGGATATTAAACATACAAATTAATTCCATACATTAACCGTTGTATTTAATTTGACTAGTTTCTTCTACATTATTTTGTCTATGAAAATATTCGTTACGATTTTTTTTATAAATTTATTTTTTTTTTGGCATTAATTGCATACATTGACCGTCGTATTTAATTTGAATGTAATCCGTAGCGAAGCACGGGTATTCAACTAGTAACAAATGAAATCTGTTTAAAGCTTATAATCTAAAATGTTTATAATTACATGTAAAATTACAAATTTAAACACAAAATATACTCCACTCCATTAATCAAATTTCCATATTCGACCACGGTGGAGTGTTTTTCCAGTGTTTTAACGATCCTGCAACTGTTGGCATAGGAAGAATACGTTTTATTTTCGGCAGATGCACACTTTCAAAAGTAGAGAACTCCCTGCGGTAAAGAGATGGATTAATGGGAATGCAGACACAGCTGAAACCAACGCTAATGTACGGAATCTCCATAAGTAAAGTGTACATTTCTGAAAGCCTCAAAGTCGACTATCGATCAGATAGAGAGTCGGTGAATTTTATTCAGGGATTCAAAAGTTAAAGGAATTCTCTTGCGTGGAAAAGCAAAGTCCCAATATTTATACATACCGGTAAGAACGAATGAAAATAGTTCTTGGCTAAAATGTAAAACTAAATGCAAAAATAAACTTAAGTTATATTTTTAATCAGGAGGTACTGGCCCACATAACCTTGACCTTTTTGAACATGCTACTAAACTTCTACGATCAACATGCCATGTTGATTTTTACCATGTTTTTATTAATTCGTTTTCTTGTTTGTGTGTGTATTTGTCCAGTAAAAATCTTGCAATCGATTTTTAACTAACTTCCCGACTAGCTAGACATTTGAAACTTTTAGAATAGCTCATAACACGATGACAATGCATTTTTTAAATACTTTTAGCCATCTTTAAGCAGAATTAAATTCATTTTCAGTTAATTTTGTTTTGTAGACTGGTGCAGCCATCTATCGGCCAGGACGGAAGTGAAAATGTTAAACGCAAGTTAACTTCCAATTAATTTCATTTTCTTTTCAAGTTGATGGGATAATTCATGAAAAAAATTTTTTTAAAGTATTTATTAATACATAGAATTGTCAAGTTTATATGATTCAACAGAAAATTTAAAAACATGGTGTATAAAAAGTTCTTTTTATCATGTAATTATTATTTACTTGGGGCTCGTTAAGTCTGTACGACAGAAAATCACTCCATGGGTTTTTTAGGGGGTAAGTAGGAGGTTACGAGCGCACCATATGTTGCCTTTGGGGGTATTTGGTATAAATTGAGGTGCCAGGGGGTAATCTTGGTTCACCTATAAAGGGGGTTTCTATTTGGTGGACCGCGAACTACTGGTGGTACGAGAGAACCCAAGAAATGGTCCAAGGGGTGAGGAGTGACAACAAAATTGGTTCTAACTACTTCCATATAACTTTCTTTTCTTTCAAGTTGATGGGATAATTCATCAAAAAAGTTTTAAAACAGTATTTATGAATACATAGAATTGTCAAGTTTATATGATTCAACAGGAAAATTTAAAAACATGGTATATAAAACTTCTTTTTATCTTGTAATTATTTAAAATGTGGTGTTCAAATCTTGATAAACATTCATCTTATTTCAATTCATTTAAATTTATGTTTTATACTGCAATAGTTGGCACCCGTCAAAACACGACGGATGAAGCTATATAAATAAAATAAATAATTTGTCGGTCGGGGAAAAATTCCAGGTAGTCCGTTTCCGGTATGGCATCCGATATAAAATTCGGCCATCTTTGAAAATGTCGAAATCGATGTATTTTTTTTCTTGAAAGTGCATAAATGTTACATATTTGGAAAGAGCTGTAACAACTGATACTTTTTCTGCGTACACATATTCTGTTACTTTAGTTTAGAGATATTTCAATTCTAAATGCTCCATCTATCAAAACGTAACCGCCATGTTTTACAATGTAAACACAGCGTGGTTCATTCGCAGCGTGATTTGCACTAAAAAATGAATCACTGAAAAGAAATGATTATCCTGTGTCAAATTTATAATTATTTTCTATTTTTCATACTTTTAATTCAAACTTTAGAATCATAAATAGATCATTTGAAAATGTACTGATTTTGGGGGGATATTTTGGTCTGTGCGAATTATGTGTCAGTAAGTCAGTCGGTTACGGAACTGTTTTATATATATATATATATATATATATACATAAAATATTTGTAAGTACGTACTGACACTTGTTGCTGTAAGCTGTGCTGATAATGAACTGGCTTAGAGTTTCACTTCAAGGTTTGGTCTGTGCGTTATCTGACACTCATTCAGGCAGTTACGTAACTGTTTATATATATATATATATATATATATATATATAGATTAGACAAAGTTGAAGGTGAAAAACCAGTATGAGCTCTAAAGCTACTTGCAGCGAGGAACTAAAAGCATGAACAGATAAGTATTACATATTAAATATGTTTTAGACAACATCTTGTCATCAGTGATGCCGATACTGTCTAAAAACCAATCGATTGTTTCTGATAAGTATGATTTGAACGATAAGCATACTTAGACACCGTATAATCCATTAGAAACAGTAGAATTGAATAACTTGTTACTTAATCAAAGAACGTGAAGCCTGGCGCTAGACAAAGTGGAAGTTAAGAATAGGAAACCGCAAGAAGACTGACGTCAGAAAACTTGCGTCTTATTAGTTTGTTTTACTAATTAATTGCAACAGAACAATCTATTCATTAAATCTAAAACAACCAATTATGTGCTTGGAAATACTATCGGCAACTCTAAAAAAAATAATACTCTAAAAATAATACTCTAAATATTTTTTTAAAAAAAACCTCTTAGTCATCATAAAAAGATTAATTTTATTTATGCTGATTTGTCCCATAACACAGTCTCCTTAGTAAGTCTGCTTCTGTGTTTCCATTTGCTCTATTGTTGCAAGTTTTGTGACGTCAGTCTTGTGGTTTCATATTCCTAACTTCCACTTTGTCTAGCGCCAGGCTTGGCGTTCTTTGATTAAGTAACTAGTTATTCAATTCTTCTGTTTCTAATGGATAGTACTGTGTCTAAGCATGTTTATTGTTTAGATCATACTTATCAGAAACAATCCATTGGTTTTTACACAGTATCGGCACTGCTGATGACGAGATGCTGTCTAAAACATATTTAATACTTATATTTTCATGTTTTTAGTTCCTGGCTGGAAGTAGCTTTAGAGCTCATACTGGTTTTTCACTTTCAACTATGTCTTATTTATTTACTTTCAATAAAAGTGCAGCATTCGGCGCCTTACTTGAAAGTAATTTGTTTTAATGTCCTGTACTAATATGTTCTCTGTTAATTTAAATTTATGTATTGGCTTTTCAGCCTTTAATCTATTGTTTGGTCACTAACATATCTTTGTTAATTATATATATATATATATATATATATATATATATATATATATATATATATATATATATCTTTCAGTCAAACACCCATATATTTATCTAAAATGTATCAGTTTGTAATTTAACATCCACAAAGAAACTATAGAAGACATGAAGCGCTAATAAACAGAAAATTTATGTGCAAGTATCTTTCTTTATTTGTATTTTCGAACAAATCCAAGCCTAGGGGGATCAGATGATTCGTCTCTTTTTTTGCACAAAAGAAAAAAACAACAACAACGAATGGGCCAAAGAAATTAGAAAAGTAAGCAACGTTGATTATTCCGCACTGGTATCGATAAAGCATCCATCACGATAACCCAGGTTTACTCTGATATCGCCCAGGTCAGTCGCAGCAGGTTTCTTCTGTAACAGTCGGATAATTTATTAAAATTAACTGTTTCGCGAGATAATGGAGAAAAATCGATTTGATTATTGAACTTTGCTAGCTATTCGCTTCTTCTCCGATATCGATTGCCCCCGCATGCTAATTTTAAGTCTGAATTTTAATGCCCTCCTTAGAGCCGATAATGTCAATGCTTTTAGCTTTTATTAGCCGATGACAGTTTAAAAGAGAAATCTCTTTTGGAGAAATATTTTATACTGTTGTAAAGAAACATATCTTTCAAATGTTTTTCTTTTCTTTTTTACAGAGATAGAGTAAAATATATTTGATTTTCTTATCTCATGCGTATATGTATAAAGATTTGCTCCTGTCAAATATTACTGTAAAATCTAAAGTAAAATTTTCTTAAACAGTAGGTTCCATTTATGAAATGAACGTGACTTGGAAATTTTGTAATTTTTTCTGACGGCTTTGTATATGCATATAGAAATGTACTAAAATGTGTATCGATCATCATTTACGGAACGATAAAATACAAAAAACTGAAAATGAAATGGCTGCGCTATTTGAATAGTTTCTATTCAAATTCAAAATTCTTTAAAGAAAGAAGTAAAAGGTAATTCCCACGCCTGTAAGTAACTTCTACATAAACTGAAAATACATAAGAAGGAATCTTATGCACAAAAAATTATATTTTAATTATTATAGCAGTGTAATCCCACCAATGAAAACCATAATTATACACAAATACTAATTATGAAATCCATTTATGAAATGAACGTGACTTGGAAATTTTGTAATTTTTTCTGACGGCTTTGTATATGCATATAGAAATGTACTAAAATGTGTATCGATCATCATTTACGGAACGATAAAATACAAAAAACTGAAAATGAAATGGCTGCGCTATTTGAATAGTTTCTATTCAAATTCAAAATTCTTTAAAGAAAGAAGTAAAAGGTAATTCCCACGCCTGTAAGTAACTTCTACATAAACTGAAAATACATAAGAAGGAATCTTATGCACAAAAAATTATATTTTAATTATTATAGCAGTGTAATCCCACCAATGAAAACCATAATTATACACAAATACTAAACATACAAGTGTATATATACATGCATATGCATATACCACACATACAGGTATACATACATGCATATATGTAAATTACATATCTATGGTGCCCGGTATAAAGGACTTAAGTCAAAAACAGTGAGTAAAAAAAGGGATTTTTGAATATTTTTTAGTATTGATAAAATAAATCTTTTGACTTGTATAAAATGCTTAAGTCTATCTTTTTTGTATACAAAAGTACATTTCTTTGTACAAAAGACTCAAGTCGAAATTATAGTTCTGTGATTGGTATAAAAGCCAATAACTTGGTATATATTTAAGCCCTTTATACCGGGCACCATATATATATATACAGCTGTGCCTATATGCAATTTATATACGGCCTGCAATGGAACCCATGTGGATAATATGTAATCCAAATAAAAGTTTTATTTTGTCCTATCTGTGTTGTCATCAGTGATTGGTGTGTCTTGCCTCTGTCAAATGCAAATTTCCTCCGTGCTGCCCGATCGTGTTTTTGTTTGGCCGTTCGCAGAGCTGTTTTTTGTGCATGCATAAAGCGTTCGTTTTTTGTGATACGTGTACTGTTCCAACGCTATTTAGGGTTTTCGCATGCGCTGATCATCTTGCGACGGGAAAAAGTGGGCGTTGCTATTCGAAAATTTCTAGTTTCTTTACCTATAACCGTAACCGTGAGCGCCACTTTGCTGCCGTTCACAGAAACCCAAGCTCATACCTCTGAATAACTATATTTGAGATCTCATCTCGATCTGTAGAACAGAACAGCCGCTAGAGGTCCATATATCGGCAACGTTTTTTATGACCACCTTGTATATATGTATAATTTGTTCCTAGCTTTATATAATATATATGGCATGCTATTGAATCTGTTGTCATGAACTTACTGACATATAATAAAATGTGAATGTTACCCTGTCTAAATTTACCTAAGATCTTAACTTTCAGAAGAAGAAGCAATATAGCTAGATGATGATATTTTCAAGTTTCTCGCTGTCATCCGTGGAAGAGATTCAGGCAATCAGTTTAATTTTCCTGCCGCGGGTATCATTTGTGATTCCAACTAAATATCTGATATGCCTTCGTAAGCCGGTAAAGCTGCAACTTAGTTGACGATAATATATTTTTCTCTCATATTAATGGAGCTTCGGAGACAATTATGCAACATTTTATTCCTGTTCATTTTGTTTTTTGCCTAATAATCTCGGACCCTCCCCCCCCCCCCCCGTTCCTTGCATTTTCCTTAATTTATGTTTTCAACTCTCTTCTGGTTCTCGTCCTTGAAATCTCATCTTTCACAATTTCCGTTCTCCCCGCTGTCGTTAGCGTGTCACAATTCGGCACTGAGGGTGCTCGGTTCGAATCTCGACTGGTACTACTGACTGCTATCGTGTCTAAGCCGGGTATCGTCACGTTGAATCTGCAGGTCGGAAAGTCCTTCAATGTGGTTTGTAGGGTGTGATAATGGTACGAGATCCGGTGGGTCGCCAGGTCCAAATAGTTGTAGAACCAGATAATAAGTCAGCCCTCTACCCTTGAGTTGTTAAATGAGTCTTGAACCAAACAGGAGTCTCATCTCTTGGGACCATTTTACTTGTTAGGATGTCTTCGGGCAAGGTGACTTAATTACAACAAAGACAGCCACATTTTCACTTTTAGGAATGGCAACACTTTTTAGGCACAAGTTTGCCAGCTTTAGCGAATTGCATAGTCAATCTCAATCTCAGATCCGGTGGAAGAAAGCTAAATCTATATATTTAAGTTGCTAAGCCGATTCTTTGGGCAGTCCGCGAGAGAAAATGAATGCATACATTGACTTCATTTTGGTCTTAAACAAACCTTATATTAATCAGAGATGTGTCAAATTTGCTTTTTGTAACCGCAATTTCTATTAATCAGCGATAATTTACAATGAAAAAAATTTATTTTTGCTCATGCTCAGTGACATGTTAAAATCTGGTTTTAGATCCTCACTAAGCACGAGGTTGCATTAAAGCATTAATTTATTTTTGCGCATGCCCTGTGACATGTTTTATTCTACTTTTAGGTACTTACTAAGCACGAGGGCACATAAACACGTTAATTTGTTAATTCCGAGGAATCTCTCTAGCTCTCTCTCCGGCATTTTTATTTTTAATTATGTTTGTGAGATATAGAATTAAACCTGGCGGATATTGTTTTAGTTTTTCATTGAGTAACCCTATTTCTTTTTATTGGGTTTAAAAGTAATTTCCTAAAGTGCATTTCCCTATTCTTAATATATTATGATTCTCGACATTTGGCAGTGATGTGTGGTGAGTATAATTTGTGCATTAGTACATTTTCTTACTATCTAGCCGTCATGTTTTGAAAGGTACCAACTAGTTTAATTTAAAAATTGTAATCGAGCTTAATTTTTGCATTATATTACAGTCAAATATTAAATTTTTTGTCTGTGTCTGATGGGTTTTATAAGCAAATACTCAAATAAACAATTTATTATCAGCATCCGTAATATCCGAATTACGCGTAACAAGCATGTTTAACTGAAAGCTCAACAAACACGGCGAATAGATAAAACACTTGATTGCCACCGCGCATTCAAAGTTTCAATGCATCCCATCAGCATTAGCGTTTAATTCCTGGGAAAATATTGAACTGTGCCGGTTTATATTAGGTTAGCACGCGCCGGTCAGCCCAAATATTTGTATTAGTTAAGTTGGACAAAGACTTTTACACAACGCTACTGTTGAAACGGAATAAAGGTAGAATTTACATGGCGAGATAAAATTTATGTGCGGTTCCACTGTCAAGCACAATATGGAAAATATGTAAATAGATAAATAAAAGAAGTTTTTGACTGTTGACTATAATTCTTAGTGATTGCTGATGCTTGGGCAATGCCAAATATAGCAAATGCATACTAAACTATATACATATATATAACATTTCCGTAACTGATTGACTGACAGACAACAAACAAACCAAACAGCTGGACCTAAAAGGCTGACATTTTCCAAGCGAATCTTCTTATAGTGTAGGGGTGCACTAAGAAAGATTTTTGAAAAATTATTCTTAGATGTTTTTAAATTAAATTGTTAAGCTGTTTTTGTGACATTCTTTAAAGTTTGCATTTAAAATAATAATTTAAGGGTTATAAAATGTATATCACGAGAAAGATCATAAACATTCCTTCAAAATGAAATCTTTACCTCCATTTTCTGATTTTTGGTGAATTTTTTGGGGGCTGCAGGTTTAAGAGATGCGGGTCCTGCTAAACTCATGGCTATTGGGCACAACAAGTGTCGAAGGCCCACCACAGTTGTGACCTACACTACCCAGTGGAAGCACCAGGCGGGCTCATACCTTCCTCCTACTCCTAAAACCCCCACAAAAGGCTTACTCGGTGTACAAATAAAACTCGTCCATACCCGTTTTATACACGAGAATATTCATTGACGCTTGTGTAGGGATTCGAAGCAAGAATCCTCAGTGCCCAAGTTTCGGTGCCTTAAACTTAATGTTGCCCAGTGCTTCAAGTACTATTTTCACGCCGTTAATGATTTCATAAGATTAATTCTGAACTTTATTTCTTTTCAGGGGGTCCAGGGCACAAAATTGTTAAAATTTTCAAAAAAAAATTATTGCATTAAAATTTTTTGTGTTCTTTTACGCTTTAAATGACGTTTAAATCATGTTTGTATCTTAGAACAGGATTAAATTATTATTTTGTTTTGCAACATTCTAATAGTAGACAATCGTTGTTTAAACTTGTAAGTGCGTTTTTTTGCATGATGGGTTTTTCCCCCATTTCTCGTCTTTAAATTGTTATAATTCAAGAATCGTTAAAGATAAATGGTTGAAACTTGGAATATGTCTTTTTCAACTATTTTACTTTAATTTTCATTCAGCAAATTTGGAAAAAAATATTTACTCTTGAAAATATGACTTCTAAAAAATAAGTTACATAGTTTTTTTTTGTAATTTTTAATCTAAATATTTTTATTTTATTTAAAAACTAATATTTAAAAAAATGCTGAATCAAAATTAAAACTTACATAATTCTTTTTAAATAAATGAAAAAAAATTTAAATTCGACAAACAATATTTCGAGTTATAAAGATTTTAAATTACCCCACTTTTATTAAAAAGTCTAAATTTTAAAATTTTTTAAATACATTTTGAGAAGTTTTATGATATGATTTTGTTTACAAATTATATGGTTGATCATCAAAAAAAATTCAAAATTTTAACTCAATAAATAATTTTTTTTTGTAAATGTGTCCCGGAACCCCTTAAGAACTTTATTTCTTAATTCTTTTTTTTTCTGTATAGTGACTTTTCTGACGTTTTCTATTTAGAGTTTTGTTAATTTTGTAATAATGCCGAAAGCAAGTAAACTGACTGAATATGAAAATGGTGTTGAATTTTTTACATTGTCAAGAATGAATTGTTGGTCTATTGAAAAAAAAATAGGAAGATTTAAAACTGTCATCAATAATTTGTTAAGGTTAAAAGTCGAGTACGGAATAAAAATCCCCTGGAGGCAGACCAAACACCTTGTCACCCAGAGATGAAAGGAGAGTTTTAAAGTTAGCATCAACTGGAAAATGCTCAAGTAAAGGAATTCTAAGAACGACAGGGTTCAGTGTGTGCAAGAAAACAATCTGCAGTACAGTGACTCGTTCTGGGAATTTCCAATACACAACAAAATTGTGTAAACCATCTTTACTGACTAGAAACAAAACCCAGCGTTTACAGTTTGCAAGACAAAGGGATGACTTGGGACGACAAATGGATGCAGGTTATTTTCTCCGATGGTATAAAAAAAGAACTTAAGATTATCCTGATGGTTCGAAGTATTATTGGCCTAATTTGAGCAAAGAAAAGAAATTTTCTCAAAATCTCAATTAGGTGGCGAATCCATAATGGCAGGGGGCTGCTTTTCGTTTAAAACGCTTTGAGATGCGCCGTTTGCACAGTTCAAACGCCTAAATCTAGTATTTTTTTTCAATTCCTATTATTAGTTCACACTCTCCCTATATATATTTATATATCTTGTTCAAATTTTCAATCGTTAATAAAATACTTTTTATTCATCCACTCAAGTTCATATAAATTTTTTTAAACTTGTATTGGATGACACTTGATGTTAATACAATTTTTCAATCATTAATTCATTAATTAAATTCAATTAATTAATTTTAGTTTTAAATGGCAGCCCTTTCAATAGGAAGAGACGTAGAGCGTCTCTTGCTCTTGAATGGTAATTTCTCTCTTCTTACTATGCAAACGGTAGCACTGCGGAAACGCGCTCTCCTCCCGTCATGTAGGTTGCGGGATCGAATCCCCAACCTGACAAATCTTTTCTCTCTCTTTCCCCCCCCCCCTCATAATCTCGCACAGTAGGCAAGTTTCTGGCAGGAAATCCTTTTTCTCAATTCCTACTATTCGTTCACACTCTCCCTATATTCAATTTCTTACTATTAGTTCACACACAAATTTTTCTTTGTTGACCTAAGTAGGAATTGACTTTAAAATTTTTTATATTACTTGTTTCACTTGTATTCAATGTATTCTAGTTAAAGGAGCAGAAAAGTGGTTAGTACTGCCCTCTGTTATCAGTTTAAAGAAGGAAAAACATTTTGCAACCTTTAATTGGAAACATTTTCAAGATTCTTTAGGTTAAAAAAAAATAGGGGGAAAATGCAGACCGTGTAAACGGTGGAGCTTGTTGGTCTTGAAAGGGTTAAAGTCGTGGGGTCACTTGCATTTCCTTTAGGAAAAGTTAATTCAAAGGCATATCTAAAAACTCTTTCTGTCCCTCTCTCACCTGTTGCAACACATCTGCAGGGGAAAAATTGATTTATCAGCAAGATAATTCGCCTAACCACATGAAACGTAGGACAAAACTCTGGTTCGAGAAGAAATACATTGAAGTTTTGCAATGGCCACCCAGAAGTCCTGATCTAAACCCTATCAAGAACTTGTGGGGAGATCTAGGATGACGACTTTACAAAAATGGAAGGCATCTTCCCCAAGATTCAAAACTCAGATCTACGACTGAAGATGAATGGTACAAAACCGGTCCCGAAGTGTGCCAAAAATTAATGATGTCCATGAAAGATAGAATATTTGCGGTCATTAAAAGCAATGGTGGATACTCAACATATCGTTTCTTCATTACAATATTGTTTTTATTTTGCTGTCCTTAAAGTTTTTACAAAGGTGGAAAGAGTGTTTTTTGTATAATTAGTTTATTTTCGTAATGAAATAATTAGTGATCAATTTTGTTGACCTTTTTATTAGATTTCCAACTTTATGATACACATTATAGCATACTTTTTTCATATGATTTGAAATTTATGAAAAAAATTAAATTTTTCGCTGTCCTTAAAGTTTTACGCGCATTGTATATATATAACGTCCACGCTTGTGTGTGTGTGTGTGTGTGTGTGTGTGTGTGCGTGTGTACATTTGATATCAATAACTTGATAAAAAGTTGTTATTGTAAATATTATGTTTCAAAGTCACTAAACGTTCAGAATTTTTCATCTACAGAATCTTGAATTTATGCTGCTATAGCTGTTTCAGGATATCTGTTATCCACATACAGATTTTTCTCACCTGTTTTGCCATCATAGTAATTTGTAATCACATATTTAGGATCATTAAACCTCAAGTTATTTTAAACTACTGTCTTACATTTATACATTTTTATTGGAAATTTTGTAATATTATTGTGATTTTTCTTATCAGGACAAGATTATATAGTAACACTTTTGGTCTACCTGTATTCATAAATTATGATAGATTGTTTCTAATACCCCTATTGTTTTCAAATTCAGAAATTCAATAAAATTAATAACCTATTTCAATAAATTATTTTTAAAAATTTTCCCTGTTTCAGAAATGCTGGAACATTATTTTTTTTCTCTTTTTCGTCGGCTAAAAAATTACAACCAATGTCATTTTTCTTTTATTACAAGTTTTGTTTAAGTACATAAAAGATTTTCCTCTGTGTCGACAGGTGGATCTGTGAAATGCGTTTCATCTAAATTTAATGATCCTAAATTCATCTCTCATCCAAACTGAATGATTAAACGTGATTATAAGTTGGCGAAATTCCGATGATCAATCGTACATCTTTTAATCAATAATTGTACTTTTGTTTAATTGCCACGAAAAATCGTTTCGACAGACTTTTGTGAAAAAATAGTGGGAAAAACACACAATTTGAACTAAAGTCATAAATAATGTGGAATTCAACAGCCTCAGGCCCTTTTTTTAGCTTTGTGCACAAGAACTGAATATTTAACCATGTAAATCAAAGCCCAAACGTTTCGATTTGATTGCCTTGTTAGTTCTAATTCAAAAGTAACAATTGAAAAAAATCAGGGTTTTAATTTTACACGAACTGGCAAACTTATTTTTCTCTTTGGTAAATTACTTTAATAATATATTTACTGGCAGCAAGAACATTCTGTTAAAGTTCAAAAATAAATAATACTAAGGAAAAATATCCAAGTTAATTGGGTTGCAAAAAAATTGATTCTCACCGATTTAAAAATCCACGGAACAAAGTTTAATATCGCTATGAAATTCCACCTTTTTTCCCCTGTCATTCCTTAACTAAAACAGCAGTCAAATAACAATCTCAAATTCCACTAACTTTGAAAAATTTCGGCGATAATGCAGAAAAATCCAATTTGATTCCTGCCATAGTTGCTCTTTCTTATTTTTTTTCCGGTTATTTTTTTTATTCGGTTTTTTATTTTGTCCTTCTATTGGTAAAAGATTTCCTTATGTCAATGTCTTTTCTCTAAGATGTTTTAATGCTTTTTAGATATCTAGTTTAGTGACAATAGTGACATATAATCTTCTTTTCACTTTATTCATTCCCGTTCATTTTTCAATGGTGTTCCTAGAAGTTACCGAGATTAGAAGTTTCCTCTGATAATGGAGAAGATTCGATTTGATTTCGGGGATTTAACTTTTATTTTTTTCTGCTTTCCTTTGTCGTCTCTTTTTCTTATTCTATTTTTTTTGGCTGCTCCTTGTCCGTGTTACTTTTTTAGTTTACGAGGACTTTGTTCTGTTCGGTTTATTAATTTGGCAGTTTAGAATCGGTAAGTGAATACCTTTGTTTGTAGCTCAGTGGGGTCGAGAATAGTTTGCCAATAAAGAGCTCCAGGGAATTCTTTTGTATATTCTCGGTGTTGAATGATATATTAGCCTCCTTTCACATACAATTTTAATGATTTTCAATTTGAAACCGAGAGCTGCTTTTAATTTGTTTCCTTGTGTTGTTGGTTCATAGAGTCCAGATGAATTGTTAATCAAAAACTATTTAAAAGAGTTCAGGTTATGTTTTTAACTACTTGGGGCATTTCAGATCTATTGTTTTCACTGAAAGAACAATTTTTACTTGAAAGGACAGTTTGGAACATTCCATAGTATATGTATATATTCACATTCTCATATGGCTGCTCATGGCAAAATGTCATAAGACATTTTCGTAACAGCAATTCTAAATTTCAAGATGCCATGAAAAACACTAGTCTTTAAAATAGTTTTTTTTTTCCTGGCCCTGACACCATTCCTGCTGATTCTTATAAAAAATGGTCTCCTGAATACGAATATGACCCCCCGTTTTCTCCCATCAGCAACCGTTTTAGGGAAAGGATCCCCCCCCCCATCAATTTTTATCACTTTTCCATAATTTGGAGGGATAACAAGAATTATTTTCGCCTTTACATTTCTTATTAGGGGCTAGAGAGGGGAAAAGTTCTAAAATATGAACATTTGTAGTAAGGACGTATATTTTGTGTGATTTGCCAACTTAAGTTGTAAAAAAATCATTAAAAATGAACGTTTTCTTCCGTTTTTTTTTCGCAATTTTTTCACTTATTTTCTACATCGCATGCAAGCCTGTGCGCGCGAGGTATTGAGAGCACACGCGTAGCACAGGGAATCTTCTGAACTGTTCCTGTATATTTTTATCATTATTGCTATATATTGTTGCTATATATTTTTATTATATGGGGGTATTTGTGGGAGGATGAGGGGGGGGCTAGCAGTTGAAATATGTAGAAAATAAGTTAAAAAATTGCAAAAAACCCGAAAAAATTAATACATTTTTAATGTTTTTTTTACAATTTAAGGAGGCAAATCCCCCCCCCCACAAATCTACCTCCTTGCTGCAAATGTTCATGTTTTTAGAACTTTTCGTCCTTCTAGCCACTAATAAGAAATGTAAAGAAAAAAGTAATTCTTTTCCTCCCTCCGAATTATCGAAAAGTGATAAAAATCAGTAGGGGGGGGGGGGTTCCCCGAAAACGGTGGGTGATAGGGAAAGACGGGGGTCGTATTCGGATTCAGGAGGTCATTTTATATAAGAATCAGCAGGAATAGTGTCAGGACCGATTTTCGTGCAGACCAGTGAAATCAGTAATTTGTTTTACATGAGCAAAAGTGGTACCAATGTTTCAGAAAAATAGTTGGCTATTACTTGCAGTAGTTACAGTAAATAGAAAATATCGGAGAACCAGAATCCGGAATGTGAAAAACTCAAATTTTTAAAGAAAACTTTCTTAGAATATTTTGCCATCTGAGCACAGATATAATGGTTTCCCTACAATCAGAGACAAACAGAGGTGATAATCAGGAGGTTAGACCTTCTAAATAAAAAATAAAGTACAGTAAAACCTTGTTTATCTGGACTAACTGGGACCAAAGCAATCCAGATAATCGAAAATCCATATGATCCGGCTAATATGGGTAATAAGTTAAACAAAATCCTTCACTAAGCAGACTTTCCGTTTATTACGATAAAAACTATGTTTTGAAACAAAATTACATAGTATGGTTAACAAGACATTAAAAAAATATAAGAATAACTTTTCACATTATTTCTTAACAAATAAACAGTAGGTCTAGTAAAGCTTTTTTAAACTAGAAAAACATTTGATTACCATCATTTATTGTACAATCTATGCAGGAACTGTACATTGAATCAAACTAAAAATAGGCTATTTGGCTTAATTGTAGACACGTTCTTGCTATGGTAGTTAAAAATTATTATCTAATATGAAATTGAATAAAAATTATGTCTAAAAATATGATCCGGATTATCCGGAGATCCGGATCAACGAGGGCCTGATAAACATGATTTCACTGTATTTTGTTTATGCATAGGGCTTTAAATATTACAAAAAGTGTATTCTTAAGGCCTCAGATACTACCAATTGTTTAGGAATTAGAAACACGTATAAAGGATTTTTCCGGCTAATTGAAATATATATATATATATACAGGGTGATCATAAACTATGTCGAAATAAGAGATGTAGCAGTACTCAGCAAGATGAACAATATTTCCGATGGAACCTAAAGCCACATTCCCCCCAGTCCGTCAGAAAAGCTTAAAGTTCAGTGTTCAAGTTAAACTGTCGTCACTGGAAAAAATGCGAATAAACCAAATTAAAAGTTTTCTCAATCCCATTTAGATCAGAGACAGAATAAAAATAGGTTCTCAAAATGGCATTCAAGTGTGTCGCTGTGCCCACGAATGAAAGACTGTCCCACCCACACATACACTCCTTGTGTCGTGTCAATCTTGTCTCCTGCAACAACGATTCTCGCGTCGAGATCTTCAACTGAGTCCATAGGAGCCTCGTGTACACCAACGATTTCACGTGTCCCCCAAAGGAGTGTAATAGATTTAGATCCGGTGGGCGTAGAGCCCAAGCCACAGGCCCCACATCCAATCCACCGTCCAGGATATGTGGGATTCAGGAAGTGGCGGTACGTGGTGTTCCATCATTCATAAACAACATGCCCCTGTGTGTGGTGAGCGGAAGAGCTTGCAGGGTAACAGGAAGCACATCCTTCTTGAACACGAGGTACGCTGCGCCGGTGAGATGTTCTGACAAGAGATGCGGTCCCACCAACCAATCATCAACGAAACCTGCCCAGGTGTTCACTGAATATCTCTTCTGGTGTTTACGAGGGGTAGAAGCTGGGTGTTTCTCTGATCTGAATAGGATTCTGCAACTTTTAATTTGGTTTATTCTCTTTTTACTCAGTGACGAAAGTTCAACTTGGACACTGAACTTTACGATTTTCTGACGGACTGAGGATAATGCGGCTCTAGGTTCCATTGAAAATATTGTTCGTCTTGGTGCGTATTATCACCCCTCTTATTTTGTCGACAAAGTATCACCCTGTATATATGAGGCATGATTTTTAAGTAAGTACCGTTTTGATGTTAAAAAAACACAAGGCCATTTTTTTAAACAATTTTATTTTTACATTAAAGCCTGGGCCTTTATCTACTTTTCAACATAATTTCCGCCTATATTAAGGTCCTTATCGTATTGTACTACCATATTTTGTATCCCCTCCTCCTAGAAATCTGCAGCCTGATTTGCTAATCACTGCATCGTACACGTTTTCAATGATCGTTCGTCATTAATGATGACCTGGTGCAGAAGGTTAAGGAAAAAGTTCGAGAAAACAGACTCTTTATGATTTCATCATTATCTAATAACTTTCATCGAGTTTCAAGAAGTGTTTTCTGTGAAATGATGACAGAACGCTTAAATTATCGGAAGCTGTCATCAAGCTAGGTATCAAAAAATGCTGACTGAGTTTCACAAAACCAATCGTTTGTTCAGTACTTCGACTGTCCTCGAGAAGTACAGTGTCGAAGGGGATCCGTTTTTGTCACTTATGGCGAAACATGAGTTGCTCACGTTATCAAAACAATAGTAAGTGGAATGGAGGCATTCCACATCACCCGAGAATTTCAGGCAAAGAATTTCATCTTTAAAAAGCATGTTCACTGGGTTTTTGGGATAGGAAAGGAGTGTTGCTTGAGGATTTATTGCCTCGGGGTGACACAGTAAATGCTGAGGCATATTGGGAGACCTTAAATAAACTGCGACGTGTAATCGAAAACAGGACATGTTCCGACTGCATTGCTATCGGAGATTTGGATGTTTTACCGGATACCTGATGTTCACGATACGCTCATGAAATGGTCGTGCGCGAAAATCCAAATTGCATCACTAGCTCGGAGATGCTATGTCCCGTTTCTCATGCGCCGACTATAATACCACGTTCAAAGTTACATAAATCGTGATAACCTGCCATTGTAACCTACAGGAACCGATCTAACAGCTTCGCCAGACACCCATTGTCTTATATAGGCGCTGCTGACCGCATCGCTTTACGCTGATTAGTGGCTTATATGAGTTATTTGCATACGCACGCCAGTACCAGTTTTTATAGTTCTTCAGTGTACATGTATATATATATATATATATATATATATATATAATATTAGTATGTCATTTATATATATAATAGAAAGAGAGATATTTGTATGCTTTGTAAGATTAATACTAACTAATTGACAAATTTCAGTAAACTAACACATGTCATACATACGAAAACATGATTTTTTAAAATTATATATGAGCTTTATGATGCAGACTTTTTAAAAAACTATTTAATACTCTTGGTAATAACAAACGGCTCAATTCTGTCTTCATATACTTCTCTTGAGTTTAGCGTAATAACAATTAGCTTTTGACAATGTCTAATTAGCTTAAAGGAGAGAGAAGAAAAAATGTACATGTTTTTATAAAAAGTATATGCATCCTAATGGATATTATTAAAATTTCTTCAAAGAAGCCTTTATTAATGTAGTAAGATTTTGATTACATCAATTTCTTTTTTAATTTATCCATATCGATTCCTCTATTGAGTTATATCTAATGTAATGACTAATTTCATTATATGTTTGCTTGACATTGTGCAAATACAAAACAAACAAAAAAATTAAGTGTCTAATCAGTTGTCGTAATAAGCTATCAAATAAGCATAATTGAAAAAGATTGTTTGTGATTTTCAGTTTGTTAATGTTAATTAAATTTATGTCTCATGATGTTTGTTGAAAAAATAATGCATTTAAATTTTAATTATTCTACCATTGTGTTGCTTCATCAATCAACAAGAAAAATTACGCTAGAAACATTTATTTTTATTAAATGCTAACATATTTAACGGAATAAATCTTTGTTATATGTGTATGGAAAAACATTAAAAAGTACTAATATGTTATGAAAAGTGGTGAATCTTTTTGGGAAATGTCGTGTTTCCATAATTTTTTTAAGGTCCTTAGGGATGTCTAATCTAACGTATGTTCTAACAAATTTTATCTAAATAGACACAGAGTAAAAATATATTACTGTTTCAAATTAAACTAAATTAATGTACGAGTAAGGGAGACTTTTGTCATATTTTAAAATAAATCTCTAGAAATTCTTATACACTATTTCATTCCAGAAACATATTAACGGTGTTATCCATCTATTAGTTCCTCCAGTGGCCTTAACATTCCATTTATATATATGTAAATTAGGTCTCGTAAAAAAAATATTCTAAACTTGTCTTGTCCACGTACTTTCTGAAATATGTTACAAATCAGTGTAAATTATTTATTGTTGTGGCCGTGATTATAAAAAATCAGCACACTGCAAAAAATAAAAGAATAAAACAGGAATTCACTTACCACACTTTATTTAAGACTTAAGTTAGGAGAGCACAAAAATTATTTGCACTTGTACATCACAATTCTTAGCACGAAAATTATTTGCACTTGTACATCACAATTCTTAGCACGAAAATTATTTGCACTTGTACATCACAATTCGTAGCCCGAAAATTATTGGCACTTGTACATCACAATTCTTAGCACGAAAACCAAGAAACATCGGTCAATTCCGCATTTGTACAAATCCGTCGTAGACCAGTTGTATCTCCCTTGTGCCACTCGCGCACCCACGTGATTCAGAAATCTCTCTCTAAAAGAACACCGACGGACACTCTCGCAGAAAAAATTCGAAGACTGACTTCGCATAACGTTCTTCAGCCGAAAAATCAAAAATTTCCACACTTTTCCTATTGCCAAAGTTTTTTTTAAACTTTGTAAGAAGTTCTGGAGAATATCCGATTGGGCGAGCAGGAGCGAAGTAAAACCGGTTCCGTCTAGTTTCAAATCGGATGCTCCGGAACCAGTTTTAAATTGATGTTTTCATAACAATCAGATTACATAGGATATGCACATTTATTTTAATTAAAAACCTATTTTTATCGTCTATCTTAAATAGCGTAAGTGAAAATAAAGAATTCCTAAGAAAGTCCGATCGTTCCTCCCCGTCACAACTAAAGTCAGAAGTTAAATAAAGTTAGATGAGTACGTGTCAGGTTTACCTGCATTTACAGGTTGGGGAACTGGTGTTATAGGCTTTAAAAGAACCTTAAAACAACGGATGCGTGTATGTGTTGGGGCGAGCAAGGAAACACAGAGAATTGGCCTTTATCATACATTTATTTGACAATACTAATTTTTTTTAAAGTGAAATTAGTAATACAATAAGGTTCCCCTTCATATTATCATTTCATACATGAGGAATCAGAAACAGAGGCAAAGTATTCAGCCAAAGCAATTATTTCTAGGATCTTTCGGTAGGCACTTACTTCTGTTGAAGAATACAACGATGAATAGTTTCCTTGACAGGGGCCCACATCATGTCATATTCAGCATCATAATGTCGGACTACAGGAACTTCCGCTAGACTACAAGATAGCTGAATCGATACTCTATATCGTCCTAGCTCTAGGGAACAGCAAGCGAAATCCGTCGACCTTCTCTCGTATTATCTTGGAGGGACTGTTGTCCGTTTACCGGAGCCATTTTGGCCCGCCCATTTTCTCTCATTGGACAGTGGGCTGCCTTTCTCTCAGCAGTTCCTGTCCCTATTGGTCCCTTATTTCGCTGCTCATGTTCACGGTCTACAAAGTACCTCCCCACCATAACTTTCGTTTGAAATGCCACTTCGACCATTATCTGAAAGTTTTATTGCGGGCTATAAAATAACGTCAACAACAATCTTGCAATATTTATAGCCTTTTGATCGCTATTAATGGCCACACAGACAGCTTTTTTTTACGCCACCTTAGTGATCTGTCAAGTCTTTATTTTTTTTTTTTTTTGCCTCTGAAGTTGTTATAAGAGTTTTATTATTGACCACCTCTCGAACACACCGCAGTAAATTATAACATTCAGCGCTTCTACAGGTGTCATATTAACTTCTACGCTTTTCTAGAAATTACTGATTGCAGACTTCTTAATATGTTGGCTACCGATATTTTCACTGGTGCAACATTTCGAATTATTATTATTATTATTTTAAGGTAAGGTTCGAAATAACATTTTTCAACAGTTGGACGAGGCTTTATATAAAACCTGATTAACAAAATAAATTAGCCAGATGTAACTGTTAACTACCAATAACACCTGCTATATATTTGCTACGTAATATCAGATAGCATCATATGTAGTTTTATGATAATTAATTACGATTTTCTTTTTTGTCACATATGATAAATATCTATTCAGACCCCTATATAGTTAGAGCCATTAATTACCGGAGTCCATACGTATATATCGAAGCAAACATATGAATTGGTATGTAGAATACATCGCAACCGGTAATGAATACGTATCGAAATCAGACCACGTGCTTTGCAGAAATTCTAATTAATCAATATCTTCGATTGCGATCGTCGAAATGAACCGTATGCTGTCGCAAATCAAACGTGAGCTCTAAGCACACACTACAAACTAATCACGCGAGTGCTATTGACATGGGCTGGGTATTTAATACAGCTATAATTGAACGGAATTCAAAATTCAAAGTGCTGGTATTATGCGCGTTTAATACAGAAGCGAAATCACCTTCATCGCCGCCGAATGATAAGTTGGTTTTACACCAAGTTTGTCCTGAAATTAATAGCTTTCATTTGAAGATTTAATATCATGGGGGACGCTTCATAGAAATGCTTATATCCGCACCGATTATAAATGCATGTCTAATCACACACACAAGGATGCATGCGTATAATTATTCCAGTAAGTCTATGGAATATATTGCTAAGATATCATGAGATATTTGGAACATATAGAACCAAATATAAGGGATATGTGTACGTCATTTCTATGCAAATCCGTTTGATGAAATGATAAAGACCATCAAAGACAAACTTACTTAATATTCCGAATTCTTAGATGCGGTCAGTCCCCCCTCAAAAGACCAATGAAATAGTCAAAAACTGAGTATTAGTAATAAAAATAATTCAGTTTTTAAATGTCTATAAGAGCTCTAGAAAAAACTTCTGATATGTCTATTAAAGCGTCCATCACCATAACGTATTATAAGCCTTATACGAATGGCTTTAAAGGTCTTATGAAAGTTTTCATCTTTTTAAAAGGTTTTTAAAATCATTTTAATGCATTCGGACATTGCTTTATAAAATTTTTTTTAAATCTTCAGCTGTCACGCCCAGGTATAGAATGCAACATTTTGGTGATTTTGAATGGTTTGTTTTTACATGTAAGGGTTGAATATTATAAGTAGTTTCTACTTACAGCTACACCAAATCTAATGCAGGTGTCACTTTCTGATCCATCTATTCTTTTCCCTTCATGGTTACTCGTGATTTAACCGTGCGATTATAGTGGATTACAATACTACAAAAGCAGGAGTCGATGTAGTCTATCCAACGTGCAGCTATTACACGGTATCCCGCATATAACGAAGATGGACTCTCTCATTGTCTTTTTTTAGGTATTTAGACATAATAGGAATCCATTCGCAAGTTGTCCTTACATCCAATAAACCGGACATTTTTGAAAAAAGGCGATTGTATCTGCATTCTTTGGCCTTAAATTATAAATATATCTCAATATTATCAACATTTTATTTCATGTCATATAAATCAGAATTATTATTTTCAATTTGAAAAAAAAAGTTCATTACAAAAGGAATAATCAAGGTTGAAAGGGACGTTCCACTTTGTGCCACAAGCGCCTGCTGGTGATCATAAAATGGGCGTGTCAGCTGAAGGGTTAAAAGAAAACGAACTATTCATAATAGCGAGGAGATATGCCATATGGCGCCAATAAAACACAACGAAAACTTACCAGTACGGTAGATTCAACATTGCCTCCTAAAGTAAATGTGCAAACTGCGAACTGCGAAAAAACTGGAATAGCTTCATACACATAAGAAAATATGCCGAAGAAAAGAATGCTAGAATCTAATATATAAAAATGAATGTTTGTATCTCTGTAATTGTATAGAAATCCACAATTTAGGAGCAACGATCGTGAAATTTTACATACAGGCGTCTTTAAAAACAGCCGAGGGTCTGAAGAACTTCAAAAATCGAAATTAATTACCGTTGATTTTTAATTAATAAAAAACCAACAATTTATAAGCTGTTACACTTTGTTGAATCACCCCTCTGAATATGGCGTCCACGTTAGGGTTAGCGGCCAAACAGCGAGTGAAAAGATAAAAATAAATAAAATCAAAAAGTTTCAAGTTATATATTAAACCAGAATAATAAATGAAAATAATAATCTTTCAAGTCAGATTTTATACTCTAAAATAAATCGGATACAACGGCATATTGACACTCTCACACGCGATGGAAAATTCGAATCAACCACGCTAAGTGTCACGATCTTTTTTAATCACTACTGCAATCCCCCTAGCTTATGTTTTTATGTCTATTGAAGAGTTAATATAAGCATAGTCTTTATGCTTATATCCTGCTAACTTATTTCTCACTTAAAACTCCTCTTACTCCATAAATGTATGTATATTCACCAACCCATAGCAATTTTCAAAAAAACTCATTGCGTATATTTTTTACTTTACTCACCAATTTTGTGTATAATCGTGGCGTAGTCGTTAAAACGCTTCATTTGGTACCCCGTAAGACTCGGGTTCGAGTACGAGATCGTGCAAATTTTGCTAAACCTGTATTTTCAGCTTTTTTATGAAGACTTTTTTATTTCAGCTTTTTATTATTTTTTTAATTATTATCTTTATTTTATTTTATTATTTTTTTAAATTATTATTTATATTTTATTTTATTATTTTTTTTAATTATTTTTATTTTTTTTTCAGCTTTTTTATGATGAAAGACCGAATATAGCTGAAATCTGAGAAGTTTATTATACATTTATATATTTTTAATTGGTTTTCATATTATTAATGTGTATAACATTTCGTATGCTTTTTTTCTATGTTATTTATACTGTGTTTAGTTTTTTAATGGATTTTGGTAGGTTTATTATAAATTTATATATTTTATGTTTTACTTTCCAGGATTTTTTGCTCCACTGATACAGGCTAAATCTTTTCTATGTTATTTATACTGTGTTAAGTTTTAAAATTGATTTTGATTAACAAACATTCATCAATAATTTATTTCTGGGCATTGTATTGCTAACAATTAGGATAACTAACAATTTTTGAAGGATGCGATTTTCGATTCACAGATGGTCAATAGATGGCGCCACTATTTTAAACTTTTAGTATTCTATAAACCAACATCTCCTAAACGTGTTCCTAAAAGAAACGGTACATTCAAATTAAATACAATGTCACTGTATGCAATTAATGCCAATATATATATATATATATATATATATATATATATAATAAATACGACGATCAATGTATACGATGGATGTAAAAAAACAAAAAAATATATTAATAAAAAAATCGTAAGGGATATTTTTATAGACAAAATAATGTAGAAGAAAATATTCAAATTAAATCTCATAGGACATACTAAAGAATATAGTACAGTTAATGTAGTACAATTTGAGGAACATATCTTTTACATTATTTTAATATTTTTTTAATAATGTCCAATCGTCTGCTGCATTAGCAAGAAAAAAAAGTATTTTTTTGCCTATTTCGTTGTTATGTGAAGATAAATTTATTTAAAGTAAGAGAAAAAGAAATCACGTGATCAGCATTTAATAAATTAACCTTTTACATGCCAATGTTTCTTTTTTGGAACACCATGTTTAATATTTTTTTAAAAATAAACTGTGATATCTGTCAGTTTGAAAAAATTACCGTATATTATAGAAGGCATGATTGATTTCTTTACTTTTTTTTTTAAATATGAATATTTTAGCGTAGAAAAATTTCTAAAAATCAGCTTTTTTCACAATTTTTACAGTACGTAAGAAAAAAAATTCTATAAAATTTCTAAAAATTCAAATCCACCCAAAAATTTCCCCATCGTACTTGCAAAGGACAAGTTTAACGAGTTAATAAAATAAATTAATATAATAACAAGAAATATTTCCTCAAGACTGCGTAAAATGCAATGTTCCAAAAAAGGAACATTGGCATGTAACGATATACAAAAGCAGTGATATCAGACGTGATCAGTGATTCTGCCGTCAATCAGTGATTCTGCCGTCTGATTACTTTTGCCGTAAATTCAGCCGAACTTACAAAGCTGTATGCCCTACAAAAAGGAGACTCTTTAGGCGTCGACGCAAATGACATTCGGCAGTTTCTTGGATTACTGTTGTTTAGTGGCTACCACTCAGTACCTGATGAAAATACATATTAGAGCTCTCAGGAAGATTTGCATATCCTAATTGTTAACAATACAATGCCCAGAAATAAATTTCGGATGTTAAAAAAGTATTTCCACATTGTTGATAATAGTAAATTGGAACCAGGCGATAAATTAGGGAAAATTTCTCCCTTTTATAAAGAGGTTGGAAAAAATTTTCGTCAATTTGGATTTTTTTCATGAAAATATGAGTATCGATGAATCCATGGTTCCGTGTTATGGACATCGTTCGGCTAAGGTGTTCATACGTGGAAAGCCAATTCGCTTTGGTTTCAAAGTTTGGATGATCTGCTCAGCAAATGGTTATCCTTATGCTATGTCTATCTACGGTGGAAAAAGGTCGAAAAATGAAAATTTGCCACTTGGATCAAAAGTCGTCTCCGAACTATTATCTTTTATTGACAATCCAGAGAAACGCAAAATATTTTTCGATAACTTTTTTTACATCGTACAGTCTGCTGACAGATTTATCTAACAAAGGCTTTAAGACAATCGGCACAGTGTGAGATTCCAGAACGGGAATCTCAGTATGTCAGTCAATAATCTCTTAAAACAGCAAAAGAAATATCGAAATTTCAACGTGGAGAGTTTGATTACCGATGCGATGGAGAATTTTATATGTGCCATTGGAACGATAGTTTTTGTAACTATTACATCAAATTTTATCACTCACGAACCATTAGGAAGAGCAAAAAGATATGTCCGAGCTAAAATAAAAGTTGATTTTCCTTAACCTTACATTATAAAATTATATAATAAAGGAATGAGTGGAGTACACCTGTTGGACCGACTTCCTGGAAGATATCGAGCAAAGTTACGCAGCAAAATATGGTACTTTATTCCTTGATCATAGTGTGGCATGTAAAAGGTTAAATTCTAAAAATTAATCTTTAAAAATTCACCAAAAATCATAAAATGGAGGTAAAGATTCGAAAAAGATTTCATATTAAAGGAATTTTTATGATATTTTAATGATATAAATTTTATAACCCTCAAATTATTATTATTTTAAATGCAAACTTAAAAAAAAGTTACTAAAACAACTCAAAAATTTAATTTTAAAAAAATCTAAGAACTTTCCAAAATTTTTCTTAGTGCACTCCGACACTATAAGAAGAATCGCCATGCAAAATTTCAGCCCTTTTATTTCCCGCGGTTTGGTCTGTACGTTGTATGTCAGTCAGTCAATCAGTCAGTCAGTCAGTTAGTTACGGAACTGTTTTATATATATATATTATTATTACTATCTTTATATCGTAACGTTAACTTCATGCGCACGCATTATTTTCCTATGCTTTTTTTATCTTTATTATAGCGTAATTTTCATATGATTTTAAACAACAATAATTTTTAACTGGCATTCAATTCCCTGTTAAAACTTTATATTTACACCCTATTTAAAAGAAGTAGGGTGTAAATTTTTCAAAGAGGATGTTTCAAGACCCAACTTCAAAGAAGTAGGGTGTAAATTGTAGGGTAGAAAGTTGGTAAAATCAAAATTTTGTGCAATGTATTTAATTTCTCGATTAAAAGTAGTTTTTTTCTAAAAATTATTTTATTTCGCTTGAAAAGCTAAATATTTTATGCACGCGGTTTATATTATTATTACTATCTTTATATCATAAAGTTAACTTCATACGCGAGCATTATTTTCATATGCTTTTTTTATTATTATCTTTATAATAGCTTTATTTTCATATGCTTTTAACCAACTATCGTTTTTATTCATATTATGTTGGTTTTTTATTAATTAAAAATTAAGGGTAATTAATTTCGATTCCGGAAGTTCTTATTATCTTTATTTTCATATGCTTTTTCATTTACGAATTATTCAAATGTTGGTTAAAAAACTTATGTAATTCATACATCTGCGTGAGTTTAATTATTGTAATTAATAAATTTATATTTCTGGAGAGGATGTTTCAGGTTTTAGTGGTACTATGATGAACCAACATTCTGAGGAGTTTATTATGGAGAGAAAAGGAATTTAATATGTAGAGGATGTTTATATTAGTTTAATGTGGAGAGGAGTTGAATGGTTTGCAGCCCTCGATCAAACACTTCATTTTTTAAGAGGCAACGCTAGAGTCATATCATGGTTCTATTGGAAATTTCAGCTAAACCTGTAATTTCAGCTTCTTTTTATGCCCAAATGATAAAAGGCTAAATCTAGCTGAATTCTGAGGAGTTTATTATAATTTTATATATTTTTTTATTGGGTTTTCATTTTATTCATGTGTATAAGATTTCACATGTTTTTTCTATGTTATTTAATACGTGTTTAGTTTTAAATTAATTTTGGTTAGCAAACATTAGACAATTTGACATTTTTACTTTTCAGATTTTAGTGCTTCAATGATGAAAGGCTGAAATTCCTGAATTCTGAGATGTGTATAACATTCCACATATACTTTTTCTATGTTATTTATACTGTGTTGATTTTGGTTAACAAATATTGTTAAAATCCCGGGCAATGCCGGGTACTTCAGCTAGTAATACATAAATGTATATAATAATAAGAACAAAAAGTAAGAGAAAATAAACTGCCGATTTCTCGCACAACATTTGGGACACATGCGTTCCTCCCGTCAACCATAGTAGTGCCTGTATCTACGAAATTATTGTGCAGTGTAAACATAGAGTACATTATAGGAAAACATTTGCTGTGTTTTGTGTAAACATAGTGTCTTCAAATCAAAACACAATCCATGCTCTCTTTATGAAATTTCAGTTATTTTCTCTACGGGGGAATTTTTAGCTATTAACTCTCTATCGATATCTGCATTATAATCAATCATGTTATAACTTAAGGATTTGCAACACTACTGACCGTGTATAGTATGTATGCATGTATGTAAGTATGATGCAAGCACGCAGGCTTGGGTGGAAGGTTAGTTGCTTGCTTGCTTTGCTGCTTGGTTGTTTGATTGGGGGTTTGGAGGATTGCTTGGTAGCTTGGATGGTTGCTTGCTTTGATGTTTGGTTGTTTAAATGGGGGTTTGGTGGATTGCTTAGCTGCTTTTTAGGTTGCGTGGTTGCTTTAATTCATGGTCGCTTAGTTGTTCCATTGTTGCTTTGTTAGTTGCATGCAACGTTGCATAACTGCTTGCCTAGTTGGTTGCTTGTTTGTCTGATCCGACTTCCCCACTCTTCCTCAGTTGCTTGTCTGGTTGTTTGTTCCTTTGCTTGCTTGGTTGCTTGCAAAATGGAGGATAATTGTAAAATAGATAAGCCAGGATCGATTTTCATATTTTCTTTCAAAATCGTCTAGCTTTATCGTAGGGAGATGTGAAATTCAAAACAAAAAATTCATCAAATTAAACATATTTTTTTATTCGTTCAACTGGATGAATACCCGTGACAGTACATTTTAAGATAATTGCAATGAAAAAAATAATGATATTGCTTTTTAGAGGATTTACTTATTAACAATATTTTTCGCTTCTCCATTGGTCGGAAATAATATTACGAAGGCTCGCCCGTGAACTTATGCATGAGAAAGCTACGTAAAACTGTGGGGGTAAAAAATTTGTCTTAAATTTAAGCCAGCGTATTTTAAATTTTGACCTTGAGACTTATTTATCGTCATTGCGAAGCATAATTTCAGGGGAAATTGCAGTTTTATATATAGGTTTAATTTAATATCCATAAAACATACTAATACGAATTACATTCTTATAAAACTTCGAAACATCTCAATTAGACAAGTGGTTAAATTTTATCTTTTCCTGTATTTTAATACATTTTTTGTCAATTGATTTCGTTGTTCTGCACGTGACGCAAATTTAATTTAAAGTATCACAAAAAGAAAAGAAACGACTTGATCAGCATTTAATGAATTAAATTCTAAAAATTTAATTTTTAAAAATTCACCTAGAATCAGAAAAATGAGATAAAGATTCGAAAAAGATTTCATTTTAAAGGTATTTTTAGGATCTTTCTCGTGATATAAAATTTATAATCCTCAGATTATTATTTTAAATGCAAACTTTAAAGAATGTTTACTAAAGCATCATAAAAATTTCATTTTAAAAAAATCTCAGAAGAATTTTTCAAAGCTCTTTCTTATCGCACCCTTACATTATAAGAAGAACCGCCATGCAAAATGTCAGCCGTTTAGGTCCAGCGGTTTGATATGTGCGTTATCTGTAAGTCAGTCATGGAAGTGTTTTAAATACATACTAGCTGAAATCCCGCACTTCGCTGCTGAATACATTCAAATGAAATACAAGGGACAATGTATGCAATCAATGCCAAAAAAACAAAAACAATATATATATATATATATATATATATATTTATTTATTTATTTATTTATAATAAATACGACGATCAGTGTATACAATTGTTGTAAAAAGAAATATATATTTATAAAAAAATCGTAAGGGATATTTTTATAGACAAAATAATGTAGAAGAAAATATTCAAATTAAATGTAGTAGGACATACTAAAGAATATAGTACAGTTAATACAGTACAGTGTGAGGAACATATATTTATTGTATTTTAATATTTTTTGGATAATGTCCTATCGTCTGCCGCATTAGCAATAAATTTTTTTTTCTCTTATTTAGTTGTTATGCACGTGACGATAAATTTATTTAAAGTACCAAAAAAGGAAATCACGTGATCAGCATTTAATAAATTTAATGAATCTTTAAAAATTGACCAGAAATCAGAAAATGAAGGTAATGATTCGAAAAAGATTTCATTTTAAAGGAATTTTTATGATCTTTCTTGTGATGGAAATTTTATAACCCTCAAATTATTATTTTAAATTCAAACTTAAAAAAAAGGTACTAAAACAGATTAAAAATTTAATTTAAAAAATCGAAGAAGAATTTTTCAAAAATCTCTCTTATTGCAGCCCTACACTATAAAAGAATCGCCATGCAAAATTTCAGCCCTCTAGGTCCAGCGGTTTGGTCTGAGCGTTGTATGTCAGTCAGTCAGTCAGTCAGTTACGGAACTGTTTTATATATATAGACTAGCTGTACCCAGCCACGCGGTGCTGTGGCTCAGTCTGGTTAAATGGAAAAGAAAGAAAAGAGAAAGGACGTTTCTAATATGTTTAATTTATAAAGGCCGCAAATCTGTTACTCATTTAGCACTACCCAGGTGGCACATGCAGTTTAAAATATGTTACAGGCGCGAGTAATGTTACCCACCAACATATTTTATAGTTCAGTTTTTAGTACTTGCTTGTTTTATGTAATATCTTTGCGAAAGAGTTGTGTTCCCTTTCGCCCGCTGCATTGGTCATCTAAAAAAAATTTTTTAATGCTTAATTTTACAATACTTGTGGGTATACAATGTATTTTGTTGTTCCATTGTCTGTGCAGATATATAGATTGTCTGGTTTGCCGACTCTAGTACAGGCAACATATAATTGTCCATGTAGAAGCAATCCATGTCTAAATCTACCCCGCACAATTGTAAAGATTGGCCCTGAGCTTTATTGATAGTGATTGCAAACGCCAATCGAATTGGGAATTGCAATCTCTTAAATTTAAATGGCATATCTGTTGGAATCATGTGAATTCGAGGATGGCAGATCGAGTGAATTCAAAAATTCTGTTGGATAATGAACCACTTCATCTGCTTCCACAACAGTGTCGACGGTCTTGTATGTGACTGCCTCGCTTTGAATGTTATACTGAATGATGTTGTTAAGCTCGTAGACGTCTTTGGTCTTGGCGGCAAGAATAGCTCGTTCACTCAGCCAATCATGATTCTTATAATTGGTTTGAATATTGGGAAATACATTTTCAACCAATTCTTCTTTTGACGATACTAAATTGCAGAAGTTATAAGGCAATGAAATTCGTCCTGATGTCAAATCAACCGGCACCTTTCCGTTTCCAATTTCCAACAATTGATGTGAGAATAACTCATCTGATCGATCGTTTTTCATATGGACACGCATATTTGTAAATAATTTTAACGTCTTTAAGTGACGCCACAAAGTAAAGTAATTCAGGCAAGCATTTATTTCGTCCGCTGGTGTGATCTAGGAATTATAGTTAATGTTTGCCTGAAATCTCCTGCAAGCAATATTAATGCGTTCCCAAATGGTCTGATGTTTCCACGCAAATCTTGCAATGATCGATCAATAGCCTCTAGTGATTTTTTGTGTGCCATTGTACATTCATCCCAAACAATAAGTTTGCCTTTCTGCTATACTTTTCTCATACCGGATGCTTTGGAAATGTTGCACGTGGGAGTTTAAATGAATTGCATGTTCAATGGCAATTTCAAAGCTGAATGTGCAGTTCTTCCACCTGGTAGCAATATCGCAGCTATTCCGGACGACGCAAGAACTAAGGATATGTCATTTTGGGATCGAACTGCTGCCAGAATCAATCTAATTAGGAACGTTTTAAAAGTTCCTCCTGGCGCATCTAAGAAGAAGATTTCTCCAACCCTGTTATTGACAGTTTGCATTATTTGATCGTAAATGCCCTCTTGCTCAAGCGTTAGCTTAGGAAAATTTGATTGCACATACGACAAAAGATCACCCGTCTTGTAATTTTGTTCACGACGCAATTCTACATCGAACGAAGCATTAGCAGATCGATTCGGTGATGGGATTCCCAATTGATTGAGAACTTTGTTCGCGATTTCTAAGCACAAATCTTCAATCATTATCAACGCTTCGTTGTAGATTTCTGCTGTGAAATACATGTTCATATTTGAATTTTCCTCGCGTATTCGACAGAAAATATCTTCAGCCATGTGCGATTTATATTTCTCCCATAAATCTGTTGGAGATGAAGGAGAGCAGGCGGTCAATATGACTGCAAACAACGCACGAATTTGTGTTTGAAACCGGAATGCAAGGCTATTGTAATCGCGTGATTGCTGAGCACAGAGTCGTGTTTGACGCTGATCTGCTGTTTCTCGTTGACGCCTTTCAGTCACTCTCAGCCTGTCACGTTCATTCTGTTGCAAACGAAGTAGATCTGAAGCTGCAGAACGCGATCGCCGTGATCGCAACCGTGCATCCTCAAGTCTGGCTGCACGTCGCTCTGCTGCTTCCTCGGCACGTATTTCAACCATTTTTTGTCTGTTTTGCTCGTTCGCTAATGCCCATTCTACCTCAGTTTGATTTGCAATTACTCGTCGCACTGATTCTGCTCTGCGAATACGACGACCTAAGTTTTATTATCTGCTAGGCATTATTTTGATGAACTAAAGCAGATAAATTGCACTGAAAAAGAAGAAATAAAGTTATAACAAAAACGTATAAAATTGCAGAACATTAAAAAAAGAGAAAAACACGAACTAAAAAACAAAGACAAAACAACAACAAAAAGATAAAATTCTAACGAAATATTTAAACGCAGATCAACCGACACGGCTCAAATTCTAACGCAATGAGAAACGAAATATTTCAATCCGCACGAAGAAATCACTCTGGAGAGGTAAATTTCACCATATAATTTGAATTAAAATGAAAATCAATCGACAAAGATCAATTTCACCTCCAATTGCACAGATAGATAAGAAAAATAGTTAAAAAGAAAGAAATGAAAAACAATGAAAAAAATATAAAAAAATAAATTATATACTCACGAAATGAACGCTATGGTAAACCACACAATTCAATTCCAACGCAATGACAAATGAAATAATTAACCTTCTGAAGGCCACTAAAGCAGATCGATTGCACTTAAAAAGAAGAAAGAAAGTTGTAACAAATACATATAACATGGCAAAACATTAAAAAAAGAAAACACACGAACTTAAAAACAAAGGCAAAACAACAAAAAAGAAAGATTAAATACTAACGAAATATTTCAATTCAAACGCAGATCAACCGACAGAACTCAATTCTAACGCAATGAGAAACGAAATATTTCAATTCGTTCAAAGAATGAATTCAATTGAAAATCAATCGATACAGCTCAATTCCGCCGACAATTTCACTGAAAAATAAGAAAAACAGTTAAAAAACGTAATGAAAAACAATGAAATCATTTTAAAAACCATACTCACGAATTGAACGCTATGGTAAACGACACAATTCAATTACAACGCAATGACAAACGATATAATTAACCTTCTGAAGGCCACTAAAGCAGATCGATTGCACTGAAAACAAGAAAGAAAGTTGTAACAAAAAACATGTAAATTTGCAAAACCTTAAAAAAGGAAAAAATAAATAAATAAATAAAAATAAATAAACTATACTCATGAAATGAACGCTATGGAAAACGACACAGCTCAATTCCAACGCAATGCAAAACGAAATATTTTAATCTGCTGTAAGAAATCACTCCGAAGAGGCCAGTTTCACCATATAATTTGAATTCAAATGAAAATCAGTCGAACACCGAACAGTGGTTATCTCTTCGACCGTCTTTTATTGTCTAGCACGATCTCTTCGTACTTTACGACCTGTGAGGACAGCTGATAGTGGGCTCGCACCCCACCGTGACAAATTTCTGTTCTGAGAGGGAAGAGAAAGACATTTCTCGTTTGCGGTAAAATACTTAGTATAACGTTTGTTTCAAAAAAGCATGTTTATACCTGTCACAGGTGTGGCATCTATATAATAGGTAAATAAAAACACTCACGTATTCAAATGCTACATTGTGTCAAAATTTCAAAGAAATCGGTGAAGAACTTTCGGAGATTTGAGGTTTTAAACAAACGAACATTTACATTTTTATTTATATAGATAGATATCATAACAGCCGGATGATGGCGAATGGCTAGGGCGCTGGTTCTTGGTAGCAGAGTGTGTGGGTTCGAGTCCCACTGTTGCAATGGATGTTTGTAGCCGTTCGGAATCGGTTTGAAGCAGTAGGTCCTTGTCTAATGAGAGCCCGTGTAGCAAATAATTACAAGATAAAAAGAACTTTTATATGCCATGATTTTAAATTTTCTGTCATATAAACTTGACAATTCTATGTAGTAATAAATACTTAAAAAAACTTTTTTGATGAATTATCCCATGAACTTGAAAGAAAATTAAGTTAATTGGAAGTTAACTTGAGTTTAACTTTTCGTTCCCGTCCCGGCCGATAGATGGCTGCACCAGTCTATTAAACAAAATTAACGGAAAATGAATTCAAATCTGCTGAAAGATGGCTAAAAGTATTAAAATAATGCATTGTCATCGTGTTCTGAGCTACTCTAAAATTTTCAAATGTCTAGCTAGTCGGGGAGTTAGTTAAAAATCGATTGCAAGATTTGTACTGGACAAACACACAAACAAGAAAGCGAGTTAATAAAAACATTGTAAAAATGACCCTAGCACTCCAAACCATACCAAACTATATCATTGAAAAACAACTTACATGAAACTCATATATAGAAATCCAGAGAAATAGGAAAGAAATTGAAAACAAAAATCCTTGTACCCATGATAGTCAGAATGATGCACATTTCTTAGAGACAATATTTCCTAGACGCATACTTTCTGGATTAACAACTCATTATGTTGAAAAACATAATAAATCTAATTTTACTGGAAAGACAATGGTTCACTAATTTCAAGTACTTAAAAAATTCAATTTGACACGATAATAGAGTTACCCGCCGAATTGAAAATATTAAACAGAATGCGATTTCGAAGTCATCGGTTGTTAAGTTAATTTCTAGCAGAACTTAACCATTTTACAATCTTTATAATAAATGTTCTGCAGTGAAAAAAAATTCTTGCTAAAATTACCGTTTTTACGCCCAAGTATATGTAAAGTTATCAAAAACAAAAAGATCAAATTTAGCATTAAAGGGGGTCAAGGGCACAAAATTCTTCAAATTATTTTAAAAGGTTTTTTTTCATTAAATTTTTTGTGTTCTTTTCAGCTTAAACTGACGTTTAAATCTTGTTTCTATCTTAATTAGAACTGGTAATATTCATTTTTTTTGTTTGCAACATACTAATAGCAGCCAATCTTTGCTTAAAACTGTAAATGCGTTTTCTTCATGATGCGTTTTTTCGCTATTTCTTGTCTTTAAATTGTTATAAGTAAAGAACAGTTAAAGAAAAACGGTTCAAACTTGGAACATGTCTTTTTGAAAAATTAATTGTGATTTAGCAAATTTGAAAAAAAAAAAAAATATTTACTTTTGGAACTATGATTTTTTTAAAAAAATTACATAGATTTTTTTGAAATCTTTTCTCTAAATCTTTTTTATTTATTACCTTTAAAATTAATATTTCAAAATGCGCTGAATCGAAATGAAACTTCCATTTTTCTGTTTAATGAAATGAAAAAATATAATTCGAGAAATTTAATTTTTGTCGAATACCGATGGAGAACTTTGGAGTTATAACGATTTTAAATTATCCCACTTTTTCTAAAAAAATTAAATTTAAAATTTTTAAAAATTATTATGAGAAGTTTTATGATGTGATTTTGTTTACATGTTATATAGTTAGCCATCACAAAAAAATTTAACAGAATGAATAAATTTAAAAAAAAAATTAAATGACTCCATTAAATGTAATTTGATGTTTAATAAACATTTTGTTTACTTTGTAACGCAATTTCATTTTAGTGTGCCGCCAAATTTTTACCATGTTTTTATTAACTCGCATTCGTGTTTGTTTGTTTGTGTGTGTATTTGTCCAGTACAAATCTTGCAATCGATTTTTAACTAACTTCACGACTTGCTAGACATTTGAAACGTTTAGAATCGCTCATAACACGATGACAATGCATTTTTTAAATAATTTTAGCCATCTTTAAGCAGAATTAAATTCCTTTTCAGTTCATTTCGTTTTGTAGACTGGTACAGCCATCTATCCGCCGGGACGGAAACGTAAAATGAAAAGCAATTTAACTTCCAATTAACTTCATTTTCTTTCAATTTGATGGGATAATTCATCCAAAAAATTTTTATAAAGTACACTGCTGGCCACCCAAATTGCAACACCAGGAAAGACAAGAGATATCACAACAAAATTTATTTTGTAGATAGCATGTTGACCAAGTATCAAATGATTAAATTTATAGACTTTTGTGAAGTGTGGTTCCTGCCAAAATCAGTAGCCAGTGTAGCCGCCATTGTTGGAGATCACCGCTGCCACACGCCTCGGCATTGATTCAAAGAGACTTTGGATGAGTTCTTGGGGTACAGCAGACCAAGCAGCTTCCACACGTTGCCAAAGTTGATCTGCTGTGGCAGCTGGGGATGGAATCTGGGTCAATAGTAGAGCAACCATGGACCACATGTTTTCTATCGGCGAAAGATCCGGAGAGCGAGCCGGCCAGGGAAGCAATTCAATCTGGCGATTGACGAAGAACCGTTGGACAATGCGTGCCACGTGTGGTCGCGCATTATCCTGTTGAAATATGGCTGTGGGCAAGCCATGAAGGTAAGGAAGGACAACTGGCTCCAACACCTCGGAGATGTAGCGCTGGCTGTTTAAAGTACCGGCAATGCGTACTAGAGATGTGCGAGAGTGATATCCAATACCGCCCCATACCATAATACCCGGTGCAGGACCAGTGTGGCGGTGCATAACGCAGCTGTTCAGCATCCTCTCTTCACGGTGTCTCCAGACTCGAATGCGACCATCGTGGTGTTGCAGACAGAAGCGTGACTCGTCAGTAAAGACAATTTCATTCCATTCTGCTGTCCACATCCTTCTTTCATCGCACCATTGGCGGCGGAGTCGTCTGTGGTTCTGCGTCAAGGGTAGACAAAGCAATAAACGTCTTGCGGACAGACCACTCTGCTGTAAACGGCGTCGAATGGTACGCGCAGACACTGGATGATGCGTTACAGACTGCATGTGCTGTGCTATGGTTCGTGATGTGACTGAGCGATCCGTCACTGCCATGCGCACAATTTGCCTGTCATCACGTGAAGTGGTGCGCTGAGGTGGATGCGATCGAACACGCCGGTCCGTCGTACCCTCCTGCATCCAACGATCACATATCCGCATTACAGTTCTTTGGTTTCGTCCAACACGACTACCGATTTCCTTGAAAGATAATCCACAATCTCGGTAGGCCCTTATCCTTCCTCTGTCGAACTCGGATACTTGATCAAAAGATGATCGCTGTTTACGACGAGGCATAATTGATCGTTTTTTTTAAAACCACAAGAAAAACACAATTGCCGAACTTGAAATCGTCGAAATCTCCAAGCCTTAAATAGCGCTTTGAAGTGGCGCCACGGGCGCGCTTGATGTGCGTCTGGGCTGAAATTCTAATCATTTGCATATCTCACCTCCGCTAATGCATTTTGTAAATTTCATATTATTTGCATGTTTCCTTCAGGGTGTTGCATTTACAGTGGCCAGCAGTGTATTTATTATTACATAGAATTGTCAAGTTTATATAATTCAACAGAAAATTTAAAAACGTGGTATATGAAAAGTTCTTTTTATCTTGTAATTATAAAAATTATTAAAAGTGTACTGTGATGAAATAAAGGTTGATGAAATAAAGGTCACTGATGTCATGCAACTCTTTGCACTTCCTATTTGCGTTTCCATTAGGATTAAACTGCGGCGCGTCATAAGACCTGTATGCATCTCCAATCTGGGATGCCATTGCATCCGCAATTCATATTCATGGCGCTCTCAAGCCGCTATTGTGTAGACCTGCTCGGCCCGGACTAGAATATTACACAGATTGATTCGACTGGCAATTACCCTCCGGAATTCAGCGTTTCTCAGAATGCAATATACCGGAGAATATAACAGGTAATGGCTTTCTCCACTGTGTAATAGAATGCACCTTATATGAGGCCTGCACCATATTGAAGACTGCAGTCAAAGACGTTTCCATTATGAGCCGACACTATAAATACAAAGGATGTTGGGAAAAGTTATTCCTTTCGTATAAAAGCTTAGGCTCACCGGAAAATGTTCGATATGTATCGATATTACACGTAATGGGTCGCAATCGAGACGGACAGAGCGGGAAAATGATTAAAAATTTATCTAGATTAAGCTTCATAACTACCGGGAAAGTCTAACTGACTGGTTCCCATGCATAGAGTGCTTCAGTTTACATCGCAGACCAAGGTTTTTAATGTTTCGGGGCTTTTCCTCTCTTAAGTTTGTCTAATCACAAATCAGCAAAATTCGAAGGCATCAATTTTTATATATGGAAAACGTTAATTTCTATCACAACATACAGAAAACTGAAATTTGAAAAACACGAGAAACATTTTTAAAAAATGCCATTCATTTAATGATATTTGTTTCAAATACACAAAAATTAAATATATATATATATATATATATATATATATGCATTTTATAATCTGAGAGAGATCCATTACATCCGTAACCCTTTGAGGGGCTCCGTTTGCGCAGAGCAAACGCCCGAATCTAGTCTTTTATTTCACTTGGATTCAATGCATTCCAGTTAAATGAGCAGAAAAATAGCTAGTACTGCCCTCTGTTATCAGTTTAAAGAAGTAAAAACATTTTGCAACCTTTAATTGGAAATTTTTTAAAGATTCTTAAGATTATAAATAATCGTGAAAAAAGTCTGCACCGTGCAAACGGTGGAGGTTGTTTACCCTGAAAGGATTAAAAAGATACAAATTATCGGTAGCATAAAAAATGAAGTTTCCGTAAACTATAATGGTGTGCAAAGAATAAGTACAAAACGGAGAAATAAGCATGACAGCGGAAACTTCAGCCAGAACCGAAAGAAAGACCCATAAGGACATTGCTACAAAAATTTCGAGCGTGTTAAGACAATTCCTATAGTGTGGGAGAATACACAATTTATAGACACCATATTGAGTGGCTATCGATTGTTTGGTTAGAATTAATTCCGGATTTCTATAGGCAGAATTTACAGAAATTAGCCAATAAGTGGCATGATTTCTAAGGGTGTACTCTGTGTTACCTTCCTCAAAGTGAATACACTAAAGCTTTTAAATTTTTACCTGGAATTTAGAGTCCTTGAAATTTATAGCAGCCATAGTCAATCACCATTATTCCTATTCGAAAGTACACCTTCCATCAATGTCTACTTGCTGAGCCGAGCTAATAACACAGTGAACCGATGAATTACCTGTGAACCTTGTTCGGGAGCTTCAGTAGTGGGAACTTCAGCGCATGGGCCGGGCCCTCCACTGTAGGATGATAGAGCAATGCATAAAACTTCAGTGATCAATAACAACGAAAGTAGGAAGGAAAATAGAAAGTGGGGTAAACAAAAAGCTTCGATAAAAGTATAACATGGGGTAAAAAAGACACTAAGCGACACACTTTTTTTTGGGGGGGGGGCATTAATTGCATACATTGACCGTTGTATTTAATTTGAATGTATACCGTAGCGCACGGGTATTTTCAGCTAGTTGTAATCTATAGCAGAGATCCGCAACCTTTTATCGTCCACGCACAACAACGTTTTCTTCGATAATTCCGCATCACACCAGAAGAAAAAGCTTGCAAATATATATATTACAATAAATACGTATATGTTTTTATTAGATAAAAAAAACACAACAAAATCGCTCTATGTGTCAAGATAATTATAATCATTTAAGTTTTATATAAATCATTTTGAACTGTACACTCACACAAGAACAAAAATATAAAATTATAGTTTACAAGTAAAAAAATTAATTTTCTCTTTAAATTTTTATATTAAAATTTGTTTTTTGGTCTTTACTTAAGCCTAATAAATCAAAGTTAATTTAAACATAACTAATTTATTAATGAGATATTGAGATTGTTTTGATAAATGTGCGTTTTATATTTGCACGTTTTATGTTTGGCTCTATAATAGAAAGAGCTACAATTCATGGTCAAGGCCCTTTAAATATGATCGTTTGTCATTTTCAATTAGAACCAGTGTCGAAAGACTCTGTTCGCATAAGTATGTAGTCGAAAATGGGAGCAAAATTGCAATGGCCTTGTCAGAAATTTGTGGATATTCTTTTTTTAAGTGAAATCCAGAAATATGAAGCTCGAGCATACATACAATGTATAGTTAACAACATGTTTTTGTTTTGTGTATAATTGCGACCCAGAAAAATTACATATTTACAAAACGTTTGAGGAATATTTTACTTAGAAAAATTCCTATTTAATGCGGTGGTTAATTTTTTTATTATCATAATTGTTGGGGGGATTAAACCGCATAATTTGCCCCATACCTAATTTCCTGAAATAAAAAACCTTTCACAAGAAAGTAGACTTGATGAGGCTAACTAAAATGCCTTTATTTTACTTATTTTACATAAAAACATAGTAAAAAAGGGGATAGATTTGATCCAATAGCTTGGAAGAAAAATATTTACAAAAACTTAACCATTAAACAAAAAAGAATACAGATAAGCGTGTCATGAACGGGTGAAAATTAACGTACTTAAATTTTGAAAAAACTACTTAAACTGAATGGTAAAGCTTGGGATAGTTATAGGAAGAAAGGAGGGATACAAGCCTAATGGTTCGACAATTCGTCGCAAACACATCTAAATATCAAACTTGCTGCGAAAACAGCTACTAACACTATGGCTGAAAGTCCCAACTCACTCGCAGAATAGCTACTGCTTAAAAACCCCAACTAGCTGAAAAAATACGTATATCTTAAATACTTGTTGTATTTACTTGTACAAACCCCATTGGCTGTGACGCGAGAGCTTCGTATTTCGAGTCCTGCCTTCAAAGTTGAAAAATCTGCATATTATTTTATTTTTATTTTAAACCATCCGTTCATGACACATTTTCAAATATCGCGTTTTCCGACGAAGAGAGAACAAATACTACAATAATCGATAAAATCACCGCGGCACAGTCAAGATCACCTCGCGGCACACTAGTGTGCCACCGCACTTGCGGTTGCAGACACTGATCTATAGCATTTACTCCCCAGTCTCACCGAATGACTTAAATTCAGAATAGCTTACAAATCTAAACGTGCCCCCAATAAATTTACTCCGACAAGTTTCAAATTCGCAAACATTTTCTTATAAAGACCCATTAAAATCGAATTAATAATGCCGAGTAATCTTTTACCTGCTCGATAAGACGGATGTATACTAGCCACGTGCGTTCGAATATTCTTGGTGGATATCAAATATGTGAATTAGTGCAATCGGAATGATTATAGATACTCATTCGGAGTGATAACGCGAGTTCAAACAGGAGGCATTAGTAGTGAACAATTTCCATTGCATTGTTAATTAAACATCAAAGGAAGTTAAAGCACATTCTGAAAGAGAAATCTGGCATTAAAGTGGGGTTATCAGCCCGGTCCAATGATCACAGAGATGGCTTGCATTAACTATTCATTATTTACCCTCGCGTCTGTAATAAAAGCGTTCCGCTTTGTATGGATAGCTTAGAAACGGTTGTATATCATAATAAAACAGGTGGCTATACAAATATAGCGTTTTCTGGTATCAATTACTCAGGAATGGAATTTCGAAGAGACAGCAGTGTTGTAAGAGAAATAGTCTAATGTTTAGAATGTTCAAAAGTGCAAAGGGAATGTTTATATATATACATTTATAAACGAAATGTGTGAGTTTTAAATTTCTATGGAGTTAAAGTCTTGCTATTAAGTTAAAAATAGTTCACTGAGATTTGATGATCTAAGATGCAAACTTAAAAGAGATTAATTTTTCTACGTTTGCTATTAAGTTAAAAGTAGCTCACTGAGATTTGATCATCTAAGATACAAACTTAAAAGAGGTTAATTTTTCTAAGCTTGAAACTTCTTTTTCTAGTAATAAACAAAAAAAAATTCTGGTTAATATTTATAAAGCATTATAACAAATAGATATATAAATAACATTAATTTAGTTTTTCATTTTTAAAAGAATTTTTAATTTTCACTAAATTTAAGGAAAGGTTTTAGGGAAAAGTAATTACATTAATTTTTCTTTTAAATATACATTGTGCACCAGTTGGACCATAATCTTAGAAAGAAATTAAGTAAGAATGGTAGTAGTGTTAAATATAATATAGGGCGATATATGAATGTGTAGTTTGTACTCTAAATTAAATAACAGATAAATATATTATCCCTATTACACAATGAAATGAAGGAAAGACTAGTTCTTACGGTACACACAATAGAATAAAATTTTCAAGTAAAACTCTGTGTTCAGTCTTCAAAGATTTACTATTTTAATTTTAATTTTTAAGCAATTCATTATAATAATTGTTTGATTTTATTCATCATATTGTTTGTAAATTGTATTGTAATTAAGTTTCTGGTCAATAGATGGCATCACTATGTAACATTTTTTATTTTTTATTCTGTTGTTGTTGCACATTCGATTCTGAGTAATGGCCAGAAAATGGCGAAGAAATGTTTAATCTATTATGGTGTTTATTCTATTCTAAGCAACGTCATGAAAAAATTCAAAAATCGCTATTTTGCATGCGATTCCGTTTTTCTTTTTTTTTTTTTGTTAAAGATTCTGTGCATATTATTGTTCAAACTGTTGACATCCTGCAGTCAATTATTCATTTTCTAAAACCGAATTCCAAAGGGTTATTCAGTGTGTCACGAATTCAACAGTTAATTGTTAAAATGAAGTCAATTATTAAATGCATTTTAGGGATACATGCATGGAACTAAATTTTTTAGTGTTGACTTATTATTCAAGTATTATTCAGATGTTGTTAAAGGTAAGGCATTCCAGTATTACTTTTATTAAAAGAAGTAAGAAGATTGATTAGTTGCACTTAAACAAGAACATTAAATATTTTAATGGATTCTTATACATTCCACTACGATATAATATTACATTAATAAAATAACTGACCCCACACTCTGTAAACTAATTATTTCTTTGCCAAACATTGTTTGTAAAATTTTGATTTTCCAGGAAACACATTTTAAGTGCAAAGTTAATTTTTTTAATATGAATAAAAAATTTAAATGTTAAAACTGTCTTCAGTTTGTCGCACTTTTTAGTTTTAAATTTAAAAATTATTTTAAAATAAGATTATATAGTTTAAAATATATTCAAGCTTACAGTCATTCTTACATATATGGCAGTGAGTTTCCAAACTTCCCTATCCAGTATTAGTGTTTTTCGGAAAGTGCATAAAAGTTTTGTAGATAACTGTGTACTTCAACAACAAATTTTTGATGGAATTTAAAAATTCCAAACATAATTAAGCTACATATGTGTACAGGAGTGCCATCTTTATCAGAATCTAGTGATAACTAATTTTGTTTATTTTTTTTGATAAGGATAGTTTTGAAAATTACCCACTCACATAAACATTTGCCTGTATACATAACATTTTTGCCTGTTATTCATATCCTAAAATATTTTTCGCACACTGATAAACAACCTGTCAATATATGCCTAATATTGACTGGTTGTTTGAATGAATGATCAGATAAAAGGAGCTATGAAATGATCAGATAAAAGGATTTGGGAACTTTCAATAATAAATTATTTCTCTAAATTCATGAAGGGATACTTTATACAACTTGTATATACATATAGTACTTTAAAAACTACGACAGTGCAAAAAAAAAAATTAAAAAAAAATTATTAAATACAGATAAAACTAATTTAGGAAATTTTGTAACTCCCACTTATTTTAATAATATGTTTAAACTAATAGATTTTGATTACAATTTGGGCCACTTTACCATCCTTTCTAAATTGCTGGATTTTTTCTTTTTTCGTAGAGCCTGAAGCACAAATCCTTTTGTCGCAAGCAGCAGAGTCCTGTGGTTGAAAACAGCAGATAAGTTTACAATAAAACTGCCTTTTTTTACTAAAGCTTAAATTATAGTAAAACCTAGTTTATCCGGACTAACTGGGACCACTGGTAATCCGGACAATTGCAAACCCGGATAATCCGGGTAATATGGGCAATAAGCGAAACAAAATCCTTAACTAAGCAGACATTCTGTTTATTACGATAAAAAAACTATGTTTTGTAAAAAAATGACGTATTGTTTACAAGACATTAAAAAATATAAAAACAACTTTTCACATAATTTCTTAACATATTATTGGCAAGTCTATAATATGTTAAGAAGTAAAGCTTTCTTTTAAACTCAACAAAAATTTTTTTATTACAATCATTTATTGTACAATCTATGCAGGAACTGTACATTGAATCAAACTAAAAAGCGAATACTTGGCGTACTTGTAGTTACGCTCTTGCTATCATAGTCAACAATTATTATTTAACTAGCCGGGCTTCGCCCGTCTACCCGGTCGGTTTAGGTACCCGCTCCCTTCAGCAGTCATTGTCAGAGAATGGAAACACTAAAAAACAACGAATAAAGGTATTTAAATAATTTTCTGGTACAACAAGAAATAGCGTTATGTATGTGCTCACTCGATACAGCTCTCGTGGCGCCATCTAGCGGACCTTAGCACAAATAGAACCAAATATTGCATAAAAAATTTAATAAATTTTTTTCTAGAATAAAATTTAAAATTAGGGCTTCGAGATGCTCATACAAATGGATGATAACATATTAAATGCAACAATTTACTTTAAGAAATAATAACAAATGCGATTAATTCTTCGAAGAATCAACGGTAATTCTTCGAAATGTCTGTGATTCACGCTTTATTTACGGATATATATCGGATGGTGGTGGAGTCTGCTTTTAGAATTAAAATAATCTATAAAACTATTAAAGTAACAGAATAACTGTAACCAGAAAAAATTATCAGTTTTCAAAGCTCTAAATATGTAAGATTTATGTACTTTCATGAGAAAAAAAATACGCCGATTTTCGACCAAAATGGCCGCCATAATCAAGAGGGGTGATTTTGGAAATGTAACAGTTTCCATTTACTGTTGTCACCCTTCAAAATTGTTGGTTTTTTATTAATTAAAATTAACGGTAATAAAATTTAAAATTCAGGCTTCGAGGTGCACATGATCAGAATCTTCACTACTCGAGTGCCAAATTTAATTGTTGTAAGTTTTATAGATTCGTCTCGACGCAGCAAACATATAACATGGACACCCGGAGGTGTGACCGACAGACAGAATCCAACCTTGCTTTATTAATATAGATGTGGACATTAAATAAAAATAATGTCTACAAATTGGATCCGTATAAACAAGATTTTACTGTACAATTAAAATTGGACACTATTATGCTTGTAGACACCAACACACAAAAGTTTAATAAACTACTTGGAAAGACGTGCCACGTGTTTAGCTATCATGAAAGAAAAATTTCCAGGTCAGATAAATATCTCTCCATTTACTGGAGAACTAACCGTCAGAAACAGGAATTTTTCATATAATGGTTTAATAAAACTCCAACCACTTAGTTACCATGTACTGTGCGTAGGTACCTTGTTACTTAACACTTACTGCCCAGTTGGTTCTAAGAATGCCTATCCCTCCTGTTTTTATTACTTGTTGGGGACGATTTTTAATTAAGTTTTATGATAATTCAACCGTGGGTATGTTTCATATAAAATTCGCATGCGACAAAAAAATTAGCCGAACTTGAGATGTGCAGTCTTAAAATTACAAATAATTCAGCAACCGTTACCTTGACTTACACAGAGTTTTCTACGCTGGAGGTGTTTCAGTTTTATTATATTTGAACATTTCTGAATCATTTAAAAGAAACTGCGTTAAAGTTTTCCAATTAGAACACTAAAACTATGACATGAAAGAAGCAGCTTCAATGGGAACATTACCAATGTGGGAATTTTAAACGTCTTTTTCTCGTAATGATCATTTTCATGCTTGCGCTCACTTTATAAAGGAAACTGCTGCAGATATTGCTTTAATATTTTCAGGGTAGGTGTATAATTATGCTACGAGAACATTCACTTAATTTTTCTTAAACATTTTCAATTTACTATGAATTTATAGCATTTGACTTGTATTTTTAATGGGCCTTTTTTAGTTTTCTTTAAATCTGATTGTCCTGGAGTAAATAATTTTTGGTGTTGTAAAATTTTAATATGCGAAGTGTTAGCGATATGAACTAAGAATTACTTTGAGGGTCAGTTAATTACTTGCCTTTACGAAGTTTGACGTCATATTATGCCTTTCCTTTTTAAGTCGATTCAAGTTAAGACGATTCAATTTTTAACTAAGCCGAATCACCGACGCAAGTTTCGTTTGGATTACGACAAGTTTGGCAAACTGCCGTGCGTCATATAATTCAACATAAAAATCTTCAGTTTCCGCTAGATGGCGTATTCCGGAGAAGTGACGTAGTTCAACCCGATATTTGAATATCGGCTTTTGGCATGAGTATATAAACCATGAACACTTTCAGGAAATCGATCAAGGAGCTTGTGCCTGAGCTGGGGAGATAACTGGAAGTTGTATCAAGTCTGTCTAGCGTAAGGAAAATTTGTATTATTAACGTAATAAAGCCCTATGATAGTCCATCAAAGTATGGGAATAAACTGATTTTAGGAATTGATTTAATAGAAAAACCCGGCTTACATTACCAATTGTTATTAGTGAAAAGAAAGATATTGACATTGTTGTTTTAACTAATTTTAACTAATTTTTCAAATGAATAAACTTTTATGTTATTGTTAAAAGGCTTGTCGTCTATACATTATTTTGAGCAACTTTAATAACTTTAACATATACCCTTTTTTAACAAACATAGCTTTTACTGCACATTTTTACTTTGCTATTTAAAGATACATATTAGATGGTCTATAAGAATTGCTGACGTCCATGTTTTTACATGTACGCTGATATGTAGAAATATTCCTAATGTTTTAACATCATAAAAATGAAAAAAAAATATTATTTAAACTTAGTTAGTGTCTTTGTAAGTCCGCGCACAGTGTATCAGTATAAATTTCAAATTTTCAGAAGATACACTCACTTCTTACTTCATAAATAAAATTTGATTTACTTGTAATAAAATTAATTCACAGAACATAATCTACACAGTTTGGAGAACAAATACTGAATATTTAATATATAATGGACAATAACAAAAAAAATTATAGAAGTTTGAACGAACAGCACAAATGCTGTCTTTTCAACTTGTGTAAAGATGATGAACCTTTTGTACAAGTTCCCTTAACTTAAGGCTGCTATGTACTAAGAAAAAAAATCGTATTACCCTTTTCCTCTTCTTGCAGACTCTTGTGGTGGGAAGAGTCCAGTTGACTGTTCTAGAATTCCACCCCCCTCAGGATTGACATTTTGAGGGATTGCAATGGCTCTCTCTCTATAGGGGGGTTAAGCGCTGCTCCCAAATTTTTTATTTAAAATATATTTTTGTCAACTATTTACAGGTACATAAATGCTGATACTCAAATAAAATTGGAATTGTCAAAATAGCCTGAATTTTTCTGCAAAGCGCTACTGGATTCATTTTATAAATTTCGTCCACCGAAGGAATTTATGAGCATTTAAAACACACTATACCATATTTTTCCCTGAATAATTTAAATTTTAAAATATTAATAGCATTTTAAAAAAACGAAAAATGTATACAAATGTAAAATTTCTTTCTCTATGACGGAGTACAATTTAAAAAAAAAAAATCTTTGAATCCAAGTCGGCAATCCGTGGAGACATTTACTCCATAGGTTAACATTGAGGTGAGTGAATACAATGGGGTTAGTACATAGCAGCCTTAAGCGTCCCCTTAACTTAACCCTTCAGCGGGAGCGCCAATTTTTTGAACACCAGCAGGCACACGTGGCACAAAGTGCAACATCTCTTTCAACCTTGATTATTCCTTTTGTAATAAACTTTTATTTTTCAAATTGAAAATAATAATGTTGATAATATTGAGCTATATTTATAATTAAAGGCCAAAGAATTCAGATACAATGGCCTTATTTCAAAACTGTCCCGTTTATTGGATCTAAGGACAGCTTGCGAATCCATTCCTATTATGTCCAAAAGTCTAAAAAACGATGAGATTGTCCATCTTCGTGATATGAGGGATACTGTGTAATAGCTGCACATTCGATCGAGTACATCAACTCCTGCTTTTGTCGTATTGTAATCCAGTTTAATCGCTGGTTTACCACGGTTAAACCGCGACTACCAATGAATGGAAAAGTTTAAAAGGGTCAGAAAATCAGACCTATTTATAACTACACCCTTAGAAACGATGTAGCTTTAAATAGAAGAAACTAGTTAGAGCATTCAAACCTTACGTGTAAATACAAACTATTCAAAATTATGAAAATGTTGCACTCTGTACACGGTCGCGCCTGCTGAAGGGATAAATACCTTCCAGTGTACTAATTAGTCTTGGATTTATATTTCATTCTTTTAGAGGATTATTCTAAATAAAGACTTTTTTAAAAGGGAAAGGAATTTCAAATGCGGAATTCCTCTTAATTGTTTACGGGTAGCTGACAAAATGATGTTATCTATCATGCAAATCTAGCCGCCTACATACTAGTATAGTAGTTTGCGTCTAGAGTAGGTGTCTTCAAAATTTCACGATCCCAGTCCACACCAATAAATTCGCAAAGAGCCGCGGGCCACACATCTCTGAAATAAGTAGTATAGGCAGAGGGAGGGGGGCATCGGGGGGGGGGGGCACGTGCCCCTTTTCCCCAACTTAACTTGAAATAAATTAAAACGTTAATAGAATTTCAGTTAAAATCGGAAAATTGCACAAAACTTTTAAGAAATTTTGTTCTTTTCCCGCTTTTACAAACTGTGACAGATTTCCGATTATGTCTTTAGCCTTAACATAGTTTTTAACAATGATATGATCCATAACATAAATTCGATGCTATATTTTTTCTCATTTTATTTATATTACTTTTTTTCTCTCATCGTATAACTTTTGAATATTATTCAACTATCAATTCTATTGTTATTCAATTTTAAAAATATTAATATTTCATATTTTAAGAACCGTCCGTCAGTCAATGCACTGAAGAGGGCCCTAACTGAATTCAATTCATGCCCCTCCCCCCCCCCCCCCAAAAAAAAAAAAAGAAAAAAAGTTAGAAGCATGCTACGCCTATGTCTACAGACATACGAGGCATTTTCGGAAAGTAAAGATACTTCACCGATAGCAGCAAAGGAAAAGTTTCTGTCAGCCCGTTGGCAACACGGACTGTAACCTTGAACATTTCGCTTTCCCCTCGAGGTCATTTGATATTTTTACGGTGAGTCTTGTTTGAGCAGCACGTGTTTATAACGTCTGCGTCAATTCAGAATCCCGCCAAATGTGGGATACAGGATCCCCGCCAAAGAAATCATGGCTTCTGTTTTCTGGGACAGACAAGGCATTCTTCTGGTTGACTTCATTCCTCCCGGCACCACCATTAATGCTGATGCATATTTCGAGACGTTGAGACGTCTCAGACGGGCAATTCAAAATAAACGCAGGGGCTTGTTGACAAGAGGAGTTTGCTTGCTGCATGACAACGCTCGTCCTCACACAGCGCTTCAAACCAAAGCACTAATCAAAAGTTTCGAGTGGAAAATTTTAGATCTACCGCCATACAGCCCGGACCTTGGACCCAGCGGATTCGTCCTTATTTTACCCGAAAACACATCTTGCAGGGCAAAACATTCACGACGATGAGATCAAAATTGAATTTTAAATGTGGTTCCGACAACAGGCGGCAAAGTTCTATGACTGTGGAACACAAAAACTTGTACCCAGACTTAACAAATGCTTTGACAATGGCAGCAACTGTGTCGAAAAATAAGGCATGTACCAGTAAGTAATTTTTTATGTACATTTAATCAATTAAATTTTTTTCGAATGAGTAAGCGGCATTGTATCTTTACTTTTCGAAAATGCCTCTTAATTAGCGATTTCAAAATTTTTAATCCTTTAGTAAAGCAGTAGATGAAATTGATTTAAAATATGTTTCTCTCTCGTTTTAATTTAAATTTTATTACATTTATTTTCCTCTAATGAAGCCTCCTTTGTGTGTATTCTCTCTAACTTAGTCTAAGATTAAGCGTGTATACTCACTGTAGGTACTAGTATGTAGCTTGCATATCAGTTGTATGTATGGTTTATACGCAAATCAACAGTTCAGATTAACAGATATTCCAGTCATAATGCTCCGAGATTCGAAATGGAGTTCCGATATACCCGAGTCGGATATGTCTGTGTGAATGACATAAATCTATTTGGGGTTGAGTAGTATCTAAGGCTTATTATGAACCCAAACATGAAAGCCTGAGTATTTACTATGCACCTGTTGTAGTATATGCCAATCAGAATAGGTAAACAACGCAGATATGCATGACGGAAATGGAATGCTGTTTTACAGGATATTTACGTCTTCGTGCAGAATGTTTTGAACAACAGCTTTTCACATCATCAGTAGTTTAAGGGGACAGTGGACTTTCAAAATTGTGAAATTTGTCCAAAAATTCGATTTTTTTATTTTATTGAATTGTGAAACTACGGACGAGTAGGAATGTGTTGCAAAAAGGATTTGTAATTTCTGTGATTACTTTCCTAGTTAAAGGTATTTGTATTTAATTTAGGCATTATGTGGTTACTAATAGCAATAACTTTAAATGTGTTTTACTCAAAATAAAAATTTTCATGTCATACGAATATTCAAACTGTTCCAAAGGCATTTCTAATGATCGTATTGCTTTGAAATTTCAGTCTTATATACTTACACTGTATATCAAATAAATCTTATTGAAAATAAGTATGCTTCGTAGCTCAGAATTCCTAAATTTTGCACTTGAAAAGATGATTTATAGGTATTTTGCGTAATAAAAAGGGTGTTTTCATTATTATTTTTTTCTCTTTATATTTTTAATGAATGCTTAAAATAAGCAATGAGTTTCATTGTTAGTTCTATAAGGTATCCTGTAAATAAAAATTCCCATATTATATGCAAAAGAAATGCGCATGGAACATTTTTAATGAGGTCAATTTTTGATATAATCAATAATTCATAATTCATAAAGAATTAATATTTCATCATTAAATTTTAACCACTTTTACATATCTATGGTACTAATCACATATTCAAATTTCAAGCAAATCCATTCAAAACAAAAAAAAAGTTATGTTTGAACGTCCACTGTCACCTTAAATTCTTATAATGTCTAATCATTAATTCGAAATATTACACTTGTTCTGTGTTTTTGTTTTTTTCAATTGTTCTTAAAAATAAAGGGGGAAATATTTATTTCGTTATTTAGTCTTAGCTCTAAAGTAGGGGTCTTCAATCCGAGGCCCAACGAAACATTTTGATCATGCAAAACGAAAGTTCATATAAATTCGAAAAAAAAACTTAGAACTGCAAATTAAACTCCCACACAAAAAAGTTCAAGAATGCAGGGAGAAAAGTAAACCACGGCAAATAGCCTTATCAAAATAATACACTCGTCATTGTACTCATAATCAGTGGACCTTCAAACCTAACTTTTTTTTGTTTTGAATGGATTTGCTTGAAATTTGAATATGTAATTAGTACCACAGATATGTAAAAGTGGTTAAAATTTAAAGTTGAAATATTAATAATTTATGAGTTATGCATTATTAATTATATCAAAAATTGGACTCATTAAAAATGTTCCAGGCGCATTTCTTTTGCATATAATATGGTAATTTTTATTTATAGGATAAATTATAGAACTAACAATGAAACTTATTGCTTCTTTTAAGCATTCATTAAAAATATAAAGAGAAAAACATAATAATGGTGAAAACACCCTTTTTATGACGCAAAATACCTGTAAATCATCTTTTCAAGTACAAAATTTAAAAATTCTGACCTACGAAGCATAATCTTTTAGAATAAAATTTATTTGATATAGCGTTAAGTATATAAAACTTCAATTTCAAAGCAATACGATAATTATAAATGCGCCTGGAGCAGTTTGAATTTTCGAATGAAAATGAAAATTTTTATTTTGAGAAAAACACATTTAAAGTTATTGCCATTAGTAACCACGAAATATCTAAATTAAATACAAATGCCTATAACTAGGAAAGTAATCAGAGAAATTAAAAATTATTTTTGGAACATATTCCTACTCGTCCGTAGTTTCACAGTTCAATAAAATAAAAAAATCGAATTTTTGGACAAATTTCATAATTTTGAAAGTCCATTGTCCCCTTAATGCGAAATAATCACAGAAAGCAGCATGTCAGGTTCTTTCTTTCTAGAATCTCACTTGCGTCTTGTCTTCCTGCATTCATTCAGTTTCATGCAATATAAAGTATAAATACATTGATTCAACTCGCATTGTTTGTTGTTTGTAGAAAACAATAAATAAAACCTTTTTTTCTAAATTTTAATGGTTATAAAAGTACAAAATACTTTTTGAAACAAACCATACACCCAAAACTTCCGCGCGAAATCGCTTTGCTGAACGGGAGAATAAATATTTTCAAGCATTACAAATTGATTAACCATTTGAAAAATGAAACAAGTGAGAAAAAAATGATATTGTCTTTCTTAGACTACCAAACGTTTGTTCTTCAGTGTATATGCAATACGACTGTTTTATCCGAGAAGAAATTCAATGACTGACTGACACACACACACGCACGCACGCATACGCCTTTATCACCGTACATGCGTCCCACCTTTGCAGATCTCGCTCTCAGTTTGAGAGTGGGTGAGGTTTGTAATAGCTGGCAACATTTATCGTTATTTCTCTATCACCTATAAAATTTACTTTATACCAAGAGAAATTCATATTTGGCCACTTGTTTTTTTTTCTGGAATAGAACTTATTTTGAATTTAGAGATCCTTTTTTCCATATATATAAACTGTTCGCAGGTTAAAATCACACTTTAAAGCCACGAAAATCCTTTTAATTGTACTAACATGCCATAAAATATGTAAATTATAGTTTTGATTTGTTTCTCAGCCTCCATTACTTGAAATACTCGAATATAAATAATCAAAATAATGACCCTTGTGCATAGGCGTAGCATCGGGGGAAGGGGTACGGGGGGCACGTCCCCCCCCCAACTTAACTTGAAATTAATTAAAATGCTAATAGAAGTTCAGTTAAAATCAGAAAATTGTAGAAAACTTTTAAGAAAGTTGGTTTTTTCCCGCTTTTTCAAACTGTGAAACTGAAGGTTCCGATTATTATGTCTTTAGCCTTAACAAAGATTTTAACAATTATCCATAACAAAAATTCGATGCTATATTTTCTTTCTCATTTTCTTTATATTATATTTATTTTACTCTTTGTATAACTTTTGAATACTACTCAAACATGAATTCTATTGTTATTAAATTTAAAAAAAATATTTTGTATTTTAAGGACCGTCTGGTAGTCAATGTGCTGCGGAGGGCCCTAACCGAATTCAATTCGTGCCTCCCCCCTGCAAAAAAAATTAGAAGCATGTTACGCCTATGCCCTTTCGAGTAATTACAGGAGAAACTGAACCAGATAGGTTTTGTTTCTTTGGAGCGCTACAATCAATTTTTGCTACACAAGAGCTAATCAGATCGCGTCCTATTTCCTTAGATCCGATTTCGAACGGTTACAAACGTCGGCTTAAGGCTGCTATGGACTAAGAAAAAAATTCGTATTCCCCTTCTCCTCTTCTTGCAGACTCTTGTGGTGGGAGGAGTCCAGTTGACAGTTCGAGAATTCCACCCCCCTTAGGATTGACATTTTGAGGGATTGTAATGGCTCTCTCTCTATAGGGGGGTTGAGCGCTACCTACAATTTTTTTATTTAAAATATATATTTTTGTCAACTATTTACAGGTACATAAATACTGATAATCAAATAAATTTGGTATTGTCAGATAGAATGAACTTTTCTGCAAAGCGCTACAGGATTCATTTTATAAATTTCGTCCACCGAAGGAATTTATGAGCGTTTAAAACACATTATACCAGATTTTTCCCCCGAATAATTTAAATTTTAAAATGTTAATTGCATTTAAAAAAAACGAAAAATGTACACAAATGTAAAATTTCTTTCTCTATGACGGAGTGCAATTAAAAAAAAAAGCTTTGAATCCAAGTCGGCAATCAGTGGACAATTAGTTCCATAGGTTACACTCCATAGGTTAACATTGAGGTGAGTTAATCCAATGGGGTTCGTACATAGCAGCCTTAACCAAATAGGATCTACTGATAGGGTTTACTGTAGTATAGGTGCTAATATTTCCGCGTTTGCCAAGACCCGTACGCCACGAGGACAATTATCAGAAGTAGGCATATATTTACCTGATCCCGATTTTAGTCATGGTCAGCTATATGTCGCAATGTCCAGAGAATGGTGATAGGCCAGCGTAAATATGACAATTATGGGTGGCATGGAACGGGGGAAATCGGTAAAAGAAAATTATTTGCGAAGAGTGAATTGTGTTAACTTGTTCTTATTTTTTAAAGCGGTAGTTGATTCTAATCTCGTGGTTTTATAATGCACGGAATGTAACCTTTCCGCAAATGAAGGTTCCAACATGGCTTTAACAAGTCGAAATAACAATTTGCCTAATATTAAATACTAGCTGAATACCCGTGCTTCGCTACGGAGTACATTGGAATTAAATACTACTGTCAATGTATGCAATTAATGCCAAAAAAATAGATATTTATAAAAAATCGTAACGGATATTTTATAGACAAAATAATGTAGATGAAAATATTCAAATTAAATCTAATATAACATACTAAAGAATATAGTACAGTTTGAGAAACATTTCTTTTACTCTGTTTCTTTTACTGTACATTTCTTTTAATATTTTTTTTTTACTAATGCCCAATCATCTACCGCTTTAGAAAGGTAAAAAAATGTCAATTTATTTCGTTGTTATGCATGTGACGCAACATTAGTTTAAAGTATCACAAAACGAAAACATTTTTAATCACGTGATCACACAACTTTTGAAACCACGTGATCAGCATTTGATAAATTAAATTGCAAAAATGAATCTTTAAAAAATCACCAAAAATCAGAAAATGGAGGTAAAGATTCGAAAACGATTTTATTGTAAAATGAATTTTTAGGAACTTTCTCATGATATAAATTTTAAAACTCTTAGATTATTATTTTAAATGCAAACTTTAAAGAATGTTACAAAAACAGTTTAAAAATTTAATTTTAAAAAAATCAAAGAAGAATTTTTCAAAAATCTTTCTTAGTGCACCCCTACACTATTAGAAGAATCGCCCTGCGAAATTTTAGCCCATTAGGTCCAGAGGTTTGGTCTGTGCGTTATCTGTCAGTCAGTCAATCAGTTTGTTATGGAACTGTTTTATATATATAGATTTTGGAATAGCAAATACTTATACCAAAATATCAAAATAATTGCTGGTTTATTAATCTTAAAAAGTGGTTGTTGAAAAATTTCAGACTTTAAATAACATTTTCTGCCTTGCAGTATAAAATAAAATTTTTTAAAAATGTGCCAAAAGTGTTATAAAACCTTAAGTTTAAGGTCTTATCCATACGTTCGGAAATAAGTGATTCAGAAACACTCAATTTAGTAACAATCAATCACGTTCAAGACTATTTCGTTCTACAACGTGCGCAGTTTTATTACTTCATAAGATATATTCCCAGCAACAGAAAACTACCCAGCTTCTATTTTTATCTTCCGTAGGTTTGATGCATTTCTTTCTACGCATTTTGATGTAGCTGTCACATCACCTTTTTGAAAATGTATTTTCATGGCTATTTGAAAGAAGTAGATATGAATATCTAAATTTTTTTCATATGGAGTATGTCAGGTTGTATATCTTTCTTGAAATGTATGGGATTAAACAAGAAGGCTTTTGATGGCAGACTACTAGCACTCTTCTTGCATTTTGCATTTGAATATATGTTTTGCCAGTATTTAGACATTGAATTTGCCTCTCTCGTGAAATATGTTATTTTCTATGGTAATTTCAAATATTGAACTATTTTTCGTAAATAAAATTGAGTCAAATATATCACCACAATGTAGATCTTATATACTATGATTCCTCTCTTTTAAATTATTAGTGATTGATTTAATATAAAAGAAATTGTAACTATTACTTTATATTTAACTGCCTTTTCTTGGACAATTCCTATTATTCACAAACCATATATATATATATACATATATATACAGTGGAATTCCGATCGATCGTTCTCCGAATCATCGTTTGTTTCATATAGTCCCGTCGATCATATTGCTTTATGTTCCCGCATCTATCGTTTTTCCGTATTTACCGTTCAATACAGTTGGTCCCTTGAAAAACGATTGATCGAGATTCCACTGTGTATATATATATATATATATATATATATATATATATATATATATATATATATATATATATATATATATTTTACTTCCTCCAATGTGGAGGCACTTGTCATTAAAAATTAGCCTATACTACGCCTCAGTTTTACTGTCCATTTTATTATAGAGGCACCGTATAGTCGGACAGCATTACCCCCTATGAAGGGACGAATACAAACGGAGACATTTTCGTGGCGCAACGCCGGGATTCGATCTGAGCACCCTAAGCACCGAAAATCAGCGTGCTGTACCACTGGGCCGCCACAAGCCACACACACACACAACATATATATATATATATATATATATATATATATATATATATATATATATATATATATATATATATATATATATATATATATATATATATATTCAGTGCCGTAACTAGAAAGGGGTAACAGGGGCACCCGCTCAGGGCCTACTTGGAAGGGAGAGGTCAAAATGCTCCAGATGTATTATTGTTTTCCTAAACCTAATTAATTAAGGTGCTCAAACGCAAATTCTTTCCCAGGGCACAATCATGACTACATGACTATTTACGGCACTGTATATATGCATATGCAAGTATTTAATATACACTCATGGGCAAAAAACTTAGCGCACCAAGAAATAATTGCGGGATCGTAAAGAAACTTGCAATGAAGGTACATGTCGGGGAGATATGCAAATGATTAGAAATGCAGCGTGATTGCGCATTACGTATAGCCGATAGAGAGCGTTGAACATCGTACTCTGTGGAGTATAAAACAGGTAACCAAAGCTTGTTTGAGTGTGCTGAATCATTTACAAAGGAAGAGCTGAGATAGACATGCCATTACGCCGTGTTCGAAGACAATATAAGTAGTTGTCGCAGTTTGAGAGGGGGAGAATCGTCGGGATGATGGAAACTGGGTGGTCAGCTAGGCGAGTAGCTCGTCAATTAGGCCGCTCTGATTGTGTTGTGAAAGGGTGTTGGGACCAGTGGACCCGAGAGATGTCATGTACACGAAGACCAGACTCAGGACGCCCTCGACAGACCAGTCGTCGAGAAGACCACCACATCGTAAGAAATGCACGCGTACAGCCAACTGCTTCATCGGCCGCCATCCAGGCACAGGTAGCACCTCCGCTAGGGGCCTCTGTGTCTTCTCGAACCATACGAAGGCGCCTGGCTGAAGGACAGTTGGTATCGCGGCGCCCATTACGTGTGCTGCCTTTGACGCCCACCCATCGACGCCTCTGTTTGGAGTTTTGCCGCGCACGAGGAAACTGGACTGCAACGGAATGGAACCAGGTCGTCTTTAGCGACGAATCTCGGCTGTGATGACAATCGTGTTCGTGTGTGAAGAGCCCGTGGTGAACGCTTCAATCGTGCCTTTGCTGTACAGCGACACATCGCTCCCAAAGCTGGTGTGATGGTATGGGGTGCCATTGCCTAAAATACACGGTCACCCCTATTATTGTTCCGTTGCACCATGACACCCCAGCGGTATGTTCATGAAATCCTGCAACCACATGTGTTGCCACTCATGCAGCGGGTCCCAGGAGCCATTTTTCAACAAGACAATGCTCGGCCTCATACGGCAAGGGTGTCACAAGACTGTCTCCGCACTGTTACTACCCTTCCTTGGCCTGCCCGATCCACAGATTTGTCTCCAATCGAGCATATCTGGGATCATTTGGGACGACGAGTTGGGCATCCCACGAGTTTGAACGAACTAGAGGCAAGGCTACAGCAAACATGGAACGAAATGTCTCAAGACATCATACAGAATTTGTATGACTCAATGCCCGATCGTATCGCATCGTGCATTCGCGCTAGAGGGGGTCCAACGGAGTATTAACTCCTCCGTTCTTTTGCCTTTTACTCTGAAATAAATTATCCTTTTTCTTTGATTTTCTTATCATTTACTTATATCAAAGTAGTCATTACGTATGTAAAATTTCGTTTCTTTTTGACGACTCCTTCTTGGTGCACTAATTTGTTTGTCCATGAGTGTATTATATATATATATATATATATATATATATATATATATATATATATATATATATATATATATATATATATATATATATATATATATAATATTCAATATCGAGTTATAGTCTTGCCATCAACATAAAATCAAGATGGCATCTGAATTTCAATGGAAATAGATGATAAAATTGAATATTTAGGGCAGGTGTGGGCATTAAGTCAATCGCGATCGACCGGTGGACCACCAAGCCATTTTGCTGTGACCGCCTTTACTAAGACCTAAGACGCGCATACTAAAAGAAACATATTTATGGAACACCGACACGATTTGCTTTAAACGCGGTTTTAAAAGAGTATGTTTTTTCTTGTAGTTATGTAGGTAAGTACATATTCGGTATTTATTATTAAGTTATAATAAGTATTGTAGACCGTTTTTTAGCTCACCCACTCCTACGTCACTGGGTGGGCCGCAACACTTTGAAAAAATTAGAAGTAGCCCGTACCCTGAAAATGTCTGCCCACCCCTGATTGAGTGAAAAAACAAACTATGTGAAACCACATCAAATATTTTATTTAAAGCAGTAGTAACACTAATTATTTTCTATATATCCACGTATGAGCAGACGTGCCTAATAATACCCTGTTGAACAATAGAACTGTGCTATAATATAGAAACGTATCAAATCTATTCATACAAGTATATCAGCATAATTTTTAGTACATTTCTCGTATACTAAATTCAACTCAGAAGAACTGATGTCTTCTTGTAGTAAGCGATGAGCAGAGCCTAAAGTGAAAACAATAAATTAAACTTTCTTATTTTGTTTTAAAACTTATTTATTTAGACATTCCACTTTCATCTCAAATCAACAATAGAGTATAAAGTTCTTCAGTTATTTTACTGTTGATTATAATTTATTTTCAACCTTTAAGAACTTTAAGGGGACAGTGGACCTTCAAACCTAACTTTTTTTTTTTGAATGGATTTGCTTGAAATTTGAATATGTGATTAGTACCATAGATATGTAAAAGTGGTAAAAATTAAATTATGAAATATTAATCTTTTATGAATTATGAATTATTAATTATATCAAAAATTGGCCTCATCTAAACTGTTCCATACGCATTTCTTTTGTATATAATATGGTAATTTTTATTTACAGGATACCTTATAGAACTAACAATGAAACTTAGTGCTTATTTTAAGCATTTATTAAAAATATAAAGAGAAAAAATAGTTAAAACACCCTGTTATTACGCAAAATACCTATAAATCACCTTTTCAAGTACAAAATTTAGAAATTCTGAGCTACGAAGCATAATTTTCTTCAATAAGATTTATTTGATATACAGTTAAGTATATAAAACTGAAATTTCAAAGCAATACGATCATTAGAAATGCGCCTGGAGCAGTTTGCATATTCCTATGACATGAAAATTTTTATTTTGAGAAAAACACATTTGAAGTTATTGCTATTAGTAACCACATAATATCTAAATTAAATACAAATACCTATAACTAGGAAAGTAATTACAAAAATTAAAAATTCTTTTTGCAACACTTTCCTACTCTTCCGTAGTTTCATAATTCAATAAAATTAAAAAAAAATCGAATTTTTGGACAAATTTCACAATTTTGAAAGTTCACTGTCCCCTTAAATGAATTTAATGAATATCTATTTAAAATATCCGTAATCAAATATAATATCAATTCCTGTATGAATATTTTGTGTACATAATGCTAGGACGGGAAAAATATGAACTTTTTGCTAATAATTCATAACATTTTTTTCTAATGTAAAATATTTCCCTTATTTATGAGCATAGTTTCCACATTATCATTCTTACAAAGATTCAACGTATATTTTTTGATGTGTAAAAGCAATATACCTATTTTGAAGCAGAATTTTTTTACGCTTATTTTGCATTTTTTAATGTAATGCTTATTCTAGTTGGGATAAGCAATTAGTAAAATAAAAATGGGAGTTCAAGGGAAGGAAAGAATTATTTAAAATTATTTACCGAATTATTTCGAAACACAAAAAAAATTCCATTCAATCTTATAGGATAAACCTAAGCCTTTAATCAAGACAAATATAACATTTAGTATTTCGTCTTTTTATTGTAAATATCTAATTTTGAAAATTAGTACAATTTTGTATATTTTGCTAGAAAGCATACTTTAATACTTGATAAATATTTTTGGAAGAATCGAATTTCCTTCAAGCAATAACTAATAGAAAATTAAATTTGAGATAAAAGGAAAACTGTATCAAATTACTTTTAGTGATTTTTCAACATAAATTATTTTACTTTCAAGACTTAGGTACGTAGGGATTGAATGATGAAACTCTGCAATTTATCCTTTTCCTATAATAGCATTCTAAATTGGAAATAATATTGTTTTTATGCAGGAAACGATTGAATTACTAATGGTATTAATATAATTTCCGGAATGACTTTTTTTTTAGTTCGAAAGATATGTGATTTATAATCAAATTAAATTTTTAACTATTATTTTACATCATGAAAATTTATATCTTAAAATTTTGGAATAATTTTGTAGCTTAATTTAGCAAAAATAATATTTCAAATGAATGTCACATTCGCTCTTCAGTGTATCAAATGAACACTTAAATAAATGCGTATTCAATTTAGAGAAAATCAACTGACCGTTGAAAGTAATGGAAATTATATAAAGAAAATTATTTAGATTATATCTTTAAATAAATTTTATTGAATTCGCTGGAGAATAAATCGAAACACGAAATAATTTAGATACCGTTAAAATAAATCTCAAATTTTGAAAATAGAACTATGTTGTAAGTCTTTAAAGTCTCTGTTTTCTTTGATCTAATTTCAGTTGTAATTGTTTCAAACAAGTAACTAAAAATATAACAGATCATTAAGTGAATTGATTGGATTCGAATGTTAAAAGTCATCCTTGCACTGGTTACTAAAAGAAGTTTATTGAAGTTTGTTTTAGATAGATTAAAGGGCTAGATAAGAGGCTCAATTTTTTTTTGCTTGACATCAGTCATACTATAGATCTCTTAATTCTTCAGCCGGCGCGTCAATTTTTGGAACACCAGCTGGCGCGCGTGGCACAGAGTGCAACGTCTCTTTCAAACTTGATTATTCCTTTTGTAATGAGCTTTTTTTTCAAATTGAAAATAATAATTCTGCCTTATATGAGAAAATTTAAAATGTTGATAGTATTTAGATATATTTATAATGAAAGGCGAAAGAATGCATATACAATTGCTTTATTTCAAAAGTGTACGGTTTATTGGATCTGAGGACAACTAGCGAATTCATATTATGTTCAAAAGTCTAAAAAACTGTGAGATTGTCCATCTTTGTGATATGCGGGATGTCTTGAAATAGCTGAAAATTGGATGGAGTTCATCGACTCCTGCTTTTGTCGTATTGTAATCCAGTATAATCGCTGGTTTACCACGGTTAAATCACTACTAACAATGAGTGGAGAGAAATAAAAAGGTCAGAATATCATATCTGCATTATAAAGCGTGTAGCTATAAATCGAAACTGCTTAGAACTTTGAAACCTTACAAGTAAAACAAACCGTTCAAAATCACGAAAATGTTGCACTTTGTACATGGGCGCGCCCGCTGAGGGGTTAAAGTTAGATAACACTAATTATTTACCCCGAAATCAAATATTTCATGTTTTCTATCTCTTAAAATAAATTCCTTTCAGGGTACTGCTATGAATTATTTTATAATATTTTATTTTTATTAAACAGACTTTAGATGACAATGTACATGGCCCTTGTGGAAGGGGCCAGAATTATAAATATTTACACCTCCTGTGCTTCCAGCATTAGTATTCCAAGACTGCTGGGTACGTTGGAGGCGTGTAATCTTGTCTTTGGAATTTTTGACTTAGCAGCACGTTGGCAACTCGGAGCTTTATGAGTACTGAAACGAATGTTTATGTTGGTAACTTAAAATGCTTCTTGCTGCAGACATGGATAATATTTGGCACGGAAAGTAATCTCTCAGCCAAAACGTGCATTGCAATTACTTCTCTCCTTATAAGAGAATGCTTGGTACAAAAAGTATAATTGTTAAAAATTCATTCCTGCTACTATAGATTCCCCCTGTACAAGTATGACCAACCATGTTGGCCACTCTGAAACCCATCAATGCTGCCATAAGTGCCATCAGCTGACACGAACGTTTATATTGGCGATATAAAATGCTTCTTTTTCTGGACATGAATTACACCTATACCACTTATCGTCCAACTTTACTTTCTTCATATGCAAATGACGTGTTGATCGTTTTAGATAAAAATGTCACTTGGAAACATCATATCCTCCATGTCAGGGACAAATTCCGAGCAGCAAGAAGATTAATTTACCCTTTAATTTCTCGGAATAGCAAATTAAGCTTAGTCAATATAATGCTCATTTACAACTCCTATCTTCGTCCTATCTTAACTTATGGAGGGCCAGCGTGGTCATACTGTGCAGACACCCATATTAAAAAAACTCTCATCTGCTCAGAGCAGTACCATTCGACAAATTGTTAACGCGGATTGGTATTTCAGAAATACTTGTATTTACAGGGAATTAGTTATCCCTACTTTTCGAAATTATCTCAAAAACCAAGCTATTAACTTTCACAATTCAATTGACAGTGAACTCTTATCTAATCTTGCAAATTATGATCACGCTGACCCCACTAACAGGAAAAGGCTTCGTGCCATCCTGAGTCTTTCGTCTTAATTTTTTTGTTTTTCCTCTTCATTTAAATAAAAATAAAAAATATAAAAAACTATACTTGGCTTGCCAAGGTAAAAAACATGTAAAAATTTTATAAAATAAAATAAAAACCTATTTTCTATCCTTAAACTTCCTTTTAGCTATATTATTTTTGTCTTTTTCGTAGTTATTGAATTCACGGATTCTGAACCTTATCTCTCTATCCAATCACTTTTCTCTATTCTCTCTCAACTTGCCAATTGAAATCCAGCTTGCAGACAGCTATTGACTCCACCCCCCTCCAGCGTTTCAACTCGAAGATCCAGGAGACATCCCATCAGAACTGCTATTTTTCACCCTCCACTGTTCTGACCAGAAGACTCACTGCTTCACTTTTTGTGTTGCATTTCCAGAACATTTGACGATACTCAACGAACTCTTATTCTATTTTCTGAGGAAATTCAGCTCTTCGATAATAAAATTTATGAAATATCTGTGTTTGAAGGCGTTGGCCTAGGAAACGCAGTTAACTAATTTGTCCTGTGGTCCTATGGTCCATAAGAATATTTACTCCAAAGTAAATCACGCTATACGTGAGATTTATTTTGATTGATAAGCCTTAAAGTAACCTGTACAATAATTCTCAAAAGAAATCATATTTCTTTTCTTGAGTAAAAATAAACTATAGAGTGTATAAGAATCAAGCAAGTGGACATAACCCGGATAAAGAAATAACCTTATACATTTCAATATTACAGATGAACCCCGTTATAGCGAACCCATTATATAACGAACTCACGGATATAACGAACGAAAACTTTGGTCCCGCCATTTTCCTATTGTACGTAATTTAATTAGTATTGTGTCAGTTTAACGTAATCGATTGTAGTTGGATTAATTCATTACTGATAATTTTTTAATATATTTTATCATTTTTAATATATCAGTATTGAATATACATTGCAACTAATTGAGTTATACATTTTGTGAACACTACAATTTTTCTTGACGGTTCGGATATAGCAAACCACCGGATAAACCAAACAAAACCTTTGGTTCCATGAAGTTCGTTATAACGCGGTTCGAGTGTAATCTTTTGTTGCAGTACCTTTTTGAACGGAATTCAAAATAAAAGCTGTGTTTTAGTTTTGCCTCTGAAAATTGACAGTGCGAACGAAGTTTAGAAACAATAGCAGCCACACACTAACGCCCTTTAAGCACCAAAGTGTGACCTTTGCAACCCTATATCCCTATACTAAAAATACTTCTTTTAGTGCTTCCTATTAAAGATTGTATAGAAAGTTCTGAAACACCCTATAAATCATACTAACTATATATGCTATTATTTATTTAAGCTATAACGTCTCCGACAGGGGTTCCCAACCTTTTTCCTACATCGACCCCTTTTAAAAGAATGATATTCGTCAGCGACCCCTTCACATTTTTCTCTTTAATATACAACATCTATATATATAAAACAGTTCCGTAACTGACTGACTGACTGACATACAACGAACAGACCAAACCGCTGGATCTAAAGGGCTGAAACTTTGCATGCCGATTCTTCTTATGGTGTAGGGGTGCACTAAGAAATATTTTTGAAAAATTCTTCTTGGATTTTTTAAAATGAAATTTTTAAGCTGTTTTTGTAATTTTTTTTAAGTTTGCATTTAAAATAATAATTTGAGGGTTATAAAATTTATATCACAATAAAGATCCTAAAAATTCCTTTAAAATGAAATCTTTTTCGAACCTTTACCTCGATTTTCTGATTTTTGGTGAATTTTTCAGATTAATTTTTAGAATTTAATTTATTAAATGCTGATCACGTGATTTCTTTTTCTGGTACTTTAAATAAATTTATTGTCACGTGCATAACAACTAAATAGACCAAAATTTTTCTTTCTTTCTAATGCAGTAGACGATTGGATATTATCCAAACAATTAAATATCCCTTATGATTTTTTTATAAATTTATATATATATATATATATATATATATATATTACATTACATCAATTGTATACATTGATCGTCGTATTTATTATAAATGTATATATTTATTATTTTTGGCATTAATTGCATAAATTGGCCGTTGTGTTTAATTTGAATGTACTCCGTAACGAAGTGTGGGTTTCCAGCTAGTCTAAGAATAAAACTTTTAACGATTTGTCAGATCTCGATGGATAAATCCAAAAAGCTAAGCAGCGAATCTCTTTGAAAATTTTCAGAATTTATTAAAATCTAAACAATGAAAAAAATTTTTAAATATTTAAAATTGCCTAATCTTTCAGATATTATTTAGCATGTATAATTATTTTTATATAAGGCATTTTTCATGAAAATTTATATCAAAAGTTATATACAAACGTGTGTACGTGTTAAAATAAAAATTATATCTACTACACGCACTTTTAAATCTATAATATACAACTGATTATTATTTAAAACAACTGATTATTATTGTTCTTTTCTTACAAACCGAACTTTTTATTGCTGTTTATATTCGAAATTTCGTGCCTCTGAAATTTACAAGAAACCAGGAAATCAAAACTCAATTTTTCTTCGGAATTAATAACCACGGCAAAGTAATAGTACTCTTTGTTATCCCCCCTCCCCCCTACTCCCCCCTCCTTCGAAAATCCCTATGAATTCATTTTTAGCTTCTACACTTGTTCCGAGAAATAAATTGTCTCGCGTAACAGAAGTTTAAGATTTTAAACAACATTTTAAGGAGAACTATCATTATTTTCTATTTTAATTTCAAGAATGTCATAGAGCTCGTAAGCAGAGCAATTTCTCAGTATCTTTTTTTTTGTTTTTTTAAATTTCTTTTCTTTTTCTTCTTTAACAAAAATCTAGACGGGAAAAGTCATTAGCCCATTTTGTGAGTGTGTGTGGAGGTGTTTTTTTTCCTTCTTCCAGATTTACAACTTTTAAATATTTCCCGCGCTACGAGGCATTGGAGTTATTTAATGGGAAAAGAAAAAAATAAATATTTTGGTCGAATATTTTCCATAAACGCTTAGAAATTATTTTTGGCTGAAGAATTTTTTGGGGGGTACGCAGGAATGCGGAGTAATCTACATTTTTGAGCTATAAATCATTGTTTTATCTCATTTTGCATAGTTATCGAGTTTTGAAGGAGGTCCTGAGTAAAATATAGTTCAAACGATATTTTATTTTCGATGTTGTTATTGTTTGTTATTGGCTCAGTATTTTATTAAGGCAATTTACATAAAGGCAATATTTTATGAAGGATTTTTCCCACTTTCCTTAAGAGTTTTGTCTAAGATTTACAACTCTGGCTTGTGTCAACTTGAATTAATCATCCACTGCTTAAGTTAAACATAGACAGCATGTATAGACAACGATGTTTCATTAGCAGTTCAAGTCTGCTGGATTTACTCACCTTATTGAATTTACTCAGCTGAATGTTTACCTTCCAAATTTTGCCGAGCATTTTTTTCCAATAATTGTTAACTTGGTATAAATATTATTTTTTGATTGTATTATGTAATAGGGAAATATATATTTTTTTGTGTTCAAGTGTCTTTCTTTTTCTATAAAAGAAACACTAATAATGCTTTCACATTTGATTTTTTTCGGTGAAAAAAAATATGGCATATTTTGTCATAAACGTACATAATATACTTTGGACGATGGGATTTCTCTAAGTAATAAAATGGCAGATTAGAACAGTTCACTCTCTATTAACCTTTAGCTTACAGGGCCCATTTTTCCGATTCCCTCTTTAGAACGGGAAATTTCGTTCCCCCTTTGTATGAACGGTCATTAAGAGGGTTATATATATATATATATATATATATATATATATATATATATATATATATATATATATATATATATATATATATATATATATGCCTTGCAGATCTTGCGAAAAGGGCAAATGTTTGGAGCGCATTTAAATTGGAGTATATGTTACTGCAACCCCCAGGACAATGGGTGTTTTTCGAGCTATTGTATCGAAAGTCCTGATAGCGAACAGAATGCACAGAAAAACATCCTTTGCCAAACAGAATAATGGACGAAACGGAGAGCTGAGTGAAAGAGACGGACGAGGTATTGAAGCGGATTTCAACATGAAAGAAAACAACTGCAAACAAAATGACCGAAGAGCTCAATCTGCATCTGCTTGTTCCAGTATCAACTATTAGAGGTAGAAGGGAACTTCAAAAACAAAGCATTTACGGAAGAGTAGCTATTCCCAGGCCACTTATAATAGATATCAATACAAAATATTGCATACAATGGTGCCACGAGTGCAAATGCTGGTCGAGTAATATGTAGAAAAACGGCATTTGGTCCGAGGAATCATTGTTCACATTGTTCCTTGCAACAGGACGTGCGTATGTCTGGTGAACACGTACACGAACGTAAGATTATGGTTGTCTCATCTCAACTGTCATTCATGGAGGTAGCTCTGTCATGGTTTGTGATGGCATGTCATGGTTTTGTTCAGGCCCTACTATAACCCTAAATGGGAGATTGAATGGGAAGGACTATGTCGAAATTTTAGTTCACTAGTCCATCGTAAGGTGCAAACATTGTTTCTTGCATAATATAGCGTTCTCCAGTATGATAATCCCCCCTATACATACAGCTAAATATATCAAGTATTGGTTTGGAGAGCATGAAAAATAAGTCAAATATCTGAGCTTGCCCTTACAATCCCCCATACTATATGTAGGAATGGATAGAATTTGTCGTGGTTTGAATCGAATCCGGCAACTGATGAACTGAAAGATATAGTGCTGCTGATTCGACCACCAGCTAGAAGATGGGGGGGGGGGGTTATCAGTTTTGCATTCTTATTAATTGACAATTAGGATTTGACAATTTTTTTGTCAATGAAGATTTTAACTACTTAGGCTTTAAGAAAACCATCGCATGTTTTGATTTCTATTTTCGTGGAATCAAAGTATTTTGAAACTTTTAATCCTGCGTCGTACTACTTACTATTTCCCGAAGAAATATGAGGGAGTTTCAGAAATCCTAAAATTTAAAATCATATTTACTTTTATAAATACGGGATCATACAAAAATTTATAATTATAGATGCAGATTTCTGGGTATTTGGGTTTTTGCAATTGTTATTTTTTTTGCGCTATAGGAGACGCGATCTGTTTCAGTAATTTTATTTTCATTTAAAATAATAAGTGTGGCCAGTTATATTAATAATTAATGCAAATATAAAACAAATGGTCTTTCAGAAACCAATGACAGCACGAACAAATGATAAAAATGACACTACTGAAGTGTTTTATTCAATTATAGATTTTTTTTTCATCGCATGTATTGTACAGAGTTGATTATTATCAGAGTTTCGTCAAATTCAGTTTTTGGATATATGTAAGGCATTTCTTACATATCCTATTTTTTACAGAATTTTGTTAAACATTTTATTAACAATTGATGCAAATATAAAACAAATGGACATTCAGAAACCGATGACAGCACGAACAAATGATAAAAATGACACTACTGAAGTGTTGTATTCAATTATAGATTTCTTTTTCATTGCATGTATTGTACAGAATTGAGTATTATCAGAGTTTCGTCAAATTCAGTTTTTGGATATATGAAAGGAATTTCTTACATATCCTATTTTTTACAGAATTTTGTTTTAATTTGGGATATAAGTGGTCGGGTCTGGAAATGAGGGATTAACCCATTAATGCCGATTGGTACGAAAACATACCAGCTTAAGAATATTTTTTTTTCTCTGCACTAAATGTGTCTAGTTGTCCAATATTGTTCATGTGCTTCAAGAATAGTTCACTGATAGCGGGAAAAATAGATTTTCCGCCATTTGCTCTCAAGTTCTTGTTGTTATTTTACGTTATGCTCAGGCGAAAGCGTCCTGAAACAAGATCCCTCTGACATCACATAGAAAATAGGAAGTTTAGAGTTTTGGATTTATCTCAAAATTATATATTGACTATTAATCACTGTTTTAAAAGTGTATTTTATAAATTCATGCCACTCGAAAGTCATGGTTTGCTTTGTATTATAAAATATAAAAACTTATATATCGTTGGTACGAAACCGTACCAACCGGCTAATGTATAGTCAAGTTTGAATTAAAATCGGAAATCTTTCACGTTTGAATTAAAATCGAAAATCTTTCACGTTTGAGTTAGAATTTTTTTTAAATAATATTTTGACTTTTAAATCATTGTTATAAAAGTGTATTTTATAAATTGTTGCCATTTGAAAGTCAGGCTTTTATGCTGTTGGTATAAAATTTTGAGTGTAGATGAGTCTATAATTCCATATTTCGGGCACCACGGACTAAAACAATTCATAAGTGGTAAGCTAATACGTTTTGGCATTAAACTTTGGACTATGTGTTCTTCTAATGGTCTTCTATTGCATGATGAACCTTATTGGGGAGCATCTACAAATTATCTAAATCTGATTTAGGCCAAGGTGCCGATGTTGTTCTTGGGTTACTAGACAAATACGAGATCCCACCTGGGACACATGTTGTCATGGAAAACTTATTTACTAGCATTCCCTTGCTGAAAGAGCTATCGAAAATAGGCATAGCAGGAACCGGGACATTGAGAGAAAACAGGCTGAAAAATGCTCCTTTATCATCCAAAGAAATCTTGAAAAAGTCGGCAAGGGGGACATATGAATACATATGTCAGGAAGATATCAGTATCGTCAAATGGAATGACAATAAAGTTGTTACTGTTGCAAGTAACAAAGTTTCTACAAAATGTATTGCATCTGCTACTCGATGGAGGGCCGCAGAAAAAAAGAAAATGAATTTTTCCATGCCACAACAGCTAAAAATTTATAATAAGCATATGAGTGGTGTCGACCTTGTTGATCAAGCTGTGGCATATTACCGCGTAAGAATTAGTTTTAAAAAGTGGTGGTGACCATTGTTTTCTTCGGACTTAGTGCCAGTGTTATAAATGGATGAAAATTGTATAAAATGAAAAATGATATTGATGAAATCCCACTTCTTGAGTTCGTACGACAATGCGCACAGGAACTGTTAGGCACTTATGGAACATTGCCTAGAGGGCCAGGTAAGCCAATTTAATTTAGGTATAAAACGCCCTCACAAATAAGATTTGACAAGAATAGTCACTGGTGAATCAGATCAGATCAAGAACATGCCCGTTGCAAGAACTGTTCCGGTAGAAGCAGCTACAAGTGCGAAAAGTGTAATGTGCCACTGCATCCTCAGTGCCATAAAAACTATCATGTTTGCACTCAATAGACATTTATTGTTTTATTCTGTCAGAAAATCATCTAACGTGATTTTCATTTAATTGTGGTATTCCCGATTTTGTTATTATTTTCATTAATAAATAAATTTAATATTAGCTTTTATTCTCGATGTGTACTACACACGAACGCCGATTGGTACGTAAACGTACCAGTAAAAAAAAACATAGTTAAAGTGCAACTAAAAATATAATTTTAGTATAATACACATTAATAGACTTAAAACATACAAATATGAGAGAAGTAGCAAAAATGGTTAAAGAAAACGAAGTCGGCATTAATGGGTTAAACATAAAACGATTATATAAGACCTTAAGTTATGGGAAAAGTATTTAAGCCAGATTTCCTTTACAGAACAAAAATATTTACAAATAAATGTTTCTAGATTTTTTATAGAGCAAAATTATTTTTTTATAAAGCATATTTTTTTATTATAGCAAAATCATTTATGATTTGATCAAATTTTAATATCCTCATGCTCTATAGAAAGTATTGCAAGACTGTTTAATCTTTACTGCGATATTGTTGGTCTCGGGTATGTTTTAATTAATTTTAATCTAGGAAAGCTTCTGCTCCCGGTCCCTATTTGGAAAGCAAGCAGCTCTGTCATTCGCAGCGAGGAATTTTAGAATGTTTAAGGGTTTCAGAAATATTAAGATGGAAGAATGTTTTAATGCTTCCATTTCTTAAACCAGTTGATCGATATATACATCTGCATGTTTTACACACTTCATTTGGTCGTTATTCCGAATAATTTTTACACCTGTTAAAGCAATTTTCTTTTAGACATTTTTTTAAATTTTCCTAATCTAATAGATCCAATCGGCTTAAAGCCGGTCTTGCCCTTTAAAGTGTTATGATGATTAACTACACTTATGACCTCTTCTAATGAAAAATTACATGCAACTCATTTTTCAACACTTTATAAAATTTTCCCAATTTTCGCAATTTAACTAGGGACATACTTCTTCAAATTCTAATTTCATCCTCTATGAAATATCTTCTCATAACTTGGTTTTTGTTAGCCATATTTTACCCAGTTTAAAAGTTAAATGAAAACGTGAAAGATTTTTTCTTAGTTGCAAGTTTATAGCTTGGAAAATAGACATAAGAAATCAGCGTTTAAACATTTCAGATTATACAGCAAATTATGTCAGTTAATATTCCAATAGATATAGTGTTCAAAATTTCCTTTCAATTATTAACTGCAGATGTCTATTCCTCCACACTAGTCTCTTGTAAACACTGCCTTTTATTAGGGTAAACTATTACCCATCGGCAGAAAGAAACACCTGTTCGACTCTTCCTCGGGTTAATACCGTTATTAGACGAAAAGTGGGGGATGTTTCGTGACAATCTCATCCTTTTTCGTTGGCCGTTGTTTTTTACACTTTCCACCCCTCATAAAAAATAACTGCACCCGAGTGACCACTTTCTGAGGGATCGCCTCTTCGTAGGAGACCAAAAAATGCAGCTCTGGTGTTACCAAAATTCCACTTCCAATTAAACGCCAGATTCTCCCGCCAAGGGAACGAAGCCTTGTGAATGGTCAAATTACTCTATGGCGTTTCATTCTCTCTCGCATGCTGTATTGCGCATTATTTACTAAATACACGAAGCACCACATTTTTGTCGCCCAAATATGTCTACGCTTTATCAGTTAAATCATTATGTTAAGGATTTATATCTGAAATGTACCTTTTATCAACTCTGTTAATAGGAAAAAGTGCGAACGATATCGCAACGGAGGAATCATACTGCTCTAGCGTCCCGTGTGTATTCGGGTTAGGTGTGTCCCGAGTATAGTAAGTACATTTCTATAACACAGTATTGTTGACACACGATGGGACATGGACATCACGAACATTCTAGGGCAATTATAGACAATGAACGCCATGCCTCCTAATAAGCGGTTCCTAGATTGTGGATCTCTGCTTGAACTGAACAGCGCATTGCATTCTAGATTTGTTCAAAAACGTTGAGATCTCCTGTACAAGAGGGCCATTTCATGCTCCAAAACTCGGATAAGTTTTCATCAAATTTGTGTCGTGGAACTTTTCTTGTTGGAAGACGCCAAATTTATAAGAGTGAATGCATGACATGAGTAGCTATAACACGTCTGACAGGATGTTAACCTGGAGTTCACCGGTCAGAGAAGTTGTAGAGGTATGAGGAATCTTCATTCGTGGCATCTCAACACTCCCCAAGCCATAACTAAGGCACCAACAGCTTGCACAATCCCTTGTTGACACGCTGCATTGATTGATTTATGGCGTTTCCTTCACGCGCGGAGACTTCCATCTGCTCGAATTAGTTTCAGTTCTGAGACTCGTCAGATCAGACTAGACATTTCCAGTCTTCCAGTTTTGAGTGGCTGTGTTCCTGATATCATTCGAGTAGCAGATTTTTTTCAATGTGAAGATAGCTACGACATTCGGGTTGGGCATAGGCTATTAAAGTTGCAGTCAGTGAACATGTTGCAGTCAGTAAAGTATCATTCAGTGAACGATGCAGAGCAGTGGTTCCCAACCGGTGGTCCCCAAGAGCCTCTGCAGTGGTCTGGCGCCACATATAAATAAGTTGCCAAAAAAATGGGGATTTTGAAAGCAATGTTCAATGCTCTAGATGGGCCGAATATACCCGAAGACTATCCAGGTGTTGAAGGATTTTTTATGAATTTTTATGTAATTTTTATGTATTAAAATTAAAGAATTTGTAGTTAAGTCGTACTGTACACAGTACAATAGCAATAATAAATAATGTGTTCTAAAAAATCGTTTTATTTAATCACCCATGAATCAACATGCTTCAATTTCAGGGTGAAATTTAGGTTATCTAATTCTAAAGACTGAAAACAAGGTTGAGTCAAAAAGTGAGTAAGTATCCCTGTATCCCTTTTTCCTGTGGGATATTCTATAACCCCCCGGAAGGTTCCCCTCTTAAGTCGGTGGGGGGAAGGGGGTGCACATGGTTCAATTTTAGGCTTAGTGGTCTGCAGGCTTCTACGGGTTGGGAACCACTGATGTAGAACCTTCATGCTAATACAGCTAGTACAGGCTCAAGGATTGAAATGCAATATTATTTTCGCGAACGTTGCACTCCTTTCGTTTGAAATGGTGCTCAACAGAAGATACCTGTCACGGTTGTTCAATCTTTCGAGGACCACACTGTTGCCGTCGTTACGACATTGTACTGGAAATCTTCTGTTCGAGATACATCCTGGAAAGGATTGAACGCGAAAATCTAAACTTTGCTTGCTCCTCTGAAATGCTATGACCTATTGCAGAGGTGGTGAACGCGCGACCTTGAGGCCGCATACGGCCTCCGTGATCTTCTCTTGCGGCCTTCATAAAAGCTAGCACTTGAGTTAATTAATATTTAATTATATAGATTACAACAATTCCCAAATCAATAGAATTAAATAAAGAACGGCATGAATGTATATACAGTGTCCGCCAAAATAAAGTTGATATTTTGAAATTGTTGTCAAAAGTAACTACAACTGTATATTTATCCAAATGAGCTTCGTTTACCTTGATTGTATGATTCTTTAACTACACTTTATATGTAATTTAATGCTCAGAGTTTCTTAGCAATACTACCAGACATGGTATATGATTTCTACACAAAAACTATTTTGTTACTATTATTGTTGTGACTGACTCCATGTACGTTAAAACGTATTATTTTTTCTGCAAAAAAAAAATAATTATTAATGATTACTCTTATATCAAGTTTTTATCCTTATGTGAATTCAAAAATACTTTATGTTGTAACTTTTTATGTCAAATAATAAATAAATAAGGACTTAATTTTTTTTGTTATTTTTCTATATAATGCACCAAATTGTTAAAATTATATCTCACTATAATGATTTCATAAAAGTCGCATTTATAGAGTGTAAGGTATACATAAGATTCGATTCACAAGAATCGAACTTTTGAGTAAATGAATTAAAGAAGCCGCTTGAGATATGCTAATTTCAGCATACGCGCTTGGTATAAATACCATGCAGCTTGATTAAAGAGAAGAAGGTTTTGTTATGGTTGATAGATAAGCGAGTTAAGGGAACTACGAGGTAAGCAGCTCCAGGTGTTAACGGGCACTTGTGCTTAGGGGCTCAACGTTTACGTGGCAGAACTGCTGGTTTGACTCTCTGCTGGTATGTGAGTACGGCAAAGTGTATTTTTATTGAATGCTAATATATATTCCGTACAAGTAGTACGTATTCTTATTGCTGTAAAAGCAAATTCTAAATGTGCAACGAATTCAATAAACATTGTTTCATGTATAAACTGTGTTTGTATCAAATTCATTTAGAGTGCCACTTCAAATTATATACACCCAAGTCTGGGTAGAAGTGAGATATTCTCTATAAGGTTCATCAACATATGCGGCCTCTTTTATTACTACCTAATTTACATGTGGCCTCTAATGGTAAAAATGTTCCCCACCTCTGACCTATTGTGTCGTGGAAGTTTGTCGTGAAGGTATATTAATTATGGCTTCTCTCCCCTCTAACCATTTTATTGCTTCCTTGCCTTCTTTCTTTCTTATATTGTGTAATTAATTTAATTCGTCCCGTAACTCTCCAACTTTCTTGAATCCGGAGTTGACGTTATTGTCATATCCCTATGACACCTGAATTACGAGGACCAATATCATGCCTCGTTCAAGTTCACCAAAATCAGAATCACCTGCCATGTTACTGTGCAATCCTCTTTTACGCTTCCACAGATATCTTTCGGTATATATATATATACACTGCTTGCCGATCAAACCATTTGCGAGAAAGGGTGTGATGCCACGTATTTCGTAGGATTCGACTGTCCCAGTTATACTGGCACTTCTGTATATTCCAACAAAATTTAATTGCGCAAGATTTTACTAACATAAGTATAGTTGTCATTAATTCCAAAGTCAACTTTTTTTAAAAAAAATTCCTGAAACATGCTTTAAAACTAAAATAGAGAGAGCCAAATACCTGAACAAGTGGATAAATATGTAGATATCAAAATTGCCAAAACTTCAACAATACAAATATATAATTGGTATCACAAACATTGTAGTTTATATTTAATTACTTAAAAACTCTATTAAAATCATGGGAATCCTCAAGCAAATTCCCTAAAACTAATTTCTATGTCCCCTGTTTCTTTCTAAATCAAGTACTGTTCAAATTAAACCAGTTCTCTAAGACCTTACAAACTGTCCAAATAGTTCTTGTTTACTGACGGAAGAAAATAAATACCCCACGATCATCTAACAGAGAAAGTCTTAAATTGGGATTTAATCTCCAATTCTCGAGAGTTTCTTAATCCTCCAGCTTTTTAAAAGGTTATACGGTGCTTTAGTCTGTTTGTCATAGAAATCACATGTTTAAGACACAACTTTTTCTTTAATTACAATATCGTCCATTATGATGAATTATATATACTATATATATATATATATATATATATATATATATATATATATATATTTATATATATATATATATATATATATATATATATATATATATTTATATATATATATATATTTTATATATATATATATATATATTTTATATATATATATATATATATATATATATATATATATATATATATATATATATATATATATATATATATATATATATATATTTTAGGTATAACTTCAAATAACTTTCGCTTTACTTATATTACTTTAGTTCCTAAGTTTCATAAAACACCTATTGCTTTTAGAGCAGTAACCTGTGGACGCAACACTTATGCTACTAAAGCAAGTGTATTATTATTAAATTACCTTAAATTTATCTATAAAACAATAACTTCTGGTGTTTGTAGTATAATTGATAATAGCTCGAGTCTAATTAGAAAACTACAAACATTAGATAATTGTCAAACAAGAGTAACTTATGACTTTAAAGATTTATTCAATAATATCAAAATAAATGATTTAAATAGTGTAATAATAAAGTTAGTACAAAATAATATTCAATACTTAAGCAACGATTTTAAACTTACTCATTTCAATAGTCTCCTAGAATTAGTAACGAAACATAATTATATAGTTCATAATAATAGTATATTCTTGCAGACCAAAGGTGTTCCACAAGGTAGTAATGCTTCTAGTATCCTAGCCAATTTATACTTACATTATTTTGAAGTTAATAATATTAAAAATATAGATAATAGCAATTTCAATATATTTAGATATATAGATGATATAATATTAATAAATAAAAGAAATAATCATATAGACTTAAATTTTTACCCTCCTAATCTGGAACTAATACAAATCAGTCAAAATAATATTAATGCAAACTTTTTAGATATAAACATAAAATTAAATTTACATAGCAAATTTACCTTTGACTTATACGTCAAAAGATCAGATTATGAATTTAATATTGTTAAATTTCAAAATTACCTAACCTGATTACATAAATCTGTTTTTAAGAACATTATTGTAAATCAGGTTGCACGTATAAATAGGCTTTGTTCTAAAGACAATAGTAATAACCATATTTTAGACTTGATAGCTGTGCTAACACGTAATAATTACCCTGATAGTATTTCCAAGCACATAATTAGTAGTTTTAGATTTCATGAATAGTTAGTTCTGTTGCAACTAATAAGTAAAACAAAAAAATAAGTAATTAGAGGAAATAACTACTAAAAAAAAGTAAAACAACAAAATAAGTCATTAGAGAAAATAAATACTAAAAACAAAATAAATGAAAAACAATAAAAAATAAAGTAAAAACTAAAAATAAAACTATAATAACATACTCTTAGTAATAATAATTAAGCTAATATACTTAAGGTTAAAAAATCCTAAACACAGTCTTTAAAGTAGGATAGCTGTGTTTCCATTAGATCATTGGATGCAAGTTTTGTGACGTCAATGATCTTGCGCTCACTTATTCTTATCTTCCACTCTGTCTGGAGCCAGGCTTGGTGTTCTATGGTTGAGTGGATACATATTCAATTCTACAGTTACTCATGGATTGTACGGTGTCTGAGTATGTTTATTGTATAGATCATACTTATCTGAAACAATCCATTGGTTTTTAGACAGTATTGACATCGCTGATGATGAGATATTGTCTAAAACCTCTTTCAATCTTATCTTTTCATGTTTTTGGTTCCTGGCTGTAGTAGCTTTAGTGCTCATACTGTTTTTTCTCTTTCAACATTATCTTATATATATATATATATATATATATATATGTTCGTGAGGGAGAGAGAATATAAATTAATGAATAAATTAATAGATAAAAATCGAATTTTAAGACAGGAAACTTCGCATATCCTTCAGTTTCAACTTTTATATCATGAGGATATATATATATATATATATATATACTGCAGCCATTAAACCACAGGTGATCGTGTTAACTCCTGAAAAGTTCATTAAAAACTGAAGTACATGGATACAAATGCCTGTAAACGTGCATAAAAGATGTGAAACCTTAAAAGTATTTAAAGAAAAGTTCATTAAAAATTATTTACATGGAGACAAAAGCCTTTAAACGAGCAGAAAGATGTCAAACCTTAAAAATATTTAACACAAAAAACTATTAATTCTGTCATAGCCATCTAGTTTAACATTTGATTGTTCAAGACCTCTTTTAAAATCAGCGGAATTTCAAAGTAAATTTACTCAAATTAGTTTCCTTACATTCCCTATTTCTTCCAAAAATCAAATACCATACAAATCGAACTTCTTCTTTAAGACCTTACGAACAGCATTAACAGTTCCTGTTTCCTACTGTCGAAAGAAAAAAAAATACGCGATCATCTCATGGCGAAAGTCTTCCATCACTCGGTAATTAACAATGGTTAATTTCGTCTCATTTTTCCATCCAGCCTCGAATAGGCCCAATTACGACGTCAAGGATCGTGAACGAGCATTCTTGCAATACCCCCCATTCTATCATTCTTTGTTATCGAGTCTATTTTTTTATTTTTTGTTTTTTGACCGACCGTAATCCAATTTGTTCAAGTTATCTCCCTTAGTTAATTTCCAGTGTTGCAGTAATGTGAGTCCCCTAACTAAACCTAACTCAATCAATACAGGAGAGGGCTTTCAACATTAATTTTTTTTATCTATTCGGATTCGACTAGATAATGGTCGCAGTTAATAAATAGAGGCATCTAATTTAAAGGCAACCGCGTAAAAGTTGTGCAATTTTATACCTGTAAGTTATTGCAACTAACATTTATAAAATTAAGAAAGAGTGTTTCGTGGGGGAATTGAGTACTTGCGATAGCGTTGCGGATTATATTATGGTGCTAGGTTAGTCGTGCGTGCTGTGGGGTTGAAACATTTCAGGGAAATTGTTATCCAGTAAAACTCACGTAATTGGAAAGCGCGGCTACTGAAAATATGTTCTCCAGACTGTTAGAAAGTTCCGGTAAATAAATATAGTCAGATTAAATATTTAAATTTTAAAAGCAGCGTTTCTGTGGAGTTAAACTGAGGGGTTTTAATTTCCCTAGCTATCTATCTATCTATCCATCTATTTATCTCTCTCTCTCTCTCTCTCTTTGTATATATATATATATATATATATATATATATATATATATATATATATATATATATATATATAGATAGATAGATAGATAGATAGATCGATATTTATCTATCTATCTATCTATCTATCTATCTATCTATATATATATATATATATATATATATATATATATATATATACATACAGGGTGATGTTTTTAAAACTGACACTATTCAGAGCCATCTGTAATGTGATCTATCAGCCGCAATTCCACCAAAATTGATATAGGGACTAAGGACAACATGGGAAAAAGTTTCCGTGAAAAAGAAAATAGTTTGCAATGATGCCGATAGGGGGAGATATGGCGCTTTTGTTGTCGGCACACCCGAGAATTACATAAAAGGCAGGTTAAACATCAAAATACAAATTCAGGACTATGTAGTCTACAGCAGCGCTAGTATTTCGGGCTATAAAGATTAGGCATGAATACCGAAAAAGTTATCAGTAGACAAATGAATAACAAAGAAATTTCACTGCAACACCACTTTATGCATCAAATTCACTTTCCCTCCTTCAATGTGACTGCAGTCCTGGTGTACGGCACACTGCATTCTGTATACTACGTTCTCAACGGCCGAGCGTAACGTGTCAACAGTAATGTTCATCAAAGTCCGGGATATGTTGTCCTGTAGGGCTGCCAAGTAAGATCTCCACAAAGATACATCTTGGACTTTAAATAATCCGACAAAAAGAAGTCACATGAGTTAGGTTCGGGGAGCGAGGTGGCCATGCAAATGGAAAAAAAATGACTGATGACCCTGTGATGACAGCGAGGGTGTCCAATTACCACTCTGCATTGTACGAGAAATGGTGGGCAGAGTCGAGTCACTGAATGGATGCAGTTTTGTGATGTTAGGAGGAAGCATTGACTAACGATTTACTTTTCTAGTTTAGAAACTTCCTTTTTAACAGTTTATGATCGGCTCTCCCGAGATGGGTCCTCGGTCACAGTCCCCATTTGAAGTCACGAGGGGGGGTGGGGGGTGAATATCCGAGACGTCTTGGCACCCGTACCCAATGGTCAAATCCATCAACAGGCGAGCAGCTGTCTGCCAACAAGTAAAGTCGAGGAAGTCCAGGATAGATTTAGAACTGCCGGCGATAAAAAAGACCCAGAGGGCTAGAATTCCATCTTACGATTGAAAAAAGCAGCAAGGTTCGGGGAACGAGTCGCTTTTTTCGCCCGTGGCAATGCACGTGGAAAAGGCGACCGATATCCCTTTCTTCTGTAAAGCGAAGGCTCGACCGATTCCGCACCGATCTTTATAGCCAAAATACTGGTGCTTCTGTCGACTACGTAGTCATAAATTTGCAATTTAGGACCATAGTGCCATAGGACCATAGGGACAAGTGGCTACCTGTGTTACCTAGGCCAACGATTTCAAACACAGATATTTCAGGAGAATGTCAGCGGAGAGCTCAAGTACCACCAAAATAACAATTGAATGTTCTAAAATTAACATCAACAGTTCAGAAAAATGCAACACAAAAGTGAAGCAGAGAGTATTTTAGTCAGAACTTTGGAGATTGAAAAGAAGAGTTCTCATTGGACGTCTCCAGTATCCTCGAGTTGATTCGCTGATGGGGAGGTGATTCAATGGCTGTCTGTAAGCTTGATTACAATTGGCAAGTTGAGAGAGGAGGAAGAAAAGTGATTGGATAGAGAGATAAGGTTCAGAATCCGTGTGTTCTAAAACTAGGAAATCGAGCAAATCCAAAAGGATTTACTCAGAGACAAAAATATAATTGCTAGAAGGAAGTTTAAGGATAGTAAATAGATTTTTATTATATTTTATAATTTTTTTTTTTTTTTTGTCTTGGCAAAGCCAAGTATAGTTATTTGTATTTTTTATTTTTATTTTAATGACGAGGACAAACAAAATTTAAGACGAAAGACTCAGGAGGGCTCGAGGACTTTTCCTGTTAGTGGGGTCATCGTGATCATAATTTGCAAGATTAATTAAGAGTTCACGATCAATAGAATGGGGAAAGTTAATAGTTTGGCTTTTGAGATAATTTTGAATAGTAGAATTTGCATTCTGATGGTTTACTTGCCTTTTATGCAAATTCTCGTGTGCGCCGACAACAACAGCACCATATCGTCCCCTATCGGCGACTGTTGGAAATTTTTTTCTTTTTTTCACGGAAACTCTTTCCCATGTCGTCCTTAGTCCCTCTATTAATTTTGGTGGAATTCCGGCTGATAGATCGCTCTACAGATGGCACTCACTACTGTCAGTTAAAAAAATCACCCTGTATATATGTGTGTATTTTTGTTTGATTTTTTGTTTGTGTATATATACACATAAATAATTCCGCATAAGGCATGGACATTTTTGTGCTGTAAACTCGTAAACAGCAGTGTTGTACCATTTCCATGGCACTACGATTGTAGAATAGCCAACAAATACGGTTTGGATCGGTCAGTGATCTCCAGACGAAGTACCTGCCTTTATTGAATCTCTCTCTCTATATATAACAACTAGCTGAAAACCCACACTTCGCTACGGAGTACATTCAAATTAAAAACATCGGTCAATGTATGCAATTAATGCCAAATATATATATATATATATATATATATATATATATATATATATATATATATATATATATATATATATATATTTATAATAAATACGATGATCAATGTATACAATTGATGTAAAAAAAACAAAAAATAATATTTATAAAAAATCGTAAGAGATATTTTTATAGACAAAATAATGTAGACGAAAATATTCAAATTAAATGTAATAGGAAATATTAAAGAATATAGTACAGTTAATACAGTTTGAGGAACATGATATCTTTTACTGTATTTTAATATTTTTTTCGATAATGTCCAATCGTCTGCCGCATTAGCAAGAAAAAAAAATTGTCTATTTAGTTGTTATGCACGTGACGATAAATTTATTTATTGTACCAGAAAAAGAAATCACGTGATCAGCATTTGATAAATTAAATTCTAAAAATGAATCTTTAAAAATTCAGCAAAAATCAGAAAGTGGAGACAAAGATTCGAAAAAGATCTGACTTTAAACGCATTTTTACGATCTTTCTCGTGATATAAATTTTATAACCCCCCAAATTATTGTTTTAAATGCGACTTAATAAAAGTTACTAAAACAGCTTAAACATTTAATTTTAAAAAATCGAGGAAGAATTTTTTTCAAAAATCTTTCTTATTGCACCCCTACACCATAAGAAGAATCGCCATGCAAAATTTCAGCCCTTTAGGTCCAGCGGTTTGGTCTGTGCGTTGTATGTCTGTGAGTGAGTAAGTCAGTCAGGTACGGAACTGTTTCATGTATATAGATGACACGTAATCTTTCTTTAAGTTTATCCATAAATTTCAATCTATTCGTTGTAGTCCTGGCTCTTCTTAGAAAAAATATACTTAAAAACTCTTATTAAAGTCTCGTTTGCCTTTCGCCATTATCAGTCTCTATCATCGATAAAAAGACTTCTCGCTTGCACTATTAGTCTCTCCACATGTCTAGTAAGGAAAATATGTCTAACGACGAAATTAAGGATGACGTCCCTACCTGCATTTAAAAAAATGGACCCTTCCAACTGTCATTGCTTGCGAATCTAACCCTCGTATTCTAACATCTTTATATTCGCTCTAAAAGTTCAAGCTGTCTGTTCTCAAGTTCCTGAACAATCGCATCTGTACATTCCTAAGGTACAGTTCGCCTAAGGGTAAAAGAAAAAATTAAAAGCGTAAGTGCATGAATAAAAATAATTAATATATATACCGTAAAAACCTTCTTTATTCGGACTAACTGGGAACATAGGCAATCCAGATAATCCATGTAATATGGGTAATAAGCAAAACAAAATCTTTAACTACACAGACTTGCCATGTATTACGATACAAAAATGTGTTTGTAACAAAATTACATGGTATAGTTTACAAGACATTAAAATATATAAAAATAACTCTTCTAAGTCAATCCACGTCAACGTCCTGTCACACTGAACATAAAGCATTGTAATATCGTAATTTCTTGTACAATCTTTGTAGGAACTAACTGTACATTGAATCAAACTTAAAAGCAAATATTTGGCGTACTTATAGTTACGTTCTTGTTACCATAGTTAAAAATTATTATCTTATGTGAACTTTAAATGAAAAAAATCTACAACATCAATATATATATATATATATATATATATATATATATATATATATATATATATATATATATATATGTATATATATATATATATATATGTATATTAATTATTATTATTATTATTATTTAATATAGTTTCTTTAGCAATATTCAAGACTTTTTAAGGATTGAATACTGCCTGAAGATTCTGTTAATAGGATCATTTTAGTGGTATAAATAAATATATATATATATATATATATACACATTATTATTATTATTATTAACATTATTATTATTATTATTATTATTATTATTATTATTATTATTTAATATAGTTTCTTTAGCAGTATTCAAGGCTTTTTAAGGATTGAACACTGCTTGAAGATTCTCTTAATAGGAACATTTTTGTCATATATATATATATATATATATATATATATATATATATATATATATATATATATATATATATATATATATATATATATTCATTCCGAAAAATGATGCTTTTAACGAATTTTCATCGTCTATCTTGTGAGTAGAAGCGAAAGAGAATGGAAGAAAATTTTAAACCTCCTTAATGCAGCAAAATACAGAACATGGCGACCGAAACTAAAATACACTGCCATTTCGAGTTTTACTTTTACTTAGATATAGCGGCAGAATACTGACAGGGACATTAAGTTCTAAACGACTGTCGAGGGATTTGAAAAGCAAAGAATGTGGACCGAGAATAAGAAAATAAGTTTAAAAAGTTCTCTCTAAATCAACGCTATCAATTTTGTCAGTTGCAGATGAAAATGGCATAAGTATTTCACAACTGATAAAGTTAGGAGGCGGTGGAAAATTTTCTGCTGAATGCAATAATAGATGATATTTGAAAAAGAAATTTTTATTTATTTTTTTTTGTTTTTATGAAATAAAATTTATTCAGACGTATTAAAGTTGTCCAACGAAAATTATTTGTAAAATATCTGGTAATATAAATTTTAAAAATTGTCTAACTTTTAATCTGTGATTTATTTTTTTATACGGGTAACGCAGCCTTAATAAAATATTTACAAGATAAAAATAACTTTTTATATACCACGTTTCTAAATTTTCTGTTGAATCACATAAACTTGACAATTCAATGTATTATTAAATACTTTAAAACAAATTTTTTGATGAATTAACACATCAACTTGAAAGAAATGATCAAATGCGTAAAAAAATGAGCAATTATAAGAAATTTTCAAACATTTATTAATTGAATTACATATATGAGATTTTACAAACATTAATACCAGAGCCTACTTGGTTTCCAATTTCTTTTGCAGTGCCAAGTAAACCACGTGGAGGTGAGACTTGACATATTGAATTCCTTGTTATATTTACTTCATCAGCATTGAATTCAATCGAAGCACCACCATGTGGATTTTTTCCGAACTAACTATCCATAGAAAACAAAATTAACTGAAAATGAATTCAATCCTGCTTAAAAGTGGCTAAAAGTATTATAAGAATGCATTGCCATCGTGTTTTGTGCTATTCTAAAAGTTTCAAATGTCTAGCTAGCCGGGAAGTGAGTTAAAAATCGATTGCAAGATTTGTACTGGACAAACACACAAACAAGAAAACGAATTAATAAAAACGTGGTAAAAATCACTTTGGTTTACTCAAAAAAAAAAAAATCTATAGAGCTTTTAAAATTCAGTGACTGTAACCATATACTCCTACTATAATTACATCGCTATAGACCAAAATTTTTTATGCTGCACTGTCTATGTTTACTTTTCTCTATATATGTCTATTAATGCTGGTTTGCATTTTTTCTTCATTAACCTTTTTTAAAAATGAAAATAAATTCAATTTCTTAAGTATCTCAAAAAAAATGTTTACAGTGTTCGTTGGGCTTTTTTTCATCATTAGTTTATTCGGGAATTTTAGTTTGATATGAATATTCTGAAATAAATTAATCCTAAACCAAATATTACTCTGGAAAAAATATTATTTTGTCATTTTAAGTGATTAAAGGTTTTTAAATAGAATTTTAATAAATCCTAAAGACAAACTATTTTCTGTTCAACATAAAAAATTAAGGTAATCTCTTCTAACGAAACTACCGCGGTTTATTAACATAGGATTACTTATCGTTGCTTACCTCTTTTGTATGTATATATGTATGTACGTGTTACGTATACATGTATCTATACATATATATGTACGTATGTATATATAAACACATATGTATGTCAAAATTTTGACGCATTTTGGTACTTTTCTGTTTAACAATTTTCTGCTCGTCCAAGCGATACAGACTGGGTTTGGCGCGCTGCCAAACTTATAATTCGCGAGGGACGGGCGGGTATTTTTAAATAAAGAATTAAAGCAAAAGTGCTATTATTTTCACTTTGACACATTGCTTTTTTAATGTTTGCCTAAGTTCCTTCAAAACAAGTACTAATGTTCTAATGCGTTGGCAACTTTCAACACACAAAGAAAAAAAATGGTCAGGGAGTCTCTTCTAACGAAACTACCGCGGGTTATTAACGTAGGATTACTTATCGTTGCTTACCTGTTTTGTATGCATATATGTATCTATATATATGTACGTATGTATATATATATATATATATATATATATATATATATATACATATATGTATTTTAAAATTTTGACGCATCTTGGTACTTTTCTGTTTAACTTGTTAAAGCGTAATACTGGGCTTGGCACGCTGCAAAATTATAACTCGCGAGGTACGGGCGGGCAGTTGTAGAGTCTGAAATTTTCCTTTCCGGAGGACCGTTATAGAGAAACGTAATCCTAAGTTGAAAAGAATCAAATACTAATAAAAAAATTCGGTTCAATATTTTAAATACGCAAGATGTTATTAATTGAATTCCTTGTTTATTTTAACGTAGGGTAACGTTCCTCCATAACCGTCCTCCGGGAAGGAAAATTTCAGACGCTAAAACCGTCCGTCTGTACCTCGCGATTTATAATTTTGGCAGCATGCCAAACTCAGTCTATCTCTTGAACAAGTTAAACAGAAAAGTACCAAGATGAGTCAAAATTTTTAAATAATATATGTATATATGTATGCATACGTACATATATATATAGGTACATAGATTAAATAATACAAAAGATATATATATATATATATATATATATATATATATATATATATATATATATATATATATATATATATATATATATATACATATACATATATACATACATACATACACATCTCGATCGATCGTTCTCGGATAAATCGTTTTTCCGTATGTGTCGGTCATTTATCCAGTCCCAACGGTCATATTGCTTTGTTATGTTTCCGCATCTATCGTTTTCCCGCATTTATCGTTCATTTTAGTCGGTCCCTTGAAAAACGGTAGATCGAGATTCCACGGTATATATATATATATATATATATATATATATATATATATATATATATATATATATATATATATATATATATATATATATATATATATATATATATATATATATATTATTTCCAATGACAAGTATTACAGGACAACAGATATCAAAAAGGCAAAAATACAAGAACAATATAGAAAAGTGACATCCGTTAATCCATTCACTTATGTCTAGCAATCCAATAGTTCTCCCATAAAGAAACGGGAGGTGGAGCAGGGCAAGAAGCAAGGTGAAGCATGTCCATTTCTTCCTGGTTATTACACAGGAGACAAAGAGGGTCGGGAGCCAAGTTAATTCTCTGGAGGTTCTTGCAAAGGCAATCATGGCCAGAAAAAAGCAGTAGCATTGCCACAGATTTACCTCTAGGCCAGTGGTCGGCAAACTCATTAGTCAACAGAGCCAAATGTCAACAGTACAACGATTGAAATTTCGCTTGAGAGCCACATTTTTTTAACTCAAACTATATAGGCAGGTGCATTGTTATTAATTTAATTAGGATACTCCAAAGCTGGCCTTTGCTAAAAACGCCCTCAATCTGAATGAGGTACGTTCACTGAGGTCGATCCCTTCCAACTCTTCCATCCACACTCGTTTTGTATGCTTATTTCGTCTATCTCTATTCGTTCATCATCTCTGTATGTCCAAACCATCGCAACATAACTTTCTCAATCCTCGACCCTACAATTTCTTTCACTCCACAGCGCTCCCTAAAATTAACTTAATAAACTGTACTTAAAGTTTTGTGTCTTAGTTAAACTATAGGTATGTCGAATAAAACTTGATATCATACGTAATATCGATATTATTTATTGATAAAATTAAATTGGAAAGTATCCATAAAATTAAATCATAGCAATGACAGACAAACACCTATATGAACAATAGACTCGCATCTCCTAGTTCAGGGATGGAAAAACCTTTTTCTAACGCGTGTCAAAAATGTCTTGAAACCGTATAAATTAAAACCGCGTGTCACTTAAAAAATTTTTTTTCGGTCTTTGGAAGATCTTCGGAAATTAAAAAAAAACTATACGATATATATTTAAAACAAAAAACAAATTTAACTTTTTATTATGATCTGTTTAAAACTATCAGTACCAGGAAGAAAATAAGTACAAAAATTATCGAACTTAATGTGACACTTGTCTTTCGGATGATAATTTATTTATACGTGGTTCGATATTTGTAACTTTTAATCGTACACACGCGGCGGACAAGTCGATGCCGAGTCGATTTCTATTCTTACTTTTAATAAAATTCACTCTCGAAAACAACTGTTCGCAAACTCAGGTTGATCCAAACATTGTCAAAGGATCTCTTGTTAAGTTTTTCATCGACATTAGCGAATTAGGCAACGAGTTCTATTCAGTTAAAATAATATTTTCAGTGGTTGTTGATAAAATATATTCGTCATAATTTTCCAGATCTTGTAATTTTTTTTTCTAAGTTTACGTTTAGTTCTGCAAATTTATTCCTCCGTAAAACACTGTTGTGAAATTCAACCATTTCCGTTTCTAACTTACCAATTTGAAGCCAATCGAAAGAGGATAATTTAAGTTTCCTCCATTTTTCAAAATTAGGAGAAACTTTCGTCAAATAGTATTTCTTTTGCATTCGCTAGTACTGAAGAAGAGTGTTTTAAGACTTCTGTTTGGCAAAAAGAGGAAAAAATTAATTTTAAACAATTATTTTTCTAAAATTATTTCTAGTACAAATTAGATTATAGATCTCTCAGTCCGACGAATGAAAATCAAAATTTGAAAAGTTAATTGAATCTTAAAACAATGTCATTGTCTCGCGTGTCGTCTAAAATTGCTTCGCATTTCACTATGTGACCCGCGGGTCACAGGTTCGCAATCCCTGTCCTAGTTTATTACATGTCTGCGCACAAAGCGCGTCTAGATGAATTTCTCTCAAAATAGCAACAAACTCGTTTCTTACGATGGTCATACTTTTCGCCCCATCCGTTGAAATTGAGACAATTTTGTCGAGTAGAATATGATGTTTTTCAATGCACTCAATTGCAGTATTTGCTATATCCTCTCCACGGGTTTGACCTTTGAGTGGCAATAATCCTAAATGCTCTTCTTTAAGACCTGTAGATGAAATAAATCGTACATAAAGTGAAACTAGCGCAGTATCACTTATGTCACAAACTCATCATCTTCTAATGATAAAGCAGAAACTAATTTAAGATCTTCTACTTGCTGGTTGGTTATATTCGAAGACCATTTTGTCTAGTCTAGTGTTTTCTACGGGGACACGCTCTCGGAAGTAATACATCGTAAAACACGATGCAAAGATATGACTTGACGATACGCGTTGACATTTAATCTCTTTAGAAATGTTTTCTCATTAAGTCGCTTCAGAGCACTCGCCTTAAGATAAAGACACATAAACACCGATATGTGATAATTACAAGATAAAAAGAAATTTTTATGCACCATGTTTTTAAATTTTCTGTTGAATCATATAAACTTGACAATTCTATGTATTAATAAAATCTTTTTAAATTTTTTTGATGAATTATCCCATCAACTTGAAAGAAAATAAAGTTAATTGGAAATTAACTTGCGTTTAACTTTTAGTTCCCGTCCTGGCTGATAGATGGCTGCACCAGTCTACAAAACAAAATTAACTGAAAAAGAATTCAATTCTGCGTAAAGATGGCTAAACGTATTGAAATAATTCATTGTCATCGTATTTTGAGCTATTCTAAAAGTTTCAAATGTCTAGCTAGTCGGGAAGTTAGATAAAAATCGACTGCAAGATTTGTACCGGAAAAACACACACACAAACAAACAAGAAAGCGAGTTAATAAAAGCATGGTAATAATAAAAATAGAAATAAGAAAACCAGTAATCACGAAGTTTCAATCTCACTGACAGTGAGTCACTGTACGTGCGCGCTCGCACGTGGTATTTTGTAGAAGAGCCACACTCAAGGGACCAAAGAGCCACATGTGGCTCGCGAGCCATGGTTTGCCGATCACTGCTCTAGGCCACTCAGGGATATCATGGACATGGAGAAACCAGGGCTTGTGATCGCTTCTAGCAGCAACAATTAGTGAGAGGGAACACCTGAGGGTATTTTTGACTATTGTCTTGATGGAATGGTAGGCCAAGTCCTGGTTGTTTAGCTGTAAAACAGAAGCCCCCTTTTTTATAGGAAGTCTGCAGCCTCGTTCCCCTCGATTCCGCAGTGGGCCGGGATCCACTGTAAGACAACTGTTTTATTATGGTTCGACAACCGTTCCAGAAGGTTAACACAGTCATCAATATCTTTGGATCAAGAGAAACATGGGTAGTCAATAGCCTGAAAGCTGCTCTTGAATCTGAGAGAATCCCCACTCTTGAGAAACGTTCTAATTGGCTCTGAATCTGGTAAAGAGCCAAACAGATAGCTGATATTTCACCATCAAAAGCTGACAAATGAGTACCAACAGGAAAGCAGAATGAGAACAGCTCACAATGATCACCGGCTCTAACGTTTACACAATCACTTGTTCTAGAGCCATCCGTATAGAACCTGAGCCAATGTGGAACGGGGTAGAGGGTAATTTTAGTTTCGTATGCTACTGATCTTAGGATTTTATCACTGTCCTCCGCTTTTAACACACTTTGGCTGAAGCCAAGACGGATAGAAAAGGTCCTGGCTTCGATGGAGTTACTAGGTAATAAAAATTGTTGAGCTCCCAAATCGATGTTTAGGTGAGAAACAAGTGCGGTAACCCCGTGTACAAAGCCTCTCTGGGTGCTTAAATTACGCTCGGTCTCAGTAGAGACACGATCCCACATGGGCATGCAACCGGGAGTTCTTACTTCTTCCTTCCATAACAACAGGGCACGTTCCTTAATAATTGTACTGAGAGGCCTGTTATTTGAACACAGCAACAAATAGTCAATTGGAGTGGATTTCACCGCTCCAGTAATAGGACCAAGGCCTGATTTTAAATTTTTTTCAAGAGAATCAATTACTTTCTCAGAAGCAGAATCCAGCGTTTCACAGCAGTAGGTCAGGATAGGCAGAACATAAGCATTATAGGTTTGATTTAAGGTAGATCTAGAGCAACCCCATTTCTAACCCACCAGGATCTTCAAGAGTGACAGTCTCTTCGACGCCCGACTAGTGACGTCCTCAATATGTGAGTTCCACAAGAGTTTTCTGTCGAAGATTACACCCAGATATTTAAACTTTTCTGACATCGGGATATATATATGTGTGTGTGTGTGTGTACCGGGTGAGCAAAAAGTCCATATAAACTTATAAACTTCTAAAATTCATAAAAACCGGAAAAATATCCAAAAAAAAGGTTTGCAGAGTTAGCATCGTTAGGTCACGGGATATTTTTGAAGACAGGAGAAAAAAATAACACAAAAAACAGCCGACAGGTTGCCCTGGTACGAGCGAATTCTGTGGAAATATGCAAATTAGACGGTTATAAGAACGTGCACTCCTAATCCACAACCAGTTCACCGTTGTTCCGCGATTCCGAGAGGTGTCATGCATACATAAGGACCTGCTGCAGTCTGCCGTTGCTGGATTCGTGACTACCCTGCAATGTCTTATACCCTGTGGTGGGGGTCATGTGGAACACCTCCTGCTGTAATAAACGATTAAGAAGCATTCTTTACGTTATTTGCATATCTTATCTTTTACTTGTGTAAGTCAGCGCCACCTGTCGGCTGTTTTTTGAGTTATTTTTTATTCCTGTTTCAAAAAAAAATTCCGCGATCTAGCGATGCTAACCCTGCAAACCTTATTTTGGTTATTTTTCCATATTTTATTAATTTTTAAAGTTTGTACGGACTTTCTGCCCACTCGGTATATATATATATATATATATATATATATATATATATATATATATATATATAGGGTGTCTCAAAAAACCTTGGCACAATTTAAAAATGTATATTAAAAAAAAGTACTCATGGAAGGAAATAGAAATTCACAAACGTGATACTGTTAAGACTGTCCACTTTTGATGAATAAACTTTGACAAATCCCCTAAGAAAAAAGTCAAGAGGTGTTATGTTTGGCGATCGAGGCGGCCATTGGATGGGACCATCTCGTCCAATCCACCTGTTTGGAAATCCCTCATTTAAAAAGTCTCGTGCAATCATACCCCCAATGAGGCACGGTCTTGTTGCGAAATGATTTTGGGATGTAAATAAGAAAGTTGTACGACAGCAAAAATTTTACAGGCATTTTACAACTTCCGCTTTAACGGAACAAGTAGCGCCCTCTGTTGAATTTTTTTGACTCAGAAATAAACTCTAATATATGCGGTAACACATCTGTGAATTTCCAGTTCCTACCATGTATGTTTTTTTAAAATAATTTTTTAAAACGTGTCATTTTTTTTTGAGACACTCTGTATAAATATATATATATATATATATATATATATATATATATATATATATATATATATATATATATATATACCAGAAAAGGAAATCACGTGATCACCATTTAATAAATTAAATTCTAAAAATAAATCTTTAAAAATTCACGCAAAATCAGAAAATGGAGGAAAAGATATGAAAAATATCTCATTTTAAAGGGAATTTTTTCTTTATCTTTCTCGTGATATAAATTTTATAACCCTCAAATTATTATTTTAAATGAAAACTTACAATAGAAAAATATAAAAAAGATTAAAAATTTAATTTAAAGAAATGTAAGAAGAATTTAAAAAAAAAATATTTCTTAGTGCACCCCTACACCATAAGAAGAATCGCCATGCAAAATTTCAGCCATTTTAGGTCCAGCGGTTTGGTCTGTGCGTTGTATGTCAGTGAGTCAGTGAGTTACGGAACTGTTTTATACTATATATATGTAATAGGTAAATGAACTGATAGTAGAGAATAAAATATAAGTATTTATTTAGCACCAATGTAATGAAACTTTTTTTGAGTTTCCAGTGTCTGCTTTTTCTATTGTGAACTTGATTCAGAAGATAATACAACCCAGTAATTTTGCCTTAGAAATTTATATCTGCCATTATTCTCCTCGAAACATAATCTCCGTCTGAAATGGCTAAAAATGGCTCGATAGCCGCTACCTTAGGTCTCCAGCCATAAAAAGAAACATAAAGTTTTATTTCATCACTTACCGCAACAGCTGACGATAAAGCTAACGACCGCTTTCTTTCAAAAATCACCGGGGAATCATCGCCAATTCTATCCCTTACTACTTGTTTCATTTTTAGTTGTACAATGTGTTTCTATCGGAGCCCAAGAGAAGTGCCTTTGTTTGAATAGGAACGCCTTTTTGGAAGGGTTAATTGAAGGAGTCGTACTGATGATTGTAATTTCCTTTTTTTTCCCTAAATTTTTCGTAGATTTTCGATAAAAGTTTTATTTCGTTTCGTTCGGTTTCGTATGTAGGAATACTATTGTGGGTTTTTGTACCGATTGAAAAGTGATAGATAGGTTTAATTTATTTCCTTGAGATTTCTTAGTATTAGTAGCAGTTGTAGTATATATATATATATATATATATATATATATATATATATATATATATATATATATATATATATATATATATATGTATAAGCTGAAAACCCGCACTTTGCTACGAAGTACATTCAAATTTAATTCAACGGTCAAGTATGCATTTAATGCCAAAAAAAAAATATATCTATATTAATAAAGCAAGGTCCAGGTCTGTCTGTCGGTCACACTCTCCGGGTGTACCACCTCAATGTGTGCGTGTGTGCGGTCTATGAAACTTACAGCCCTGAAATTTGGCACACGGGTAGTGCAGACTATGTGAAAGTACACCTCGAAGCTCGAATTTTAAATTTTATTCTAGAAAATTTTTTGTTTTATGTTTTGTGGGATATTTTATGTTTTTTGAACTTCAGATTACGATATCTCAGCAAAAAAATTGATCGTAGAATTTTGATCTTTTTACAACCCAAGACTACAGACATTTCTCCTTCAAACAAGACCTCATTTGTTTAAAAATAATTTGAAACAGACTAACATTTTCATAAAAATAATAAACCCACTTTTTCGAGAAATTTACGCCCTTTTGAGGATCTACGGTCGATGCTCTTCGAGTTTTTTATCTTACAAAGAAAATATTTACATCATCTGGAAGATGAAAGCTTTCTCATTCATATAAACCTCATTTCAAGTTTCTATTTTAAAATGTCGATTTTTAATTGAATTTTAAAGAACGATACTTATCGCAAATTTTCTATCGGTTCTTCAAACGCGAAGAACTGCAAATTCTCCCCTTCGGTTGTAAACAACGATTGAGTCATTCATTCACTTGATTCATTCATCGTCTTCCTTTGATCGCTTGAGCGTAGCTGGGCGAAGCCCGGCTAGTTTATAATAAATACAACGATCAATGTATGCCATTGATGTATATATATATATATATATATATATATATATATATATATATATATATATATATATATATATATATATATATATATATAAAAATTATAATGGATATTTTTATAGACAAAATAATGTAGAGGAAAATATTCAAATTAAATCTAATGGAACATACTAAAGAATATAGTACAGTTTGAGGAACATATCTTTTACTGTATTTTAATATTTTTTTGGATAATGCCCAATCGTCTGCCGCATTAGTAAGAAAAAAAAATATTTTTTTCTCTATTTAGTTGTTATGCACGTGACGATAAATTTATTTAAAGTACCAGAAAAAGAAATCACGTGATCAGCATTTAATAAATTAAATTTTAAAAATTATTCTTTTAAAATTCCCCAAAAATCAGAAAATGAAGTTAAAGATTCGAAAAATATTTCATTTTAAAGGTATTTTATGCTCTTTCTTGTGATATAAATTTTATAACCCTCAAATTATTATTTTAAATAATTTGAGCAAACTTAAAAAAAGTTACTAAAACAGCTTGAAAATTTAATTTTAAAAAATCTAAGAAGAAATTTTCAAAAATCTTTCTTAGTGCCCCCTTACCCTATAAGAAGAATCTCCATGCAACATTTCAGCCCTTTATGTCCAGCTGTTTGGTCTGAGCGATGTATGTCTGTCCGTCAATCAGTGAGTCAGTGAGTCAGTCAGTTACTGGACTGTATATATATATATATATATATATATATATATATATATATATATATATATATATATATATATATATATATATATACACAGTCCAGTCACATTAATGTGACCATCTGTCAAAATTCAAAATAACCACCTTTCACAGAGCGGACCGCTGCGAGACTTGCAGGAAGATAGTCAATTAAGTTCCTGAAGGTGTTCACTGGGATGTTGAGCCATGCCGACTCCAGTGCCGTGGCCAGCTGCACTAGGTTACGCGGGTGAGGATCCATGGTGCGAATAACCCGATCGAGGTGGTCCCACAGATTCTCGATTGGGTTCAAGTCCGGGGAATTTGCTGGCCAAGGGAGTACGGTAAACTCATCCTGGTGCTTTTCAAACCACGCACGTGCACTTCGAGCTTTCTGACACGTCGCATTGTCCTGCTGGTAGATGCCATCATCCTGAGGAGAACAATTCGCATGTAGGGGTGATCATGGTCCGGAAGGATAGATGCATACTTGTGTTGATCCATTGTGCCTTCCACAATGATGAGTGAACCCAGAGAATACCACGAAAACATTCTCCAGAGCATAATACTCCCTTATTCAGCTTGGACCCTTCCGGCAATTGTTGCAGGGTGTTTGCTTTCAGACGTGTCACGCCGTATACGCCACCGTACATCTGTCCGTTGGAGCATATAACGTGATTCATCGGAAAAAGCCACCTGTCTGACAAGTCCAGTTGCGGTACTGGCATACAAATTCTAGCCTTCGTCGCCGATGAACAGTAGTCAGCATAGGTGCATTAACCAGGTGTCTGCTGCGGAGGCCCATACGCAGCAACGTTCGGTGAAACGTCGTTGTGGAGACATTGTTGATAGCCCATTTGGTTCATCTGGACGGTCAGTTGCTCAACGGTGGCACGTCTAATCACCCGAACGCATCTCCGCAGCCGTCGATCACATCTGCTATCTATGGACCGTGGTGCACCACATTGCCACGTCGAGAATTTTGTATAGTGCCATTTTGCCATGCACGGTATACTTTTACCACGGCGGCCCGCGAACAGTTTACAAAATTAGCCATTTCAGAAATGCTTCCACCTTTGGCCCGAAAGCCGATGATCATGCCCTTTTGGACGTCGGATAAATCGCTCCATTTCTGCATGACTGCAAGAACTGAAATGTTTTCCAAATGCCTACAACACACTTTTTATATCCACCAAATTTGCTGATTACACGAGCTTTCTGCCATTAGTTATTTAACGTTGACGTCAAACGTAGCCGGTAGTTACATTAATATGACTGGATCGTGTGTGTATATATACCGGGTGGCCATAATTAAACTGACAGTGCTCACAGTGTACTGTAGCGGGATCTATTTGCGAGAATGACGCCACATTTTGTAGGAAGATTAAACAGGACGGGGGACGAAGGATTCCGTGAAAAATAAATTAGTTCCAAAAGTCACCGCTAGGGGAATATTTGGCGCTGTGTGATAGAAAATAGAGTGTTAACAAATGCAAATCAATACGGAAATTACCTTTTATTTTGCATTCAAATGATGTTCAATGTGGCTGCCGTTGTTGTGGACCACATATTGCATTCTGTGCACAGTATGCACAACACCTGAAAGTAACATGTCTGCAAGAATCTCCCGTAAAGTCCGTGATATGTTTTCCTTCAACGTAGCCAGGACCTGGACCACTCCTTGATAGACCTTGTACTTAAGGTAACCCCATAGCCAGAAGTCGCATAGGGTAAGATCAGGCGACCGAGGTGGCCATGCAGTTGGAAAGTAGCGGCTAATGACTCTTTCTGTTGTGAATTTCTGTCGTAGCAGCTGTTGCACCCGTACAGCAAAGTGTGGAGGGGCTCCATCTTGCATGAAAATGATTTCCCCCAGGCATTGTCTTTGCTGAAGTGCCGGAATGACAAAGCTGTTCAACATGTGGCGCTATTTCTCTCCGGTAACAGAACAGGTTTCCGGTCCTATCGGGGTAATGTTCTCCTAGAAGAATGGACCAACGATTAATTCCGCTGTGAACCCACACCAAACAGTTACCTTTGGTGAATGTAAGGGAATTTCTGTGACTGCATGTGGTGATTTGTCATCCCAAATTCTGCAGTTCTGGGTATTCACAGGTCCATGCAGGTAAAAGTAGGCCTCGTCCCCCCATAAGATTTTCCACGGCCAAGCATCATCCACCTCCATTCTGGCAAGAAAGGTGAGAGCAAAAGTCAATCGCTTATCATGGTAGGGGTACAGTAACTAATGTACACGGCTGATCTTGTACGGATAGAAGTTGATAATCTTTCGTAAGATTTTCCATACCGTACTGTATGGCATATCCATATTCCGAGCTAATCCACGAGCGCTAGAGGTGGCAGCAATATTGTCTGGTCCTCTGTCGACAAACGCCGTGGCAACTGCTTCGATTGTATCATGTGGTACAGGTTTTCGTCCTCTGCCTGACTGAACCTTCAGAGAACCTGTTTTCTCAAATGTCTCAACCATTGCTTTTACATTACTGCCCATTAACTGACACAGGACCGTTACCTTTACGCATTTTTTGCGTTCTAAAAGCACGAAGAGCGGCTGACGCGTTGCACTGGTTGAGGTAAAAGAATTTGACCAGTAACGCACGCTCGACTAAAGGAGGAGACATTGCACATAAACTTTCAATCCGATTGATTCGAAACGTAACACATTGCCTTTTAAAACCTAAGCAGCTGGCACTGTGCCAATGGATGTAACGTGAAATTTGAATAAAGAACTTCTTCTTCTGCTCAGCGTACGTGATATTGCAGATCACGAGACTTAATCGGTGTTTATGTAGATTTTACGCTTTTTTAAAAGTGTTGCCATATTGCACTTGAACTAAATAAGAAAATGTGCATAATAAAAGGTAATTTTATTCCGTATTAATTTGCATTTGCTAACACTCTATTTTCTATTACACAGCGCCAAATATTCCCCTAGCGGTGAGTTTTGGAACTAATTTATTTTTTCGCGGAATCCTTCGTCTCCCGTCTTGTTTAATCTTCCTACAAAATGTGGCGTCATTCTCGCAAATAGATCGCGCTACAGAATACTGTGAGCACTGTCAGTTTTATTATGGCCACCCGGTATATATATATTATATATATATACACTCAAGAGCCAAAACACTATGACCACCCCTACATTTTGCAATGAATTCGCCTGGATGATGTGGAAGGCACATGATCAGGTGGAAGTGGTATTTAACTGCTGCTGGAGAGTCTGACGAATCATTCTTTCACTTACTTCTGTGTGTGATGGGAAAGGCTGCGGATCTAAGCGACTTTGATAGAGGGCAGATTGTAATGGCTCGAAGGCTCGGAACAGGTATTTCCGAAACTGCACGACTAGTGGGTTGTTCGCGACCTACAGTTGTTAGTACTTATGCAAAGTGGATGATTGACGGTGAAACCAGCATTAGATGACATGGTGTTGAACGTCAACACGCTATCAAAGAAAAAGGTCGTCGGAGACTGTCTCGCATGGTGAAGCAATACCGGAGCCAGACAGTGGCTCAGCTGACAGCCCAATACAATGCAGGGCCAAGTAGAATAGTAGCACACTGTTCAGCGGACACTGTTGGATATGGGGCTACGCAACAAACGTCCCACTCGTGTGCCTTTGCTGACCAAGCGTCATCGCCAACTGCGCCTGCGCTGGGCCCGGTAACATCGCGACTGGTCCATGGATCAGTGGGAGATAGTTGCCTGGTCAGATGAATCACGGTTTGTCATTCATCACGCCGATGGCCGTGTCAGGATACGCCGTCTTCCGGGCGAACTGTTGCTCCCTCAATGTACAGTAGGTCATACACAGGCAGGTGGTAGCGGTATCATGCTTTGGAGGACGTTCTCTTGGGTATCTCTGGGACCCGTGGTTGTGGTAGAGCAGACCATGAATGCTGCAGGGTATCTGAACATCAATGCGGACCAATTGCACCCTTACATGGCCTCTGTTTTTCCAGCTGGAAATGGAATGTTCCAACAGGACAACGCCCCGTGTCACAAGGCTAAAATTGTGTTGGAGTGGTTCCAGGAACATGAGGCTGAATTCCAAATAATGTCCTGACCGCCTAACTCACCGGATCTCAATCCGATAGAACACATTTGGGATGTCATGGGACGGCAGCTCAGAGTTCAAAGACCACCAATTCGCAATATCTCGGATTTGCGTGACCGTTGCTTAAACATCTGGTACAATCTGTCTCCGGCCATCTACCAAGGACTTGTGGCATCCATGCCAAGGCGGGTTGAAGTTGTGTTGCGCGCCAAAGGTGGGCCAACTCGTTATTGACAGGCGGTTATAATGTTTCGGCTCTTGAGTGTATATGTACGTGTGTGTGTGTGTTTGTTTGTTGGTTTGTGTGCACGTGTGTGTGTGTGTTTGTTTGTTTGTTTGTGTGTGTGTGTGTGTGTGTGTGTGTGTGTGTGTGTAAGTAAGTAATAATAATCACACTGGCGTAACAGGTGAATACAAATTATTTTAGGTGCATTCTTTCGAGGGTGTTGATAATACAGATGCAGTCGATTGTTGGGTGATGAGGGAAACAACCAAATGAATTGCATATCTCAGGACAACTTGGAGAGATGCAGTCGCGCATTGGATGATGAGAAAAGCACAGACATGGATTCATAGAAGAGAAACACAAATTCCAAGATGTGGTTTATTTATAAGAGGGCGTTAGCTGCAGTGGCCCCTGGACTTGCCCGAAGTCCATGCAACAGGACAGGGCGCGGAGAACCAATTGCATGACAAAGTTAAGTGAGCAGGTCTGTCGTGACCACCCGACTTTTGGAGTCCGTGGACAGCAGATCTGACAGTACGGAGAGTTAAGTGGGGAAATAGAAAAGTTGTCTGTACAGGCAAATATTAAATAACTTTTTCGTGATATTTTCCCCAGAGGGTCTGAATTACTTATTTTTTAATTGAACGAATTTAGCCTCGTGGAGGTCACGTGTCCACGTCATGGTTCTCTTGGGGATTGACGAATTGCAAGATAACGCGCATGATCTGCATTTTACCAAAAGGAAGAATTTGAAAACAGGACATATTTTTTTTTATACAAATTTACTGAGGCGGTCGGTTCGGGCCAGATATGGTGATGTTATGGAATTCAGATAATTCAAATGCCTGCTTACTCATCTGCAGGGCTAATATAAATTATAACTTACATTATTTTCAGGTTGCAATTTGAAATTCTCCGTTCTTTATATATAAGATAATTTAGAATACGCGGTAAATGTAATTTTATAGGAGGACGGATTTTCTTACTACATATATATATATATATATTATATATATATATATATATATATATATATATATATATATATATATATATATATATATATTATATATATATATTATATATATATATATATATATATATATATATATATTATATATATATATATATATATATATATATATATATATATATATATATATATATATATATATATATATATATATATATATATATATATATATATATATATATATATATATATGTAATAAATTAAATACTAGGCCCTCCATTCTATCAGTTAAATTCCCTTTCCTAAATCCAATCCCCAGTAACATTACTTTAACGCTTTAAAAACCCATAGCAACAGAACTTCCCATAAAATAACAAACGTTGCATTTCTACACGTGTATACGTCCCGAGAAAGGCGTGAGTTCGCATCGCCAGCCCGAAATTCCGCTGACATTTCAAAACAACAGCCACATGTACCTCGCCTCTAGCGCGTAAGGTTGAAAGGTGAAGTTACACTTCGCTCCGAGCATCTGAAATGAAAGGACGTATGTTACTATCGCTCCTAATAAAATGATTCGACCCGACTGCTTCAAAATTTAAATTCTTTCAGGCTGAGTCTAGCTCCAGCCATGTAAATTTGAGCTAGTTTTCCTTTTCAGGTTGCATTTTAAGAACGAGATGTAATGATTATATTACATAGAGCCGAAAGCGATTCTTCATGTGCGTATCAACCTCAACGGACTTCGAATCCATTGCCTTAGACTATGTGTGTGCGCGTGAAATACCGACCTTGAGAGAAGCGCAATAGGAGTTCGCCAGCGTAGCACTTGAAAATGAAATGACCTAGTTTTGATTTCCCTTTTCGAAAATGACATCGAAAGATTTAAATAAAAAATTGGCTGATCATCGTGACTCTGACCAACCTGAAGAAAAACAAGGGGATAATTCTGGAATTTACGACAAACAATTATTGGAAAACAGTGCTATATCCTCGCGAAATCAATTAAGTAATCTTCCGAAATTTAACCCTTATGGTTTGGTCAAAATTAATAACTGGTTGAAATTCTTCGAGAAAAAGACTATTGAATTGACGGAAGAAGAAAAACTACAAATATTTCCGGATTTTCTATCGGACGAGGCTTTGGAATTTTACATCGAAAACCTAATAGAATCACAAAAGTGGGATGAAGTTAAAATAAAAATCAGTGACTATTTCTCAGAAGAAAAACAGTTTTCATTCGAAGATTTCAGCAGGTTGAGCCTTTCTGGAAGTCAAAGTATAAATGATTATTTCAAAAAGAAAATGAATATCGGTAAAACATTAAAACTTGAAGAAGAAATTATAATTCAAGGACTCACAGACGGATTGCGGACAAGATACAGGGATTTATTTTTAATAAGTAACGTTGGTACAACTACTGAGTGGATTTCCCTTGCGAGGAAAATGATCAACAGCTACGAAGATAGGAGGAAAGATCACCATAATAGAGACATGCATAATCAACAGTCCGGTTTTCGCAGACCGTTCGATCGGCGAGATGACTATGACAGATTCCCACAACACGAGTCACCTAGATTCCGACACCAACAACCGCGACCATGGCATAGATGGCCCCAGAATTTTCGAGAAGAGGAACGTCCTAGGACTCGGTTCCAGTCTCCACAACATGCAAACAACTATAACAGCAACGTGACAGAACAGCGACAATGACGGATGTTCACCGTACACCTAAAAATCGGTACTGAACTAATTATCGGCCTGATAGATACAGGTAGCACCATTAACATTATTTCTCGAACTGTATATGATAAAATTAAATATTATGTGAAAATTCTTCCATCGGATAATTCACAGGTCAGTACCCTCGCAGGTAGAATAAAAACTGATAAAATAATTTCTACAAAGTGCCGAATCGGTAAGTTGAACAGATTTGTTAATTTTTATGTTATTGAAACAAATTTAAAGTATGCAATTTTATCGTCGGAAATTATTAATCTATTTAAAATTAATTTGGATTTAAAAAATTTTTGTGTTTACCAAGGAAAAAATAATATTTCATCTACTTTGTCTTTGGAAAATGTTACTAATAATTGCTATATATTTTTAACATATGATAATCCTAATGTGCCACATACTTGTTCTCATAATACTATAAATCTTGATACTAAATATAATAGAAACTGTGATACTCGTTTTTATAAAATTGAAAATGAAAATAATGTTACTGATGATGAAAGTGTTCAATTGAACAAAATATTGAATGAGTATAATAATATTTTCGCGAAAAATAAATATGATGTTGGATGTATACGTCTTGAACCACAAAGAGTAATTTTGAATTCTGAACTACCAATTTCCCTTCGTCCATACAGGGCGTCGCAAAAAGATAATGCCGAAATTAAGAAGCAAATAGACGAGCTTTTAGCTGCAGGTTTAATAAAAACATCTCATTCACCCTATGCTTCCCCAATTACTTTGGCTTACAAGAAAGATGAAAATTCAAAATCCAGAATGTGTATCGATTACCGAAAACTAAATAGTATTACAAAAACGGACTCGGAACCAATTCCCCGAATCGACGCAGTTTTAGATCAACTAACCAATGCTAAGATTTTCTCCACCCTTGATCTCGCGAGTGGCTACTGGCATATTAAACTAAATGAAAAAGATACAGAAAAATTAGCTTTCACCTCAAACTTTGGCTTATATGAATGGAAAAGATTACCTTTTGGCTGGAAAAACGCTCCTGCCATATTCCAAAGAACACTCAGACAAATTTTAAATAAATACCAAATTAAATTTGCGCTCAACTATTTTGACGATATAATTATATTTTCAGACTCTTTCGAAGAACACTTAGAGCATTTAAAAACTATTTTCTCGATTTGTGAAAAAGAAAACATAAAATTGAAATTTTCAAAATGCCAATTTGCCCAAACAAAAATAAAATTTTTGGGATATGAAGTGGAAAAGGGATGTTATCACCCGAGTAACGCTAATATAGAAATTATTAAGAAACTTCAACCTCCTAGGAATGTTAAAGACTTACAAAGATTTTTAGGTAGCGTAAATGTTTATAATAAATTCATTCCCAACTATGCTAAATTAAGAGTACCATTGAATAAATTATTGAAGAAAGACACTAAATTTGAATGGACAGATGATTGCCAGAAAGCTTTTCAGGATTTAAAAGACGCTCTAATATCTAAACCTGTTTTATCTATTTATAACCCAAATTACCCATGCCATATTTTCGTGGATGCGTCTGGACAAGCGGTAGGCGCAATTTTAAAACAACAACACCCTGATGGAAGTTTGCATCCCATAGCCTATCATTCTCGAAAACTTAGAACCTATGAACAAAATTATGCCATTACTGAGCTGGAATGCTTGTCAATTATTGATGCTGTTGATAAATATTATTGTTATTTACATGGGACTCATTTTACCGTTCATACGGATCATGCTGCACTTGTCTGGTTAAAAAGTATTAAACACCCAACTGGTCGATTATTCCGATGGTCACTTAAACTGTCCATGTACGATTTTGACATTAAATATAAAAAAGGTTCTACAAATTATGAAGCCGATATGTTAACTAGAAACCCAATTTCTCACCATGTAACTTTACGTGAACGTGACCCATTGTTGACATTGCAAGAAATCGAGCATCATCAAAATTTAGATAATGTAAACGGTAAGAAGTTTAAAAAAGTTAATAATGTATGGAAAATTAAAAAACAAGGTTTAATGAAAATTGTTGTGCCCTTCTCTTTACGTTTAAAATTATTAGAAAAAGCCCATGTTAATTATGGACATTTAGGAGTTTCGGCAATGTTAAATCTGATATCCCCTCAATATTATTGGATTGGAATAACTAAAGATGTGAGTAACTATGTGAAACATTGTGAAGTATGTCAATTAAACAAGAAGTCTAGGAAGATTGCTAAACAGAGAACTATAAGTAATCATGAAGTAAATAAAGAAAGATATGACACTCGTTTTGAGGAATCTAAATTTAAGGTAGGTGATATAGTAATGTACGAAGAGTTTCGTTACCCAAATACTCCTAAACTTACTCCCCCTTATTCTGGTCCATATAAATTTTTGAAACAAATTTCTAGAGTAAATTTTGAAATTAACAGACCCAATTCCCTCACTAAGAAAACCTCGGAAATTGTACACTGTACCAGATTAAGACCTTTCAACCCTGCAGATAATTTTCGATTAGCAACTAGAAAAAATAAAATTCCTATTTTAATAACAGTAAACCCCAAAACGCCCAAGATCCCAAGTAAAAATTAATAGTGTTAAGAAAAAAAAAACCTATCTATGATGATTAAGACTACCCAACTGTGACTCAAATAACTACCTGACTATGACTCCGATAATCCTACGATATTTTGATAACCCAATGAAGACTGTTGACGCAGACTGTTGATGAAGAAAACCTAATTTTGATGGATTTAGATGCCTACCTAAATTTCGTAGTTATTCATATTTAGAGAATTGTTGATGCTAGTTTGCCTTCCACAAATTACCATCTGAATTATTTTAAAAGAATATTTATTAAAAAGAAAATGTTGATGTGCTAAGTTAAAGAAAAATTTTGTCAATGTTAGGGCTAACATGACATGTCACAGGTTACCCCTAATTTTGCCAAGTAAGTTGATGATCTGAGTTGTTATTTTTGTTGACACCGGAGAAACCTTTTGCCAGCACAAGGGGTAGTTCCTCCCGCAGAGGGATGAGCCTCTTGCTGTCTTTGCATCACAGCACCCTCGTGATCACTAACAATCTTTCACGTTGGACATCACAGAGGATAGCCCATTTCACCTCCAGGTTTATCACTTATGTCATGATTGGTACCAATGATTTTAGAATTTGAATATTTTGAAGTGAAACAAGTAACGATGTTAAAGCACATAATATTTTTGAAAATTACTTAATGTGAAAATGATGCCCATTTACTTAATTAAGGATTTATAACAAGTTGTTTTGAATTGTTTAATTTATGATCTTATGTATTGTAAAAAACTTGACAGGTATCTAAATCTATGCTGTAATTGAAGTGAAACTTTCAGAATAATATAAGAAATCAATTTTGTAATAATATTGTCTAAAGTAATGTTGTTTTGAACTTGAACTTATTGAAATATCTTCTGAATTATATATTGTGAATTATTTTAAAATTTATGTAAGTATTCGAGATTAGGAATATGAAAAATGGAGATCGATGTATAATTGGTGTAAACGATGAAGTTTTGAAATCATGTGTAAAATGTAAACAATGAATATAAACCACATACAATAAGGACTTAGTTGATAAACAATGTATAACGACTTGAATTTAAACTGAGCTTAAGGACTCCAAGAATTATACGTTATTTAATTACTCATTATTGAATGAAGAAATTTGATTTAATTAAAAAGTTATTTAGATTATATTAGCCAATAATATTTCAGGTATTTGAATTTCATTGCACATTGTATAATAATTATAAACTTATTGCATACTATGTTAATTCCATATATTTTGAATGTTCATTATAAATTTCATTGTATATTCCTTTAATTTCATATATTTTGTGTAATGGTGCAACGAAGTCATAAGAGTGAGTTTAGTATTATAGTAAAGATTCAAAGATTTAACTTTGGATTTGTTTCGTTGAAGTTAATTTATGATGGGTTATGGACAAAGCTCTTGACTCTGTAACCTTGATGTGTTCTAATTCTCACCCACCTTGCTGTTTATCGTGACTTCTTTCCACCAATGTTGCATTCAGAGACATGTAATTGTATAACGTAGTTAATTTTGATTGTATTTGATTGTAATTGTACTCACTTTATTATATAAGAGTTCATTTGTATATTGTTTGTGAAAATGTCACCTTTCAACGTGACGATTTTCCCTTTTTCGAGGGGGATTTGTAATAAATTAAATACTAGGCCCTCCATTCTATCAGTTAAATTCCCTTTCCTAAATCCAATCCCCAGTAACATTACTTTAACGCTTTAAAAACCCATAGCAACAGAACTTCCCATAAAATAGCAAACGTTGCATTTCTACACGTGTATACGTCCCGAGAAAGGCGTGAGTTCGCATTGCCAGCCCGAAATTCCGCTGACATTTCAAAACAACAGCCACATGTACCTCGCTTATAGCGCGTAAGGTTGAAAGGTGATGTTACACTTCGCTCCGAGCATCTGAAATGAAAGGACGTATGTTACTATCGCTCCTAATAAAATGATTCGACCCGACTGCTTCAAAATTTAAATTCTTTCAGGCTGAGTCTAGCTCCAGCCATGTAAATTTGAGCTAGTTTTCCTTTTCAGGTTGCATTTTAAGAACGAGATGTAATGATTATATTACATATATATATATATATATATATATATATATATTGGAATCTTCTTAAAACCCAAAATGGTTTCCTTCAGAGAGTTTTTGAGATGAGAGAACAACTGGGATTGAACTGTAAGAAGGAAAATGTTATCAAGTCACAATGTCCTACTGAAGTAAGAAAGTACACGGGTAGGACACACATTTTAAGTGAGGTTTCTAAGAAAGAAACAAATGACTGAAAACTAAAAGCAGTAGCTTTGGAGACCATTCATGATCTGTACCCAGATGAGGACTGGCTTCACGTGTTTACGGACGGCTCCATGATGACTGACCGTATAAATGCTTGCGCTGGAGTCTACAGGAAGCTCTTCTCTTTTTACACTCCTGTCGGAAAATATAAAACAGCCTATGATGCGGAGATTTCAGCAATTCAGATCGCCTTGTCACAACTCCAATGTCAAAATGAAAATTTTTCAAGGGCTGTTATACTATCAGATTCCAGAGCTCCCTCCTGATCATTGCTTCATCTGAGGCACCGGCGTCAGCCGATATTTTAAATATTCGTCTGGCTCTTAATGATCTAATTTAAAACCATAGAGAGGTTGCGTTGCAATGGGTGCCAGAGCAATACGGACTCCGGGGAAATGAGGTAGTTCATTCTTTGGCTAAAAAAGGCAACCGAAATTGCACAAATAACAGATAAACCAATCCCTTTCTATACCGCCAAACGTTTAATTAAAAAATATATTAGAGGGAACTTTTGGAATAACATAAAGGAGGCAAATAAAGACAAGAAATGGATCGAGGAAATCACTAATATTCCGCTATGGCCAAGGGACAAATCTGTTGCCATTTTCCGTCTCGCTACTGGCCACGATTGCCTCTCCAGGCATCTATACCGAATAAAACTGCTTTCACGTCTTCTCTGCCAATTGTGTAACATTCGTGAGGAAATGGATTTGAACCATTTGGTTCACTGCCCTGCACTGGTCTGGGGACACTTGTGGGAAAAATACTGAAGTGCTCGGCACAAGATGAATGATTTATAGACTTACTGTAGTTCAGTTTTGTTACTTGTTCTTGTTCTACTGTGTTTTTCTGTCTACAGTTGTCTTATATTCTGCCATTAGAAATATATATATATATATATATATATAAAGGCACTTAATTTATTACCTGCATTCCCTTTTAATTTACATTTATCTGTATTTTTTTTCTCGTATTTTTGCTTTATATCATAGTTATTTGCTTCTAAATAAATTTGCTTCTAACATGATATAAGATCATTTGAATAAGGTCATTGAATAAGGTCATTTTTTGTAACAGATCAAAAATATATTTTCACTTTTCTTATTAATTGAACAAAAAAAAACAGAAAAAAAAACAGGAAGTGTTTAAACATTAAATACTAAATATTAATATTACTTGTGTATTGGAAATTAAGGTTGTTCTGTTTATCACAGATATGGTTACAATAAATACATAAATTCATGTCTAAACATCAATAATTTTTAATTTAAAGAACTTAATAATTAAAAATAAAAGTTTATAATATAAAAAAATAGATTAAAATAGCAGTTTATTAGATCGAATTCTACTCTTCATAAACAAAAATATTATCTTACTTTATCATAATGCATTTTATTTCCTGCATATTTTATATCAAGGCAGGCTTTCATTGATGTAATTCAGTAAAGTTTCAGGTATACGTGAGATTCATCGAGAAATTTTTAATAACACCGTCGTTCCATGTAACCGTATTGTGATAAAAATAGACTCCAAATTAGCTTTTAAACTGCTGGCTCAGGCCGTAAGTGAATTTGATACGAGTTTTGCTTTCACTAGATTGTAAATACATTACTAAAACAAAATTTTTAATATACCACACTCTACTTACATGTTTTAATGCATATTAAATCTATATTAAGTTCCTTTCTCTCGAAGTGAGTCCATTTAAAGTTAGAAAATGTTTTTGCTCTCTCAATTTGCAACATGAGCTGCCGTTGATGTAAAATTTATAAATGGATTTCTTTATCCTAAATAGAGTTCACGGAACATTTTAGTTAATGGATGCTTTTTAATAAAAACGTAGAATTGCAGTTTCTTGGAGGTTTTAAGAAGTACATTATAAATTGATTATTTTAAGTATAATGGGAATTTAAAATATGCTTTATAGTATGAATATTCCACATTATATGTAAAACGTTTATAGGGAAATTTGTTGATTAAAGTTTTTTTTTCTCTTCAGATTTGATGAATACTATTCAACTGTATTGCTGTTTCCACTTCTTTAAGGCATTTTTTTTTATTGCAGAGTGTAGTTTAGGGGAAGAAAAAGATTAATAAACTTTGATAAAATTGAAACAAAATCGATTTTTTAATTGATGATAGTTTTTTTTAAATCTATTCTTGTTTTTGTAAGTTTATCTGCATTTGAGAATGTCTATATAAGCACGAATTAACTCTTCAGCGGACTTGCCCATGTACAAAGTGCCACATTTTCGTAATTTTAATGGTTTGTTTTTACATGTAAGGTTTGAATGCTCTAAGCAATTTCTATTTATAATGGATTCTATTTATAATTATTTATATCCTATCTAATGCAGGTAGATTTTCTGAGCATTTTATTCCTTTAAATTCATTATTAGTCGGGATTTAAACGTGGTAAACCATCGGTTATAGTGGATTACAATACGACAAAGCAGGAGTTGATGTACTCGATCCAATGTGCAACTATTGCACGGTATCCCGCATATCACAAAGATGACAATCTCATTGTTTTTTAGGTTTTCGGACATATTAGGAATTCATTCGCAAATTGTCCTTAGATGCAATAAACTAGACAGTTTTGAAATAAGGAGATTGTATCTGCATTCTTTGGCCTTTAATTATACATATATCTTAATATTATCAACATTTTATATCTTGTCATAAAACTCAGAATTATTAGTCTCAATTTGAAAAAAAAAGCTCATTACAAAAGGAATTTTGTCACGCGTGCCTGCTTGTGTTCAAAAAATTGTCGCGCTCGCTAAACGGTTAATAGACTTTGATAAAACTGAAACAAAAATCGATTTTTTAATTGAACTTACAGTTTCTTTAAAATTTATTTTTGTTTTCTTAAGTTTATATGCATTTGAAAATGTCTGTATAAGCATGAATTACATAGTACATACCCATATGGAAGAAATAAGTTATAATTAACCCTTCAGCGGAAGCGCCAATTTTTGATACACTAGCAGGCGCGCGTTGCGTAAAGTGCAACATCTCCTTCAACCTTGATTATTCCGTTTGAAATAAACTTTTTTCTTTCTAATTGAAAATATTAATTCTGAGTTTTATGACAAGATATAAAATGTTGATAATATTGAGATATATATATAATTAAAGCCCAGAGAATGCAGATACAATCTCCTTATTTCAAAACTGTCTAGTTTAATGCATCTAAGGACAACCTGCGAATTCATTCCTATTATGTCCAAAAACCTAAAAAACAATGAGATTGTCAATCTTCGTGATATGCGGAATACCGTGTAATAGCTGACATTTGATTTACTACATCTACTCATAATTTTGTCGCATTGCAATCCAGTATAATCGTTGGTTTATCACTGTTAAATCACTACTAACGATGAATGGACATGAATACAAGGGTCAGAAAATCAGACCTGCATTCGAAAGAGTGTAGCTATAAATAGAAATTGCTTAGAACATTCAAACCTTACTTTTAAAAACAAGCCATTCAAAATTACGAAAATGTTACACTTTATACACGGGCGCGCTCCCTGAAGGGTTAATAAATGTACTTTACAATATTTTCAATCCACCACGCTTAATTCTAGTTACTTTTAAGTTAACTCATGAGTAGAATAACATTTATGTAAATTACTCTTAAATATATTACCCCACTCCATATTTATTACTGGCTTAAAACGAATTTTAATTACCACTGAAAACTCCCCTTGTGAGTGGGGAACTTTCAATCTTTGCTATACCAAGATAAGGGTTGGACGCACCAAGCAGAAAGGGCGTAGATCCCCGTATAGAACTTTTAAGTGCTCCAATTTTCTGGAGCATTTATATTCGACTCATCAATAATTCAGAATTAACGCCGGTTTTGAAGGAGTTCCTGAAGTGGATAGCATAAACTGGATAATTTAACTTCAAGTGTTCGCATTACAGTTGGAGTGGAAAAATCAATCGAACTATCGACCAAAATTCGTTCCGAGAATTTACTTTCCTCTCTCCCTTTGCACGATTTTTCGATGACACGTTCGGTTAATGAATCGATGCGCCGAGGAAACTATGATTTAAAACAATCCGGGAAACGTCAATGGAATTCGTTGCGGAAATCGCTTACGCAATTAATGGGCTCAGTTAAGGATTGTTACGATGCGTAAGAGTTAACATAAAACGGAGAGGTGTTATAAGGTAAATCAAGGACGGATAGTAAACGGAAGTATTATAGAAAATTCTCGGCCATTTATCGGTGCTAATTAATGCATGGGTGTGCACGATAAACAGGTAAATTTATCTGCTCTAATGAAGAGTGTTTACAACCTATGTGATTAGCGTACGTTTTCATATTTGGTATCATTGGCGGCTCCAAGGGGGAGGGGGGGATTGCCAAAAAAAAAGCCCGGTGTATTTTTTTTTTCCATAGCCTAAAATTATGTAATCGTAGACCTAAATATACATGAGTTTAAATTCAAAATGAGACGATGTTTATTTCTTCTTATATTTTCTATGTTATATATATATATATATATATATATGAAATATATACATGAATGTAATATTTATATATATATATATATATATATATATATATGAAATGTCCGGAATGGACATCTCATGAAATAGGAGCTTACATCGTGGTCGGAAAATAATAAAGTCAGCTTCAGAAACAAACTAATTTATTAACGAGTAAAGCAACACATCTTATTCGCTTCGAGTCAGTCCAGCGTCTGTCACAAGAGAGCCAAAATACGATTATCTCAGGGAGGTTGCCAGAATCGGCGAAGGTAGTTAGTGTGTGGAAAGGCGAGGTATTTACGCCAAAGAGAAGAGAGAGTGGTTACCAGGACAAAGATAAAGTTCAGAATGGGTGATTATAGGTAGTTAGTAATATTATCATAGAATATCCCCCATCTAAAATGGATTGGAGCCGCGGCCGTCGACTCCAATACACTCCAGATAGTGAGAACATGAAAATTTGTAGTTAGAATTTTAGGTTGAAACTGGCTCGAAAATGGCAAATTCTTATGTTAAAATATACAATTGAAAAACATAATAATATGGCATAATCTTTAAACACAAATAACTGGAGAAAGATAAAAGTGGAATGGTACACTTAAATGAAGACACTAATAACAACAGATGTAAAGACGTTCCAAATACAGATACAAGTAAAAATATATTGTGTAGGTCTCAGTCCCTGACATGTATCACAGTGTGAAAGTGTTCCGAGTCCTGGACGGGTACAGTTCAACTAGTTGTAAAAACACAAAGTAATTATTATTCACAGTCTTAGTCGTTGAATAATGTTTAGTTCTTTTGGAGATCTCCTGGGTCGTAGTCACTTTTTTGAAAAATAATGTTTTTTGTTGTTTATTATTATTACGTTTGACATTAGTTATTGACTTTTCTTTACGCAAAACACTTTCTATATTTTATTTATTTAATTTATTTTTTTTATAATTGGTTTTCAATTTCAATTTTTTCTCTAGATCATGTACACAAAAATATTAAAAGTTCTTTCAGCAATTAGTAGAATAAATTTACCAAATAATATCAAAATTAACTTTCAACGTCAATACCAAATGTTTGGTACCTGATGTTGCAAAATTCGAACAAAAATACAAATTCCAACAATTGACACTAACATTCAATTATTGTGAAGAATAAAAAAAAAATTCAAGACAATACAAACAAAAATTCGAGATATATGACCTGCTTACAACACCGATTTTTGTACTGTAAATTACGATACTAAATAAGAACTTTTTAAAGTGTAAAGCACTATGATGGTCAACTTGAAAATTTGCTTATATGAGTTTCTTTGATTTCCGAGCAGCGTTCGGCGTTCACCCAGAAATCGTAATTATTTTCTTGAAATAATTTTTTTTGATGACTGTCGCTCACATTTATTAAAAGTTGAATCACATCTTGAATAGTTGGAGTTGAATACGGGTGTATCAGGACTGGTAACTTTCTTCTTTCAAGATGGCGCATTCAGGGAAGAACTCAGGCAGGAATCGAAAGTGAAACTGGAATTCTTGAACAATGGCATCCCCACTTGCTTCGGCGCAGTCGTAATATCTGTAGCATTCATGGTGTTGAATCCTGTCGAGCTCTCTGAAATGTCCGGAATGGACATCTCATGAAATAGGAGTTTACATCGTGGCCGGAAAATAATAAAGTCAGCTTCAGGAACAAACGAATTTATTACCGAGTAAAGCAACATATCTTATTCGCTTCGAGTCAGTCCAGCGTCTGTCCCAAGAGCGCCAAAATACAGCTCAGGGAGGTTGCCAGAATTGGCGGACGGAGTTAGTGTGTGGAAAGGCGAGGCATTTGCGCCAAAGAGAAGAAAGAGGGGTTACCCGGACAAATATAAAGGTCAAAATGGGCGATTATAGGTAGTTAGTAATATTATCATATATATATACCGGGTGTCCCAAAAATGACAGACGATTTGAAAAATCAATTAAAGAAAAACGGATGGTGATAGAAATGTACAGTTTGCTGCATTCTGCTTAGGTAACCAGGGAATTTATTCTCACCAATTTTCAAAATTAGTTACAAAGTTCGTCAACAAATGGCGCTGCTGACTGGGAAAAACTATAAAACGATATTTTCAAAGCAAGAAGCATAAGCAAAGTGGCATGGATTGGCATCCCTATTCGCCAGATTTCACGCCATGAGATTTTTTCTTTGGGGGTACTTGAAAGACAAGGTGTATCGTCACAATCCACAAACTATAGATCAAATGGAACAATATATCTTTGCTGCTTGTCAGAACATTCAAACTGAAATGTTTGCACGGGCGTCTGCGAATTTCGACCTCAGACTGTCCCACATTGTTGCTGCAAACGGTGGTTATTTTTAAAACATTGTTTTATAGTTTTTCCTGTCAGCAGCGCCATCTGTTGACGAACTTTGTAACTCATTTTGAAAATTGGTGAGAATAAATTCCCCAGTTACCTAAGAAGAATGCAGCAAACCGTACATTTCTATCGCCTTCCGTTTTTCTTTAATTGATTTTTCAAATCGTCGGTTATTTTTGGGACACCCGGTATATATATATATATATATATATATATATATATATATATATATATATATATAACCGTAAAAGCCGACGTTGCGCCCGCCCTTGTTTGGTATGCATACTCTATTGGGGAGAAAATAACCAATATAGGCATTATTGGTGTTGTTTCTAATAACTCCAGCCAGATAAAACCTGGCTAATCGCACTGAGGTCTGCATGGCGAACGGATGTGTAGCATGTTCCGCACAAACTTCGGAAGATTACGTTTTCCTTGATTCCACCTCAATTTTGAACTAGCATTCCTGGTGAAGACTTCCGGTGGTACCCTCTACCCACTCCTTCAAACCACACAGAAGAACTTTACGACTTACAGATTCAACCCGTACCTATCTTATACACGATATAATTCTGGGGTGCTCGTCGAGATTTGAACCCAGTACCTTTGTTCAGCCTTCTTAAAATACTTACTATTTTTAATTTAAATGTTAAATAATTAATTTCAGTAATTGTTTCGTTTTATTCATCATATTGTTTGTAATTTGTATTCTAATTGTGGTCCTCGTCAATAGATAGCATCATTGTGTAACTCCAGTTCTATGGAATTCAACAGTTATGTGTTAAAATGAAGTCAGTTGTTAAATGCATTTAAAGTTATATGCATGGAACTAAATTTTTTAGTGTTAAATAGCTAATGCAGGTGTTACAGTACTGTGCATGAAGCTGAAATAATCAGTAATTCAGTGAAAGTACACTGAATTATTATGGGTGGGCACGAAAAATGTGAATATTTATGTAACTAATGTGCTGTTATAAAAGGTGTCAACACCTATGTGTTTTAAGTAGATTTTCCGATTTGTTAAACATTACTTATTGAGGAGTAATAATGACTTTGTAAATGTTGCAATAAACTGTGAAACTACACTGCATTCCTAATTATTTCCTAATTAATAATCCTCCTGTCTCTCGTGGAGGACTCCTAATCAAAAACTTTTCTGTGGATCCTATCACACGTGGGTTTGTCCGGCAACGATCAGGCCGACCTACTAGAAAATGAGTGGTGTTTAGAAGATTCGCCCCTGATTGAAGACCCAACTGTAACGGATGCTCAAGGCGTTTTTAAGAATAGTCTATACAGTGTTTGGAGAGAGCCTCCTTTTCCTCTACTACAGCTCCGAATTTTAACTCTCTCTTATTTTCGGGACGAACTGCTATAGTCATGTTACCTTCTAATCTACTGTCCATGCCCGATGCTGACTCACTTCGGTGAATCCTGTTGAAGGCATCGACCTCGCGAGAGCCTCAATTACTTCCTTATTTTCTTTATCTCCTGTCCAATGATGGTTCCCTGATACTTACTACCTAAAAACCTGCGCTAGAGGGCGTGGCCCAGGAAGTGCAGTTAGACTACTATTCCTATGGTATGGTCCTCCTGTTCATCACTGGTATCTGGCCAATCGCCCTGGTCTGGCCTTGCTCTTTAGGGGTCCGATACCAATAGAGTTTCTACCTAAAAACCTACACTTGAGGGCGTGGCCCAGGAAGGGCAGTTAGACCTTTATTCCCATGGTATGGTCCTCCTGTTCATCACTGGTACCCGGCCAAGCACCCTGGTCTGGCCTTACTCTTTAGAGGTCCGAGACCAATACAGTTTCTTCCTAGCTCGTCTTCGGAGTAGAAAGAGTATATGCTTCGAGAACTCTACACGTGCATTCATCCCAGTTCTGCTGCTCCTCCGAATCATTCCCCCATTTGTGGACTTTGTAGGCTTCCACGTCAGCATGCTTGCAGAAGATCAGGATTCTGCTTCCTCCTTTTTACTCACACGACGGAGCCTCATGGACCTAGCCTAGCAATTTCTAGACCAGGGAGCTTAGCAATAACAACAAACAAACATAGTCTGTGAATCTTCCTACATAGTAAACACAATTTATTTGGGAGTAAATATCTAATATAAGTGTTGCAGTAAACTGTGGAACTGGTATACATTTCTGATTATCTGTGCTAACACATGCACAGGTGAGCTCGACTAACATGAACATTTATGTAGCTAATGTGCTGTAATAAACAGTGCTGGCAAAATACGCATTTAGCATGTTTTCTCGTTTGTTAAACATTACCTATTGTTGAGCAAATAGCTAATGTAGACGTCACGTTAATTAATGTGCCTAATCTGCTCTATCAAAGATTATTAATTACCCATACATACAACGTAGGCTTTTCCATTAAGGAAAGAAGATATCGCGGAGTTCACCGTATCAGTGGCAACAACTTCCACCGTTTGCAAGGTGCAGATTTTCCACCGATTTTTTCAACTTAATGAATCGTGAAAATATTTCCAGTTAAAGGTAGCAAAATGTTTTTGTTTCTTTAAACTGATAACAGATGGCAGTACTAACCCTTTTCTGCTCATTTAACTGGAATGCATAGAATGCAAGTGAAATAAAGAATGGATTCAGACATTTGCACTGTGCAAACGGCGCCCTTCAAAGGGTTAAGAGATAATATAGAGTCTGTAGCGAAATGTGGAGTTGCAGTGAATTCCGGATTACCGGAGCTAATTAATGCAAGCGGGTGCTAAACGACAAACGTTATGTTGTTTCTGTGGCCTAATGAAGATTATTGACCCCGTGAATCTTTAAAACATGTATTTTTCATAACACGAACATAAACTGCAGGTTAATAAATAGCTAATATATTTGTCACAGTAACTGTATACGTTTACCCAGTTTATTATGCCTATTAATGTAGAGGAAAACTTAACAAAAGTAAAATAATGAAATAATTTGTAACCTTGAAAGAAGATTTTTATAATTTGTCCGTCTGATTAAAAGATTATATCATTAGTGGGTTTGAATGCAGATTATTGACGATGGATGAATTTATCGTTAAGGAAACATCAAGTGTAGGACAGGACAAATTGGACCAATAGGAAAAACTGGGCTATCTACGTTCAATGGGACACGTCCTCCAACTTAGTTTGCATAGCATTTCACCAAATGAGAGAATGGTGAAAGCTGATGGGTTGGTTTTGGGATCCGGGAGTTCTAACAAAACTGCCTAGCTGATCCTCGAAGGATATTTCTGGCGATAAAACTAAAGAGTAGGAAGTATAAGTTTAGGGAATTAGGTGACTGTGCTCCGAGGTAGATACACAATTAAAAGAAAGTGAGTGAATTTTTAGAGTATACATCTCTAGCCAGTGTTGCCAACCTCTACGAAGCGCCTCCCCCTAGCGCCATCTCGAAATCCCCCTGTTTTCCCCTAACACCAACCAGGGGCGACTCCAGTCCCCAGTTTTTTTTCTGGGGGGGGGGGGGCAACGTCGGCTCTTAGGGTTATATATATATATATATATATATATATATATATATATATATATATATATATATATATATATATAAAGAAATAAACATAGTCTCATTTTAAATTTAAACTAATTTAGTATTAGGTCTACGATTATATAATTTTAGGCTATGAAGAAAAAATATGCCGGGTGTGTTTGGGAGTGGCAATTGTCACTACTGCCCCCCCCCCCCCCTTGGAGTCGCCAATGACACCAACTTGAGATCAACCTAGACCTTCCTGAAAGAAATTCTGGTTCCAAATAGACATCTTGTTTGAGAGATCAATTGAAATATATAGAAAATACACACTTACTTAATGAAATGGAGGTTTATTTACATTTGACATATGTAAGAACTTATAATCTAATAAAAATCGCGTCTCGATTGTACAAAATTTTAAACAATGTTCCCCCCACAAAATGCCCCTAAAAAATGGGGCCCCTAAAAACAACCCCTTTTCATCTAACCCCCAAATTTAGGGGGAAAAACCCCAAGTTGGCAACACTTGCATAACATTTGATTAAATTGAGAGAAAGGTGAAAGCTGATAGGTTGGTTTTGGGATCTGGGAGTTCTAACAAAACTGCCTAGCTGATCCTCGAAGGATATTGCTGGCGATAAAACGTTAGTATAGTTAAAGAGTAGGGAGTTTAAGTTTAGGGAATTAGATGACTGTGCTCCACGGTAGATACACAATTAAAAGAAATAGAATAAATTTTTAGAGTATACATCTCTAGCATATTCAGTGCTCATAGACCTAGAATTCACTTTTGTTCTAGCATCGAAAAGCTGGTAAATGCGCTGGAGCGAAAAAAAATATCAAATTGTGGATCTTTCTGATTTTTAACTGGTGACTCACAAGTGCAGTCTACTACCCCATTATTACTTCTATTTTTGCAAAACTTCCCCTCCTCCTCAAAAAAAGGGCGTATTCTATTTATTTATTTTTTCTTTTTTGAGCACTAATTTTGCAATGGATTTCGATAGTTCTCCAAGCTTGACATTTGTATACTGTATTAGCTATTTATGTTTCCCTTGTGGAATATATATTCATCGTCAATAATATATATTGAAGCCCACGACCATTATAAAACTTTAATCAAGCCCACTAATTAAATACATAAATTCAATCTCAGTAATTAACATACTTACTAACTATATAAATTTTTCTGGTTCTCATGTACACCCGTGCATTGAGCTGCACAGAAAACTGGGAAATTATTACATTTCCTTAGGGGACAAGAAAGCTCTTGGGGAGTAAATAACGAATATCTGGTTATAGTTAAACTGTTGCAGTTAACAGACTTCATTCGGTATTGTTTATTCGTTTTTTGAAATTTTAAATGGAATTAGTCTAAAATGCAATTTCCTGTTATTCGTATTAAAGAATTGCATATTGGTACGAAATTGTGCTGGATATTACGGCTCTATGGTAATCTATCCAAATATGAGAGTTATCGGCAATGGATTTGGTGAATTATTTTAGTCGGGAAATTTGGCGATATTTCGCCAAATTTGGCGATATGGCACCAAATGGTCGCCAACTTGCCGTCTAAAAGCTTCTGGAAATATCTAGCTGGTTTACCGATAGGGGGCGGTTTGGAAGTCTATAAATACACTTGGCATTGGCATTGGAACTCAGTGTTCTGTTCTGCTGAGAATTGAGTTTATTGAGGTGCGTGCCAAAAGTGGGTTAGGCGTGTATTGTATTGAAGACTCTGTTATCCTGACTTTCATCTTTAGAGTTTTCTGCTACATAGAAGGCAGTTAAAACGTGTTTTCTGCTTGAATTTCTTATATGCGCCTGAAGAATTTACAGAATAATAAATTTTATTTTGTGTGCACTTTATGAAGAGATTTTATTCAATCATATCGAACCCAGGAAAACGGAACAATAGATACGGCTTTTTCATTGAGAAAGAAATTTTAAAGTCTTCTTTTAACATTCTCGCCTATAAATGTATACATTCCTGTAGTTATACTTATTCGTAAGTTCAACTTTAACAAAAAAAAATGGACTAAAATTCGATAAATCTAAAATCTTGAAAAATAGTCCAAAAAGCTGAATAATAATACACCAACTCCTCTCGCACAGTATTTTTAATGTGGTGGACAAAGCAAAAAAAGAACTTCAATTTCTGGAAATTTTCCAGGCCGCTTCCCGCGTTGTCGATTTTTCACACTCCAAAATAAAAAATTCAAAACCTCGGAACGAAATCCACTTTTCATATTCTTTCACTATCTTTTGAAAGGTATAATTCAAGTGATTTTTAAATAATGTGATATATGTAACAAAGGAAGGACTTTGACAAAATTTTATTATCTTTATTTACGCAAATACTGTGGACGATTTTCCCTTACATATGAAATTTATGAATTATCTATATACATAAAACAGTTCCGTAACTGACTGACTCACTGATTGACTGACTGACATACAACGCACAGACCAAACCGCTGAACCTAAAGGGCTGACATTTTGCATGGTGATTCTTCTTATAGTGTAGGGGTGCACTTAGAAATATTAAAAAAAAAATTCTCCTGAGATATTTTAAAATTGAATTTTTAAATTCTATCTGTAACTTTTTTTAAATTTGCATTTAAAATAATAATTTCAGGGTTATAAAATTTAAATCACGAAAATGTTCCTAAAAATTCCTTTAAAATGAGATCTTTTTCGAATCTTTACCTAAATTTTCTGATTTTGGGGGAATTTTTAAAGATTAATTTTTAGAATTTGATTAGTCTTTCTGGTACTTTAAATAAATTTATCGTCACGTGCATAACAACTAAATAGACGAAAAACATTTTTTTTCTTGCTAATGCGGCAGACGATTGGACATATTAAAATACAGTATAAGATATTATGTTCCTGAAACTGTACTATATTAACTGTACTATATTCTTTAGTATTCTATTAGATTTAATTTGAATTTTTTCTTCTACATTATTTTGTCTATAAAAATATCCGTTCCGATTTTTTTATAAATATATTTTTTTTTGTTTTTTTACATCAATTGTATACATTGATCGTCGTATTTATTATATATATAAATATATATATATATATATATATATATATATATATATATATATATGCAATTGGTGGTATTGTTTACAAATACTGTGTTCTTAAATACATAATTACATATAATAATTTTGTTAATATTTTTAAATATTGAAACATATTTTATTATGATGCCTATTTAAATGTTTTTCATTAATTAATATTTGAAAAAACCTTTCGAAACTGCTATATATATGTATATATATATATATATATATATATATTTATTTATTTATTTATTTATTTATATATCTATATATATATATATCTATATATATATATATATATATATATATATATATATATATATATATATATATATATATTTATATTCAATTTATTTGACTTCAATATTGTCTGATTCACAATAAGTATAAACATATTCTTGATTTCTTTGTGCCCAAATGTTAGTAACTTCCCTAAGCACCCTCTGTTTGTACGCCGAACACGGGAGATTTATTACCAACACTGACTCTAAATTAAGAATACTTTATACTTTCAGGGGATTATCTTAATTTAAGAATCTCTTAAACTCTCGCGTGGAAGGTCTCACTGCCTCGTGTCACGTACCGATTACTCTTGAACAACCCCCCCTCTCCCCGAAAGTTAATTGGAACCGTTTCAGCTCTCGGCCCCCGGAAACGAACGAATTGAAAGATAAAAAGATTATGTGCTCGCCTCAATAAATTTGTAGGCTGTGCATAAATGTTTAATTTGGATGATTAAGTTTGCTCGTTGTTTCCACTCCAGTTGCGGAAGTCATTTGGTTGGATGCTTAGGAGGGGATGTGTTTGCAGCTCGCATTTTTAGAGGAGGAAACGTTACACTGTAGACTGTTTGTCTGAAAATGAGATAGAGTGTTTTAAAAAAAGTTTTAAAGAATTACTCTTCTTTATTGAAAATAAAATAAAAAATTTTTGCAAAAGTCGATTTGTTTTCTTGTTTTTCTTGTGATTCTTTTGTAAGTACCCTTCTTGGAGGCTAGGGGGGGGGGGGGGTTGAAAGCCGTAGGAGATTCTATAACAGGGCTGGCCAAATTGTAGATCACGAGGAACAAGGCACACTATATATATATATATATATATATATATATATATATATATATATATATATATATATATATATATATATATATGTGTGTGTGTATACAGTGTATTCCGCTTATAAGAATCACGTTTGTTATTACTGTTTTTGATTCTTATAAGCGGTTGATTCTTATAGCCGAAATTTAGGTTTTTGGACAGGCACACACACATACACACCTATATATACATATATTAGATAATTTTCCATAAATTCTCTTTAATTTACGTTAATTATCTTTTATTAAAATTATTGTTTATAATTTTAAAAATACAACTTAATTTTTATACCTATAAGTAGATACATATGATTATAATACGAGAAGAAAAAAATCCAATATTTGTTACAAGTTACAACATACCTGCTTAACAGTTTTAACATTTCAACTACAGGGAGGGAGCAAGAAAAACTTTTCTACGGTAGTTTGACGTAATGAAGTTTTCAGGAGTTTCAGGCTGTTTATACCTCTTTCAATAACAATAGTCTCAGACGACGATTCACCTTCTAGCTTACGTTTCACGGTTTGATAAAGTGCTGAATATACTAATGTCACGTTTTCCTGAATTACAGTGAACACTTCGCCGAAGATTTATGTGTTTTAGGGTCCCGGAAGCCGCAACCAGGATGTGGTAGGTGGGAAAAAAGAGTCCCTATTTTTGTTTGTCAGTGTAGAAAAGTGAAATCGGACTCGGACGGGTAAAGAAGCTCGCGGGTCAAACTAATAGGACAGTGTTGTGCTAAAGCGTTTAAGGGGAAACTATTATGTTATGACTAATAAGGAAAGGGGTGAAATTTATGACTATATTCCATCACATCTTATCAATCTTTCTTTTAAAAAAAAAGAAAGAACTTTGTGTCTTTTGAGGGTTTGAGTAGCTTTTTTGGAAAAATGAAAGGAAAGCGAAGAGTGTAAATTGATCCTTAAAACCGGTGGATTGATTCTTTAATGCGAAAGTTTTAACATGAAAATAATAAATTTGTTTTTGTTTTCGCGATATTGATTCTTATAAACGGTTAATTATTATAACCACTGATCACTATAAGCGGTGGTTACTGTATATATATATATATATATATATATATATATATATATATATATATATATATATATACACACTCATGGACAAAACAATTAGCGCACCAAGAAATAATTTGCAGGATCGTAACGAAACTTGCAATGAAGGTGCATGTCGGGGAGATATGCAAATGATTAGAAATGCAGCGTGATTGCGCATTACGTATAGCCGGTAGAGGGCGTTGAACATCGTACTCTGTGGAGTATAAAACAGGTAACGAAAGCTTGTTTGCGTGTGCTGAATCATTTGCTAAGGAAGACCTGAGATAGACATGCCATTACGCCGTGTTCAAAGACAATATAAGCAGTTGTCGCAGTTTGAGAGGGAGAGAATCGTCGGGATGATGGAAGCTGGGTGGTCAGCTAGGCGAGTAGCTCGTCAATTAGGCCGCTCTGATTGTGTTGTGAGGAGGTGTAGGGACCAGTGGACCCGAGAGATGTCATGTACACGAAGACCAGGCTCAGGACGCCCTCGACAGACCAGTCGTTGAGAAGACCGCCACATCGTAAGAAATGCACGCGTACAGACAACTGCTTCATCGGCAGCCATCCAGGCACAGGTAGCACCTTCACAAGGGGCCTCTGTGTCTTCTCGAACCTTACGAAGGCGCCTGGCTGAAGGACAGTTGGCATCGCGTCGCCCATTACGTGTGCTGCCCTTGACGCCCACCCATCGACGCCTCCGTTTCGAGTTTTGTCGCGCACGAGGAAACTGGACTGCAGCGGAATGGAACCAGTTCGTCTTTAGCGACGAATCCAGATTCAATCTCTGCAGTGATGACAATCGTGTTCGTGCGTGGAGAGCCCGTGGAGAACGCTTCAATCCTGCCTTTGATGTACAGCGACACATCGCTCCCACAGCTGGTGTGATGGTATGGGGTGTCATTGCCTACAATACACGATCACCCCTAGTATTGTTCCGTGGCACCATGACAGCCCAGCGGTATGTTCATGAAATCCTGCAACCACATGTGTTGCCACTCATGCCACGGCACCCAGGAGCCATTTTTCAACAAGACAATGCTCGGTCTCATACGGCAAAGGTGTCACAAGACTGTCTCCGCACTGTTACTACCCTTCCTTGGCCTGCCCGATCCCCAGATTTGTCCAATCGAGCATATCTGGGATCATTTGGGACGACGAGTTGGGCATCCCACGAGTTTGAACGAACTAGAGGCAAGGTTACAGCAAATATGGAACGAAATGTCTCAAGACATCATACAGAACTTGTATGACTCAATGCCCGATCGTATCGCATCGTGCATTCGCGCTAGAGGGGGTCCAACGGAGTATTAACTCCTCCATTCTTTTGCCTTTTTTTCTGAAATAAATTATCCTTTTTCTTTGATTTACTTATATCAAAGTAGTCATTTTCTTATCGTTTTCTTATCATTTACTTATATCAAAGTAGTCATTACGTATGTAAAATTTCGTTTCATTTTGGCGACTCCTTCTTGGAGCGCTAATTTTTTTGTCCATGAGTATATATATATATATATTTTAGATAGTCTCCTCTAACGAAACTAAAGCGTGTTATTAGCGTAGGATTACTTATCGTTTTCTTTCCTCTTTTTTTTATTTGACAAATTTTGTTTATTGTTACTGTATTTGGCGCGCGGACAAAATTATAAATCGCGACGCAGTACATTTTCTTTCTCTCCTAAGGTTATTGAGGAACGTAATCCTACTTTAAGACCGTTGAATATAAAGTAGTACCAAAACAACTAACAACAGACATTAACCATATTTGTTGATTTTTTTCCACAGAATTAAAAATTCTTTCATGCTGAAAAAAAAAGAGTTTCATTTAAACCACTAATATAAATGTAATGCATTTGTATTTAATTCAATCAAAACGAATTTTTTTTTTTGCGGCCAGTTTTAAAATTGATTTTTTTCTGTTTGTTTCATACATTGTAGAACAATCTTTACGATATTCGTATACAGTATAACGATCGTCTGCACTTCATACCATAAATCTAGTAAACTAATGGCGTCATATCGACATTCGATTTCAAATTTTTCGGTTTTATCGATTTCTGGCAACTTAGAAATCGAATATATAAAAATCTGTCTGTCCCAGTTCAACAATTTTGTGGGGATTAATATTTATGCTTAGAAGCTTATATCTAGATAATATATCTTTAATTAATATTTACCGCTAAACTTCAGCATTAAATTGATTTTTGCCGCCTTAAATATGAAACACCCCAATGCTATGAATTATTGCACGGAAAACGCCCTTGCGAGAATTGTAAAAGCATATACACCTCCAGTAATCACCAGCGGTGTTGGAGCTAGCTTTCACCATTTTGGGAGGGGCTCCTCAACGAGGCATAAACGATGAGTACCTTGGAAGGAAAATAATTCCAGATGACGACTGTCTCTAAATTTTCGCTGTTGGCTGATGAAATGCATTTGTGCTATGTTGCTCTGATGTCTACCTTGGCGAATACAACATGTTTACGCTTACTATCTCTCCATATTCTGCTTTTTATCCGTGCTTTAAGGTTATATATCTCTTAACTAGCTAAATATCCGTGCTTCACTACGGAGCACATTTAAATTCAATTCAACGGTTAATGTATACAATTAATGCCAAAAAAAAATAGGCTGAGGCCCAAAATCCGGACCGTTTTGGATAGGTTTTGGTGAAGTTTCGCTCCCGAAAACCGAAATTGGCGTGGAAATTATTACCCCGCTCAAAAGAGCGTTCATTCGGGTTTTTTTCTTTAGAGGCGGGATTTTTATGGGGGGTCTATCTTAATTATATATTCAGAGGCGGGTAGGGTTTTTCCCAATTCTTAATAAATAATTATACAAAGATTATAGCTATATTTTTCTGATTAAAAGAATTATTGCTTTTTTTCTGTTTTATACAATATTTTTCAAAAGAAAATAAGCAAATAATTATATTCCTTCATTAGTTCTGCATGGATGTTTGCTGATAATTATATTAAAAGTGGATATAATTAATAACTTAAATAATTAATCAGTTAATTTTATAAAAGTTTGCATTTCTTGATTATATATTAAAACATTGATAATTCAAATTTTCTAATATTAATATAAATTTCAGATTTTCTTTTAGTTTAAACGAAAGTTTTTCCCGCTACTTTATAAATAATTCGATTGACGCCTATTCACTGTTCATGTATTGTATATATATATATATATATATATATATACAGGGTGCGTTCCATAAGTAATGCGACCAAATTCATAAAAAATCATTTGTTGGACATATTTGTACAATTAGTTAAAAATCTTCAAAATGGCACCCTCCTGCGTCTATACATTTATGTAGGCGGTGTTTCCAGGCCTGGAAGGCATCCTGAAAGTCCTTTTCCAGGAGGTCCTTCAGAGCCGATGTAACATGAACCTGGGTGTTTTCAATCGTGTCCTAATGTTTCCCTTTCAGGGCTCCTTTTAAGCGAGGAAACAAAAAAAAGTCTGTAGGAACCAGGTCAGGACTGTAGGGAGGCTGGGAAACCAGTGGGGTGTGTGTCCTGGCCAGGAAATCATTGACAACGAAGGTGCTGTGGCTTGACGCGTTATCGTAATGAAGTTTCCATGCGACCTTGGCGTCATTTCGGCAGCGCGCGACCCTCATTTTCAGTCTTTTGAGCCCTTCCAAGTAAAAAACTACACTGACAGTGGTCCCGGGAGATACGAATTCGTGATGGACGATGCCTCTGACATCAAAGAAGACAATGAGCATGGATTTGATCTTGGCTCATGCGTGCCTTCTTGGGCCGGGTTGACAATGGGGTGTGCCACTCTGAACTGTGCATTTTTGTTTCCGGGTCGTATTAAAAATCCATGATTTATCACCGGTGATAACTTAGTTTAAAAAATTAGGATCCTTTTCACACATTTCCAAGAGTTCTTGGCACCGGAGCACTCGCATGTCTTTTTGTTCGTCGGTCAACATTTTTGGGACTAGTTCGGCGCACACCCTTTTCATGTTCAAATTTTCAGTTACAATGGGATAAACAGTTTTTTTCAGCCTCTGTAGAGATTCTGCTATCCATTAGAAGGCTCAACCGTCGGTCAGAATTCAAACAATCACGCACACGCGTCACAATTTCGTCGATTCGGGAGGTTGATGGACGTCCACTGAGGGGTTCGTCGGCAACATTATCTCGGACCTCCTTCAACGACTTGGCCATCGGTTATCTTGTGATTTAAACAAGCTATCACTCTCAAAGGCTTGCTGAATTTATCGAAACGTTCCGGTGGCGGACTTCCCAAGTTTAACGCAAAATTTGATAGCGTAACATTACTTCATAAAACGATCCATCGCGCCGTGTTGCATCAAGCACAAAACGGGCTTCCCAAATCGCCCGTCCTGACTTTCCGGCAGCTCGGAGCTGAGTGAGAATGGGTGCGTTATGAAGCTAACACCCTCCCTCCTCCTAGCCCAACAGGTTAGAGGGCACTGCGGTGTAAAGTCACGTCTGGAAAAAATTGGTCGCATTACCTATGGAACGCACCTTGTATATATATATATATATATATATATATATATATATATATACAGGGTGTCCCAAAACGACCGCATAAACTCTGCACAGCTACATTCCTCGTTGGGAGTACATAAAAACTGCCCGAAGAAGTCTTCCTGTACGATCCATAGTTTACGAGAAAAATACGAAAAAAAAGTATAACGTCACTGCCGGTGCAAGAAAAAATACACTTTATTGGGCATATCAACAACAATATTTGCATATCTTTCCACACGATAATCTTTAAAATGTTCGCCGCGCATATCGCGTCATGCATACGCGCGCGCCATGGAATGACGTTAAGACGCCGTTGAACTGGTATTTTAAAGGCTGCATCTTGCAGCTACCGGTAGTCTTCGTATGGTGGCCATGTACTCCGTTCGTGACTACTGCGACATTTACTTGATGTACGGTCGATGTAATGGAAATGCCTTACGAACTGCTAGGGAATATGCCCGTCGATATCCGTCCCGCCGTCTTCCTGATGCCAACGCCATCCGTAGGCTGGGCGACAGACTGCGAAATACTGGAAGCGTCTTGCCAACAGCAAATCTTCACGATACTGGAAGACCGCGGAGCGGCCACACAGTAGCACAAGCGGATGCAATACTGCAGCGGATAGAAGAGACGCCCGAGGTAAGCACACGCGCATTAGCCCGTGAGATGACTTCGAGTAAAAGTACTGTGCACAGGCTTTTACGGTCTGAGAGGCTACACCCATTTCGGTACACAACCGTGCAAGGTCTGAAACCAGATAGCTTTCAGAAACGCGTGGCCTTCTGTGAATGGCTGTTGCAGCAACAGAACATAGATAATGGTTTCATTGCACATATCCTGTGGACTGATGAATCATGTTTCACTCGTGATGGGGTATTCAACCATCACAACAGCCATATGTGGTCCCAGGTCAATCCACATGCAATCCGGCCGCAGAAACATCAGGAACGTTGGTCTCTTAACGTGTGAGCCGGCATACTCGGGGATCACCTGCTTGGACCATATCTGTTGTCTGAACGGCTCTCGGGACAGTCGTACTTGGTGTTTCTCAATGAGGTCTTAACCGAGTTCATCGATGACATATCATTAGCGGGAATACAGGGACTTTGGTTCCAGCATGATGGGGCTCCGGCGCATTTCTGTGCTCCTATACGTGGTTGGCTGGATATGGAATACCCCGGCAGCTGGATCGGACGTGGGGGTCCGGTTCTATGGCCGCCACGTTCGCCAGATCTTACACCGTTGGATTTTTTCCTATGGGGCCATCTCAAGGAACTGGTGTATCGAGACGTAGTGACAACACAAATGGACTGAGTTGCTCGTCTGCATGCTGCTTGTACTTCGGTGGACCCCGCGATGCTGCAACATGTGATGACAGCCATTCCATGACGTGCTGATTCCTGCCTCGACATGCACGGCGGACACTTTGAACATCTGCTTTAAATTGTGCATGCTGTTGATATGTTCAATAAAGTGTTTTTTCTTGCTCTGGCAGTGACGTCATACTCTGTTTTTCGTATTTTTCTCGTAAACTATGGATCGTACAGGAACGCTTCTTTGGGCAGTTTTTATGTACTCCCAACGAGGAATCTAGCTGTGCAGAGTTTATGCGGTCGTTTTGGGACACCCTGTATTTATATATATATATATATATATATATATATATATATATACAATGCCCTTCAAATTAATTATCAACAAACATCCATCAGACCGATTTCAAACTTATTTTTTTCTTAATGTACAAATAATGCACCGATAATGCTTGAATAGTGCAGGAATAATGCATGAATAATTCATGAATAATTCTTGAAACCCTTATTAAGAAGCCAGTAAGAGAACTTCCACTTTCGTCATAAGGAGGGACTTCCTTTGTATTAATTTTGGGGGGGGGTTATTACAGTCTTATATAATCGTCCCTTCTGGCGTCCGGTCCGTCATTCGTACCGTAGCCAAAAATATATAATATATTTATAAAATAATGGCGGAAGCTGTATTGGAAACTGCCAACGCATGAAAGGAGCACCTCTCATAAGCATAGTTACATCCAATGGAGAGAGTTAGAAAGGTGGCTGAATTAAACTTCAAACATTCATTCGCAGCTTGATTCTGAGTTGGCCTCAAGAACGAAATACTGGAAAGAAATATTTCAAAGATTGTTATCTATAGATAAGTTTATTGGAGAGCGAGGCTTAGGTTTCAGAGGAACTTCCGAAAGGATAGGTGATCCCAACAATGGCAACTTTTTAGGGCTGATAGAATGGTTATCTGAATTGGACCCATTACTATCTCAAAAATAAAAAAAGGCTCAAGAAGAGGGAAAACGGTTTCAATCGCACTAGTTGTCTAAAGATTCTCAAAATTAATTTATTCAAACTTGTGGTGCTAGAGTTCGGCAGATGGTGCTAGAAGAGAGGAAAAAATCCAAATATTTTTCTATTATTGCTGACTCTACCCCAGATGTCTCCCACATGGAGCAAACCACATTGGTGTTAAGATACGTATTGGATTGCGAATCGGAATTTAAGGTTACTTAGAGGTTCTTAAGTTTTGTTGATTGCAACCAAAAAACAGGACAGGATGTTGTTAACTTGATTATGAGTGAACTTGAAAAGAACTCAATTCCTTTGAAGGATTGTAGGGGGCAAGGTTATGACAACGGTGCAAATATGGCCGGAGTTTATAACGGTGCTCAAGCCGTTATAAGTAAACATAACAATCTTGCCTTTTACTCTAATTGTTCCGCACACAGCCTGAACCTGTGTGGGGTTAATGCCACAGAGTGCTGTGAAGAAGTGAAGACATTTTTTGGGATGTTACAAAAAACATACAACTTTTTTTCCAGAAGCCCACAGAGATGGGAATACTTAAAAAAACGGATAGGATGCTCCCTGCATAACCTTTCTCAAACTAGATGGTCGGCCCGAGTAGATAGCGTTCGACCTTTTCTTAAGCACTTGCCACTCATAATTCATGTACTAAATGACTGTAAAGAGATAAATGTAACCGCAGAGTGTAAAACAGAGCTAAAAGGAGTTATGAAGTACTTAAGATCCTTTGAATGTATTATCATGTCCACAATATGGCTAAAAGTGCTTGTCACTATTGATCACAAGAATAAAGTTTTACAAACCCGATCTGCAACTCTCGACATAGAGACGAAAAACATTGGTGATCTAATTGAGGAGCTGAAAAATCTGCGGAGTAAATGGTGCAATCTTTATGCTGAAGCGAAACTAGTGGCATCGAACATGACAGAAAGTATAGAATGTGAAAAGGACTTCAAGGAGAAAAGACTTAAGAAAAGAAAAATATTCCATGACGAGACCAGAGATTGTGAAACCTCATCAAGATTTGATGATCAAACGGAACATTACGTAAAATATGAGGAGGAGAATTTCAGAATTAATGTTTTCTATAAACTTATGGACTCTATCATTGGGGCCCTTACTCAGAGATTTCGATTTTCCGAAAAGGTTAGTGACCTTTTTCAATGTCTTTGGACATATCATGATGAAGATGAAAATGAAATTGAAAAACAGTGTTTGACTTTGTGTAAAACGTACAAAGAAGATATAGACACAGACCTTTTCAATGAAATCAAACACCTGATGTCAATACATAAGACCAACTTAGGAGAAGTTGGTCTTATGTATTCATCAACTTAAGAGAAGAAATTTATAATTACAACCTTTACAACTTTTGAACGCACTAAGGAAGATAAAATTGGACAGCTTGTTCCGAAATACATCTATAACAATCAGATTGTTTTGCTGCATACCTGTATCTGTAAGTCACGGTGAGAGAAGTTTCAGTGTAATGAAAAGTGTCAATCGATCAACGATGAACCAAGACAGGATGAACGATCTCAGCATCTTGATGATGGAACCTGGTTCGGCAAGGAGCTTGAAATATGATGATATTATTGGTGACTTTGCAAGAAAGAGGGCTAGAAGAGTTGTATTTTCATAAAGTAAAAAAGGAAAAAGTACGTTTTATTGTGACTTTTTATAAAATGTCCAAGTTCAATTAAGTCCTAGTTTTGATTACTGTATAATAAATCTGTAAAATGTGTTAAACCGTCAAAAAGTTTTTATTTCGCAAATATTTCCCCATCCTTTTCCACTGACATGTGTTTATTTAACATAAAAAAAAATTATAAGTACAATTTATAGTACACATCAAAAGATAATGCATGACAGTGCACATTTCGTCTGCAGAAAAAGCTGATAAATCAGGTAAGTCTTGGTTATAAAATAACCTGCAAGTTCGTAGTTCTGGTCTAATTAATTGAGAGGTGGATGGGTGAGGTGTACCAGAATTTAGGGGCCCGGACCCCTCAGTTGCACAGGGGCCCGAGAATCCTGTCACCGGGTCTGACTCTAGTTGAAAATGGAATTACTTTAATTTCGACTAGGCAAGAGTGTTGCATGTTACCGGGAAAAGCTTATCTTATCCGATACTAACGCTTCAGTGTCTAGACAGCGTAACACATTACTATCTAGGTGAATACACTGAAGCAATATATTTTCATAACGAATGAATATAGTTATCGTGGAAGTACAGTATATCTATCTCGGAGTTCCAGATACTGTATATCAAGGTTATGCAGGTGTTACCATTCCGTGAATCCTATACGTGAATATTTACGCACAGCATGCATCTGTATGACAATGATAAGTGATTTTGTTAGGATACGCTTTGTGAATTTATTTTCATGTTAGGGACTTATAGATAGGTTTTATTCGACTGTTTTGTTTGGGTTTTTTAATTTGTTTTTTTACTTTAGATATTAGTCTACGTTTTGTGTTCGACTCAGGGTTAAATTCAAGGGCTAATTTCATCAAACGAAAAAAACTTAACAGTACAGTAATTAAATGTTTATATATAGCATTTAATTACTTTAGTGTTGCATTTATGTCTGATGAAATTAACCCTTGAATTGAACCCTGAGTCGAACCCAAAACAAACAAAGAAACAAACACACACACACACACACACACACATATATATATATATATATATATATATATATATATATACATATATACACTCATGGAGAAAAAAATTAGCGCACCAAGAAATAATTGCGGGATCGTAACGAAACTTGCAATGAAGGTACATGTCGGGGAGATATGCAAATGATTAGAAATGCAGCGTGATTGCGCACCAGGTATAGCCGGTAGAGGGTGTTGAACATCGTACTCTGTGGAGTATAAAACAGGTAACCAAAGCTTGTTTGAGTGTGCTGAATCATTTGCTAAGGAAGACCTGAGATAGACATGCTATTACGCCGTGTTCGAAGACAATATAAGCAGTTGTCGCAGTTTGAGAGGGGGAGAATCGTCGGGATGATGGAAGCTGGGTGGTCAGCTAGGCGAGTAGCTCGTCAATTAGGCCGCTCTGATTGTGTTGTGAGGAGGTGTTGAGACCAGTGGACCCGAGAGATGTCATGTACACGAAGACCAGGCTCAGGACGCTCTCGACAGACCAGTCGTCGAGAAGACCGCCACATCGTAAGAAATGCACGCGTACAGCCAACTGCTTCATCGGCCGCCATCCAGGCACAGGTAGCACCTTCACTAGGGGCCTCTGTGTCTTCTCGAACCATACGAAGGCACCTGGATGAAGGACAGTTGGTATCGCTGCGCCCATTACGTGTGCTGCCCTTCACGCCCACCCATTGACGCCTCCGTTTGGAGTTTTGCCGCGCACGAGGAAACTGGACTGCAACGGAATGGAACCAGGTCGTCTTTAGCGACGAATCCAGATTCAATCTCGGCAGTGATGACAATCGTGTTCGTGTGTGGAGAGCCCGTGGTGAACGCTTCAATCCTGCCTTTGCTATACAGCGACACATCGCTCCCACAGCTGGTGTGATGGTATGAGGTGCCATTGCCTACAATACACGGCCACCCGTAGTATTGTTCCGTGGCACCATGACAGCCCAGCGGTATGTTCATGAAATCCTGCAACCACATGTGTTACCACGCATGCAATGGCTCCCAGGAGCCATTTTTCAACAAGACAATGCTTGGCCTCATACGGCAAGGGTGTCACAAGACACTGTCTCCGCACTGTTACTACCCTTCCTTGGCCTGCCCGATCCCCAGATTTGTCTCCAATCGAGCATATCTGGGATCATTTGGGACGACGAGTTGGGCATCCCACGAGTTTGAACGAACTAGAGGCAAGGTTACAGCAAATATGGAGCGAAATGTCATAAGACATCATACAGAACTTGTATGACTCAATGCCCGATCGTATCGCATCGTGCATTCGCGCTAGAGGGGGTCCAACGGAGTATTAACTCCTCCGTTCTTTTGCCCTTTTCTCTGAAATAAATTATCCTTTTTCTTTGATTTTCTTATCATTTACTTATATCAAAGTAGTCATTAGGTATGTAAAATTTCGTTTCATTTTGACAACTCCTTCTTGGTGCGCTAATTTTTTTGTCCATGAGTGTATATCAATCATTTAATTACTGTAATGTTCCAATGTTTTTTGTCTGGTGAAATTAGTCCTTGAATTGAACTATGAGTCTAACCCAAAACGCACACACACACACACACATACATACACATATATATATATATATATATATATATATATATATATATATATATATATATCGGACGTTGGTGCTTCACGCCCCATCAATTTACGTAATTTCGACCTCTTTGGAATAATCATGCAGTCAGCAGTGGTCCGGTGGCGAGGACATATCAAACCTTAAAACTCCATCAAGCTTTCAAGATATTGACACAGTATCCATAGAACAGTCCAATTGATTTTACAAACATCTTTTATTAACTTCCAATAAATTACTCAGCCCCATCAAACTAATTCCCAATACCCCATCCAATTTAAATCTGTGCGCATACGGCACACGTCTTTACTCGCTGCTATCTCTCCATGGCTCTGAAGATTTCCTTTGTTTGAACCTTAAAAACCAACGCTTAGTGACGCTCATTACTTATTCGTGTCGTCATAACGTATATGCTCTTTTTGCTGATATAAACACTTCCTTTCTTAGCGCCAAACTGCAAGGCTATACATCTATCTAAAATTCTCCACGGTTCTTCGGAAATTGAATCAAGTCGAACCCATTAATCCTATTTTCTCTGCAATACCTTATGCCGCTTATTTGAACTCCCAGACTTTTAAATTGTTAATCCTATATTTTAATAACTATATCACGTTTTAAGGTCGCGCGATCTCCCCCCCCCCCCATATTTTTAGCCTCACACACACACACACACACATATATATATATATATATATATATATATATATATATAAATATATATATACATAGTTGAATAGAAAATATAGAATGTCCAACCACGCTAAACCCCAGAGGAAGGTAACTCACAAATGAAAAATAAAGTTAATGGTATCAATACAGTGTCAAGTTTAACAATATTGTCATTAGTCGAATACAATTGCACCTCTGTTGTTAACGACATATTACGATTAATTTTTCTTTCTTACTTTCGTTTTCTTTCACGTGTTTTAAATTTCAAATCTTAGATCAAGTACTACTTTAACAAAACTTGTGAAATACGCATTATCAAGAAAACTGATTCATTAAATCCGCAGTAAAAATCATTAATGACAAATAGTTTTGAACTGAAATCAGACAGTTGAAATATTAAGAGGTGTAACTGTCTATATGGACAATTCAGAAATAAACTTACTCACAGACGTTTAATTTCTATGGAAAAACGAGATAATTTTCGAGATGAACTTTCACAAATAACTAAAAAAAAAGATTATTGAAAGTATGTAAGGATTGTATATATACAGGGTCATCAAAAAAGGTGTCCGCGATTTCAGTTGTGAACACCAGGAACAACAATTGACCGATTGAATTTTGCATAGCAGCAGATGGAATGTTAACTCTGAGATTTCCCCCTTTCGTCATGGTAACCGTGACTGTGTTGTGGCCATGCGCCGACGCTTCCTCGTACATGGGTTTTGGCGTTGAAGAGGAAGGAACGGCCCAATTTCTTGGCCACCAATATGCCCCGATGGGTTCCCTCTAAACTACTGTATATGGGGTTACCTGAAAAACATTGTGTACGCTGAGAAGATTCGGGACTAGACAATTTATCGGACAGGATTACTGCTGCAATAGCGACTGTTCCTCCTATGATCCAGCGTACCTCCATGGAGAACGACTATCGTCTAGATGTGTGCCGAGCGACGACCCATGAATTTCCAGGAGTCATTTAATAACTCCAGAAAATATTACATGAAATACATACCCATTTACTATTTTCCAAGTAACTCCCACCTGCCGTAATGCACTTCTGTGCTCGGCTCTATAAGTTTCGGAAACGACTTTCAACACTTTGATGGGCTCCGTTTGCACAGTGCAAACGCCTAAAACTAGTCTTTTTTTTCACCTGTATTCAATGTATTCCAGGTAAATGAGCTAAAAAATGGTTAGTACTACCATCTGTTATCAGTTTAAAGAAGTAAAAACATTTTGCAGCCTTTAATTGGTAAATATTTCAAGGTTCTTTAGGTTACAAAAAATCGGTAAGAAATCTGCACCCTGCAAACGGGGGATGTTGTTTGTCCCTGAAAGGGTTAAAGTCTATTTCGCAATGCTCTCTAAAGTGGGGTTTTTCGATGGCTTCGACAACCTCAGATCTTGTTCCCTTCGGCAAATCTTTCAATTTTGGAAACTATAAAATGTCGACCGGTGCTAAGTCGAATATTATGGATGGTGTTACATCTCCAGGACCTCAGCGGGTCAAAAACCGCTTCACAGGTGACACATTGCGAAGCCGAGCATTGTCATGCAAAACCAGCCAACTCCCATTCTGTCGAAAACGATGTCTTACTCTGCAAACTCTTTATTAAAGTCTGGCAATAACTTAACGGAAAACTGTCCAGTAACAGTCTTGTCAGGGGAACAAATTTATGATGAACTAGCTGAAAACCCGTACTTCTCTACGGAGTACATTCAAATTAAATACAACGGTCAATGTATGCAATTAATGCCAATATATATATATATATATATATATATATATATATATATATATATTTATATATATATATATATATATATATATATATATATATATATATATATATATATAAGAATAAGATGAAAGAGAAAACCAGTAATAGCTCTAAAGCTACTTGCAGCCAGGAACAAACATCATGTAAAGAAAAGTATGAATAAGGTTTTTGACAGCATTTCTTCATCAGCGGTGTCAATACTGTCTAAAAACCAATGGATTGTTTCTGATGAGTATGATCTATTAAATAAACACACTCAGACACCGTACAATCCATTATTAACACAAGAATTGATTAATAAATGAATTAAGTTTGAATAAGTACTTAACCAAAGAACACCAAGCCTGGCGCTAGTCAGAGTGGAAGTTAAGAACTTGTAACCGCAAGATGACTGACTTCAGAAAACTTCCAACCATTGAGGTAGTGGATTCTCAGTTACAGACATACTTAGGTTACCGTATTTTAAGACTATAATTCTTTTAATTATTTACTTATTACTGTTACTACTTTGAGTTAATTTTATTATTATTTTATTTTACTTATGATTTTTATTTTTATTTTTAGTAGTTATTATTTCTATTTTAACCTATTATTATGTTTAACATATTAATGCAACAGAACAAACTATTCATTAAAACAAAAACAACGTTTTTGGATAGACTTACAGGGTATTTATTACGAGTTAGCACAGCTTTCAAGTCTATAATATGCTTAATCCTATTGTCTTTAGAACATAGCCCATTTATACGAACTAACTGATTTACAATAATGTTATTAAAAACAGATTTATGTAAACAGGTTAGATAATTTTGAAATTTAATCTAATATTAAAATTATAATCAGATCTTTTGTCGTATAAGTCAAAAGTAAATTTACTGTGAGTACTTAATTTAATATTAATATCTAGAAAGTTTACATTAATATTATCATGGCTACTTTTAATTAGTTCCAAATTAGGAGGGTTAAAATTTAAGTATATATATATATATATATATATATATATATATATATATATAATATATACAAATGAATGTTTGTCTGTCTATAATTGTATAGAAATCCACAGTTTAGGAGCAACGATCGTGAAATTCTACATGCAGGTGTCTTTAAAAACAGCCGAGGGTCTGAAGAATTCCAAAATCGAAATTAATTACCGTTGATTTTTAATTAATAAAAAACCAACAATTTTTTAAACTAAATGTAAGCTGTTACAATTTGTGGATTCACCCCTCTGCATATGGTGGCCACGTTAGGGATAGCTGGCAAAGAGCGAACGAAAAGATAAAAATAAATAAAATCAAAAAGTTTCAAGTCATATATTAAACCAGAATAATAAATGAAAATAATAATCTTTCAAGTCAGATTTTATACTTTAAAATAGATCAGATCCATCAGCATATTGACATTCTATACATGCGATGGAAAATTCAAATCAACCACGCTAAGTGTCACGAGATCTTTTTTAATCGCTACTGCAATCCCCCTCGTTTATGTCTTTGTGTCTATTGAAGAGTTAAAGACGTAGCTTCTATCCTGCTAACTTATTTCTGACTTAAAACTCCTCTTACTCCATAAATATATGTATATTCACCAACCCATAGCAACTTTCCAATAATCTGAGTCCGAATGTTTTTACTTTACTCAAGAGAGCAGTGTGGCATCGTGGCGCATTCAGTAAAACCGCGTACTTGGTACGCTCTACGAAACGGGAACCGGGTTCGGATACGGGATCTTGGAAATTTTGCTAAACCTGTATTTTCAGCTTTCTTATTTCAGCTTTTATTTATTATTTTTTTAATTATTATTTTTATTTTTTTTTTTTTAATTATTATTTTTATTTATTTTTATTTTTTCAGTTTTTTTATGATGAAAGACCGAATATAGCTGAAATCTGAGGAGTTTATTATACATTTATATATTTTTAATTGTGGTTTTCATATTATTAATGTGTATAACATTTCGTATGCTTTTTTTTTCTATGTTATTTATACTGTGTTTAGTTTTTTAATGGATTTTGGTAGGTTTATTATAAATTTATATATTTTATGTTTTACTTTTCAGGATTTTTTGCTCCAATGATAAAGGCTAAATCTTTTCTATGTCATTTATACTGTGTTTAGTTTTTCAATTGATTTTGGTTAACAAACTTTTGACATTTTTACTTTTCAGCTTTACTTTTCAAAATTCTTTACTTTCCTAAAGACAATTTGACATTTTTCCTTTTCAGCTTTTAGTGGTTTATTATAAATGTATATATTTTATGTTTTACTTTTCAGGGTTTTTTTGCTCCAATGATGAAACTCTAAATCTAGCTGAATTCTGAAATAACTTATTGTAAATTTATGGTTTTTTATGTTGGGTTTTCTTTTTATTCATGCGTATAACATTTCACATGCTTTTGCTTCTGTTATTTTTACTGTGTTTAGTTTTAAAAGTGATTTTGGTTAACAAACATTCTTAAAATCCCGGGCAACGCAGGACAAATTATCAACTGTGTAGGTTGATAATTTATAAATTTTAAAACTGTTCCTACATGTATACTTACCGATGCACAAGTAATTTCCAATATTTTTAATTATTAAATAACCAACAATTTCTGAAGGATGTGACACTCGATTCACAGACGTTCAGTAGATGGTGACACTATTTTAAACTTTTAGTATTCCAATCCATTTGTAATTTATCCTTATAAGAAAGCTGAAAACCCACACTTCGCTACGGAGTACATTCAAATTAAATAAAACGTCAGTGCATGCAATTAATGCCAATATATATATATATATATATATATATATATATATATATATATATATATATATATATATATATATATATATATATAAATATATATATATATATATATATATATATATATATATATATGTATGTATATATATAATATATACGATGATCAATGTATACATATGATGTAAAAAAATATATATTTATAAAAAATCGTAAGGGATATTTTTATAGACAAAATAATGTAGAAGAAAATATTCAAATTAAATCTCATAGGACATACAAAATAATATAGTACAGTTAATGTAGTACAGTTTGAGAAACATATCTTTTACATTATTTTAATAGTTTTTTGGATAATGTCCAATCGTCTGCCGCATTAGGAAGAAAAAAGCATTTTTTTTGTCTATTTCGTTGTTATGTGACGATAAATTTATTTAAAGTACCAGAAAAAGAAATCACGTGATCGGCGTTTAATAAATTAAATTCTAAAAATTAATCTTTAAAAATTCACCAAAATCAGAAAATGGAAATAAGGATTCTAAAAAGAGTTCATTTTAAAGGAATTTTCATGATCTTTTTCGTGATATCAATTTTATAACCCTCAAATTATTATTTTAAATGCAAACTTTAAAAAAGTTACTAAAACGGCTTAAAAATTTAATTTTTAAAAAAATCTAAGAAAAAATTTTCAAAAATCTTTCTTAGTGCACCCCTACACTACAAGAAGAATCGCCATGCAAAATTTTAGCCCTTTAGGTCCCGCGGTTTGGTCTGTATGTTGCGTGTCAGTCAGTCAGTCAGTCAGTTACGGAACTGTTTTATATATATAGATTATTATTACTATCTTTATATCGTAACGTTAACTTCATGCTCACGGATTATTTTGCTATGCATTTTTTTATTATATTTATAATAGAGTAATTTTCATATGATTTTAAACAACAATCGTTTTTAACTGGCATTTAATTGGCTGTTAAAACTTTATATTTACACCCTATTTAAAAGAAGTAGGGTGAACATTTTTCAAAGAGGATGTTTCAACACCCATCTTCAAAGAAGTAGGGTGTAAATTGTAGGGTAGAAAGTTGGTAAAATCAAAATTTTGTGCAATGTATTTAATTTCTCGATTAAAAGTAGTTTTTTTCTAAAAATTAATTTATTTCGCTTGAAAAGCTAAATATTTTATGCACGCGGTTTGTATTATTATTACTATCTTTATATCGTAACGTTAACTTCATGCACGAGCATTATTTTCATATACTTTTTATATTATTATCTTTATAATAGCTTTATTTTCATATGCTTTTAAACAACTATCGTTTTTATTCATATTATGTTGGTTTTTTATTAATTAAAAATTAAGGGTAATTAATTTCGATTCCGGAAGTTCTTATTATCTTTATTTTCATATGCTTTTTCATTTACGAATTCTTCAAATGTTGGTTAAAACATTTTTGAGTAGTTTATACATTGGTGTGTGTTTAATTCTTGTAATTAACAAATTTATATGTCTGGAGAGGATGTTTCAGATTTTAGTGGTACTATGATGAAAGGCTAAATCTACCAAAATTCTGAGGAGTTTATTATGGAGAGAAAAGGAGTTTAATATGTAGAGCATGTTTATAAGAGTTGAATGGTTTGCAGCCCTCAATCAAACACTTTTTAAGAGGCAACTTTTAAGAGGCAACGCTGGAGTCATATCATGGTTCTATTGGAAATTTCTGCTAAACCTGTAATTTCAGCTTTTTGCCCCAATGATAAAAGGCTAAATCTAGCTGCATTCTGAAGAGTTTATTATAATTTTCTATATTTTTTCATTGGGTTTTCCTTTTATTCATGTGTATAAGATTTCACATGTTTTTTTTTCTATGTTAATTATACTGTGTTTAGTTTTAAATTAATTTTGGTTAACAAACATTAAACAATTTGACATTTTTACTTTTCAGATTTTAGTGCTAGAATGATGAAAGGCTGAAATTCCTAAATTTTGAGATGTGTATAACATTTCACATATATTTTTTCTATGTTATTTATACTGTGTTAATTTTTAAATTGATTTTGGTTAACAAACATTATTAAATTCCCGGGCAACGCCGGGTACTTCAGCTAGTATTTATATATATATATATATATATATAATGTAGTATAATAAATACGACGATCAATGTATACAATTGATGTAAAAAAATACATTTATAAAAAAATCGTAAGGGATATTTTATAGACAAAATAATGTAGAAGAAATATTGAAATTTAATCTAATAGGACATAGTAAAGAATATAGCACAGTTAATACACATTTTGAGGATCATATCTTTTAGTGTATTTTAATATTTTTTTAGATAATGTCCAATCGTCTGCCGTATTAGCAAGACAATAAAAATATTTTTTTTGTTTATTTCGTTGTTATGACGCGACAATATATTTATTTAAAGTACCGGAAAGAGAAATCACGTGATCAGTATTTAAATTCTAAAAATTAACCTTTAAAATTCACCAAAAGTCAGAAAACGGAGGTAAAGATTCGAAAAGGATTTCATTTTAACGGAACTTTTATGATATTTCTCGTGATATAAATTTTATAACACTCAAATTATTATTTTAAATGCAAATTTAAAAAATAGTTACTAAAACATCTTTAAAATTTAATTTAAAAAAAATTAAGACTTTTCAATTTGAAAAGTCTTAATTTTTCTTTTGAAAATTAATTTAATCTTTTGAAAAGTCAAAAATCAAGACTTTTCAAAAATCTTTCTTAGTGCACCCGTACACCATAAGAAGAAACGCCATGCAAAGTTTCAGCCCTTTAGGTCCAGCAGTTTAGTCTGAGCGTTGTATGTCAGTCAGTGAGTCAGTCAGTTAAGGAACTGTTTTATATATATAGATTAGTGCTTCGCTATCGAAGAAACCGATTAACATGACCTTGATTTTGAACTTTTGGAATCGAAATTTTTTTCTGTCTTTGTGTGATTGGAGACCGCCATTCGGAGCTCAGTCGTTTTCTTTCAGGGTCATATTGTTAGTACCAAGACACGTCTCCCGTTACTATCAAATCGAGGAACGTAGCATCAGCGTTGTCGATGAGTTCACCCGCACGAGTCCGTTATGAATTGCTTTTGTTCCTCCGATATACAATGAGGAACAAATATGGAGCAAACCTTGCGTTTTCCTAGGTGGTGTTGTCAAAATTTGCCGAACCACCTCCTTGGAAATGTTCAGTTCATTGGCGAGTACTCGAATAGTCACTCGGCGATGCGAAGTCACAAGCTCGAGAACTGTGTGGTGTGCGCACGAAATGCGGCCGTCCAGTGAGCGTGTCACTTTCGACACTTTCGCGGGAAAACGGATAAACCATTCAAAATTGCGTGAATGGGATAATATTTCCTCTCCGCACACTTGTCTCAACATTTCATGTGTTTCCGCCGCAGTTTCGCCCAATTTGGAGCAGGAATTAATGTTTATTCTCTCTGCTTCATGTCAACTTCGGCAGCTACTATTTAACAGCTACGTTTTAATGCGTGTTTCAAGGACAACCATTTGCTTGCGAATGGCGCCGACTTCATTGGATATGCGCAGATAAACGACCTTTCAAATACAAGCATTACCGCGTTCTGACGATTTCCCGTTCTCGTACAGTTACGTCAGTTCTGGAAATTAATGGACGGACCTTGTGTACATATATATATATATATATATATATATATATATATATATATATATATATATATATATATATATATATATATATGTATGTATGTATGTATGTGTGTGTGTGTCAGTAAGTAATAAATTAAATATTAGGCCGTCCATTCTAGGATATAAATACCCTTTCCTAAATCCTTTCCGCAGTAATCTTGCTTTATCGATACAAACCCATAGCAACAGAGCTTTCCATAAGTCGCATGCCTTGCATTTATACACGTGTATACGTCTGGAGAAAGGCGTGGGTTCCCATCGCCAGCCCCAATATTCTGCTGATCGTACAAAATAACAGCCACATCTTTTCCTCACCTCTCGCGCATAAGGTTGAAAGGTGATATGTACTTCGCTCCGAGCTGTCGTCTGCAATGGACGTACTTCTTATCGCTCTAATAAAATGATTCGACCCGACTGCTTCGAAATATTAATTCCTTTCAGGCTGAGTCTAGCTCCAGCCATGTAAATATGAGCTAGTTTACCTGTTCAGGTTATATTTAAAGGGCGTGTGTAATGGATATATATATATATATATATATATATATATATATATATATATATATATATATATATATATATATATATATATATATATATATATATATATATATATATATATACACCGGGTGGGCAAAAATTCAGTGTAAACATTAAAAATTCATAAAAGCCGGAAAAATTACCAAAACAAAAAAAAGGTTTGCAGGGTTAGCATCCCTAGGTCACGGGATTTTATTAATGCAGGAAAAAAAACTAACTCAAAACGCAGCCGACAGGTGGAGCTGGTATTAGCGAATTCTGTGGAAATATGCAAATGAGACGGTTATAAGAACGTGCGCTCCTTCCTAATCCACAATTAGTTCACCGTTGTTCCGCGATCCGCCGAGAGGTGTCGTGTATACATCCAGACCTGCTGCACTCTGCCGTTGCTGGATTTGTAACTAGCCTGCAAAGCTTTATCCCCTGTGGTGGGTGTCATGTGGAACACCTACTGCTGTTATAAACGACTTAGAAGCATTCTTTTCGTTATTTGCGTTTCTTTTCTTTGACTTGTATAAGTCAGCGCCACCTCTTGGCTGATTTTTGAGTTATTTTTTTTTCCCGTGTTAAAAAAAAAATCCCTTGACCTAGCGATGCTATCCCTGCAAAACTTTTTTATTTCGGTTAATTTCCCGTTTTTTATGAATTTTTAAAGTATCCACGGACTTTCGACCACCCGGTATATATATATATATATATATATATATATATATATATATATATATATATATACAGAGGCCGTTCGCACATTTTTTAGACGATTTTGGTAAGCGGTAATAAAAAATCGTTTGCTGCAAAAGAAATAATTGCAATTGTACTATGTTTTTAAAGGTCAAAATTATCGTCTGCGGCTTGAAAGTTTTGTTTTTATTCAAAATGGCGTTTTTAACAAAGCAGTGGTTCGAAGGCTACATTTATGCTCTTTCCGATGAGAAATATGCATACTCCGTTATCCATAAACGATGTGAGAGTGATGGTTTTGTGATATCTAAAGCGTCGATAGGTAATATCGTCAACAAGAAAGGGAAAAAAGGTCAAATTGGAGTCTCAAGCGGGACAAAAATTCCAAACAAGTATCCATGGAAAAAACGGACATCTTCGACTATTGCAAAGGTACGTTGTTTAATGTTAAAAGAAAATCCCCCTAGTCAAAGGACCGTTGCAAAATCATTAAAATGCTCTGTGTCCACTGCAAACAAAATGATAAACGTTGATTTAAATCTTAAGAAAGCGAAAAAACACAATGTGCATAGTCTTCTTCCAAATCATATCGCTGAACGCAGGACACGCTGCAGAATTCTATATGAGAAACACTTATCCAAAGAAAAATAGAAAACAATTGTCACAGTAGATGAATCATGGGTGTATTTAAATGATTGCAACAAAAAAAGAGCCATTTATTATCATAAAAGGGGATAAAAAAATCTAAGTACATGGTTCAAAGAATCGAAAGAAAGTTTTTCTAAGGCATTCATGATTGTTGCTGGTTTTTCTTATAATGGCAAGTTAAAAATAAAGAGAGTGGAAAAAAATGTCAAGATTAATTCCAAATACTATCAGGAATATATTTTATCGCCAATTTTTCTGAATGAAATACCATCGCTTTACCCACAGTGCCATCAATCTGTGAGACTCCATCAGGACAAAGCTAGCAGTCACACATCAAAATCCACTGTAAATTTCCTAAAAGAAATGGAATCAAAACCTGGTTTCAAGGCCATGCCCTTCACTGATATCCCTACGAAATCTCCCGATGTATCACCGATGGATTTTTGTGCTTTCGGACTTTTAAAATCTGCATTATCCAAACGTCGCCCCAAAACCCTTACAGGACTCTGGAAAGTTGTTCAGGAGGAATGGGATAGAATACCTCTTCTGACACTTCAAAAGGCATTATTATCCTGGAAATTGCGGTGTCGAAAGATAGTTCAGAATAAGGGATGTCAAATAGAACATTTAAAACACAAGAATTTTATGTAATTTAGTTTTGTGAATACAATATACATCGTCTAAAAAATGTGTGAACAGCCTCTGTATATATATATATATATATATATTTCAGGGATCTTCAGACTCGCACAGCCCTAAAAAGTTGGGGGACGGTAAGCCCTTCTTCAATTCCCGACAAACCTAGACTTGATGCAGTTGCGGCCTTCCGTTCTACGGGCTATACTTGTATCTCTGCTCACCTACATCCTACAGGCCTTTCCACCACGCCTTTTTGTCCACTTTGTGATACTGGAGAAGACATGGGCGGCGACCACTTGCTTCGATGTGGGGCCCTCCGCGGATACACTGTGTTCTCAAGGTATTGGGAAGCAAGAGAACTTTTAAGGCAATGACATCGGTCTTATACCCTGCTTTCAGTTTCGTCATCTCATGTACATATTTATATATTTGTACTGTCATTTTCTCTTTTTTTATGTATTGATATTCTGCCTTGCCATTGGAAATAATATATATTTATAGTATATTTATAGTATATATATATATATATATATATATAAAAGTTATCTATGGAGTCGAGTAACTGTTCTTAAGAAAAAGTGGCCATTTTCTTGGGGTGACCAACGAAACGTGATTTCTTCCATAAGATTGGTTCTATATAGTCTTCAATCGGTTCTGGACAAAATATGACCTTTTAGAGGGATAGCTGGCTAGAGAAGTTTCACTGTGTGCATATAATATACGGGTGCATGAATTACTCATTAAAATTTACCGTGATAATATTTGAAATAAAAAAAACACATAAAACTAATTTCTCTAAGACACAAGACGAAATGAAGCAAATTATTACCCACATCACCAAATTTCAATTTGTTTTCTAGCCTTTGTGTTGCATGTGCAAAGTACAAAAGACTCTCAGCTCAGCATTGAAATTTGAAAGAGAGTTAGTTAAATATTTTAATTTCCTCTTATCGCATACTCCTCCTTTGGGCTTGTCAGTATGTGGTTGATATCGTTAATTGAATACCTTCTATGTATTTTCGAAGTGGTTTTTTTTCTACTCTTTGAAGTAATTGGTTACTTTCTTTACTTTGTATTCATTAAAAGTAGTTTCTGCATTCCCTAGAGGCTCTTTTATTTTATAACATAACAATAACCTCTTCTACATCTGAAAGAAATATTTAATACTAAAAACAGGCCTAATTAAAAATTTAAAAGTTATTTGAATCTTTGGGGTAATAAATACAAAGTGAACCTCCTCATTTTTTTGAGAGCAAATAGAATCGAGAAAACGAGGTTTAAAATATATTTTGATACAAATAAATAATAAAAGGTAAGATTGCATGATGATTAAATAAATTAACAGGAATTAACCGAGTTATAGATCTCGTTAGGCAAATTTTGTTATGCTCTGAAACCATGTGAGTGGTACAAATCAATCAATTGAATGCCCGTCCAACCGTTAAGGTATACGGGAAAACTGTTAACTAATCGTCCCGAGGGCAATCCTGCTCAACTGGGACACACTGGCACAAGGACACCGGGGCCTTCAACCCCAGCCCCTAAGCCGAAGACCGTCTAATAATTTATTAACAAAATTGTTTTTAAAATTTAGCAGTTAGTGGCAACCATCAATCCTATGTTCACATTTCCCTGTTTTTTTTCTTTCTTTTCCTTCTTCTTCCTATTATTTTTTGCTTACTTTTACAGATTGCGTTATAATGCTTACAATATCATTACACAATTATTACTATTTCACATTATTATTTTCTCATAATTACATCAAATTTATATACATACATATCAACATGACAATACAATTTAACCTAACAATTACGTAAATACACCCACATAAAAACAATTTACACTAATACATTCACATACGTACAATAATACAAATTCCAATTGATACCAACTAAAATATTTAATCTTAACTTTCTATTAAAACATAACGATACAATTTAACCTAATTATTTACACAATTATACATTTGTTTACACTATTGCCTATACACTAACTTTTATGTAATTTCTAAAACATTCCCAAATGTATAAACATTTTTGCAGCTACAGTGATTAAATAAAATTACCAATACAATATATTGATTTTTTTACAAATTTATATTATTAACCATTCTACTTCTTACATACATTTATTTACTTGCAATACTGTGTAACCTGCACCAAAAACTTTCACGTTATCTGCAAGCCTGCAACAGAAGAATACTGCTATGTGGCATGAGAGAAGGGGATACAAGTATCCATAAGAATACCGACCACCTTCCTAATAAAGCCTCTACAGTAAAAGTCGCAATAAAACTTATGTTTCGTCCATGTTCTAACATCCGCTGGCAATTTATTTCTTAGGTCCCTGAACTGCTGGCAGTCAAATAAACAGTGGTCTGGCGTTTGGATATCTCCACAGGTACACATATCTGATTTTTGGTGAAATCTGCTCTGATATTCCCCAACGCATCCATGACCCGTTATAAATTGATTAATCTTAAAGTCACCCATTAGCCTTTCTTCTGTTACTTCCTTGAATATTTCATAGACTTTTCTCCCTTTTAGAATTTCGTTCCATTCTTCTTGCCATAGTTTCTTTTCATACTTTTTCATTTTAATTTTGACTGATTTTCTAGTTTGTTTATACTGGACTCCTATTTCCTCCATTTCTGTAGCATTTTTGGCTACTTGGTCTACCTCCTCATTCTCTACTATACCCACATGGGCCTTGACCCAATGCAGATATACCGTCATATTTTCTTGTATAATCATATTCTTTATATCTTGTACTATATCGCCTCTGTAGCTTATTGCTCTTAGCGCTTCCAAACCACTCTTTGAGTCTGTAAATATATCAAACTCAGTGGGTGGTACAAATGTAAAAATTTCTAAAGAAATAAGAAAATAAATAAATAAAAATAAGCAAATGAGAGAACGGAGTAAACATGAATATAACAAACGCCAAAAAACCGTTTTTCCAGTGAAAAATATTATTAAGTGATGATAGGTATGGCATAATAAAAGTGATAATTTCAAAGTTTAGGACGTAAAAATAATTACGAAGCAATACAAATATGGTTAAGGGAAAGAGGAAATATACATAGATCAATAATACGTTGTTAAACTTTTTGATACTTAAATGGCGTTAGGATGTTAACCACGTGGGTGATCGATGACTAAAATAGTTAAAAATTATTAAAAATCTAAAAATATAAACATATGAAAAAAAATAAAAGGGAGGAAATGAAATAAATATGAAAATGAAACTTAGACTGGTGGTGCAATCCTGGATGGAATGAGATATAATATCCATTTCAGCGATGCCGAAGACGCGAATTTTCTCGTAACGCACGATGCAGAGATGAGTAATCAGAAGTACCGGCGGGTACAGGAAGGGTTTAAATATCAGTAATGGTCCGTAAGAGATAATGAGCGCCAGGGTTTCTAGCGGAAATGAAACTTGTTTAGTTTGAAAAAAAGGGAATGATGGCGAGAATTGGCAGAAATTACAGAAAGTTAGAAATCGTTTGATTTATGTGAACGAAAATTACAAGGGTAGAAAATAGAATGTACATATATTGCAACATAAATAAATTTTTTGACCACTTGATAGTATGATATGGATATGACTGGCTAAAATAATGATTAAATAGGAGGTTAGAATTGCGCGTTGTAATTATTAAAATGTGGCATTACATTAGTAAAAAGTATTCTAAAATATAGTGTTTTTTTTTGCGAAGTGTAGAAAAATTATTTTGATAGTGTAACGTTATAAGTTTTTGTGGTAATATGAAAATATGATATGAAAGTGACATGTAAATGAAATTAATGTTAATATGTAGGTAGAAACGTAAATTGTAAATATTTTAGAATTTAAATGAGTAAGAAATGTTTTGAAAAATGTAAGATGGTGAACAGTGTTTTGAAAATGTGAATTTTTTTTTATATTTGGTGGCAAACACATTGAAGTGTCAGGTTTTAAAATACAAATTCAAATATATGGTGTGTGATTTAAAATGAAGTAATGAAATTGAAAAGGTTAGGTAGTTTAAAAAAATTTAATTGGATAGAAAGAAAAATTTGTGTTTTATGTTTAACTGAACTTTTCAACAAATATTAACACTCATTGGTGTATACTGGTTTATGTAATGTTGTGTTCAAGATGATATATTGTGACAAACTGTGATGTGAAAAATGGAGCAGATGAAGGACATTTCATCGGCCAGTGTTACAAATAGTCTATGTCCGGACTAAACAATTTAAATAGAAAGTCAGAGGTCAATAAATGACAATTATGGACTCGCTAACAATCGAAAATATAAATGAAGCAGATGTATGTTAATTGAAGCAAGTGTTTTATGTTACTATTGTGTTTTTAAATTTTGTATTTTCAGATAATTTTGATATTGTCAAGGAAGGTATGAGAGTGATGGTAAGACAGAGAATATAAGTATGTTTTGTGCTCTTAATATCGTGAAATATATATTGAATATATTAGTTAATGTATATTGTAAGCTTTGCAAGGAAGGGAGTGTCTAGGAAGTATGATTTCAAGTTGAGGTTATGAGTTTGTTTTGAAATCCAGTGCTGAGAGGCAGAGTTGTGATAGATGACTAGGCGTAGTAGGAGTTCAGGAGCTGTTTTGTGTGGTGGTTTGAGGTTATAGGATGTACATTCAGTCTTCGGAGGGAACGGCGTTTGTAGTAAAGCGATTTTAAATAAAAAGCTAGCTTTATTACATGTTTGCGATAAAAGTCGGAATCAAACTTAACGCCGACAGTAATTATAAAATAGAGTTATTTAGGACGTAGCCCGTGCTAGACAGCTTTATGAGCTGTGAAGAGGGGAAGGTCTGAGATGGAGCCACATATTAGATGATGGAGCCGAAAGGTGACATTATGTCACAAAAGCCTTTTATGTTAAATTAATGGTAAGACGGTTTGGAAAGTGGCCACGTGTGAAACCTTGGGTGGTCCAAAAAGGCAGGCAGTGAGGGCGTGATGTGTTTAAGTTCAGAAGCCAATGAGAAAGTGTAAAGGGAGAATAGCGAATGAAAAGTTTACGGTGTCCGGAATGGCTGATTGAAGTTTATGAGAAGGTAGAGTCATGGGTGTGAAAGGAGATTAAAATAAAATATATAGAAGGAGTATTGGAAGAAAAGAAGGAGAGAGAGTCTTGATCGGGGAAGCGGAAGGTCCCCATCTCCAGCACGACTAAAAAAGTTATACTTTAAGTGGATCTGAGGGTTCCACCTAAACCCGTTCCGGCTACTGTATGGGTAGAGAGAAGAGCTCCCCAGATTTCATATACGATAAACTTATAGAGAACGATTACATTGACTACTTAAAATAAAGAGGTCCGCACTCGAATTGCAGCAGAGACGAAGATACCCTGCACCTGTGCCACAGACGAGAAGCGATCCCCATCGCGAACGAATTCGAGAAGATACACGACGAGGACAGCCCAGCGCCCCGTTCCACGACGAGAAGAAATCCCCATCGCGAGTGAAATAGTGAAGGTACACGTCAAGGAAAGCCCGACTACGATATCAACTAAGAGAGTTTGATCCCTCATCTTGAAAGAAGTAGAGACAGCTCCTTGCCCAGTGAAGCAGTGTGACCCCGAACCCTCGGCGAGGCGAGAAGACCAAAATAGCAAATTTGGTTTAATGAAAAGCATTTGGGGTGAGTGTTAAATCTCAATTTGATTTGTTCAGTTGGAATTTGATCTAGGTAAATTAGATTTTTCGTAAGGAAGGAGTTTTTTAGTGAGAAAGTGTTTTAGAGTTGAACTAATAGATAAGTTTATTTTTTTTTTGTGCTCGAGACGCTCCCTAACCTTTGCAAAGTAATAGTAAATATAATTTATGAGAGATAAAAATATTGCGCATTGATTTTGGGAAATGAAAGATTCTTTTTATACTTGTAAATATTAAGTGTGTAAATAAACTTAGTTTTGTTATGGTAAAATCTATTAGTTTGTCTAAATTGAAAGTTGTTGGTGTTAAAATACATGATCTAAAATTGAGAATAGTTTATTGGTTTTTGTTCGTTTGCTAAATTCGACATCCAGGGCTTCGGGTTGTATTCAACAAAATAAATGATAAAACACAGCGCACCCAAATAATTTCTAAAAAAAAAATTAAAAAATTAAAAAATTGTACTAAACAAAATAAATTTACGATACACGCCCAACCAACTAAAGCTGGATGTAGTAACACGACATTAACCCACTTAGTGGCCGTTCTTACCAAGGGGGTATGAAATTTCCCATTCTAAAGAGGGAATCGGAAAAATAGACTCGTAAGATAACAGGTTAAAAAATAAATAGTTATGATTTTTTTTAATCGGATGATTCTTTTTTAAACTACCTGTATATCAAGAAAGCTTGTTAAATTTTCCTTAATTATTTATATGTTTTTTCAAGCTAGATATCATAAAACTAGTCTCAGCATGATCTTATGCGGAGTCGTTCTAATTGTGACTGATTTTCCTGTGAATATCATGGAAGAGTTTTGGTTACATTTTTTTTAATGAGTCAGTAATTAATATCTGTCTGTCAGGCGCAGGGCATTTTCTGGGACTGCCGCTGGGAGACAGATAATGGAGCGTACGGCTAAACGGAAACACGTTCTCACTAATAGTGATGTCAAATAAAGGAACAAGAAGGGGGAGTAAAAAAAAACTATTAAGTGGTTACAGTTAAGACTCTTTACCTGAGGTCGTCAGCGAAATTAAAAGTTTGAATAAAGGCGTAGAGCTCCTCGATCATTTGGGATGTTAAAATGAACGTAAGTTAAAAATGTCAGAAAATAAGTTTTTTTTTCAAAAAAAATTATGTTTATGTGTACATGATGAAGACAAATTCTTTTAACTGTATTTTTTTGTGTTAGAGTCAGTGATTTTTTCTACCAAAAATAGAAATGTGTTCTTCTCGATAAATTTTATGAAAAACATATTTCATAAAAAGTAATCATTACCAAATATGATTAAAATATTTCAACATAAAAAATGTAAAATTATCGGAATTATATTAAAAAAATGAAATGAAACACAATTTTTTTGTACTTTATATAATCATTTTTCAATTAATATTTTTCAATTGGATATAATAAAATTTTAATTTTTGACATATATTTGAGGACTTATTTTTAAACATCTAACCTTACTAGTAACTAACTTTAATATGTTATATTAAAATATATTTACCTTACCTTAACTATACCTTACTTTAGTACCTTAACTTAAATAATCTTTACTTTACCTTACCTTACCTGGAAATATCTTATATACATTACCGAGAAATACTTTTAATTAATATTTTACCGTGAAAATAACTGAGAGAGTCTAACCAAACATTGATTGCTAATGAAATCAAGTTTAAAGAAAATTAAAACAGATGCATGTTCTTCTCAATAAAATTTTATGAAAGATATATTTCATAAAATCTGATCATTACCAAATATGATTAAAATATTTCAACATAAAAAAATGCAAAATTATCGGATTTATATAAAAAAATAAACTGAAACACAATTTTTTTCGTACTTTATATAATCACATTGTTTTTCATTAGATACAATAAATTTGTAATTTTTGACTTCTAACTAAGGCCTTATTTTGAAACATCTAACCTTACTTGTAAGTAACTTTAACATCTTAAAATATATTTACCTTACCTTAACTATATCTTACTGTAGTACCTTACCTTAAATAATCTTTACTCTACTTTAATGCCTTACCGGAAAATATCCTATATACATTACCGAGAAATACTTTTAATTAATACTTTACCGATAAACAAACTGAGAGTCTAACCAAACAGTCACTGCTTGTGAAATCAAGTTTAAAGAAAATAAAAACAACTCCAATTAACAGCATTGCAATTATGATGATCGGAAAATTGATTCTCCAAGTTGTGACCTTCAAGACAGATAGAAGTTGAAACTGACTGCTTTTAAAGAAATATTTTAGAATTCCGGCGACTTGAAAAAGGCGGAACCGAAATCTGCCGTAGTGAAGTAGCTTCTAAGGGCTAACAAAGCAATTCATGCTGTCTATATCAAACATTAAATGATTTAAATTTTTTAACAGTATACTACAAAAATTATATTTTAAATAGATAATTTTTTCAATTATTTTTGTGGGACTTACGATCTTTACGGACTGTCAATTGTGGGGCAAGATATTATGAAATACTTATCAATAAAGAGAGAAAAAAATTGTCGTCTGTTTAGTCTTCATAAAAAACTTACTATTTTTATTTTTGTTTTTAAATTATTCATTATAATAATTGTTTCATTTTATTCATCATATTGTTTGTAATTTGTATTCTAATTAAGTTTATGCTCAATAGATGGCATCACTATGTAACTTTTTTTTTATTCTTCTGTTGTTACACATTCGATTCTGAGTAATGGCAAGAAAATATCTAAGAAATGTTTTATTCTGTTGTGGTGTATATTCTGTTCTAAGCAATGTCGTGTAAGAATTTAAAAATCGCTATGTTGGATGCGATTCCGTTTATTATTTTTTTGTTAAAGATTCTCCGCAGATTATTGTTCAAGCTATCGACATTTTGAAGTCAATTATTCCTTTTGTAAAGCCTAATTCCGAAGGGTTCATTATGTCATGAATTCAATACAGTGGAACCTCGCTTAACGAGCACCTCGCATAACAAGTATTTCGCATAACGAGCAAAATAAATCGTAAAACAATGGCTTACTTAACGAGCAACATTTCGCATAACGAGTGACGTGGAAGGAAGTCTCCTCTTCACGTCACTCGGATCTTCACGTCACCAGGATCATCAACTGCCAGAAAATAAGTATTTAAGGGTAGTCATGGATGGTTCGAAAAGCAAACATCATGGGACTGGAGGATAACAATGATTTTGAGGAGCTCGTGGAAGAGCACAACCAAGAACTGACCACCGAACAGCTAGTAGAATTGCACTGTCTTTCACAGCAAGCAGTTGTAGATGAGTGTTTGTCAGTGGAGATGGACGAAGAAACAGCAAAGAAACAATATTCTGGCGCAATAAAAGAAATGATGAAAGCATGGGAAACAGTTGCATCGTAAGTTACAAAGTATTACCCCGATAAGACGGTGGCTATGCGCGCTTTAAATTTATTCAATGATAATGCGGTGACACATTTTCAGCAAATTTTGAAGCACCGAGAAAAACAAATGGTGCTAGATAGCTTTCTACTAAAAAATTAGATATGCGTTATAAATTCGCAAATAATAAACTACCTATGAATGATTTTTCTCCTTAAGAATTTATATATAAGTAATTTTCTTTAAATAATAAACGTTACATCTAAAAAATTTTGAGTATTTCTTGGCATGGAACGCATTATCGTATTTTACATTAATTTATATGGGAAAAATTGTTTCGCTTAACGAGTGTTTCGCATTACGAGTAAGACTCTAGAACGAATTATGCTCGTTATGCGAGATTCCGCTGTAGTATTGTGTTAAACTGACGTCAATTATTAAATGCATTTTAAGGATACGTGCATGGAACTAAATTTTTCAGTGTTGACTTATTATTCAAGTATTCTTCAGATGATCTGAAAGGTAAGATATTCCAGTATTACCTTTATTAAAAGAAGTTGATTAGTTGTACTTAAACAAGGACATTACATATTTTAATGGAATCTTATACAGTCCACTAAGATATACAATTATATTAATAAAATAACTTAGTCTACATCTTCCTTAATAATTCATACTTATAAATGTTTTTATGGAGAATTCCACCCCCCCTTCGAATGCGAAATGAAGTGTTTGTAACACGTCAACTGCTCTAATTATAAAAACCTAACGTGGGACTTGATTGTTACCCATGTAATTAAAAACCACCGATTGTCCTAAAATTTTTTTTAATCCCTACAGATACTTTGTAAAAGAAAAAAAAAAAACCTCTTCAATTTATATGAAGAAGCTGGCTAAACCCTCCTTAATTCTTCATATGTCTTTTCCAGCTAAATATCACAAAACTGGGCTCAGCATGATGCTATGCAGGGCCACTCTAATTGTGACTGATTTTCCTGTGAATATCCTGGAAGATTTTTGGGTGTGTGTATTTTTTTAATGACTTAGTAATTAATATCTGTCTGTCAGGCGCAGGGAATTTGCCGGGTCTGCCGCTGGGAGAGTAATAATGCAGCGTACGACTAAACGGAAACAATTTCTCATTAATAGTGATGTCAAATAAAGGAACTGAAACAAGAGGTAGATTAAAAAAATAGTATTAAGTGGTTATGGTTAAAACTCTTTAAGTGGGGTCGTCGGTATAATTAAAAGTTAGAATAAAGGCTCCTCGATCATTCGGGATGTTCAAATGAAAATAAGATAAAGATGTCAGAAAAGAATGTTATTTTTTTTTTTTGAAAATAAAAGTTAATGTATACATGGTGAAGACATATTATTATATTGTATTTTTTTTCTTATTTCAGAGTGAGGGATTTGTTCTACATAAATAGAAGTTTGTTGTTTTTTAACCTAACTTTATGAAAGACACATTTCATAAAAACTAATCATTAGAGATTACAATATAAAAAAATCTAAAATATCAGACTTATTGGAAAAAAATTCTGAACTGAAATGCATTTTTTTGTACTATACATATAATCATTTATTTTTCATTTGAATTTTTGACGTCGATCTGACGCCTTAATTTTAAGCATCTAATGCCATACCTTGATTATAAATTAAGGGGGTACCTTGAAGCTCGACGAATTGACTATAAATATGGTTTAATTCTAACCCAAAAACTCAAATAATATTAGAAAAAGAAATCTTCTTTCTTTATATATATAAAGTACATATCCTTAACAATGCCATATATAAAAATGGAAATTATAAATCTATAAATAATTTTCAATTAGCAGTTTAGAATTTTATATGATTAACTGGTAATTTTGAGTTTGTGTGCAGCATTACTTTTAAACTACCAATAGGAAACTGATCAAACCACACTCATTTGTATATTTCATGATACTCTATATTTGAAAGCCAGAAAAACGTGCAATTCTGGAATACTTTTTTATGTGGGAAAATATGCAAATAGTTGTCATAACTTTTGAAGTTTCAAGTTTTTATGCTCAGATTTTACTTTAAATAATATTTATTACAATTTATTTGATTTTACATTACAGGTAAATATATTTCAAGTGTATTATGACCATTAGTTATTTTCTGTAAGCATATATCCTAATTTTATGATGCGCACAGCACTTTATGATTTTTAATAATTGGTTAATGATATAAGATTCTAAACTGCTAATTTGAAAATTATTTATAGATTATAATTTCCATTTTTATATTCAACATATTTAAAGATATGTAATTTATATGTATAAAAAATAAAATTTCTATTTCTAACATTATTTAATTTTTGTGGTCAGAGAATTAGACCATATTTATATTCATTTCGTCGAGCTCAAGGTCCTGTGCCACCTTAAAACCTTTAACAAATTTTAAAAATCTTTAATTTACTTTAATACCTTACTAAATAAATCTAAAAATATCAAACTTAATTAAAAAATATATGCATTCAAGCATAAATTCCTTTATACTATTTATAATAATATATTTTTAATTAGATGTAATTAATTTGTAATCTTTAGGCTTTTATATAATACCTAACTAAAAAAGCAGTGATGTGATGAAGTTAAATATTAACTCATTTCAATTTCTTTTGTTATATGTTTCAAGTACTTATAAACTTACTTAAATAATAATCCTGGTTCTATGTTAATTTCGAAGGTTCCTAGTAATATAAAAATTACGAATATGAGTAATATTTTACATACAGTATTGAAACAATTAGAGAGATTTTTTTTAAACATCAAAGTTTAAACAAATGAAGGAATTCAAAATAGCAAATCACATTTCAGCAGTGCGTAGCTAAAAGTTAATGGTAAAGCTCAAAAACTGTATTTAACTTCTGCGCTCAAAATTTGTAAACTAAAGATTCTAAATAAAAAAAAGGAACTGAAACATTGGACTTAGAGGAACATTTTCAGCAATATCGACTTACTAAAATTTCTTCGATTGTTATTAAACTTCCTCATATCACACAAAAAATTACGAATTATATATTATGAAAACAAAATTGAAAAAAATCCATATTTTCATGTTTTCCATCTAATTGTTCATTGCAAATTACATTGTTGATCGCGCTTGTGCCAAACTACTGCATTTTCAGATAAATAAATAACAGGGCAAAGCATTGAGAAAGTATCAGTACTGTTGCAACTGATTTTCTCCAGAATATTTAAGAATGACGGCTCCAGATAACATCACAAGTTTATTTCTTTTTTACTCTTAAACAGATCACAAATATTAAAAACAAATTACAGCGAAATTATTCGGAAGACTTTATATTTGACACAATTGCAAAGGCACAATAACTAGCCTACAGTTCACACCGACCGTCAAAACAACAACTAAGAAATGAATGAATCAAAAAAAACTTTTGGTGCCCAGTTGAGACTTTATGTTGGCGACAATCTCAATTGACGCCAACAATTGTAGGCATAATAACTGGCCTACAGTTCACACAAAAACGTTAGAACAACAACTAAGAAATGAATGAATCAAAACACTTTTGGTGTCCAGTTCAGATTTTATATACAGTCATGGACAAAAAAATTAGCGCACCAAGAAGGAGTCGTCAAAATGAAACGAACTTTTACATACGTAATGACTACTTTGATATAAGTAAATGATAAGAAAATCAAAGAAAAAGGATAATTTATTTCAGAGAAAAAGGCAAAAGAACGGAGGAGTTATTACTCCGTTGGACCCCCTCTAGCGCGAATGCACGATGCGATACGATCGGGCATTGAGTCATACAAGTTCTGTATGATGTCTTGAGACATTTCGTTCCATATTTGCTGTAACCTTGCCTCTAGTTCGTTCAAACTCGGGGAATGCCCAACTCGTCGTCCCAAATGATCCCAGATATGCTCGATTGGAGACAAATCTGGAGATCGGGCAGGTCAAGGAAGGGTAGTAACAGTGCGGAGACAGTCTTGTAACACCCTTGCCGTATGAGGCCGAGCATTGTCTTGTTGAGAAATGGCTCCTGGGAGCCGTTGCATGAGTGGCAACACATGTGGTTGCAGGATTTCATGAACATACCGCTGGGCTGTCATAGCGCCACGGAACAATACTAGGGGTGACCGTGTATTGTAGGCAATGCACCCCATACCATCACACCAGCTGTGGGAGCGATGTGTCGCTGTACAGTAAAGGCAGGATTGAAGCGTTCACCACGGGCTCTCCACACACGAACACGATTATCATCACTGCCGAGATTGAATCTGGATTCGTCGCTAAAGACGACCTGGTTCCATTCCGCTGCAGTCCAGTTTCCTCGTGCGCGGCAAAACTCCAAACGGAGGCGTCGATGGGTGGGCGTCAAGGGCAGCACACGTAATGGGCGCCACGATACCAACTGTCCTTCAGCCAGGCGCCTTCGTATGGTTCGAGAAGACAGAGAGGCCCCTAGTGAAGGTGCTACCTGTGCCTGGATGGCGGCCGATGAAGCAGTTGGCTGTAAGCGTGCATTTCTTACGATGTGGCGGTCTTCTCGACGACTGGTCTGTCGAGGGCATCCTGGTCTTCGTGTACATGACATCTCTCGGGTCCACTGGTCCCAACACCTCCTCACAATACAATCAGAGCGGCCTAATTGACGAGCTACTCGCCTAGCTGACCACCCAGCTCCCATCATCCCGACGATTCTTCCCCTCTCAAACTGCGAAAACTGCTTATATTGTCTTCGAACACGGCGTAATGGCATGTCTATCTCAGCTCTTCCTTTGTAAATGATTCAGCACACTCAAACAAGCTTTGGTTACCTGTTTTATACTCCACAGAGTACGATGTTCAACGCCCTCCACCGGCTATACGTAATACGCAATCACGCTGCATTTCTAATCATTTGCATATCTCTCCAACATGTACCTTCATTGCAAGTTTCGTTACGATCCCGCAGTTATTTCTTTGTGCGCTAATTTTTTTGTCCATGAGTGTATAAAGTTGGCAACAATCTCAATTGTCGCCAACAATTGTAAGCACAATAACTGGCCTACAGTTAAGACAGAACATTAGAACTTCAAGTAAGAAATAAATGGATTAAAAAAAAAAATTGGTGCCAAGTTGAGACTTTATATATAACGTTGGCGACAATCGCAATTGTGGCAAAAATAGTAGGCACAATAACTGGTCTACAGTTCACACAAAACCTTATAACTTCAACTAGGAAATGAATGAATGAAAAAAACTTTTGTTGCCAAGTTGAGTCTTTATATATAACGTTGGCGACAATCTCTAATGTCGCCAACAATTGTAGCTACAATATCTGGCCTACTGTTCACACAGAACTTTAGAACAATAACTAAGAAATGACTGAATAAGAAAAACGTTTGGCGCCCAGTTGAGACTTTATATATACTATTGGTGATAATCTTAACTGTCGCCAACAATTGTAGCCACAATAATTGGCCTACAGTTCACAGAGAACTTTAGAACAACAACTAAGTAATGAATGAATAAAAAAAAACTCTTGGTGCAAAATTGAGACTTATATATACCACTGGCGACAATCTCAATTGTTCTGGAAATGGAAAATTCCAGAACTCGCTACTCATTTTACCTGGATGTAATCTGACTGGTTTTCCGTGCACATCAAAAGTCGCCAAATTTATTGCGAAACTCACCCAAATTCTCGAAAATGTCACAAAAAATTCCCATATTGCTCCGTCACAGTAAATAAACGATATTCACCCAAAAATAAACATTAAAAAATATTAATAAATGTTAAGAATTATGTACAAGTATTTACAACAATGAAATAGTTAAAATTTCGGTAATATTCCTTGCTCTTGGGAAATATTCTTAATAATATAGAATAAAGGTCCATATAAAAGAAAAGGAAAAGTACACGTACATTTTTGTATTGCTGCAAGTAAATTTCGGAATCATATCTCTGCGGCATGACTTTAAAGATTAATGATGTCTGCGGTAGAGCTTAACAATAGAATAAACAATAGGTTTCCCAGAACACCGTATCCAATCCATAGATGTCAAATACAAAGCGGTCATAAATCAAGATATTTTAGATATCGAAAAATGAACAAGAGTAATCGAACAGATGGAAATGGGAACAACTATGTCAGGAGCTAAAAATATATTAATGCTGCGCGTAAATATATACGTGATGCATATTTTTCTGGCGCATATTATTCTATATATATATATATATATACACACGAAATGCAGATTTGTCATTGCCATGAAAATGAATAAGCTGAATGTAGTTACCATGTATTTTAAATAAATGCAGCCTTAGATGATTTTTTTTTATTTCCTTTGATATTTTTATAGAAAGAGAAATTGGAAAAAACATATAGATTAGGAGCTTCAAAAGCTATTGGAAAGTTCAGTTACCCTAGGGACAAAGTTCTATGCTGTAAATGGAAGATTATTTCAGACTGACACGTTGCGTTTCGGTAAAAATACGTTTTTATTTTTAAATATTTTTAAATTATAATTTATTTATTACTAAAAATATATAATTTTCTCTTAAATTTGGTTAAGGTATAACCATTGATAAATAATAGGGGAGATTTGTTTTTTTTTATCCTAATTATGATTTCCACCCTGTTTATTAGTTCAGTTAAGGACCGAAATATTAATAATTTGCATTATTAAGTTGAAATTCTTAAATCCTGAAATTATTAGTTTCTTCTATTCATTTTACTCCTTACTAATCTTCGTTAATCAGTTGAACTGGACGTTAAAGATTTTACATTGCCATTTAAGGCCTCCTTCACATTGCTTGCGTTGCGTTCTTCCGTTGGAGTCGATATTCTTGACATCAGCTGCGATTGTTTTGGCGTATTACGTGGTGCTTGCGTTAAGCTCTGTGGCTGGCTAAAATTTTAAACAGTTCAGGCCTGTTCAAATGGGAGTCAGGTAGCGGAGCGTTAAAGGAAAGATGACGTAGAGACGAAAATAAACCAATCATAGGCGTTAAAAATTTCGTTGCTAATCGTTTCGAGGATTGTCATTGGTTAAATATATTTCAATACTTTAACGCTCCGCTATCGGACTACTATGTGAACAGGTCCTTACTCGTTTGAGTTTCATGTGTTCTGACTCGTCTGGAGATATCATGTACGACATAATATTTTGGGATTTAAGGAAACGGTGAACGTTAAAATTTTTATTTGTACTTTTTATCATAGAGATATGAAACTTTGTACATATACAGATTTCACCATTAGTATATAGAATAACTTAAACGAAATTTACAATCTTATTATAATTTTAAGTTTATAAAGAAATTAAAATGTATAAACACAATTTTTAAATGCTCCTAGAGACTTAATTTTAGAAATATTTCCTTGATTTTGCATTTAAATCACTTAAAACTATATTGCTAACAAATCTGGAAATAAATTATTTAATCCCTTGAATAGTTAATTGAGAGATTTTTTTTTTCTGAATTTCATCCCGATTTTCATCAAAATTTTGCCTTTTAATAAGTTTTAAACCAAATTAAATTACCTTAATGAAGAATACATTCGCGGTTCTTTTGTAAATAGTATCAGGATCCTTCCTTATCAATTTCATGACTTTTGAAAAAAAATGAAGTTGCATGGAGCATTTAGAAAATCTAAAAACCTCGAAAAATTTGTTTTGAGAAAGACAGATTTATAGTTTGATACTACATTTACCTTTATTACTTACTTCGTGGAAGCTTCATAAATTACTTTTTACTTGAAAAAAAATATTTTGGTACTGTTATCCTACAGAAATATATATATATATATATATATATATATATATATATATATATATATATGTGTGTGTGTGTGTGTGTGTGTGTGATAATATTATTAATAACTTTAATCGCCTTTTCTGAACTTTCTTTCTCATCTGGTAACCTTTCCGACGCCTTGGCTAGATGCTTCGCCTTTCCATACTAACTTTCTCCGAAAATTCTGGCAACCTCTCTTTGACCTAATTCTAGATTCACGCGCTACTGTGACGGCGGGCTGGCTCGATGTGAATAACATATCATGTCGCTGTTCTCGTGAAATAAAACTCTTCCCTTCATAATTCCAACTTTCATTATTTCGGCCATGATGTATGTTTTTCTTCTAGAGATTACCATTTAGGGTCATTATATATATATATATATATATATATATATATATATGTGTGTGTGTGTGTGTGTGTGTGTATACAGGACTAGATTTGAGGCGGAACGCGCCGGAACGGCATTCCGGTACCTCTCTTTAGGTACCTCTCTTTATCAATAATTTAAAATACCCCCTCACACACCCCGGAAGGTTACCGTTCCGGCACCTATATTTCTAGAATTCTAGCACTGTGTATATATATATATACAGTAACCAACTTTTAATTGGGAATTTATTTGTCTAAAAAAAAATAAAGTAAAAATTTTTAAAGAGAGTTTAATAAAAAAAAGAGGAAAAGGGCACTGTGTAAAATATTAAAATACCTGTAGAGGAACTTTGGATGTATCCTTTTAAAAGACGGCAAAAGGTGAAATTCTATTCTGATAAAAAAATAGGCTTATCGTACAGCTGTACGGCAGGTTGCACACAGACAGAACAGATTTAAAATGCTGTCTCTTGCAGTGTAATCATCATAGGACCGTGCAGTTTGCATTATTTAATTCTAAAAGCTCTGCACTGGGTTTTCAACCAAGAAGAGAAAAAAACATACACTTTATCCTGAGAATTCTGTGTCCTGGACGACCTTAGGTGTATAGTTTTAAAGGTCAAGAAAAGGAGAAAAAAATAAAGGGAAGGCAATTGTTTTCGGAAGATAAATCACTTACAAGCTGCAGAAAAAGAATCTTTAACTCTTCAAGTCTTTAAGTGAATTTTAATTACTATTCTGCATTAGGTTTATATATGATTGTTCTCCTGATGACAGGTGTAATATATTAATAAATTTCTTTTTGTGTGTTTGTAAGTGAAAGTGAGATCAATTTTAATAAACATTTTCGTTTACGCCAGTGATTACTATTATTGTATTTTAAAATATATGATTGCTTAAAACATATAATTTTTAATATATGATTGTTCTGTTGTAAGAGACAGGTGCAATTCTTTTAAAAACCCGCGTGTGGGAGGGGTGTCTGACGAATTTCCTATATCCTTTCGTTTATGTGTATGCTTACTATTACTAGATATTCGATTATGTGTATACTTACTATTACTTAAAAAACAGAAACAAAAAAAAAATATTACTAGATTTTTTAATATATAATTGTTTTTAAAACTATTATTGTTAAAATATGTTTTTGATAAATAATCTCTGAAATATATTAATGAATTTATTTTTTGCATGTGTTTCTAATAGTCTGGTGAATTTAATATATAATTCCTTTTATGTGAATCCTTACTGTTTCCAGGTTTTAAACATTTATGCTTTCAGAAAATGTTCGAGTTGATTTTTAACTGAACTAAGTTACCATAAAAAAGCGTGCACTTATAAAGCGGCTCCAACATGTCTGAGGGTACTTAGTGAACATTGAAGTGGTAACAGGGGGTGGTGCTGAATCACCTATACGGTATCCCCGTTCTAAGGAATCAAATATTGTCGCGGGTTAAGTGCGAATGTCTTAATGGACAAATGACCCGCATTGACAAACAACAGCAGTTAAAGTTATAGCTAAGCACTTGTAAGTTGAATTTTTAAATTGAAAATTTAAATTCATTACCACTTTGTATATTCCTACGTTAGTATCTACCCTCTCAATTTTTATTAATTTAACTTCACCTATGCAAAACTCTTAATAATCCAAGTTGAAATAATGTAGTCATCTACCACTATAATTTATTACTAGTTAGAGGTTGTTTTTTCTTCACTTTTAACAAATACGATTAATTTTGTCACTCTTTTACTGACTACATAAATATAAAAATTCTATTATAAACGGAGATAAAAAAAATCAAAGAATGTTTCAGACATATTTAGGAAAACTTTTAAATAAAAGCAGAAGTGTCGTAAACATGTCAGTCATATTTCCCGAGAACAAATATTAAAAAGCTTTTGAAATGAAGACATGGAAGAAAGTATTTCTTGGCAAAATGACAGGACATGTCTCGAAAAATTCTTTCACGCACACACTCTGCTTTGCAACGAAATAACATGCAATTTATTTCACATAGAATGATGTATTCGGCAGCGTTTGGGACGTGCTTTAAATATGATACTACCCATGCCCTGCTTGATTACATATATATTATGTATTTTTTATAGAGATAAATTTTTCCGGTGTTTAATATATAATGATGGCTTGCGAAACCGTGGCATGCTGTAGAATCGAGTATGATGTAGAGTTAAAAAGAAAATATTTATTGGCTCCATATGTATGTATAATTATTTATCATAAAATAGTTGCTTCAAAAAATCCTGAATAAATAGTATATTGAAATTTTATGCCGAAGTTCAAATCTTTTTTTAACGGAGTAACCGTATTGGTAAAATTTTTGCCATAATAGTAGGATAGAACGCATTTAGTGGATATTATGGATTTTTATGTGGACAAAAACGACTACAGTTTGCACGCAGAATTTTTGGATCTTCCAAAATATGTTATGGCAGTAAATCATGGGAATTTATATATTGATATTTGATTATTGGAGGATAAACTAAACACTGAAAGCACATTTCAGAGTAACAGTATTGGTAATATTTTTGCCATAATATAACGCAAATTACTTAGAGGATTTTATAGATATTTATCTAGATAATAAAAACGACTAAATTCTGCACGCATGATTTTTAGATCCTTAAAAATACGTTAAAGCAGCAATACATGATAGTTTGGATATTGAGAATTAACTATTACAAAAGGAACTTAAATGCTGAAAAATAATTAATTAATACTGCATAAAAATTTTAAAATGCTTGCACATTTCATAGAAAACACATGGGAAGTATATTTACAGTAACAAAATGCAATATTTCTGCTGAATATTACAAATTGACATCCAGTTAGTAAAGACTATAGATCTTGTAAAATAAGCAATAGCAGCAAGGCATATGAATTTAGATATTGAGATTTTATAATTGGAGTTGAAAATAAATACTGACTACATTTAAAAATAACTATATCGCTCATAGTTGTGCCCTAATATAATGATATATATATATATATATATATATATATATATATATATGTAATAAATTAAATATTAGGCCCTCCATTCTATCATTTAAATCCCCTTTCCTAAATCCAATCCCCAGTAACATTACTTTAGCGCTTTAAAAACCCATAGCAACAGAACTTCCCATAAAACAGCAAGCGTTGCATTTCTACACGTGTATACGTCTCGAGAAAGGCGTGGGTTCGCATCGCCAGCCCCAAATTCCGCTGACGTTTCAAAATAACAGACACGTGTACCTCGCTTCTAGCGCGTAAGGTTGAAAGGTGATATTACACTTCGCTCCGAGCATCTGAAATGAAATGACGTATGTTACTATCGCTCTAAATAAAACGATTCGACCCGACTGCTTCAAAATTTTAATTCCTTTTAGGCTGAGTCTAGCTCCAGCCATGTAAATTTTAGCTAGTTTTCCTTTTCAGGTTGCATTATAAGAACGAGATGTAATGGATATATTACATATATATATATGTGTGTGTGTGTGTAGTGAATATTATAGATTGTTATATAGATAAAAAAAGAAATACATAAATTGGAAATTTTGCAAAATACAAGCCTTACGAGGTTGAATACCTAGATTTTATTACTGGAAGTGTCTCTAAATATTGTAGACACATTTCAGAGACTGAGTAATTTTTCGTCCAATATCCTAACCATACTCATAAATTAAACTTTTTTTGAGTGTAATATTTATTATGTGGTGCGAATACTGCATATCTAAAATTTGAAGGTATTAGCAAGAAAAAAAATCGAATAGTGGTTGTAGTAACTGCTAGAAGTACAGTAATGGTTAATATTACCGAGATAACAATATTTTGTTACTTATCAGTTATAAAAAATGGCATGAAGACATCAAACGATAAATATTTTTAGTAAATAATGAGTGAGATTCTTTTTAATACAGCTATTTCGACTTGCTCCTCATATATATTGATATTAGAAAACAAATTAATGTAATAATTTTATAAAAACTGAAAATTTATATTTCGTAGTAAATGTCAACTCTGTTGTATGAAGCTCATTACCACTGTTGAGATATTCGTTGAGCTTCTCGTTTTAATTCTTTTACTTAAGTCGACAATGGACCATGAAAAACTTTTTTTTATTATTTATTAACCAATTGCTATGAAATTTTGTATACTTATACAGAGGTGTTTAGAGATGGAAATACTAAATTAAAATAAAATCAGAATGTAATTAATTAAGATTTTAATTAAAATCAGTTTGTTAATTACTCTATTTAAAAATGATCCATGCGCATTAATTTTTGTCTCAGATATCCAATTTTCTCTCTTAAGCTAGCTTTATATAGTTATAATAAAATTTAGTAGCAATATTTGATTTACAGCCATATTTATAAAAACTAGAAAAGAAATCGATAAAAATAGGTCATTTTATACAAAATGTAATAAAAAAAAGTTTTATTATAAAAATTTTAATTTGTTTTAAAATAGTATAATGAATGGATTACTAAGTTTTATTCTAACATAGATAAATAATAACTTTATGAAATTTTATGAAAATTCGAGAAAAATTAGGACGCATGGAACATTTTGAACTTACCGAAACGACATGAAAACTTGTTTTGAGAAAATGGCATTTAAAGTTTTAATTTGACTAAAATTTCCATTGTTTACGTTTGAAAAAAATACTTATAACTCGGTTAATAATGATTGGATCAACAAACTGTTTTTTAAATTTAAAGCTGATGAGTTGCAGAATCATTTTCTGAAAGAAAAAAAAATCGTTTTGGGGACATATTTTTGTCATTCTGACGGTTCATTGTCGCCTTAATGTCTTTAGTTGCCGCTGTAAATAAAGCTTGTTGTAACAACTCTGCTAGTCATCATTGCTAATAACCTAACAACCATATTTCAGAACTAAGAATCAACAATTTGTAAAGAGACAACTGTCACTCCAGTGTGAACTTAAATAGCACTTTAACCCTTCCTTCTGGCTCCCGTCAAAATCACGGGGTGAGGTTTCACCTTCTATTTCTCGTGCCCCTGATATTTCCGGGCTGGAGTGTTTAAAAGTAACGCACCAAAAAGATTAAAACAATCCATTTCATTTATCCTGAAAAAAAAAATATTTCTTATTTTACATACCAGATGGCAGCACCAGACTATTTTGAATGTAATTGGTGATGGGTGTTTTTAAACTAGATGTGACAGATAAAGAAATGAATGGAATCCTCCGGAAAAAATAGGCACTTTTATTACCGTTTTCTTGATTATGTGATCGTTAAGGGGTTAATACAGTATTAATATTTACAGTTCGCATGTTTTACCTTGACTTCTAACCACCATGTATTGAGAACATATTTGATTATTGTGCGAGGATACAGTGGGGGTAATATTAATACTCTAAATTTTAATGTGTTCATCTTGAAAATTTCTGACAATTTTCAGCAGTTTTGCTTCTCAACAGTTCTCCAGACTTTGATCAAGGAGGAATCCACTGTACTTCAGGACCGATGGAGACGTACCATTTATTCATTGCTTCGACAAATTATCCGAGATATCCGATATTGATCACAAGGAAAATTTAAACTACTGAGAAGAGAGAAAATGATGGAGATAGGAAAGTTAGTTATTTATCTGTGAGATTACAGCAAAATAACACATGCTAAAAGAAAAGTTTTACTTAATACAACTGAAAGAATGTTTAAAAATACATATTATTACGAATTTTACGAGTCTATGGTAATTTAGCCAAATATGAGAGTTATCGCCAAATTGGCCATGCATTTGGGGACTAATTTTGGTCACCACATTTGGCCGTCAAATGGTCGCCAACTTGCATTCTAGACTTTTCTAGAAGTTTCTTGAGATATCTAGCTTTCTGACCGATAGGGGGCGGTTTGGAAGTCTATAAATATACCTGGCATTGACATTGGAACTCAGTTATTTTTTACTGAAAATTGAATATGTTGAAAGTGCGTTAGGGGTGTTTTGTATTGAAGACTCTGTTATCCTGACTTGCGTCTTTAGAGTTTTCTTCTCTATAGAAGACAATTGTTACGTCTGTTTGAATTTGTATATGCGCTTGAAGAATTTACAGAATAATAAATTTTATTTTGTGTGCTGTTTCTGAAGAGATTTTATTCAATCCTAACGAACCCAGGTAAAACGGAACGATATTTTTTACAATGCAAGCGAAGTTTTAAAAATCGACTATTGCACTATTTGATATAATATCAGGAAGTTTTTAAAATCTGGAAATTTCTCGTTTATCTGGAAGAGAGCAACGAATGTATTCCAATTGATTGCTCCAAGCAAACGGAATATTTCAATGCACCCGAGAACATCCCCCCGTGTCCAATCGTCTTCGTCCAATATGTTAGCTGCTTGAATATTTCATCCTTCCTACTCTTGCATTTTTCCTTGACAAGAGTATTTCGTCTATGCGGCGAAAATGTTAACACGTAGGTCGACGAGCATACAGTTCTCGAAGAAACCGTCACTCATCTCCAGATTACTTACCTTTTGAAAAGTCAGATTTGAGCTGCAGTGTAGACATTTTCCTTTCCTCTTTCTTGAGGGGTTTTAAACGCGTGTACAACACAAAATTCAGAGTAAAGAGGATGCCTGTTTTTTTCTCTGAAAATAAGTAATGGAATATTGAGAATAGCGTTGTAGAAATAATCTATTACTACAACGATTTCATTGCGAGGCACAACAATTATACTATGATGTACTGTCAATATGTACCCAGGTAATGTGTTTCTTCACAGCTGTTTATGTTTCTTTGCCAGTAAGTACTCAGGAGTCTATTTTTCTCTGTATAGAATTAAAAACAAACAAACTGCCAACTTTAAAAGTCTACACCAAAATTTCCTTTCAAGGTATCACGATAAAATTTTCTACAACGATTCTTTGATCTATATTCTTTAAACTGACTCCGAAATATTTTAATTTAGAGTTAAAAGGGTGAATGTATGTTCCATGACGCAGATATCACCCTAAAATTATTTCTTTGCACTTTAAAAGGATCAAAAAATTTGGTGAAAGAAAATTTTATAAATCGAAAAGGCTGATTTGTTTAAAATCAATCCTATGCACCAAAGTTAAAAAAAAAATAACACGGATGTTTCGAGAGTTATAATAAATATCTCAATAGTTCCACGTTTTATTTTTTTTTTCAAAGTACATTAGAGTATGTTAACATTTTTATGTCTATAACGATCTTTATAGGCAGCCGCGTTTGCCGAAAAATATTACAAATGGCTGTAAATTAATTTTGTCCCTCCTTTAAACCACCAGTTTCTCTTCAATATTGCTGTCGTAGATTCATTAAAAGTTACTCTTTCAATTGTAGCCTTGCATGTAATACACTGCACAATGTAGAGCAAAGTTAACGAATATTTTGTCGCATATTTTCAGTAATTCAACGTCAGCACCAGAAAACTATACAAAGTGATTCCTAATTCATGGTACACATTTTAAGCGTTGGTACAGTGCACAGTAACAATCATTTTTTGCATAGGAATCTATGGGGGCATGTGAAGCGTTGAAGCACAAACACAGGAAAGAGACATGAAAGGACGAAAAATTTTCTATTCACAGCGAAGTTGACTAGCGCTATTTTTTCAATAACTAGGGGCTTCGCCCCTAGGCTCTCTACGCTCGCTCCTCTGTTATAGCTAATAGCGAGATACATAGGGGTGATTCTCGGGCAATGTAACAGTCATTTACTGTTCTCACCCTTATGCGAAGGGTGCTGTTTCAGATTTAAAATTCAATTAAAAATCGAAATTTTAAGATATAGACTTGAAATGAGGTTCATATGAATAAGAAAGCTTTCATCTTCCAGATGATGTAAATATTTTCTTTGTAAGATAGAAACTCGAGGAGCATCGATATTACATCCACATAGGGGACGATAATTCTTGAAAAACTGTGTTTCATTTTTGATGAAAATATTAGTCCGTTTTAAAATATTTTTAAACAAATCAGGTCCAGTTTGAAAGAGAAATGTCCGCAGTCTTAGATTGTAAAAAGATCAAATGTCTACGATCATTTTTGGCGAGTTATCGTAATCTGAAGATGGAAAAGTCAATATTTTCCCACAAAACATTAAAAAAAAACTTAAAGTCCGACGAAGATGAGTCATGTCTAACTTTGTTCCCCACATTTTTCTGCATCTATTGGTATTGGTCTCGACCCCATACCCACAGCGGTTTCGGAGGAGATAGCGTGAAAAGCTTTTGACAGCGGCGGCGGCGGCAGCGGCGGTTGCCTTTTTTTAGAATAGAGAGATTGTTCAAAACTGCGTCCTCCAACAGTCGTACATGCTTGGCGGCGTTGACGGAGCGATTGGCGTGCAGTTTCAAAGATGCCAGGTATTTAAAGCAAATGTGCTGCAGCAACGGATATTCGTGCGACGAGATCCTCAACAGAGTCAACTGGAATCACATAAACGAGACTCTGCAGATGTTCCCATAAGAAGCAATCGAGGCTCGATAAATCGCGTTATCGGGGTGGCCAAGGGACTGGTCCAATACGCCTAATCCATCGCTCCCCAAAAGTGGTATCGAAGTAATTGCGCACAATAGTGCTAAAATGAACTGCCACCCCATGTTGCTAAAACCACAATCGTTCGGCACTCGTCTATGAGAAAAGCGCTCCTGATGCACTCGTAGCGCAGCTCTGCCGTTACCATTTGTCAGCCGTACATCAGATGCATGTCTGCTTGACGACATCACAATTGATAATGATGTTCCAGCCGATGCATAATGTTTATGCGCGGCAAGCCACCACCTGTTTGCTATCGTCAAGGTAACCAAGCAATCACTCCATTTTTCATGTCTTTATCCTGTGTCTGTGCTTCAACGCTTCACCTGGCCCCATACATTCATGTAAAATAAATGATTGTTACAGTGGACTGTACTAACCCTTAAAGTATGTACCATGAATTAAGAAGCACCCTGTATATCAGTTATTAGTTTCAGGAGGCTTCAAACTACAGCAGTTTATCCATATACACACCATATAACATCGATACTTCACACGACTGACCTGGTGTTGCGAAGTCACCATTTGGTGCGATATCTTACCTTCTGTTACCTCGGATCTCATCAGAATGTGCAGAGATCTGACGTAACAGAAGGTATATTTTTTGGCTTCTGCTTTTAGGCTCTTGCTTCTGCTCTAGCATATAGTCCTTTGGCTGTGGGGTTTTTTTTTATATTTTGGCTTTGCAATTTTTTTATCGTCAAGACATCAAAATGTGGTGCATTCCTATTAATTCCATTAATAAATTATTTATTACTACATTCTTCTGGAAACTTACTTGACTGCTTTCAAACTAGAACTGTGCATACTTACACAAACCATACAGCTTCTATATCTAACGCGAACGGACTAAGTGCCCCCTCGTAGGAAGCGAGGTAGGTTCCCCAATATGGTGCTCCCATGATAAAGAAGACAATAAATATCGTGGCATTGATGGGAGATTGTCAGAAAGACAATGTGATCATTCGATGGTGAAGGATGGATGATGGAGTGGTAATGGGGTAATATTGACAGACTCTTATGGAATCGTGGCCCAAAGCTACCAAAACTTGACGAAAATAATCCACAAACACGAAACTGAGACTTGATTACTATACTTACAGAAGGCTATATTAAAACCTCCGATACAATTTACAAGAAAGTATATTGTATACAGAAACAATTAATCAATGGCTAACCAAAGGCCAAAATCAGCTTACACCACGGGTATCTGTCTCAAGAAAGAGCAACCCCGTGCATCTCTCGGAAAAAAACAGGCCTCTGCCTTCACAGCACGACCGCTTTCAGCGTCGTCGGCACAGCAAGTCCCTCGAAACAAAGAGCAACCGCCCTTTTATCACCTCCTCCGATCTTCTCGAAAGGCCTGGAATATTCCAGATACGATTAATAGCCCTCATTTACGGGTCTTTTACGTCACTTCCGTCCCTGCCTTCCTTCGCTGTCATCCAATCAACTTGGCAGCCGTGTGCTTGACAACTAATCAACTTGGTCATGGATAACCTGCAGCAGATGTGACTCTCTGGAACGGAAAAGCGTGATTAAGTCCTTCCTTTATAGTTCCTTAAAATTCTCAGAAGAGCATATGTGTGAGGGGAAAACAATTAAGTCCACCGCTTGTGAAAAGGGGGCTGCCGACATGGAAAAAATGTATTTTATTTCAAACGAAGACACTTTTCTGAACGTAACATTAAAAAAAAATCAGGGACTGTATATACGAAATCATTAATAAGGCACTCAACCCTAAATTAATGACTTCCAGAACAGAAAGGCCTTTTTAAAGGAATATACGACTAGCAGATATAAAATTATTGCATTTCTATCAATGCATGAATGAAACGTAATGCACATGGAAACATATTTTGGCGAATTGTTTTTGTCGGGCGCTCGATAAACACAGCGTAGAACAACAGCACACAGGAATTTCGCTATTAATAAAGTTGGCACACAGGCGTTCGATGGAGTCGATGCTGTAAAGGCCTCTGCGTTATGAAGATATTTATTTTTTTTGAACGAAACAATTTCGCCAGATGATATTTTCTGTTCACGGAATCGATTTCCGATAACTCTTCTTTTTCAGGCTGTTATTTTCTCTATCATTACTTCATATGCTGAAGTTCGAAGGGGGAAAAAAATGGTTATCTTTTTGATTCCATTAGAATATCTGAATCAAAATCTCTTTAAAGGATGCGCTAAAATGCTTTTTTCCTAGTTCGAAGGTTGTTTTCTAGTATGCGGTTTTCTTTATATTCATTAAGGTATTTTTTAATGGTGTTAGAAGTTCTAAAGACATTTATAGACAGTTTAAGTAACCAACATTTATTATTAACAAAGATTTACAGGTATCATTTGTAAAAATATCGGTTAAAAGTATCATCTTCGTTTAAAAGAACAACCTTTAAACTTCAGTAAGTAATCAATATTCGTTTTAGGAATGAAATATATGTGAGAATTCCCTATATACTATTTATGCATGAAATATTATCCATATAAACTGCAAATCGATCGATAAGCGTTAAAATGTTATCCAATAAATGTGGATTTTAGAACTGAACTGGGGATTACTTCGTTAGGGTAATATTCACATTACAAAATCCACTACAGAAATGAACTCGCTTAAGGCTGCTATGTACTAACCCCATTAGATTCGCTCACCTCGATGTTAACCTATGGAAAAAATTTGTCCACGGATTGCGGACATGGATTCAAAGATTTCAAAAAAAAAAAATTGTACTCCGTTATAGAGAAAGAAATTTCACATTTGTGTACATTTTTCGTTTTTTTTTAAAATGCAATTAATATTTGAAAATTTAAATTATTTGGGGAAAATTTTCGTATAGTGTGTTTTATACGCTCATAAATTCTTTCGGTGGACGAAATTTATAAAATGAACCTGTAGGGCTTTGCAGAAAAGTTCGTCTTAGCGCAGTGTATTCGCGCTGGCCTAGTAAGCCCTACGTTGTGGGTTCGGGCCTAGGTGGTGTCGCTTAGTCCAAATTCTCATATCCTGATATTTTCACTTTTCCCCCAGCGGAATTCTGCGATTATCACATTATTATAGTATGACCCTGAATGGGGCCTTTTTTTTTTCTTTTATTCTTAACATCTAGTTTACTGTGGGCCAGTAACCTCCCTTTCCGGATTATTATTCTACTTAATTAACTACTTACTTAACTATTAATATTAATATTTATTATTACTTGTAACTAAATTGAACCTACTTCTTTAAATTTTTAGCTTTTCCTTCATCTCATGAAGGACTTAAATTTTAACTTACCTTAAAAGACCATTTACCTAATACTTAATTTAACTTAATTACTACTAAATCTTACTGAGCATTTTCACATTGACCACAAAATATGTTGCTGACAGGAGTTAAAACCAGCAGGTCCAGGAACTCCACTACCAAAATAAAATAGCAGTTGAGCAGAAAAGTTCAGGCTATCTGACAATACCAATTTTATTTGATTATCAGCATTTATGTACTTGTAAATAGTACAGTAATAGAACAGTTGACTATAACAGTTCTTCCCGAAAATGGGAGAGAGCTAAAATACGGAGCTATAGGATCTTCCGTGGTCGGTTTGCTTAACTTATATTCATAGGTTTTGAAATATTCCAGATTATTGCGGTGTCATCAAGACCAACCAGGAGTTTCTAAGGAAATTGCGTTAGAAAGCTATGCCCTCTAACGCAGTTTTGTATGACGGTTGAAATACTCAGCGAATAGGAGAAATGGCAGGACCTGATTGGATAGAAAAGTCGACAGAAAAATAGAGTTCAGGATCCGGGAGTTCAAAAGCTAAACTTTTGAGCTTTTCTGAGAGAGGATCAAGTCTTCCATTTTGGCAGACGTAAGAGAAAGACATTGTTCAAAACTAGTAGGATAGAAGTTTAATGATAGTAAACAAATATTTTAGTAGTTTAATATTTTTTTTAAATATATTTTTACCTTGGCAAGACAAGTGTTGTTTTTTTTTATATAAATGTATTTACTTTTCTCAAAATTTAATTTTTATATTATTAAAAAGTCAACACTAAGAATTAAAGAAAATGCTCCTCTATTGGTAGGATCGGCATGATCAGAATCGGCTTGATTATAAGTAATTCATTATGAATAGGGTTTGGAATCTTAATGGTGAAATTTTGGAGGATACGTTTAAGGCTGCTATGTACTGAGAAAAAAAATCGTATTTCCCTTTGCTTCTTTGTGCAGACTCTTGTGGTGGGAGGAGTCCAGTTGGCAGTTCAAGAATTACTCCCCCCTTAGGATTGACATTTTGACGGAGTGTAGTGGCTCTCTCTCTATAGGGGGGTTAATCTCTGCCCCCCAATTTTTTTAATATATTTTTGTCAACTATTTACAGTTACATGAATGCTGATAATAAAAAAAAATTGGTATTGTCAGATAGCCTGAATTATTCTGCAAAGCGCTACAGGATTAATTTTATAAATTTCGTCCACCGAAGGAATTTATGAGTGTTTAAAATACACTATACCAGATTTTCCCCGAGTAATTTAAATTTTAAAATATTAATTGCATTTCATAAATAAACGAAAAATGTACACAAATGTAAAATTACTTTCTCTATGACGGAGTTAGTCGAAATTAATTACCGTTAATTTTTAATTAATAAAAAACCAACAATTTTTTAAACTAAATGTAAGCTGTTACTCTTTGTGGAATCACCCCTCTGAATATGGCGTCCACGTTAGGGTTAGCTGGCAAACAGCGAGTGAAAAGATAAAAATAAATAAAATCAAAAAGTTTCAAGTCATATATTAAACCAGAATAATAAATGAAAATAATAATCTTTCAAGTCAGATTTTATACTCTAAAATAAATCGGATCCAACGGCATATTGACACTCTCACACGCGATGGAAAATTCGAATCAACCACGCTAAGTGTCACGAGATCTTTTTTAATCGCTACTGCAATCCTCCTCGCTTATGTCTTTGTGTCTATTGAAGAGTTAAAGACTAAGCTTCTATCCTGCTAACGTATTTCTCACTTAAAACTCCTCTTACTCCATAAATGTATGTATATTCACAAACCCATAGCAACTTTCCAAAAAAGTCATTGCGTATATCTTTTACTTTACTCAACAGATTCGTGTGTCATCGTGGCGCATTCGTTAAAACGATTCATTTGGTACCCTGTCAGACTCGGGTTCGAGTATGGGATCGTGCAGATTTTGCTGAACCTGTATTTTCAGCTTTTTTATGAAGGCTTTTTTATTTCAGCTTTTATTTTATTATTTTTTAAATTATTATCTTTATTTTATTTTATTATTTTTTAAATTATTATTTTTATTTTATTTTGTTATTTTTTAAAATTATTTTTATTTTATTTTTTTACAGCTTTTTTATGATGAAAGACCGAATATAGCTGAAATCTGAGGAGTTTATTATACATTTATATATTTTTAATTGGTTTTCATATTATGAATGTGTATAACATTTCTTATGCTTTTTTTTCTATGTTATTTATACTGTGTTTAGTTTTTTAATGGATTTTGGTAGGTTTATTATAAATTTATATATTTTATGTTTTACTTTTCAGGATTTTTTGCTCCAATGATAAAGGCTAAATCTTTTCTATGTTATTTATACTGTGTTTAGTTTTAAAATTGATTTTGGTTAACAAACATTCATCAATAATTTATTTCTGGGCATTGTATTGCTAACAATTAGGATAACCAACAATTTTTGAAGGATGCTAGTCTCGATTCACAGACGTGCAATAGATGGCGCCACTATTTTAAACTTTTAGTATTCCATAAACCAACACCTCCTAAACGTTCGTTTAGGTGGTGTTGCATAAACCCGCACTTCGCTACGGAGTACATTCAAATTAAATACAATGTCAGTGTATGCAATTAATGCCAATATATATATATATATATATATATATATATATATATATATATATATATATATATATATATATATATATATATATATATATATATATATATATATATATATGTATATATATATAATAAATACGACGATCAATGTATACGAATGATGTAAAAAAAAACAAAAAAAATATATTAATAAAAAAATCGTAAGGGATATTTTTATAGACAAAATAATGTAGAAGAAAATATTCAAATTAAATCTCATAGGACATACTGAAGAATATAGTACAGTTAATGTAGTACAGTTTGAGGAACATATCTTTACATTATTTTAATATTTTTTTTAATAATGTCCAATCGTCTGCCGCATTAGCAAGAAAAAAAGTGTTTTTTTGCCTATTTCGTTATTATGTGAAGATAAATTTATTTAAAGTAACAGAAAAAGAAATCACGTGATCAGCATTTAATAAATTAACCTTTTACATGCCAATGTTCCTTTTTTGGAACACCATGTTTAATATTTTTTTTAAATAAACTGTGATATCTGTCAGTTTGAAAAAGTTACCGTATATTATAGAAGGCATGATTGATTTTTTGACTTTTTTTTCAAATATGAATATTTTAGAGTAGAAAAAATTCTAAAAATCAGTTTTTTTCACAATTTTTACAGTACGTAAGGAAAAAAATTCTATAAAATTCCTAAAAATTCAAATCTATCCAAAAATTTCCTCATCGTACTTGCAAAGGACAAGTTTAACGAGTCAATAAAATAAATTAAAATAATAACAAGAAATATTTCCTCAAGACTGCGTAAAAATGCAACGTTCCAAAAATGGAACATTGGCATGTAACGATATACAAAAGCAGTGATATCACACGTGATCAGTGATTCTGCCGTCTGATTACTTTTGCCGTAAATTCAGCCGAACTTACAAAGCTGTATGCCCTACAAAAAGGAGACTCTTTAGACGTCGACGCAAATGACATTCGGCAGTTTCTTGGATTACTGTTGTTTAGTGGCTACCACTCAGTACCTGATGAAAATACATATTGGAGCTCTCAGGAAGATTTGCATATCCTAATTGTTAACAATACAATGCCCAGAAATAAATTTCGTATGTTAAAAAAGTATTTCCACATTGTTGATAATAGTAAATTAGAACCAGGCGATAAATTAGGAAAAATTTCTCCCTTTTATAAAGAGGTTGGAAAATTTTTTCGTCAATTTGGATTTTTTCATGAAAATATGAGTATTGATGAATCCATGGTTCCGTGTTACGGACATCGTTCGGCTAAGGTGTTCGTACGTGGAAAGCCAATTCGCTTTCGTTTCAAAGTTTGGATGATCTGCTCAGCAAATGGTTATCCTTATGCTATGTCTATCTACGGTGGAAAAAGTTCGAAAAATGAAAATTTGCCACTTGGATCAAAAGTTGTCTCCGAACTATTATCTTTTATTCACAATCCAGAGAAACGCAAAATATTTTTCTATAACTTTTTTTACATCGTACAGTCTGCTGACAGATTTATCTAACAAATGCTTTAAGGCAATCGGCACAGTACGAGATTCCAGAACGGGACAATGTTCTCTTAAAACAGCAAAAGAAATATCGAAATTTCAACGTGGAGAGTTTGATTACCGATGCCATGGAGAAGTTTATATGCTCCATTGGAACGATAGTTTTGTTGTAACTATTACATCAAATTTTATCACTCACGAACCATTAGCAAGAGCAAAAAGATATGTCCGAGCTTAAATGAAAGTTGATTTTCCTTAACCTTACATTATAAAATTATATAATAAAGGAATGAGTGGAGTACACCTGTTGGACCGACTTCCTGGAAGTTATCGACCAAAGTTGCGCAGCAAAATATGGTACTTTATTCCTTGATCATAGTGTGGCATGTAAAAGGTTAAATTCTAAAAATTAATCTTTAAAAATTCACCAAAAATCATAAAATGGAGGTAAAGATTCGAAAAAATTTCATATTAAAGGAATTTTTATGATCTTTTTCGTGATATAAATTTTATAACCCTCAAATTATTATTATTTTAAATGCAAACTTAAAAAAAGTTACTGAAACAACTCAAAAATTTAATTTTAAAAAAATCTAAAAAGATTTTTTTCAAAAATCTTTCTTAGTGCACCCCTACACTATTAGAAGAATCGCCATGCAAAATTTCAGCCCTTTAATTTCCCTCGGTTTGGTCTGTACGTTCTATGTCAGTCAGTCAGTCAGTCAGTTACGGAACTGTTTTATATATATATATATATATATATATATATATATATATATATATATATATATATTATTATTATTATCTTTATATCGTAACGTTAACTTCATGCGCACGCATTATTTTCCTATGCTTTTTTTATCTTTATAATAGCGTAATTTTCATATGATTTTAAACAACAATAATTTTTAACTGGCATTCAATTCGCTGTTAAAACTTTATATTTACACCCTATTTAAAAGAAGTAGGGTGTAAATTTTTCAAAGAGGACGTTTCAACACCAAACTTGAAAGAAGTAGGGTGTAAATTGTAGGGTAGAAATTTGGTTAGATCAAAATTTTGTGCAATGTATTTAATTTCTCGATTAGAAGTTTTTTTTTTCTAAAAATTAATTTATTTCGCTTGAAAAGCTAAATATTTTATGCACGCGGTTTATATTATTATTACTATCTTTATATCATAACGTTAACTTCATACGCGAGCATTATTTTCATACGCTTTTTTTATTATTATCTTTATAATAGCTTTATTTTCATATGCTTTTTTATTATTATCTTTATAATAGCTTTATTTTCATATGCTTTTAAACAACTATCGTTTTTATTCATATTATGTTGGTTTTTTATTAATTAAAAATTAAGGGTAATTAATTTCGATTCCGGAAGTTCTTATTATCTTTATTTTCATATGCTTTTTCATTTACGAATTATTCAAATGTTGGTTAAAAAACTTCTGTAATTTATACATGTGCGTGAGTTTAACTATTGTAATTAATAAATTTATATTTCTGGAGAGGATGTTTCAGGTTTTAGTGGTACTATGATGAAAGGCTGAATCTACCAAAATTCTGAGGAGTTTAATATGGAGAGAAAAGGAATTTAATATGTTGAGGATGTTTATAGGAGTTTAATGTGGAGAGGAGTTGAATGGTTTGCAGCCCTCAATCAAACACTTCATTTTTTAAGAGGCAACGCTAGAGTCATATCATGGTTCTATTGGAAATTTCTGCTAAACCTGTAATTTCAGCTTCTATTCTTGCCCAAATGATGAAAGGCAAAATCTAGCTGAATTCTTAGGAGTTTATTATAATTATATATATATTTTTTATTGGGTTTTCATTTTATTCATGTGTATAAGATTTCACATGTTTTTTCTATGTTATTTAAAACGTGTTTAGTTTAAAATTAATTTTGGTTAGCAAAATTTAGACAATTTGACATTTTTACTTTTCAGATTTTAGTGCTACAATGATGAAAGGCTGAAATTCCTGAATTCTGAGATGTGTATAACATTTCACATATACTTTTTCTATGTCATTTATACTGTGTTAATTTTTAAATTGATTTTGGTTAACAAATATTGTTAAAATCACCGGCAACGCCGGGTACTTCAGCTAGTATATATATATATATATATATATATATATATATATATATAAACATCGTCTCATTTTAAATTTAATCTCATTGAGTATTAGGTGTACGATTATATAATTTTTGGCTATGAAAAAAAAATACGCCGGAATTTTTTGGGAGGGGCAATTGCCCCTACTGCCTTCCCCTTGGAGCCGCCAATGCGTGACGAACGGCGGTGTGTGGAGTCCCTTTGTCGTGCAATTACGGTTCGTTTTGCAGAGTCATTTAGCGAGTTTATCAAGTGATTAGGTTTGGATATTTAATTTTTGCTCCGATTAATCTAATTTTTACCTGAACGATAGATGGCTTGGCGTTACGAATCACCCTTCCAAACTGAAGACAAGGTGCAAGGTGCAAGGTATATTGAGTTTGTTGGAGTACCATGGTCTAACGACTTTACCTCCAGTAGCAAGATATGTACATCAGAAAGTATGTGCTCAGCAGTAAAATAAAAATACAAAAATTAAGGCCTCTTCAGATAAGTAAAATAAAAATTATAATAAGAATTAAAAGAAGAAAATTCAATTATTTGGAATAATTATCAAAAATGAGCATCCTCCGGGATCAAACCGGGGACAATCGCATACGAGCAGCGTGCTCTAGCACTGCGCCAATCATAGCACAGTAAGTTGAATTGAATGATTCATAGACTCATAGTTCCCAAGATCGAAGGGAGTGTGGCCCAGTCGTTGAATAAAGAAATCATAAGTGCCTGAGAGGCAGATGTTTCCAAGGAAGGGTTAAACAAGCACAACAAAGCGACGACTTTAAATATCACTATAACTTAACCAGATGTTAAGGAAGCCAATGACGGCGTCGTCGTTAAAATGACCTAACTTTTGCATGACCTATATAAGCAATCGGTTCTTACTTTGTGGATGCTCCTCGTATACGTAGATTTCTGAAGTACTTAAAATGAATATTACGGTACCTTTCAGTTACTCTTATTCAAGAATTATTGATTTCTTCCTATTTTCTGGAGTAACTTAACTGCTAATGAAATGTTAAATAAATACCATCAATACCACGGGAATATATAAAATAGTACGAAATAGTGTTTTGTCTTTCATAAATGTAAAAAAAAAAAACGGTATCTTTAAGTCATATCAAAAGTACATGAGAGATTACATTACAAACCAGAAAGTCTTCAACAGTCAACAACTAAGTTTTTCGGGAATAATTTTAACTGTAATTCTACGATTAAAGTAAAACATTTATAATGTGTCTTTCATCTTCATTTTGAGGAAAAGTATATTTATTGCCAAGCTAACCGGCAGACAGTTGAAAATGGATTTGTTTGTCCGCTAGAGCACTACTTCGCAACATTATGGTCTTCATGGGCGATAAGTTGAAAGCTTCGATTTTTAAGGTAACTATAGAACGCAATGCATATTAAAGTAGTATGAATGAAATAATTGAAAAATATATTAAATTTGCCACACTAAAGAGAAACTGTTTTAACACTTCAGCATGCTCACCATTTATTTTAAGACCAGCGGGCGCGTGTGGCACAAAGTGCTACGTCTCTTTCAACCGTGATTATTCCTTTTGTCATAAGCTTTTTTTCAAATTGAAAAAAAAAGAATTCTACTATTTACGACAAGATATAAAATGTTGATAATATTGAGATATATTTATAATTAAAGGCCAAAGAATGCAGATACAATCGACTTATTTCAAAAGTGTCCGGTTTCATGGATATACGGACAACTTGCAAATGGATTCCTATTATGTCCAAAAACCTAAAAATCAATGAGATTGTCCATCTTCGTGATATGCGGGATACCGTGTAAAAGTTGCACATTGGATCGACTATATCAACTAATGATTTTGTCGTATCGTAATCCAGTATAAATACTCGTTTACCACGGTCAAATAACGACTAACAATGAATGGATAGAAATAGAAGGGTCAGAAAATCAAACCTGCATTAGAAAGGGTGTAGCTAAAAATAGAAATTGCTTAGAACTTTCAACCCTTACATGTAAAATCAAACCATTCAAAATTACGAAAATGTTGCACTCTATACCCTGGCGTGATCGCGGAAGGGTTAATAACTATGATATCGTTGAACATGATACCTCAATCTATGTTTAAATATCAGGTAAATGTTTCATTTACCAGAATAAAATGAAATGTACATTTTTAATTGTAGCGACGACTTGGGCTAAAAATTAAATGCCCGAAACTTTAAATGCCGAATGCTGCTTAGATTCTATCATGTATTTAGGAATTTTTTAGATCATATCAGAGTCAATCATGATAGAATACTGATCCACAGTTGAAGGCACACATATTATTTTCAAATTTGAGCTCAGAAATGAAAAACACCACATACTACAATTTGACAAAACTGTGACAGTGACAAAAACCTATTAGGAACGCCTCCTATCGCATACAGAACAGATCAAATGCTCTAGAAAAATTAACAAATGCCAGAGTGCCAAAAATCCTAGCTATATCGTCAGTTGTAACCGTTTATGTCTTTAACTTGGGGGGGAATATCTATCAATAAAATGAGGGACCTGCTGTATATGAAGGGAACATTTATCTTGTGCAGAAATGCCAGTTCTAGTGTTAATTTCAGGTATTACGGTTATGGCTTGAAAAAATATATTTTTTAATATTTTGAATATTCACATTAATTAGAAGCGAACGTGAGAGATAAAAATAAAAATTTTACAAGCATTACAATATTATCCTCCTAACGATCGCATAATTTTCAAGAAAACAGCAAAAAAAGTGTCTATTTTTTTTGGACGATTTCATTTATTTTTAATCTGCCACATCTAGTTTAAAAAAAAAAAAACCATTGCCATTTTCATTATAAATAGTCTGGTGCTGCCATCTGGTATGTAAAATAAGAAATAAAAAATTTTCAGATTAAATGAAAGGGATTATTTTTTATCGTTTTGGTGTGTTACTTTTGAACACACCAGCCCGGAAATATCACTGGCAAGAGAAATAGAGGGCGAAACCTCAAACGCGTGATTTTGACGGGAGTGAGAAGGAAGGCGTTATAAACTATAATAATCTGAAGGCTGATAAACTGAAAAACAAAACTATCATAGCTGGACACGTAGCGGCACACAAATTGGTTCATAGACATTCATATTGGCATGTGATACTTTTTTTTGCATAACTTGATTCTCATAATTTAATTAACACACACACATACACACAATACGGTTAAATATTATTAGAACTTGAAACAGAACAGTCTCGTTGAAAAGAGTAAAAGTAAAATCTAATTATACATCACTTCCTACCTCAAAATCCCCAAAGTAGACCCTTCTTGTGGTCAGAACTGTCATTAGATCAGTAAGTATCTAACAAATGCGCTGCCTATTCTTATAATGCCCTCTACTTTTAAAAATGATGTGCTGTCTATTTTCTCACGGGTATTTTTTGTGCTCAAAACTCGGCTGAGGCTGAATATAAAAACTACGAAAAGTTCCAAAGCGTTTAGTAATTTATCGAACAAATTAAGTTAGGGAATGAGTTTAATTAAGGTAGAGGATGAGAAATGTCTTTCTGGCATAATATATATGTAATACCCATCAGCTGTAGGCATTCGTTAGGTAGTCGTGTCGAATAACTCTCCATAGATTTTTAGAACTGTCTTTATTCTGGACACACAATGACGGCGTTTTGAAGTATTTTACAGCACACATAAAAGTACAATTCTGGACCTGCCGGAGTATTTAGCTACATTACATCTTGGTGGACGGAGAAAGGACGCGGCGCACGGCGATAGAGCACACAGGACAAAAGAATGCGGATATGACATAAAGCATGGACGGGGCAACATCAATGTACGACGACTGTCACGGGAAAAAATCCGCGAAGAATCTTTTGCTATCGCTTTTACGCAGTGTTCAGGACCTTGAACACCAGCTGACCAAAAACTTCTAATTCGTTATCGGTGACCATCTGACCTCTTGCATCAGAAGTCGTATGATCTCTTGGAAGGTTCTAGAAAACTGGCGAGTTGAATCATCATGTTTTTGAAAACAACTTATTGTTTAGCACGTGCATTAAGGGACAATTTAGCTGGTTAATTCGTTTAGTCTTAGGTCATCATTTTAAATAGGGGACTATACTTTATTGAAACGTTAACGGGAAATTTGCAACTCGCGTTAATCAATGAAGGTGGAACGTTATTATTTTACACACACACACACACGCACACACACACACACACACACACACACACACACACATATATATATATATATATATATATATATATATATATATATATATATATATATATATATATATATATATATATATATATATATATATATATATATATATATATATAGCAAGAGAGAGATTGGGCGCTTACATGGAAAGGATGCTGGAATCTACATCGAACGTAACTATGCTGCCATTTCTAACACAACTATTTTACACAATCTGGAAAACCTATTTCCTATATAATGGATAAAATCAGCGGAACGTTCAACATAAGTTTGATAACAAGGACAAAAACATAATAAATAAACAAACGCAATTCCCAGTCCGAATCAAAAATCTGATTTATTTTTAAGCTATTTATTATTTTCGTTCCATCAAACGTTTTCCAAGAATATTTTCCCCTTTTCCCTAGAATTGAATTCCAATAACTCTTTTACACTTTATTTCACTTCTCCATTCCTGCTTTTTATCTATTTACGATGTTTAAACCGAAATATTTACTCTTTACTGCGTTCAGAGCTCTAAAGTGATAAAGTTTCGGAAAAAGCTGCTCGATAATATTTTCTCAATATTTTTTTTTTCTTCTCGTAGTATGTATTACTTTCATTTCCTTGTAAATTAATTTTTTTGATATTCCCCTAACGTTTTACACATCTTTACTACATAATCGGGGAAAAAATAGTGTTTTTTATCACTAATAATGTCAATTTGTTGCCTTTTTGCGTTGAATCCTTTTCTTCTTCGATTTGCGAAATAATTTTCCTTTAACTGACTTTCGGAGAGTTTTACGCTCTGTCGAAGGGTTTCTTCGTTAACAAGTATTTTAAATTTTTTTCTTAAGTTTTATTCCTTTATTTGTACAGCGATATCATGGGGAAACCATTAAATAAATCTAAAGATTCTGACAGCATTAATTTCTTTGAAGGCTTCTGATTGGTATGTGGTAATAAATTAAACTGTGGTTCAAATAACAAACAGATGCGTTATTACCGTTTTACCTTTAAATTGAATTTTTTTAAATTATCAAAGTAACAGCTTTAACCCTTCAGTGGGCTCGCCCGTGTACAAAGTGTAACATTTTCGTAATTTTGAAAGGTGTGATTTTACATGTAAGTTTTGAATGTTCTAAGCAGTTCCTACTTATAACTATACCCTTTCTAATGCAGGTCTGATTTTCTGACCCTTGAATTTATTTCCATTCATTGTGAGTCTTGATTTAACCGTGGTAAACCAGCGATTATACTGTATTACATTATGACAAAAGCAGTAGTCGATGTATAGTCGATCAAATGTGCAGCTATTGCACGGTATCCCGAATATCAAGATGGACAATCTCATCATTTTTAATGTTTTTTGGACATAATAGGAATCCATTCTCAAGTTGCCCTGAGATCCAATAAACCGTATAGTTTTGAAATAAGCCGATTGTCTCTGCATTCTTTGGCCTTTAATTATAAATATATCTCAGTATTATCCATATTTTATATCTTGTCATAAAGCGCAGAATTTTTATTTTCAATTTGAAAAAGAAAATGTTTATTACAAAAGGAATAATTGAGGTTGGAAGAAACGTTGCACTTTGTGCCACGCGCGCTCGCTGGTGTTCGAAATGTTGGCGCGTCCGCTGAATGGATAGATATTGAAATTGCACATGGGCTGTAATGTTTTGTCAATTGATTTCGCAAAGGCGCATGGTTGCAGTTTTTTTTACGAAAGTGTTTAATGCAGAAATTTCACGGGGCTGCACCCTCTATACACGAAGTACACCATTCTTCTACATAGACCAGCACGAACATGAAGCAAACATACCTACGAATTGTACTCGCTTTCTTATTCGACTTGCCTTTTGGGCTTATTACCACGCTTAGCAAAACTGACTTCGCAAACAAGGAATCACTGGAGCCAACAAATAGTATACGATATTCCCGGATTAAGAGCAACGAATAGTACCCTAACTGCTGACTACATTATAATCGACATCCATACTATTGGCATCAAACCGTTTAACTTTTTTAGGAGCAACAATCTCTACTTTTTGCACGATTCAGATTTCTTTCCCGATTTTTTTTAACCTAAAGAATCTTGAAACTTTTTCCAATTAAATGTTGCAAAGTGATTTTACTTCTTTAAACTGATAACAGATGGTAGTACTAACCATTTTCCTGCTCATTTAACTGGAATACATTGAATACAAGTGAAAATAGACTAGATTCAGGCGTGTGTCCTCTGCAAACGGCTCAGTGGGTTAAAGTAATTCTTACTTTATTGCTGAATTCACCAGCCAGGAACTGGTCTGCATATCACGGCACACAGCGGAATTACTATCACTTTACTTGAACGTATAACAAGGTATGATTTGACAAATTATGAAGATTAAAACTGAATTTATATGAGACTTCTTGTCTGGTATCTTACCACCGATATGTTCTTTTTTATTAACTGGAAACTTATCATCACACAATAGCTTTCTTTATCTACCTTTGACACTAAACAATCATCCAATTGTACGTTGATTAAATCTATCTTTCTCAATCCACTGGTCCCAGTCATGATTGATTTTTCTCATGGCTCCTTTCAGCTTTCTACAGTCTTCTAATACCCTTATTACTAGAGTTAGACGACTCTCATTCGATCCATTGCTTCCAGTTCTAAAAAAAAGTAACTTTTTTTTACTTTATTCACCATAATCTACATACCTATGAGGGTTTCTTTGGTTCGCCTACCAGGGTCATGACCATGTAATGATTTTACGATGATCTTCTTTGCCAAAGAGTGATATTATTGTAAAAACAGAAAATCATTCGTCAAAAAGTGTTTTTCCCCATTGTGGGAGATGTGTTTGACTTTCATCATTGGACCACTACCTCGAAAGATTTGTTGGCTTCTTGTACAGGGGGCACCGCATAAGTGAACTAACTTTGCCCCTAGTTGCCCTTCAATTTAGACCGAGCAAGGACGTCATCTGGTGGCTTAGCACCTGCCTCCAATACTCATAGCACATGCAGGAACTCTTCGGCCTATCTATATATCGTGTTCAAAACCTGAAAACAGCAAACAAGTAATGTAACCCTTTGAAAATATTCTTAATGTTACTTTTTTTTATCTCTATAGGAATAAATATTTAAATACAATCCTTTCAGTAATTCCAACTGACTTTAAAATTCATATTTCTCAAGAAATCTGTTGCTGTTGGCGCAAAGTTGCTCGTTGGCGATATTTCAGCAACCGATCTGTATGATTCATATTAAACATTTAAATGCTGGATTTGATTTTCAAATTATGGTTAAAAGAAAGGTTATGGTTTTTCATTTATTTTTTCATCTGTATGCAAGTGTAATATAAATTATATAGTTTTACTACATTCTTAAGAAGAAAATAAATCATCGTAATTTACGTTTAGAATTCAATGTAGGATATCTCTACATGTTCTCTTTTTTGCACCATCAAAGTCAGATAATAATAAAAAAATTGTTACATCAAATGTATACGGGTTTTATATTAGGTCAGAAAATCTTATTATTGAACAAGATAAGACGTCTTCCGTGCAGACCCTTCGCGAAATTACAAGGAAATATAACGAGACGAACAAATCGAAAATAAAATATCGTTTAAAGTAATATCTATTCATCGTAACCTAACTATTTCTATAACGGGGAAACACACATAAAATAAATATAAAACCAATCAAGACGTTCAATCACAAAATAGTATTACAATTAAACGTAACAAGACCTCATATTAGATACTAAAAACGCGCCAAAATGATTTCCAGACATAAATAGATGTTCAGGTGGCGAGTTTTGTTGCCAAGAAGCTGAAATAAAACTTTACATTGAAAATACTTCCAACGCAAGGTCACTCTAAAATGCGAAAGCATGCCCGATCACAGATCAGACATTGCAAAATTTCATATCGTGGAAATCATTTAAGTGGTTAATTCTTTGTATTTGGGGACTGAAGCTATAATAATTTTAAATAAAATTAAGGTCCAGTTAATGGGTTTAAGGAATACAAATCGAAGAGGAACGTACAGAGCTTTAACCTCCAATCGATAAGAATAAAATCGGAACTGGAAAGTTCGAAGGTAGTATACAGCAGAGCTAAACTCGAATTTAGAAGGCGAACAGCAAAGTCCATGACCATTCGCTTCGAATAGCAGTAGCAGGATATAGTCCCCCTTCAAAGTCGGTGAAATATCCATCATACTGTTGTCAGATCGAAAGCCGATAGCGGTACCTTAGCTTGACCGACAGAACTATGTACATTGTTGCATGATCTATTTTAAATTTCAATCTACGAGAGACTAACAGAAGTTGTGGGTAAACTCCGTTTCCTGGGCTAAGACCTCTAACGCAGTTTGATCTATGGGGCACGCATGTAACTAGTTGAAGAAACAGGAATAAGGTGATTGGTTAGTAGAAAATCGAAAGAAACAGAGTCCAGGATCCGTGAGTTAAATGGCTATAGCTTGGAACTTTTCTTTGAGAAGACCAACTCCGCATTTTATAACAGGCCGGTAGAGAGAGCTATAGGGGGAAATATTTGAGAGAAAGGAACATTAAGGATAGGAGACACACACACACACACACACATATATATATATTTAAATAAGTTTTTATAATGTTTTCTGCCAAGGTACAAGACCTAAGTATTATATTCCATTATTATATTTTTTTTATTTATATTAGAAGTTAAATTCTTCACAATTTTTATATAGTCCACATATTGACAGCCTAACAGTTGCTATGGTAACACAATAAAGCTCACAGTTAACCATTAGAGAGGCATTTATCCATGTGCATTCTTAACGACAGTGTGGTTTCTCTAATAAAATTAATTGTTTTGAAAGAGTGGATTTCAGTATTAGTGTTGAACAAAAATGCTAAATTTAAAGGGGAAAAAATTTGTTTTTTTCCTTCTGTAAAGAAAATTTTAATAGAAATGCACTAAAAAAATGAATCTAAGTTTTATGAAATTTTTGTTTCAAGCTCATATACGTAAGCTTATTAAAGCCAGAAAAAAAAGTTGTTAGGCCCATTAGAGGTAAGCCCTTTCCAGCGTGATCCAATTAACTTCGTTACTTTTATTCCCACATTTTTAATTTACTGGAAAAGCAATCTGAGAGCTCCGTTTTTTCCGTGCTTAAATGGTGTTTTAATTAAAATTGTTCGAAGTAATTGCTCGCTAATTTAGAAGCAAAGATAGGAAATGAAACGCTTATCAGAAGTTAAAGCGAAAGAAGTGGGTTAGAGTGAACCAAAAAAATAAAGTCATTATGAGACGTAAACATTTTCAAAACAACTAATCTCTAAAAAAAAGAGGTGCTGAATGGATATAATGAATTTAAATCTCTCTTCGTACTTTTTGTTTGGTATATTAAAAGAAAAAAAATCTTTAAACATTTTCAGGTATTTTAAATGTCGTAGATATTATTTCCTGTTTTAGATCTAAAGTGGTCTTTAAATTAATTACTCCTTTTTTTTTCACCCTATAATTACGTAAAAATCCCGTTAATCCGTTTACTAAATTATACTCTCAAGTTCCTGTAGACGACTGATTCTGAAATTAACGCTGCTAATCGTCAGTCAAGATACGATTAATTTTGTTCCGTTTACATAGGTGGATGGAAGTCCCGTACAAGTATTATTCTATTTAGGGAAAGTGATTTTGGAATTAATATTTTTACGTAATTGAAATGTTTTATGAGTAAAATGTTTAAGAGTAAAATAGTGCGTAAAATGCATTAAAAGGAGATTTTCGTTTCAAATAACTGCTTTGATATTTGAACTCTGTGCAAAATAGATAATTTTCAAAAGTTTTTTAACAAACCAATGTACTGCAGAGGAATAATATTATTAAACCTTTTTGCAAATCTATATGTATAAAATAGTTCTGTTACTGACTGACTGACTGACAAATGACACACAGACCAAACCACTGGACCTAAAAGGTTGAAATATTGCATGGCGATTCTTCTTATAGAATAGGGGTGCACTAAGAAAGATTTTTAAAAAAAATTCTTTATTTTTTTTTAAAATTAAATTTTTAAGTTGATTTTGTAACATTCTTTAAAGTTTGCATGTAATATAATAATCTGAGTGTTATAAAATTTACATCACGAGAAAGATCCTAAAAATTCCGTTAAAATGAAATCTTTTTCGAATCAATACCTCTTTTTTCTGATTTTTGGTGAATTTTTAAAGATTCATTTTTAGAATTTAATTTATTAAATGCTGATCACGTGGTTTCTTTTCTTTTCGTGATACTATAATTTAATTTTGCGGCACGTGCATAAAAGCGAAATAAATTGACAAAAAAATATTAAAATACGGTAAAAGATAAAATTGAACCACTATACAAATCGAGATGGAAGTTTTTTTAAGAATTTAATTCCAATTAGTATGGTTTATGGATATCATACGTACACATTAATTGCATACATTGACCATTGTATTTAATTTGAATATTTTCTTCTACATCATTTTGTCTATAAAAATATCCGTTACGATTTTTTAAAATATATATATATATATATATATATATATATATATATATATATATATATATATATATATATATATATATATTATATATATTTTGTTTTTTTGGGCATTAATTGGATGCACTGACTGTTGAATTTAATTTGAATGTAATCCCTAGTGATGCACGGGTATTCAGCTACAGGGCCGCCCAGAGACTTTACGGGGCCTGGGGCAAACTTCTGTTGGGGGCCCCAAGAAATCTGATTAATCGAATATATATATATTTTTTTTGGGGGGGGGGGTCGGGGCCCTTTTGTCAGGAGATTATTTTGAATTTTGAAGTACGGTACAAGTTTCAGAATTTTCTTTCGGAGGAAATCTAATAAATAATTTTTTAAAAAAATTTTGGGGGCCCCTCCGGCAGTTGGGGGCCTAGGGCAAATTGCCCCAGTTGCCCCCCCCTCTCTGGGCGGTCCTGTTCAGCTAGCATTTATATAAACTAGATTTTGAAGTTATACCATATATTTTTTGGAATATCTAATGGAGCCATAGAAATTAATTTTATAGATGTATTATTGGTACATGTGAATTTTGGTACATGTGATTTGGGTACATTTATTTACATTTATTGTGAAATTTATTTACATTTATTGTGAATATTTATTACATTTATTGTGAATTTTGGTACATTTATTTGGTACATGTGAATATCTCTCACATAATAAGACTTCGGTGTCAAGGGATTAGCTTAGATTTGTAGACAATAAAAAGTAAATCGTATTCCACAAATATTTATTGCGGGATGAACACGGGCACAAAACATAACACAAACATAGAAGTTTCCGTCTCACCACTATACATTCTCGTTCAGCGGGCAAAGGAGGAAAAAAAATAATGACGAAAAACAGCCTCGTACACCGTATACTGGCTTTTAAGGGACATATTCACGTCTTCAGTGGCGCCATCAGTCACAAGCAATTCCAAATGATACAATATTATATGCTAACAATAATGTCTGATTAAGATATTTAAGTAAGAATCCCACATACATTTAAGTTTTGTTTTTTAAATATATTTATAAGCCATCTACTTTAACCCTTTAAGGGCAACAATCTCCACCGTTTACACGGGGCAGATTCTTTCCCGATTTTTTTAACTTAAAGAATCTTGATTTTTTTCCAATTAAAGCTTGCAAAATGATTTTACTTCTTTAAACCGATAACAGATGGCAGTACTAGTCATTTTTCTGCTCATTTTACTGGAATACATTGAATGCAAGTGGAAAAAAAGACAAGATTTAGGCGTTTTCACCGTGCCAACTGCGCCCTTCAAAGGGTAAACATGTAACAGAATAGTGTTTTATAGTATATCATAGTACTATCTCATCATGAATCGATAGTGAGAACCTACTTGATTTTCTTGATATAAACTTTGAGACGAAAGACATGCATAGGAATTATTATCTAACATAACGCTTTACGACTAAAGCCAATCAGAGACTTACTCTTACAGCTTATGTTACTTTCTTCTTATGTTACTTTCTTCTAAACCCTTGCAAATTATTGCAACTTCAGTCTCCAGACAATATGAAATTTTACCCTCAATTATGGGAATTGGCTTTCTACCGTAACTATTGAGTTAAAGAATGTAATTCGACTAAGAATTTGATTTTACTGGACTAACCGAAAGAATAATTGGTTTATGTACTCACCTCTCCAAATTTTTTTTCCACTACAGACTAATTAGACACTCCGACACACATAAATATGCCAAAGTCGTTGAATTCTGATTGAATGAATTAATTGATTCATATATACTCATCTTTCATGATGCACTTATATCCACTGAATATATGAATTGTTAACAAAAGAATAGATTTGATTATAGGCATATTTGCCGACAGAATATGTTTTTCAAAACTACTGTCTTGTTTTCCCTCTACCAAACCAAAATCCGATTCCAAAAAGAATCAAAATTCAAGGCTGGGTTTGGTGATTACGTGTTCTCAGCATTGTTTCACGAAGAGATGGTCATGTCAGACTAATCGGCGCCCGCATTTCCGCAGCTGTCTGTTTTCGAGCCATCAGTAACTATTTTTTGTTCCTTGAGCGCAATCTGCAATCTCTGCATGTTTGTCCGTTATCTGCGGGAAAGGATTCTCCTGCATTAAAACCACTTCCGTGTAACTACCTAACTTTAGTAGAATATTCCTATAAAAAGTTAATTAGTCTTCTAAGATCAGTCATCAGTCTTCAAGGAGATAGTATTGTAAAGCAGCTCTGCCTGAGGAGCAAGATCCATTACATGAGGGGCTGCAATGATGGGTTGAGCAATTGACATATTCTGTCAAATAAGTTTTGACACCGTTGTGGTAACAATTTTTTCCGCCTGCCATTATTTTTGTGAGTGGTACTCAAGTAAGCTGTGCTATTTTTAAAATGAATAAAAAACATCGAACAAAGAGTTTGCTTCAGGTTTTGTGTTGCCAACAAAATTTCTCGTTCTAAATCATTGAAGATGTTGGAGAATGTCCACCGGGAGTCAGATTTACGAAAAACACGAGTGTACGAGTGATACAAAGCATTCAAACAAGGCCGAGAAGTGTTTTCATCACTTAAAGCCTCGTTCAAGTCGACCTTCAATGTCTTTGACTGACAGAAACATCTACAAAGTTAAGCAATCATGGTGTTGTCCGTTTTGAATTCCTTTCGCGGGAGGCAACCATTCAACAAAGAATACTATCTGGGCGTTATGAGGTGTTTTAGACCTAATGTTCGACGGAAAAGGCCAGAATTGTGGTAGAAAAATTCTGCATCACGTTAATGAGCCGACCCATACATCAATCCTTGCACACGATTTTCTTTTACCCAAAACTCAACGAATGTCATCGACCAAGCCCCGTATTCCTCAGATATGACCCGGCTTACTTCTTTATGTTCCCGAAACTCAAATTACCACTCCGTGGAAGACATTTTGAGTCCACTAAAGCCATAAAACAAAATCCTCTGAAGGAGATCAAGGTCACACCCAGGGTTGCCAAATAAAAACACCGAAAATAAGGGACGGGTTGATTAAAAACACCGAAAATAAGGGATGGATTTTGGTAGCTATACTACTGGGGAATATGGAATACCCCCAGGGAAAGGAGGTCCGGGGGTATTCCCCTGGAAATTTTTCAAATTTTAACCTTTCAAATAGCCATTTTCAATGCAATTTTCGTTCAGTTCTGTAACTTACATAGAGTTTAGGTTAAGTAAACAATAATGTAATTACATAGAAAATTTTCAAATCAAAAACAATTTAAAGTTAGTTTAGGCATATAGTACAAAACTGATTTTTATTTTATTAGTTTACTACAACTAAGTAAGTGCCCTTATAAAGTGTTAGGGACGTGTATGTAAAATTTGTAATTTTATTATTGTACAATGTACATAATATAATGTGCGCAGGAAGTCTTTGGAGCGACTTTTGAGGCATAAAAAAGTTTTCGAATGAGCGTTTTCCCACAGTACATTGAATTGTATGATATATTGTGCTTTACTGTGTTAAATACATCCGGATGTGAACAGGCCCTTATATGCGCCCAACTCGTATACAGTAAATTTCTCATTTCGGCGAAAAACGGGACTTTTGTCGTCCCGTATCAAAGTTTCCCGGGACGCAGGACAAAAATTACAAGTAAGGGACTGTCCCTTAAAATCCGGGAAAATTGGCAACCCTGGTCACACCGTAAAGGCCTATAAGAAATGTTTCGACGACTGGGTTATTCGTTCGGCATAAGTGCATTTCATCAAATGGGGCCTATTTTGAAGGTTAAAAAAACAAATTTAGATGATTAAACCAATATTTTATGTCTTATGGATACATTCCCGGTATTTATTTGACGAGTGTACATAATTTGGAGACAGCTGATTCAAAGCATTTTTACAGATGCTGTAAACTCTGGTGTTGTCAGGATTGACTTTCATACCTTTGAAACATTTTGGCCTGATCCTGGCCTATTGGTGTGGTTATTTTCGGCCTGTAAAAGGTTAAAATCTGTGATTTGTGATCTAATGCGAAATTAGGGTGGGATGTCCACACATCGCTACTACTACTTATGCGTGTACCAGGAAAATTTTGCCAAAGCCTTGCTTGGAGCTTCTAGCTCACTTACCAAGTTCCCAATCTGTTCTCTTTAGTGTCTATGTGGGCTGGGATGCATTGTAGGATGCAGGGGTTTTTCCTTTTAATCTCGTAAATGATATGTACATGGTTTGGCGATGAAATCTTCTCACATTTCTCATTTCTTTCAAATTGAAACATGTATAAATAATTATTCAGGTAGTCTCTTATAACGAAACTACCGCGGATTATTAACGTAGGATTACTTGTCATTGCTTACTTCTTTTGTATGTGCATATGTATGTATGTGTTATGTATATATATATATATATATATATATATATATATATATATATATATATATATATATATATACGTATGTATTTATATACATATATGTATGAAAAATTTTGACGCATTTTGATACTTTTCTGTTTAACTGTTTACTACTTGTCGAAGCGATACAGACCGGGATTGGCACACTACTAAAATTATAACTCGAGAGGACGGATGGACGGACGGTTTTAGCATCTGAAATTTTGCTTACAGAAGAACAGTTATGGATGAATGTAATACTACGTTAAAAAATAAACTTTCAAGTGAAACGTTGAAATTCCATTGAGATCTGAAATTTTGAGAATCTCAAAAATATATACAGAAACAGCAAAATTTTCTTGTCCTGGATTTCTGTGTATATATTTCTAGATTCAACACAGAAAGTCAGTAATATCATATATTTGAAAATTGTTGATTAAACTCTGAATTTTGATAAAAAGATATTCATGAAATGTGAATATTTGCTTTACTGTCGGTAAATGCAAATTATAAAGTCACCTTATTTAAAGATTTTTGTTTATTTTGCTTGTAAAGGCAAATTAGTCTCTCTGAATAGATAAACAAATTTTGGGTCGTGTTTACGTTGTACACATTTTCATGTGACACGTTATCTGCGGCATATCCATTAAAGTAATGAATATTTGTTAATAGATGAGTATTTTTTTGTTATAGAAAAGGAAAAAAAATGCCAAACAAATGCTTAGTATATATCTGTCAACAATGTATCACGAAGGCACCATTTGTTTGCACCATTTGTTGTAATTCAAGTTTAACGTTAAGCAGATATGTCAACAAGTCGTTAATACTGCATTACCAAGTCGTGCTACTTTTCAACGGTTTTTTTTTTATTTATCGCGATCTCTGATAACAGACGCTTGCACTTAATTTTCTGCTTTCACTCTACCAAATGCGACAGAATTCAAGCGATAAGAATTAAATGTGTTTTACACAAATAATTAATTGCACTAAATGTTTTTTCTTTTAATGAATGAGATATTTACTCTAAAAAGTTAGATACATAATGGGCATTGAAGGGTAAACAGAATTTTGTAGATTAATTATACCCCAGTAAATAAACCGAGGAATTTCTGCACACAATTATGAATTGAATGTGAAGAACTCTGTCAAAGTAATTGAGTTGTAAATAAATTACTGGCCATAATAGTTATGATATCAAAAATATATGTACAATTTTTTTATGAATCAGAAAATATGTCTAAAGGTTTCGTTGCTTAAATTTCTGCTATCCTTGACTAAACTGGAGATTTTAATACTTTTTACGATGCCGAAACATTATAGCTCTATAAACAAATGCATTAAGGTAAACGCACCAGTAATGGGCCGGTTAAAAGAAAAATTGAAGTAAATCTGAATTTTCACAGCTATAGATAAAGCAAACTGGTCCAAATTTTTACCTGCCATTTAAATAACTGCCTTACATCTGTAATAGCAATTGGAGCGCACTGGCTGCATTCATAAATAAAATATATATACATAAATAATAACCAACCTGATGCCCCTATAATGGGACATTATTTTATCCGATGTACCCATAATGGGCCACCCAATAATGGGCCATCAATATCGCCCATCACAACAATAATGGACCATCTATTTAATCTGTTATGGAACAAAAATCAATTCTACAATATCATAAAATTGGAAAGAAAACGAACTAAACACATAATGTATATTTTTAAACCGGTTTATTCATTTTATAACTACAGTACAACTAAACTAAATATATAAAAACTGAAATATAATTGAAATATAAATTTATTAACTTAAACATCTAAAATTAAATTTTCTTAAAAATTGTGGTTAATGTTGCCGGTGATGTACCGCTTTACTTGTCACAGCTGGTATGTTGATGCAAATATTGACATTTCCGAAAAATAATTTGTACCAGTACACGGGCTGGCCCAATACAGGGACAGTGTAGCAATTCGTGATCCCATGATGGGCCACGCTATTTTAACAATGGAATCTAATTTTTTGTCATTTAATCACTGTACAATTTGAATTATACATACTATCGTAATGAATAATAGTTTAAGTCAATAAACAGGCATTATAGTACTTAAATAAAAAATTTTGAAAAATTCACTTACCTTAAGAGATTTCGTAAGCAGACGTTAAAACAATCACACATTTTCTTCTCTCTAGTAGAATACACCTTAGACTTCGCACAAAGTAAAGGAATGAACTGAATTCCAATTCTAAGTTATTCTCACAGGTAGTAGCCAATGACCCTCAACCCTTCCACTGCCTAAGGTAACAATAGACCTTTAATTTCTCGACATTTCTACAGGGTGGCCCATTATAGGTGCATTTACCTTGATCCTTACACCATTGAGTTTCCGCCTTCCGGTTCTTCCCCCAGCATTCGATTATTTTTTAGAAACGCGTTTCGGAGGTTGTGCATTTTAAAGGAACGTTCGAAAACGCAAGTTGAATAAAGTTATTTAAATCAAAATAAGTGAAACATAAACATTTTAATAATACATATGTGTATTTTTATAATGTACATGTTTTTTAGTTTATTCATAAATATCTTATAGTATGATATATTTTAAAGCAACTCAATATGCATAAACCCACACACTAAAGATGAAATCCTGCTATAGCCTAAAAATCCTACCCGCTTCAGGGTGACATGACTTCGGCTATACGGCCTACCGGTTCTGGGCACCCCTATTTCAGATCCAAAACGGGCGAGAAATGACGACGCTCCATTAGCTAGGGCCCGGCCCGGAACAGCAAACCCTCTACACAAAACCCTCACACCCCGAAACAGCCAAATCCGCTACCCATAGTCATGTCACCTCGTGGCAGGTAGATGAGCTACAGCTCAACTGGGTATACCCTTCTGGGTATACCCAGAAACGTTACTCCCTGAAAATGCATTTTCACTGTGAAGTGCACTTCACAGTCTTTACACTATATAGTTTATTCATCACTTAGTCCACTATAGTCTTTTCATCACTTTGGTCATCGAATAAATCTGAAAATTCACTCTCGGAATCACTTGAAATATCAGCTCGAATAGCCCTTAGCTTTCGAAACCCCCAAACTCCCGCCATTTTATACTGTATGTATTCTCAAAATATCAACTAAAAGTCTACTTCTTATCAGGAGAAATTGTATTCAAACGCCATTAAGTTCTGCCATCTGTTGATGAATAAAAAATAAATCAATTTAAAAAACGTTAAACTCGTTTCTAACGTGCAAAACATTGGGAAATCCAGTTAAGACGTGTCCAGCGCGTCCGTAATGCTGGGGGGAAAGACTCTGATTTCTATGAAGACTCTAGAACTCAACATAAGCAAGTATTATTGTTATAGGCGAAAATAACTGCAGTTGAAACTGATGTCTATTTAAGGGGACAGTGGACTTCCAAAATTGTGAAATTTGTCCAAAAATTCGATTTTTTTATGTTATTGAATTTGAAACTACGGACAAGTAGGAATGTGTTGCAAAAATAATTTTTAATTTCTGTTATTACTTTCCTAGTTATAGGCATTTGTATTTAATTTATATATTATGTGGTTACTAATAGCAATAACTTTAAATGCGTTTTTCTCAAAATAAAAATTTCCATGTCATATGAATATTCAAACTGCTCCAGGCGCATTTCTAATTATCGTAGTACTTTGAAATTTAAGTTTTATATACATAACACTATATCAAATAAATCTTATTGAAAACTATTATGCTTCGTAGCTCAGAATTTTTAAATTTTGTACTTGAAAAGATGATTGATAGGTATTTTGCGTAATAAAAAGGCTGTTTTTACTATTATTATTTTTTTCTCTTTATATTTTTAATGAATGCTTAAAATAAGCAATAAGTTTCATTGTTAGTTCTATAAGGTATCATTTAAATAAAAATTACCATATTATATGCAAAAGAAATGCGCATGGAAAATTTTAAATGAGGCTAATATTTGATATAATTAATAATTCCTAATTCATAAACTATTAATATTTCATCTTTAAATTTTAACAACTTTTACATATCTATGGTCCTAATCACATATTCAAATTTCAAGCAAATCCATTCAAAACGAAAAAAAATTAGGTTTGAATGTCCGCTGTCTCTTAAAGTATAATGTCGACAGTTTGTCTTGTTCAAATTAAAATAATATTATTTTTACACCAAATATCAAGGGTCTCGAACATAGGCGTAGCGTACTTCTAAATTTTTTTTGGTGGTTGGGTGGGGGGGGGCACGAATCGAATTCAGATAGGACCCTACCTCAACGCATTGAGTACCGGACGAACCTTCAAATAAGAAATATTGTGATTTTTGAAATTGAGTAACAATAGAATTGATGTTTGAGTAGTATTCAAAAGTTATTCAATGAGAAAAATAAATATAATATAAATAAAATAAGAAAAAAATATAGAATCAATTTTTTTTTGGATCACATCATTGTTAAAAACTATGTTAAGGCTAAAGACGTAATCGGAATCTTCAGTTTCACAGTTTGCAAAAAGCGGAAAAAATCAACTTTCTTAAAAGTTATCTACAATTTTCTGATTTTAACTGAACTTCTATTAACATTTTAATTTATTTTAAGTTAAGTTTGAGGGCACGTGCCCCCCCCCCCCCCGACCCTACGCCTTTGGTTTCCAGACTGTATTTCATATTAACGTTCAAACGTTGCTGTTGGTCTTTCTATGCACTGAACTGCACGAGATCGTCTGCAAAGTGTGGACCGCTGGTAGTATGATCAGAAGTCAAGGTCTCTGGAAGATCATTAATAAATATAAAGATGTAATAATAATTAATTAATGCAACTTCATGTAATACTAATTATCTAATACAGTGTGGTCCAACCTTAGCTACCCGAGGGCCAATCAAACTCTAGTATAGGAATGTGAGGGCCAGAGACATACCAGAAAGAAAACGAATTACATAGTGTATTCAAAAACTGTTATTAAAATTTATATTAAAAGAAGTTTAATATACTAGTTTAATATACCCCTTCATTTTACAGTCGAGAAATCGATGTGATGATTGGCACTGCTTTCCTGATACAAGTTTATCAATGTCCACTGTAAGTTCAGTAAGGCAAAGTCTCAGGCTCGATTCCAATGAAGCACTTTCAATTTAATTTCTCGTTTTTGATTTAATTTATATGACAGCAGAAAAACCACTTTCTTGCACGTATGTACTACCAAACAGCGATGACATTTACATAGAGAATTTTAGCAGTTTAGGAAAACGTTCTTCAGAAATCAGTTTCCAGAACTTTTCAGCGACATCACACATTTTAGTCTGGTAGAATGGGTCTGCCTGAAGATCACAAATTTCCATTTGAAGGTTGCAGGACACCTAACTCACTTCAATATCCATGGCATTGTTGACCAGTGAATGGTTTGGTTTTAAGGAGTCAAAATCCTGGAATCTATACTTGAACTCTTTCTTGATATCTATTATTATTTCATGAAACATTCACTAAAATTTGTGACACTTTTTTTCTTCTTTCAACTGCTGACAAGATGCCAAGTGTGCCGTATTATCGGTAGTGTGTCGTTATATGGCCGTTGCTTAAGTAATGGCATTACATTTAAGTCTTACATTTAAGGCTGCTATGTACTTACCCCATTGGATTCGCTCACCTCAATGTCAACCTATGGAGAAAATGTGTCCATGAATTGCAGACTTGGATTCGAAGATTTTTTTTTAAATTGTACTCCGTCATAGAGAAAGAAATTTTACATTTGTGTACATTTTTCGTTTAAAAAAAATGCGATTAATATTTTAAAATTTAAATTGTTCTGGGAAAAATCTGGTATGGTGTGTTTTAAACGCTCATAAATTCCTTCGGTGGATGAAATTTATAAAATGAATCCTGTAGCGCTTTGCAGAAAAGTTCAGGCTATCTGACAATACCAATTTTATTTTATTATCAGCATTTATGTACCTGCAAATAAATGACAAAAATATATTTTAAATAAAAAATCTGGGGGCAACGCTTAACCCCCTTATAGAGAGAGAGGCATTGCAATCCCTCAAAATGTCAATCCTAAGGGGGGTGGAATTCTCGAACTGTCAACTGGACTCCTTCCACCACAAGAGTCTGTAAGAAGAGGAAAAGAGAAATACAATTTTTTTGTTAGTACCTAGCAGACTTAAGTCATAACATTTTAAGTCTTAAAAACCTAAATCAGTAAGAAGGGTAAATGATTTTTTTTTCCAAATGTTAAATTAAAATATTTTTCCAGTAAGAAGGGCAAGGGCCAACAAAAATGAATTGGAGGGTTGCATGCGGCCCGCTGGCCGCGGGTTAGACCACACTGTTCAAATAATTAATTTATTATTTTATTATTACATTTATTATTAACTAATGTAACAATTTATTAATTTAATAATCATTAAGAAATATAAAATGTAAACAATATATATAATTCAGGTAATCAGTTTTCAATATTATATGCTAAAAACTCCAATTATAAACAATATGAACTGCTCTTCGGAATAGGGAGGTGCAATCAGACATTTTCCGCCAGAATCATTTTCCCTTTTTTTGTTCTTATTTGTCTTCGAAGGATTCATCTTTTTGAACAATAACTCCAAATTCTTATTCTTATCATCTAAAAAACCTCTTCACAATTTGTTATTTTTATTTGACACCCAAAGTTTGTTTAATTTAAAAAACAATCATATTTCTATCTTTATGAATTTTAGAACAACCAGGAATTTATTCATCTTTTCTTATTTAAAACCTTTGCATTATTTGGTACAATCCTGAAAAATATTAGATACATTTTAATTTAAAGATTTTTTTCATGTCCCTTTCCTCATGGAATAAGGAAATTGTATTTCGAAATAACATCTATCTTTTGCTACTAATAACGAAAATAAAAATGTTTTTTTTCCTTGGAAATAAATTCATATTTGCATTGATAAATTTAAAGCTTATTCTTTCCTGAAATATAAAACAATTTTGAATTGAACTATAAAAAAATTCTGAGTTTTTCTAATGCATGAAAACTGCAATTGCACGTTTATTAAATATAAATATGGCTTTAAAAGCGATGATTTAAAAAAAGAGATTACTTTTAATTTTCGCTCTTCGAAAATCTAAATTTTAATGGTGGAAAAAACTATACCCAGCATACTGTCCAGCTCTCTTCTTACGAAACAAAATTCTGTAAGATGGAACTCGCAAGAATTATTCAGGGATTAAAAGTACGAAATGATATAGGTATATAGCGGGTGATCAGAAAATGAGTATATATTTGAAAAAGTAATAATTCAAGGACTAATGTAGGTAGAGAGGTAAAAATTGACACACATGCTTGGAATGACACGGGGTTTTACTGCAGCCACAAAAAAAACTTGCTGGTGCATCTGATTCCCTTTTAGCAACTTGGCAAAGTTCTGAGTAGAAGTTCCAGGGAAATTTTTCCTTCTATTTCTAAAAAATATCTTTCAATTGTTTTGGAGTTTGCCTGACTTACAATTCACAGTAGAGCTGTTAGTAAAAGAGAGAAGTGTGTATTGTGGTAGGTTCAAGGCCGGATTTAGATGAAAAGAGGCCTTAGGCTATTCCACTTATGAGGCCCTTTTACCTCTCATTTTTAAATTTGTAAATTACATGAGAAATAATAAAATACATCATTACTGTGATATATATCTATATATTAAATGAAACATGTTGTTATTGGTACTAACGTATATATATATATTCAATACAATGAAGATTAAACCAAATTCAATTCAGATAAATTTATTTCATAATAATTCGCATTTAAAGTTTAAGTATGAATTATTATGAATTTTGAGTCTTAAACTAAACCAAAAATGGAACTTTATTCAAACAAAATCCAGATCACAAAAAAGAAAATATCAAATTGTATATCATATTAAGTAAATTGTATATCATATTGTATATCATATTGTATATTATATTATCGGTCCAGTGTTTTAGTGTTCACTGTTTTTAAAATAGTGTAATTTTAATTTTGCTAACCAGAGAGAGTTGAAAGAGAGAAGGAGAATTTAAAATAAAAAACATAAAAAGTATTAGTAGAGACAGATATTTTTTACCTTGAGTTATGTTTCCAAAAAAGTTCCAAAAATGGCCATCAGATGGCGCTTAACAGCAAAAAAGTCAGTGACGCTGCATGAGAATCGTGTATAAAAGGAGCTATAATGAGAGAGAGAATCACTACTTGAGTTACATAACTCAAGTAGTGAAATTTTAAAGATTTAAGGGTAGTGAGACCCCCTAAAGACGATATATGTTTTTTTTGTTTTTTTTTAAACTGGGGATACCAATTGCTGTAATGTTGTAAACAGCGTAAGCCGCAGTTGATATTAATAATTTCAAGACCCCCATAAGAAATGTTTAGGAAATGCAGCAAAATGGGGTTGTAGCTTAATCATTACGTTGTAGAATTATAAGCGGATTTCTTAGCTTGCATTTGTATTCTAGATAAGAAATCCTCTACTTCATAGCATATAATTACAAGATAAAAATACTTTTTACATACCATGTTTTTAAATTTTCTGTTGAATCATACAAACTTGATAATTCTGTGTATTAATAAATACTTTTTTAAATTTTTTTGATGAATTATCCCATTCACTTGAAAGAAAATGAAGTTAATTGGAAGTTAACATGCGTTTAACTTTTAGTTCCCGTCCCGGTGGACAGATGGCTGCACCAGTTTACAAAACAAAATTAACTGAAAATAATAAAAAGCATGGTAAAAATCTACTTAAAGACGGCTAAAATTATCAAAATAATGCATTGGCATCGTGCTCTGAGCTATTCTAAAAGTTTCAAATGCCTAGCTAGTCGGGATGTTAGTTAAAATTCGATTGCAATATTTGTACCGGACAAACACACACACAAACAAGAAAGCAAGTTAATAAAAACATGGTAAAAATTTATAATGTGTTTTTTGTTTGTTTATCAGCGTTGAGCGAGAGACACCTTCGGGAGAGACGGGTTTTGCTGTGATTGTGACCGCGGTATGACCGATGGGTCTGGGTCTTTTATTGAAATATTTAATAAATTGAGTTTTTTAAACAGTCCATGAGTGTATACCTTGTGTGTTTGGTGTCCTGAACTGTCGACGACAATATTGATCCCCGTTATTTAACGATATATTGATATTTCTTTGTTGCTTCTTGAACCTGGTTGAAGCAAATAGGCCCTCAGCCTTAACCTTTAGCTTACCTTAACCTTTAGCTTACGGGTCCCATTTTTTCAATTTCCTATTTAGAACGGGAAATTGCATACCCCCTTTGTAAGAGCGGCAATTAAGGGGGGTTATATATATCTATATATATATATATATATATATATATATATACTCAAATAAAAATTAGATAATTTTGTATATTATTGAGGATTTAATATATTACATTTTATAATTTTAGACAGTAGTTTTCCAGATTTCAGAATTTTGATATTGGAGCGAAATATCAACAAGGAATCGATGATATTTGTCTGATGTAACTATCATACAATCTATGATATCAAACGAATTTCATTTAGGAACACAATAATAAACAATAATATTTATCTATCTCTCTCTCTCTCTCTCTCTCTCTCTCTTATATATACATATATATATGAGTACATATACATACATATATATATATATATATATATATATATATATATATATATATATATATATATATATATATATATATATATATATATATATATATATATATATATATATATACATATATATGTATATATATATGTATATATATATATATGTATATGTATATATGTATATATATATATATATATATATATATATATATATATATATATATATATATATATATATATATATATATATATATATGTATATATATATATGTATATATATATGTATATATATATATATATATATATATATATATATATGTATATATATATATATATATATATATATATATATATATATATATATATATATATATATATATATATATATATATATATATATATATATATATATATATATATATATATATATTCATTCAATCTCGGGCCCGTATCCATGTGATACATGCTATCCCAGCCCATAGCAAAAAGGTTAACCCTTCGGTAGGAACAACTACCTCTCTATGGTTTCTGTAATAAACGCTGGGCGTCCCCCCCCCCCCTTCGAACTTGGGTACAGTGTTTCTGCACATGCTTCACTCAGCATCTTGTCTTCAGTGTGGAACGGGTGACTCGTGAAGCCAGCTTTCCATGGTTCAGGTGAAAATTAGAGTAATCAGCGAAAAAATAAAAAATTCCAACCGAATCACTCGTCTGACTCATTAAACGCCTCTACTAAACGAACCGTAATATAACCTTGTGATAATCGGTTATGCCCAATAGAAGCTGGTCAAGAATTAAGGAGAAATGGTTTGACAATTGTCGCTACCATGAAATGTCATAAACCACAAATACCTTCTGGATTTCTAGTTAGTAATGCCTGGTAAAGAGGTATTCCATCTGTATCTGCCTTCCAGGCAGATGTTCTCACCAAGCGGGAAATAATCGTTTTCCCACCTAAGGGTTAAAGCCCCTTTTCACACGTTCTACAAATACTCGACTCCTTTAGTACAATATGTTTCATTGACCAAATATCAGTTCCGTTGTGATTGTTTCTGTTGTTTCGAATGTCCTGTAGTCGGAAGTATTTCAGACCAGGTCCATATAGGCTAACGGGCTTAAGGGTACAGCTCTGCTTTATAACCACACCACAAGGGTCAGAGTCCGATTTAGCCAGGTGCAACCTCCATTTTGACTGAGCTGGGGGAGGGGGGTTCATACCCTCTCCTATCTTCTCTGACCTCATAGACATACCTTATGGTCTACAAGTTTAAGATGCCCCAATCTGGCCTAAACACGGAGATATTTAATGGAGTTTGTCGGGATTCGATCCGAGCACCTTCATCATCGAAAGCCAACGCGCTACCTAGAACCCATCACTTCCGTCATCAAGGTAAATAGATTTCAGGAAACGGCTAGATTCTGCTAATACTTTAAGTTTGCTTCATGTATTTCTGGGATTCTGGGCATTCCTTACAATTTACTTTTTTTCCGATACATAAATGTATTTCTCACATAAATCGATAAGCTAAGTTTTCAACTTAGAGCATTAGAGAAGTTACCATTAATAACTAGATTGCCTGTACATAATCATATATTCCTTCACTCTTCCAGGGGCAACAACCTCACAGTTTGCGTGGTACAGTTTGTTTTTCTGATTATTTTTTAATCTAATGAATCTTGAAATGTTTTCCTATTAAAGTTGCAAAATGCTTATACAAATTTCAACTGATAACAGATGGCAGTACTAACCATTTTTCTGCTCATTTAACTGGAATACATTGAATGCAACTGAATAAACGGCTAGATATAGGCGTTTGCACTGTGCAAACGGCGCCCATCAAAGGGTTAACTTATATTGATAAACTGTTAATATAAACCTCTTTTCGCGCAATATCTAATCTCTTAGGGTAAAGATGATATTTTACCATAGATCTGTCATAGCGTAAATCTAAATAAGATATATTTTTCTTGTTCCAAATAAATGTGAACCAGAAATCCTTTACGATGAACTGTGCCCAACATTAGAAAAGGTGTACTCATCATTTTCAATTTATGTAACATAAGCTGAAAAAAATTTACTGCATTTTTCGACATATTCCTATCATAAATTATCAGTCTTTACTGTTGAAATTACCACAACTAGCTGTCGTCATTACGTCCATTGACTAAGAAAACTAAAGTATGGTTCATATCTCTATGTTTCTGAACTTTGCCTCAGATAATAAAAACAACTCTGTGGATATCTGTGCTTCGTAATTTCGTTGAAGATAAGGTAATTAACTTTTACTGAAGTTGTGAAACGACTTCTGGTTATATTAAATTTTGAGGTATGGTTTCAAAACCGATAATCAATATGGCTAGTCTTAGGTAGCTATAGAAAATAATTAGAAAAATTGATGGATGTAAAATACGTAACTGGAAATTCAGAAACTTTTTTTTTCTTATTTTATAAATATTCCATTATCCGAAAGTGTGGGAAGCCTGAATCTCAGGTGTTGAATCAATCGCCCTGTTTATAGCTTTTTTGTTTTTATAGTACAAAATATTTTATCTTAATTTAAATTCCTATTAATTTGTTCTCATCTCTAGAGTCTTTGGGGAAAACTTTTTAGTTTTGATACTATTAGTTGCTACTTATTTAGTTTTATACTATTTGTTACTATTAGTTAGAATAATTAATAGTAATTGTGTCTTCATTGGGAATAAAACTTTATAAAAATAATATTTAAATTTTTTTTCTTTTTTTTTCTAAATACTTTACTATTTATAAAGACGTACTTATTTATAACGTAAATATTTTAATTAAAACATAATACTATTTTCAACTAATTAGAAGCAGATGTTTATACAGTAGGCTCATATTTGACAATTTTATGTAAAAATGTCCATTTTTCTTCTAACCCTTCACCGGTCGCAACCGTATACAAAGTGCAACATTTTCGTAATTTTGAATGGTTTGTTTTTACATGTAAGGTTTGAGTGTTCTAAGCAGTTTCTATTGATAGCTAAACTCTTTCTAATGCAGGTCTGTTTATCTGACCCTTGTATTCCTTTCCATTCATTGTTACTCGTGATTTAACCATGGTAAACCAGCGATTCTACTCGACTACAATACGACAAAAGCAGGAGTTGATGTTCTCGATCCAATGATCAGCTATGACACGGTATCCCGCATTTCACAAAGCTGGACAATCTCATAATTTTTTAGGTTTTTGGACATAATAGGAATTCCTTCGCAAGTTGTCGTTAGATGCATTAAACCGGACAGTTTTGAAATAAGGTATTCGTATCTGCAGTCTTTGGCCTTTAATTATAAATATATTTCAGTATTATGAACACTTTATATCTTGTCGTAAAACGCAGAATTTTTTTTTCAATTTGAAAAGTTTATTTAAAAAGGAATAATCAAGGTTAAAAGACATGTTGTACTTTTTGCCACGGGCGCCTACTGGTGTTCCAAAAATTGGCGCGCCCGCTGATGGGTTAAATTAGTACTTACATGGGTGATCCATTACAATACTACACATAGTCTAAATGGAATTCAAGCTAAATATACATTTTCTATATAAATGAGTTACAAATGTTTCTTGTGAGACAGATTTATTAAATATTTTTAATCAAATCATAAAAGTCAAAATTTGGCTCTTTGCGAGGCAAAATTCTAATGTCTTAAAACCGTGAGATTTCCTGTTTCTTATGTAAGGCGTCAAAAAACCTTAATGTTTTAATAGTGTATCATGTGGCATTGAAAAACTACCACAGTGAAGGTTATGGTAAGTGTGAAGTTATTAAACCTATATTTCGTGCTGCTTCCAGTAGCTTGATAGTGCCAAAATATTATCATTTATGTAACTAGATCTTCAAAATGTCTATGCTGATTCATGGGCCTCCATCTAGCTTTTCAATCTAGCCAAAACACATGCAAAAAAAACTTTGTTGTTTCAGCGTTAGTTTGCAATATAGAGTGAGGACCTGTTCACATAGGAGTCCGTTGCGTTGCGTTAAGGAAAAGATGACGTTGAGACGAAAATAAACCAATCATAGGCGTTAAAAATTTCATTGCTAATCGTTTGGAGGCATACTATTGGTTTATTTTCGTCTCAACGTCATCTTTTCCTTAACGCAACGCAATTGACTCCTATGTGAACAGGCCCTTACGGTGACTTCCTTTATGGCTACTTTTCGAATGTGATTATCTATCTGTAAAACACCAATACGTTGTATAAATGCCTGACAAAGTATAAATCAAAGCAAAATGTCTTCCTGGCGTACTATTTTTGTGTAAAAAGGCATCACTGTGGGTTTCATCCGAATTTAAGAATGCGCAGAGACATATGATATTAAATTTCCTTCTTGAAAGATCTTTAAAAAGCTCAATGTAGTAATCAATTTATACAAAATCGAATCGTTTATAAAATAATCTTAAGGAAAATCGTTTCCATTAGCACCGAATCAAAATAGCATTTCTTGGCAACAAATTGCCTGATGAGTCAGGTCGGATAAAAAGATTTAGATCTAAATAGCTATCCTAAATCGAATGAAAGTTTTCAGACATATGAATGTCATTTCTTTAATCAGGAGGCTAAAACGTTTGGTTATGTAGGAGGAAGGATTGAACTTTCAGGCTTTATATTGCTTTAAATAGCAACTCATTTTTTTTGTTGGCAGCAAGAAGATATACAAGAAAATTTAGAATATGGTTATATAATCATTCTTAATATATATTTTCAAATATGTGGATATATCATATTTGGCCCTCAAAGAAAGAAGAAATAAATCGACTAAATATTTTTTAACGTATTTCATAATGGCTTTATACTCGAAAGTGTCTATATATAGACATTATTATAAATAAAGAAAAATTCTTATACAATTTGAAGTTGTTTTTTGAAAAAAGCAAAATTTAAAGCATATTAATCTGAATATATATGCTTAACTAATGGCATTTTTTTCATGATTTTTTTCGCATATTGAAAAGATTTCACGTTACTTCAGGATTTATAAATATTTTATTTATAAATTTTTTTTTTAAGTTTTAAGACGAAAAATTATTTTTTTCCCTGATTAATTCTTACATTGACGCGAATGTTTACAAAAATTTTGCTGTAACACAAAAATGAATGACGTATCTGACGAAGCAGTGCCTCAAACATGCATTTTCCCCATTTTCATAATGGAAAATGTTGTGTAAGAATTAGAGAGAAATTTAGTTTTGAAAATTTTATTTACTGTGAATAGAAAAAGGATATTTGCCTTTAGCTTCAAACAAAATATTTCTAGAAATTTTTATAGTAAATCAAAAATTTGATGTTCGGTACAAAGAAAATAGAAAAAAGGGAAAAAAATGTTGTGCTGATATCAATCGAATTATGACTGATTTGGGGACCAAGACATTGGTCGTAAGTTGAGGTGGTCATAATTCGAGTTTTAATCTTTTTCTTTTGTATATGTACAATAGGGTGTTTTATTTTGTAAGGCCAAAAATAAAATGTAAAATTTTTGCAGACTTTGCTTACGCCCTGAGTCTCAGTAACTTAAAAGATATATATGCCAAAGTTCAAGAAGATTGGATAATATTTATAGGTTGCACACTTTGATCAGTTTTAGAAAAGTAGGTAAAAATACGATTTTACAATGTTAATTACTTTTATTGGGAAAACTAGAAATCACAAACTTAAAATAATATTAAAACAGGACACTAAGATTAATAAGTAGTATGATAGGCAAAATATGTGTTATATTAATCAACTTTGAACGCTGCAATTCCTTCTTTTGTTTGCTTGGTGATGACTTTTCTGTGATGCTCGACTACCCTCAACAAGAATTGTTTTTGTTGTTCGTCCCTAACCAATTCGTTAAGTCTTTTTTTATCAGAGCAATTACTCTCTCTGCGGTATCATTGACCACCTTAAGAGCGTTCACACGGCTTCTTAGAGAATCACTGCAGTATTCTGTCACGTCGTAGATCCCAAACAATTCAAAGGAAGTCTTTGTTTTATTAGTAGCGAAATGGTTCAGGTCTTTTCCTTCAAAAAATAGGTTTCCACCCTTTAATCGTTTATTTCCTTTTTCTTTACAGGTTTGGTTTCTAAATTTTTAGTCACACTTTTCTTGTCAGCCTGCGTAATACGTTCGTCCAAAAAAACAATCCTACGTTTGTTTCTGACAGATATCAAAGGTGTCTCTTAGCAACTGTGAGAGCACTTTTCTTGACGTCTGCATCTGGGTATGTTGGAACTAGATGACGGATGGCGTCATACGGTTCCCTTCCGATTAAGGTACCCGTACACCTTTAAAACGGCATTTTCGGTCAAAATATCGTTTTTTGTTTTTTGCAATAACATTAAAGCCCAATCTTTTATCTTTCAAATTCCGTTTGAATTATGCTTCTATCTTAATTAGAAGCCGAATTACAGCAATTTAAATATTACATGTCGCAGAATTTTACAACCGGAAGTGTCATTCTGCAAACCGGAAGTAAGCCAAAATGTTTGTTTACATCGTTCTTTTTTTAGATTTAACGCTGAAATTGGGTTATACGTCAAAGGAAATACTTAAAAATAAAAATCAAGGGATTTATAAATATTTGGAAACATATCTGGCAACATAATTTTCACTCTTGTATTCCTAAACTTGGCAACAAACTTATATTTCAAAAGCGATTGTTTACATATCTGCAGATTTGCCGCGTTGTTTTTATTGGCTTTTTAAAGTTTTTAAATCTATTTAGTTTTTACTTTTCTCTGGTAAAAATGGGTAAAAGTATTGGAAGAAGTCGAAAACGCAAGTTTTACGGAAATCGTTTTACAAAAAATGTCAAAAACGATGATGTAGATGAGTGTGTACAAAGCACTGCGAGTTGTATAAAGTCTAAAGTTGATACTGTTTTAGACTCGGATAAAACTAATGGAGCGATGTCTGGAAATAGAATTTTTGATTTAGATATTCTTTCCAGTGTTTTTTCTGAACTCTGCTGCCCAATGTGCTATTCTGAGAAGCTAGTTTTTAAAGAAGAAACTAGATATGGATTATGATCTCATTTCCTTTTGAGTTGTGAAGGGTGTGAGTTTCAGAAGGGTTTTGCCTCTTCTAAAAAACAGGTAAATTTCCCTGAAGTAAATACGAGACTAGTATATGGTATGCGCCAAATAGGTAAAGGATTTTCAGCTGCTTATAAATTATGTGCAACTCTGAATTTACCTAGATTGACCAAAACTGCATATACTTCTCATGAACAAAAACTGTTGAAAGTTGTTTCTGAAGTAGCAGAGGACTTAGCAGAGATAATAGCAGAGAATATTATGGTGATGGCGATTCCAAAGGATTCATAAGCGTAAAAGACACATACGGTGAAAACAGTGTCACAAAATTTGAATGTATAAGCCATATTCAAAAGCGTGTTGGGTCCCGCCTGCGAAAATTAAAATCAAAAACCAAGGGTCTGTCTGGAAAAGGGAAACTAACCGATACATTTATAGACAGACTTCAGAACTACTATGGAATTGCTATACGTAACAATACTGGTAACCTAAACGCAATGCAGCAAAATGTTATTGCTGCATTATTCCACTGTGCATCCAGTTCACGAAAACATATGCATGGGCAGTGTCCTCTGGGCAAAGACAGCTGGTGCTTCTTTCAGCGAGCACTGGCATGCGGAACATCTGTTAAAGATAAGTATGCTGGTCTACCAAAAGAGGTATTGAATGCTGTAAAGCCAGTATACTTAGATTTGTGCTCAAGAGAACTCTTGAGTAAATGTCTGCACGGTAAAACTCAAAATGCAAATGAATGCCTGAATGGCATAATATGACAACGATTACCAAAAGAGGTATTTGTTTGTCTGAAAACAATGAAACTTGGAGCATATGATGCAGTACTGCAATTTAAGGATGGATACAAAGGTTGCCTGAATGTTTTAAATAAGTTGGATATTAGTTATCCAGGATTTTTTACATTGCAAGCCTACAACCATTTAGACAACATTAGAAAAAATGATTCCATACGTCATTCTGTTCCTGCGTCAAAGAGACGCAGGAAAATTCTCAGAGCCCTTAGGAAAAAAAAATAAGTGTTGTAGAAAGCCAAGAGAGAGAAGTTTATAAATCTGGTGGATTTTAATATGAAAATAATTATTTTTAAAGTAAGAAATGTGTTATAAAGTTATTTTTAGTGTTTTCTCAAAATGAATTTTTTCATCGTTTCTCTTAACGCAATACATCCTATTATAAAAAGTTACACATAAAATGCCTTAAAATTTTGCATACTTTATCTATATATATTTATAAAGGGAATAGTGTATGCTCATGATTGCAGATTGATTAGTTTTTTTTGTTTACATTGGTATAAATTGCAAGTGACAATGAATTTTAAGTGATTTTTATGAACATCAGTACTTTAAGTGCTACAAACTTTGAGGTACACATAGTTCAATCTTGAGAGTAGACTATTCCCCACAGACAGTTATTATCTTCATTTGGTTATTTATAAAATGGTAATATATTTGTTTGTTTTTGAGTTACCATGCAATGCGGAATGAGTTACCATGCAATGCGGAATGTCAAATTTTGACCAATTTTTTCCAGTTTTTCCTCCTAAAAAAATTATTTTAAAGAAAAGTATGCTGGTCTACCAAAAGAGGTATTGAATGCTATAAAACCAGTATACTTAGATTTGTGCTCAAGAGAACTCTTTAGCAAGTGTCTCCACGGTAAAACTCAAAATGCAAACGAATGCCTGAATGGCATAATATGACAACAATTACCAAAAGAGATATTTGTTTGTTTGAAAACAATGAAACTTGGTGCGTATGATGCAGTATTGCAATTTAATGATGGATATAAAGGTTGTCTGAATGTTTTTAACAAGTTGGATATTAGTTATCCAGGATTTTTTACATTGCAAGCCTATAACCATTTAGACAACGTTAGAAAGAATGATTCAATACGTCATTCTGTTCCTGCTTCAAAGAGACGCAGGAAAATTTTCAGAGCACTTAGGTAAAAAAAAATAAGTGTTGCAGAAAGCCAAGAGGTTGAAGTTTATAAATATGGTGGATTTTAATACGAAAATAATTATTTTTAAAGTAAGAAATGTGTTATAAAGTTATTTTTAGCGTTTTCTCAAAATGAATTTTTTCATCGTTTCTCTTAACGCAATTCATCCTATTATAAAAAGTTACGCTTAAAATGCCTTAAAATTTTGCATACTTTATCTATATATATTTATAAAGGGAATAGAGTATGCTCATGATTGCAGATTGATTAGTTTTTTGTTTACATTGGTATAAATTGCAAGTGACAATGAATTTTAAGTGATTTTTATGAACATCAGTACTTTAAATGCTATAAACTTTGAGGTATACATAGTTCAATCTTGTGAATAGACTATTCCCCACAGACAGTTATTATCTTCATTTTGCAATTTACAAAATTGTAATATATTTGTTTGTTTTTGAGTTACCATGCAATGCGGATTGTCAAATTTTAACCAATTTTTTCCAGTTTTTCCGCCTAAAAAAATTATTTTAATGTAACAGCTAAATTTTATATATATTTTTTCAAGTTTTAACTTAAATGTCATCATAAAAAATAGATAAAAAGACAAAATTCAAAAAATTTCAAAAAATCACCCCCGAAGGTGTACGGATACCTTAAGAAAAAGTGAGAATGTTGCTTCACGCTCTCTTTGACGTCACACGCGCGCGCCGAGGATGTTTTTGCATCGTGGAGAAGAAGTTGAGTCAGAGTATCTGGCATCTGAGCCAAAGATCTTTAAAAGAAGGCGTTCTCCGTGTAGTGTTGATGTGACAGCTAGTGAGAGTGTGAAGAAGTATAATACCCTTTTGTAATAACTTTAGTGCCAGAATTTGCTCCAGCATAAGGTTGTGTCAAGTTATATGTTTTGCCGTCAAAAAAGAGGAATAAAGCCTGTATATGGATTATCAACCAAGCTGGTTCCATTTATTGAGTGATGTATTCATTTAGGTAAGCCACTCTCATTATTCGTCACCAGTATATTTTTACAGAACGAAAATAAGTAGACCCACTGCGTCCTATATTTTTCTATATATGTTCCTGCCCAGACCGGCTAAAGACGGGTAGACTTAGCTTAGTCTGAGTCGACGAGTGCCCATTTCGATGGGAGGTACTCGATTTCTTACAAGTGGCGTCCGGGACAGGATATCCTGTAATTTAGCTTTAGAAAAGTATTACTTTAGTACCTGTTGAATATTTGTTTATTACTGTATTTGTATAGAATTAGCCTTCATTATTAGTAATGGATCCTTTGACGTTAAAACATGGGGGATTACGTTCCTCCTTTACCAAGACTGTTAAAATTCTTGATAAAGAAATTGGTAAGGATGACAGTGCAGAAGGCGTAATTAAGGATAAATTTACAAAGTTAAAAAGAGTGCATAAAGAACTCGAAGAAATTAATGAGCAAATTTTGAATTCTTTAATGACAAGTGAGGTGACACAAGAGGAGATTACGGCAGAAATGGAAGGTTACGAAACTTATTCCGATGAATTTGTCACAATGACTCGTTTAGTAAATGAAAGGTTTCCGGACATGCTAAATTTTGAAGCAGGTAGTGAGACTTCATTAGCCGTTACTTAGACTGGCAAGACGAAACGCTATGAGCTTCCAAAAATTGAGCTTAAGAAGTTCGACGGGCAGTTATTGAATTGGCTTCCGTTTTGGTCACAATTTGAGAAAATTCACGTGGATTCTGAGTTGCACGAGAGTGACAAATTTCAGTATTTAGTCCAAAGCATGAAATCGGGATCGCGAGCGAAAGATTTTATTGAGGGTTATCATATAACTTCGCAAAATTATTCTAAAGCCGTTAGTGCACTTAAAGATCGTTTTGGTAAAGCTAACTTGTTAATTGAAGTGTACGTGCGGGGATTAATAAAATTGATTATAACAAATGTAAAGATTGAGAACCGAGATAATCTACCAATATCACAATTGTTCGATAAAATTGAAGCACAGTTAAGGCCTCTCGAATCTTTAGGCATCAAAATAGATGGGAACTCTTGTTGGTTGTATCCAATGGTAGAAGCCAGTCTTTCAGAGGATGTTGTGAGGGCTTGGCAAAGAAACTCGCTGTTTAGTGCGGGAGATGAAAATGAAAGATACTTCTCGTCTAACCAATTTGATGATATTTTTTAACTCCGAAGTAGAGGGCGAGGAAAGACTCAAATTAGCAGTGGTTTTGATAATTTCGACAGTGGTTTCGACAGTCGATAGTGGTTTTGATAATTTCGACGATAAAGAAAAATATTGCGATAGACAGAAAGGAGAATCTAAACGTAAACTTAAGACTAAGAAATCCGCAAATATCCCCACAACAGCAGATTTTCTTGCGACCAAAGATAACAGTTGTATTTTCTGCAATAAGCAGCATGATAGCAAATATTGCTATGGCGCACGTGCCCTATCGCGCCAAGAGAAAGTCGACAAAATAAAAGGAGAAAAGATGTTGTCTAAAGTGTCTGGCATATGGCCACATGACTACGTCCTGTAAGCAGTTTATTCGGTGTTATGCATCTGGTAAGGCACATGTAATATCCCTCTGTCCACAAACGCACTTGGAAGTTGAAAGCCAGCCGGAGAAGCAAACAGCTGAAGCCGTGCAAACAACCACCGTAAGCCAAACCTGTTCTACCGACGGGACTTTGATGACGTTGAAGGTTAGGATTGTGGGTAGATCATCTACTCGAGAGGTAAGATCACTTCTAGACTGTGGGTCTCAAAATTCATATGTTTTAAGGTCAACTGCTAAAGAACTAGAGTTAACACCCATATCTAAGGAAACCATGGGCCATACTTTGTTCGGCGGGATTAGGACTGAGACTGTAGTACACAGCAAATATCGCATTAAGTTACACTCGCCTAATCCAAGCATTACGCAATCTTTAGTATTTGAATTCTTGGATCACGATACAGTTTGTAGGGACCTACCGCGGTTACCTAAAGGAGCTTTGTTAAAAGAATTAAAACATCATAAAATATGGCTTTCGGATATGGGAGCAGGCTACCCTCAAATTGAAATGCTAATGGGTAGTGATATTAACGGTAAAATTCTTACTGGTCAAGTTAAGCAACTGAAAGGGGGCTTAACGTCCATCAACACTAAGCTCGGACGGACTGTGTGTGGTCAATATAAGGAACTTCCCAAACAAAAAATGGAAGACATATCCGCGCTGTATTCAACCTCCAATTTATCTATTCAAAACTGGGATGTTTCTGATCTGTGGAATTTAGAGAGGATAGAAATCTCGGATAACGGGGAAAATCTAACAAAGGACGCAGAAGAACAAATAGCCCAAGAACAATTTTTGAGTTTTCTCAGCAGGAACAAAGAGGGTCTCTATTGTGTTGGTTTACCTTGGTTAGATCACAATTTGGATCTACCGTCTAATTGTCATATTGCCGAAAGAAGACTTTTTAGCACAGTGCGAAAACTTAAAAGTTTAAACCTGTATGCTGATTACGATAGAGTATTTAAGGAGTGGCTAGCGGAGAGCGTTATTGACTATTGAGGTAATTCCAGTGGACGAATTAGATTCCAAAGGGCACTAGTATATTTTTACACAACGAAAATAAGTAGACCCACTGCGTCCTAAATTTTTGTATATATGTTCCTGCCCAGACCGGCTAAAGTCGGTTGACTTAGCTTAGAGTCTGAGTCGACGATTGTCCATTTCCGTGGGAGGTACTCGATTTCTTACAGGGTAAGTGCTCAGAAGCTGTAGCATATCCAAATCATTCTTTGGAGCCCATCAACTTACAATTGCATCGTGCCATTACATATATGAGGCTGGAAAAATGTGCAACCCGTTTCATTCCTTTCAATTCTCGTTGAGGAATACTCAACTGTTTAGAGAAAAGGGCAATTTTAAGTGCATATATTGCCTTAGCCATCCACCTTGCCGGATGCAGAGCCATCCTGAAACTGAAGTCATATTTAGACCAACATCCTAGGTTCAGGAGTGAGAGTTGTAATACCTCTTTGTAGTCATCTCTTGGATGATTTCCGTCTTTTAGGACATTTTGGATGTAGTTAACCATTTTCACTCGTTGTTCTTCTAGAAAGCCTTGAACGGGACTTTCTTCATCCAGCATTGTCGTATATGACAGCTTATCAAGTGAAGTCCACAGACTTTGGAACTTGCGATAAATCTGAATGTCAAGACCACTTGATGGTATACCACAACAATCCTCAAACACTCCTTTCAATATTAGTTCATAGGTGGGATGACGACAAGCCAACCACAACAATGTTCGTACGAATTCCCTTTCAATTCTGGTACATGCCCCTTCGATCAGTCCTGTATTAGATGCTGTAGTATTAAAATAAATACCGATGATATTGCCACGTAGCCCAAATCGGTCCACTTCCCGAATAGCTACTTCAGCCATTTCTTCACCAGTGCATTTCAGGGCAACAGGTATGCCAAGCAAATGCTCAAAATCTTTGCCAGTAACTAGAATTGCAAATCTTTCTTCCAATGTTTTGACACTCCCGTGGTCAACTGAGGGCAACAGTTTACTATCCCAACGTAAAACCAAATGAGAAGGATTTTCAAAGAATTATTTTCTTTGCCATATACTTCTATTGATCTAGAGACAGGGCAGCCCAGAGGGGGGGGGGGGACTGGGGCACTTTGCCCCAGGTCTCCAACTGCCGGAGGGGCCCAAAAAAATTTAAAAAAATTATTTATTAGATTTTCTCAGAAAATATAACAAGAGAGCAGTACAATGAAATATAATAATTATGTTGATCATTCATGTAATAAAATTTTAAGCATGAGTAACTTAATTTGAATGTGTCTTTTCGTCTCTTTCCATTTTTTATTTTTCTTGGGGCCCCTAACAGAAGTTTGCCCCAGGGCCCGTAAAGTCTCTGGGCGGCTCTGGCTGGGGATACGGTTAGTAATAGTTGATAAAGTTAGGATAAAGTTGATTAATGTAACACATTATTTGCCTATCATACTATCTATGGATATTAATGTCTAGTTTTAATATTATTTTAAGTTTGTGATTTCAAGTCTTCCCAATAAAAGTAACTAACATTGAAAAATCGTATTTTTTGGCCTACTTTTACAAAACTGATCAAAGTGTGCAACCTTAAAAAATTAGCCAATCTTCTTGAAATTTGGAATATACACCTTTTACATCACTGAGACTCGGGGCGTAAGCAAAGTCATATGGAAATCACACCTTTGGAAAAATGAAACACCTTAATGTACATGCATATATTTTTTACTTTCATACATACATACGTAATTTAAGAGGCATTGTACTTTATTTGGAAGGCATAAATTATTTTGCCCCATCACTACTTATTATGTTAGTACAATCCAATAGTTCAGAATTTGCGACATATTTTTTTTTTTTTTTTTTTACAAAGTTATCCAAAGTAGTTTGAACAGTTTGCGTGCCAGATTTTTCCTAATACGACGATTTATACTGGTGAATCTTTCCTCATTTGGATCCACTGCTTATAATTTTTGTTGTCATTTATTAATGTAATGAAAAGCTGAGGCCATTTATGAAGCCAATGAAAGTTTATTTGATTTATCATGTGGATATCGAAATTATTGAATCATACAATTTTTATTATTGCGTCATAAATTTGTTCAGTATTGCAGAATATTGCATCATATTTTTTAATAATTATCTATCTATCTATATATATATATATATATATATATATAACAATCCCGTAACTGACAGACTCACTGACATACAACGCACAGACCAAACCGCTGGACCTAAAGGGCTGACAATTTGCATGGCGATTCTTCTTATAGTGTAGGGGTGCTCTAAGAAATATTTTTGAATATTTTTTCTTAGATTTTTTTAAATTAAATTTTTAAGCTGTTTTTGTAACATTCTTTAGACTTTGCATTTTAAATAATAATTTGAGGGTTATAAAATGTATATCGCGAGAAAGATCCGTTAAAATTCCTTTAACATGAGATTTTTTCGAATCTTTACCTCCATTTTCTGATTTTTGGTGAATATTTAAAGATTAATTTTTAGAATTTAATTTATTAAAGGCTGATCACGTGATTTCTTTTTCTGGTACTTAAAATAAATTTATCGTCACGCGCATAACAACTAAATAGACAAAAAAAAATTCTTTTCTTGCTAATGCGGCAGACGATTGGATATTATCCAAAAATATATTAAAATACAGTAAAAGATATGTTCCTCAAACTGTACTACATTAACTGTACTATATTCTTTAGTATGTCCTATTAGATTTAATTTGAATATTTTCTTCTACATTATTTTGTCTATAAAAATATCCGTTTTGACACTTTTTATAAAGATATTTTTTCGTTTTTTTTACATCATTTGCATATATTAATCGCTGTATTTATTAAAAATATATTTATACATATTTTTGGCATTAATTGCAAAGATTGACCGCTGCAGTTAATTTGAATGTACTCAGTAGCGAAGTACGGGTTTTCATCTAGTTCATAAACATAATTCTTGCATATCCATATTAATTCGAAGAAATGAGACACTTCATACTTTTTGATTTGATATGTACATCTACGGTGAGAGGAATCAACTTTCTTATCAAAGTACTCCCAATCCCTGGCATCGATTCCTCTCCTTTAACGGCTTCACGGTTTGTTCCCAGTTAACGTACTAATGATAAATTATGCAGCCTCTTCAATTTTTCAGGAAGCAAACGTCTCTTTCTTAAATAATGAATTTCCCTCTCTCTGTTTAGGAAATCTCTGATCCTCGCGAGATGAAAGAGCGTAATTTTCCTGCCTCTAGCCTCGTCGCCAAGTTCTTACCTTTACTCTTATTTTTTTCATTTAATCAGGTTAAGCATAGGCCAAATTTCCCATTTCATACCATTGAGGAGATTTCTTCGGATTGCACCGAACTTCGTATTCTGGAGATTTTGAATTTGATTCCGTGTATTTTTTCTGGATAGGTAACATTATTTGAAATTACTTAGCAGTAACGTAAATTAGTTTAACCTTATAGAGCAGGGTTTGAGGAACTTACTATATTTTAGATAATGGCACGAATTTTAATGCAGGGCCGGATTAAGGATATGTAGTGCCTCTAGCTAAATTTGGTTTTCAGCCCCCGATCGTTTCTTTGTACTTTAAATTTTCACGCTTTATTAACTTTTCAAAGGGGGCCTGTCTTAATAGACCATATTTAAAAAGTCTTCTATAAAATTAAAGCTATAAACTTTTATTTACAAAAGATATACAGCAACAATAAACTATTCGAAAAATACTAAAACGAAAAATGCTATTCGAACTAAACAAAAAATTCTTGAATAAAATACACTCTGTCACAAAAAATATATGCACCCAGAAGAAAACGAGCTACTATCACGAAACTCGGAAGGAATGTAGTCTGGTAAAAGATATGCAAATGATAAAATTTCGACGCCAATGAGACAAAGTTAGAGCGCGCTATGCGCATATGAAATGCGCAGCTGGGAGAGTTTAAAAGCATCTTTGCTAGTGCCATAGGGTTATTCAAACAAATCTGTCGACTTTGATGGATGGTATTGTGACTAGAGGGGGCGTATATTAGGCCTCAGAGAATCAGGTTGGTCGAAGAGGCGTATCGGCTGCCCCCCTCGGTAATTATCGGCTGCCCCCTCGGGAGCGATATGGTAGTTGCTCGGTGTTGGCAACAATGGATCACAGAAGGAATCGTCTACCGTCGTGGAGGGTCAGGGCGTACGAGGAACATAAATGCACGCGAGGATTGTGTAATCATAAGAGCGGCCATGACCAACAATGTCGCTAGAATCGGTTCGACGCCATTTACCACCTTCCAGATATCTTGTGGTATCAAGGGAAACCATTCGGAGACGACTGGCTGACGCAGGTATAAGGAGCCGGCGTCCGTTAAGACACCTACCTCTGACCCCACATCAAAAGGCAGTGTCGACTGGAGTTTTGCCGACCTCGGGCAAGGTAAATGTGACCGACTGGACGCATGTGATCTTCAGCGATGAATCCCGATTCAGTCTCAATGCTGATGATCAGCGCATACGCGTGTGGAGGCGGCCAGGCTACCGGTCTGATCCGGAATTTTTCGTCGAGAGGCATACGGAGATTACAGAACGTGTAACAGTGTGGAGAGTGATTTATTGGGACACATGATCAACTCTAGTCGTCCTTCAACGCACTTTGACGGCACCCAGTTATGTGGACGAGATTTTAACGCCAGTTGTACTACCTATGCTATCATGTCGCCCAGGTTCCACCAGGAAGACAACGCTTTTCCACATACTGTGCGACTTTCCCAACAATTTATTTATGGATATGACGTACTCCCATGGCCGTCCAAGTCACCAGACCTCTCGCCAATAGAGCACGTCTGGGACGTGCTTGAAAGGCAACTGCAGCCGTCCCGGAATACTGGTGAATTAACTGCCCAGTTGCAAAGATTATGGCATGATCTTCCGCAGGAGGTGATAGGTGACCTCATTGATTCGATGCCATACCGTGTTTCGGCTTGTATAGCTGCCAGAGGTGGATTTACTACTTACTGATTTGTAACCTTTTTCTATGCCACACATTCTTAATACAATGGTCTATTCTTCTGAATTTGTAATCATTTTATTTTCTCTTCATGCACTACATACATGTTAAGTTCCGTTTCAGTAGCTCGTTTCCTTCTGGGTGCATAAATTTTTTTTTGTGACAGAGTGTATTTAAAACTTTGCTTACAAAATAGGTGCATAATAATAATAATTATAATAATTTTGCAAAAAAAGCAAGTAAATCTTAAACAATATATGTAAGCCGTGTCTACAAATTATAAGAATAATTATTGAAAATTGCTGAAAATAAACAATTTTTCAAGTAAATTAAACCTTTTCAGGATTTTACTGTCTCAAGATTTTTTATATATTGTACCATATCAAGTTCGTTTGGAATGCATATTTCAATCGATAATTTTTTAAGCATTTGAATTTTACTGACTCATAGACTCTTACTATGTTGACCTGCCGGACGATGGCCGAATCACTGGGACACTGGCATTCGGCACCAGAGTCCGTGGGTGCGCGACCCACCCTAGACATGGACGTTTGTAACCATTCGGAAACCGCTTTAAGCAGTAGGTCGCGGTCGAATTAAACTTCTTGTAGCAAAGATTGACCGTAGGTCCTCACACCAAACCTACTTTGTTGACCATTGCGCTCCTAGGCCAGTTTTGTTATAACGACATAAAACGTTTGAAAACATTAACTGTTCAGCAGACACACCAATTTTTTGAACAGCAGCAGGCGCGTGTAGCATAAAGTTCAACGCCACTTTCGACCTTGATTATTCCTTTTGTAATAAACCTTTTTTTTCAAATTGAAAATAATAATTCTGCTTTATATGACACGATATAAAATGTTGATAATATTGATATATATTTATAATTAAAGGCCAAAGAATACAGATACAATCACCTGATTTTAAAACTGCCCGGTTGTTATGGAATACTTATTAATATGTTACTGAACAAACTGGAATACGGAACATTAATTGTGGAATTAAAAATGTGGAGGATAAAAAGGGTTAAGAATTACTAATTAGATTGGGTGACTTACCCTACACTTACATTACTATTGAGGGGAGTAGATAAACTGATGCCTGTAAATTAAATTAGATGCAACAGGATTACAAAGTAACCTGAAGCATGCGGCCATGTGCCAAAATTAGACAAATGTTAACGTGCATAACAAGACAAACTATGAAACTAATAAACCACGAAATTGCACAAGATGGCAAATCGTATAGTGGAAAACCTTATGCGTTGTGTATATTAGAGTAAGTGATATATCTACATACCTAGAATAAAATACATAGCCTGCACAGTTTACAACGAAAAGAATGGTGTGACTCACTGAATAGTTTAAGAAATTATATTTATTAATATTAGCATTTAAACAAACACAAAAGTAATATCGGTATGGTCAAATGATAAAGATAAAAAAATACTCACATTAAACACATTATTATATTCACTTGGCCCCCCACGTGGGAACTTCTTAGGCCTAGCCTAGGAACACCTTGAGACACCTCACGACAGAGAAAAAAAAGGTGACTGACCATCTCTCTGCTGGGACCGTCCTAGCGCCCACTTGGCGCGATGGTTAGCTTGGGCCAACGCCAAAGGCTGCCATATTGGCGGGTTGATCGCCACTCAGGCTATTTTACAATAATCAATCTATTTATAGTTACAAAAAAAGGGGCCTGCATTAATAAGAAACTAATTAATAAAGTTACGAATAACTATTCGTGACACCGGTTTATGGGATCTAAGGACAACTTATGAACTGATTCCTGTAATGTCCGAAAACCTAAACCTAAAACAAAAAAATTTCCAATTTTCGTGATATGCGGGATACCGTGTAATAGCTGCACATTGGATCGACTCCATCAACTTCTACTTTTATCGTATTGTAATCCATTATAATCGCCGGTTTACCACTGTTAAATCACGACCAACAATGAAGGGAAAGGAATAAAATGGTCAGAAAATCATACCTGCATTAGAAAGGGTGTAGCTAAAAATAGAAACTGCTTAGAGCATTCAACCCTTACATGTAAAAAAAACAATTCAAAATTACTAAAATGTTGCACTCTATACACGGGCGCGCTCGCTGACGGATTAATGATATTGAGTAAACAAATAGTAAAATATCTGCAAGGTCTGACGTTTCATGTACAGGGAACCAAACGCGTCTTAAAGGTCATTTGTTTAACGTTATTGAAAAATATTAACGAGTGAATATAGTTTTGAAAACCATTTGATTTGAAACTTGTTGAATCTATGCCTCGTCGTGGGGCAGCCGTTATCAAGGCCAGAGGAGGCCCAACTCGTTACTAGGTACGTATCCATAAGTCAGTGGCACTTCAGTGTATATATATATATATATATATATATATATATATATATATATATATATATATATATATATATATATATATAGATAGATAGATAGATAGATAGATAGATACGTGTGTGTATATTTATGTACATATATGCTTTAGATCTAATTCTCTTCCTGCTTTAGACCAAATTTAGTCGGAAATTAAAAAGTCAAAACGTAAATGTACAGAAAATTACAGTTTTGTTTTTGTATTCTTTTAATGTAACACAAGGTGTGGAAGATTTATCGGTCACGTTATATATATCGTATTGAAATTGAAAATGCATGAGAAGAATGCATGAGAAGAAAAAGTCGCTATACTTCAGAGTAGTTTCATTAATAGAAACGTTTACTGATCTCAAATGTTTATTTATTGCGAAGTTAGTTGATCTATAATCACTGATTAAGAAAAAACTTTGATATGAACACTTTATATCAGAAAATTTATATGAAAAGTTTTGTATAGAGAAATTTCTGTATAGAGTTAGATAATTTAGCGACATATATATATATATATATATATATATATATATATATATATATATATATATATATATATATATATATATATATATATATATATATATATATATATATATAGATAGATAGATATATATATATATACTAGCGGACCCGACAGACGTTGCCCTGTTCAAACGTTGTCATTCTATCTGAAGTATCTGGCGATGCTCGGGATTTTAAGAATGTTTGTTAACCAAAATCAATTTAAATTAACACAGTATAAATACCATAGAAAAGATATATGTGAAATGTTATACACATCTTAGAATTTCAGCCTTTAATCCTTGTAGTACTAAAATCTTAAAATTAAAAATGTCAAATTCTCTAATGTTTGTTAACCAAAATGAATTTAAAACACAGTATAAATAACATAGAAAAAAACCACCGGAAATCTTATACACATGTTTATTATATAAATTTATAATAAACTCCTCAGAATTCAGCTAGATTTAGCCTTTCATCATTGGGGCAAAAAAAAGAAGCTGAAATTACAGGTTTAGCAGAAATTTCCAATAGAACAATGATATGACTCCAGCGCCACTCTTAAAAAACTAAGTGTTTGATTGAGGGCTGCAAACCATTTAACTCCTCTCCACATTTAACTCCTATAAACATCCTCTACATAGTAAATTCCTTTTCTCTCCATAATAAATTCCTCAGAATTTTGGTAGATTCAGCCTGTCATCTTAGTACCACTAAAAACTGAAACATCCTCTCCAGAAATATAAATTTATTAATTTCAATAATTAAACACATACAAATGTATAAATTACACAAAAGTTTTTTAGCCAACATTTGAATAATTCGTAAATGAAAAAGCATATGAAAATAAAGATAATAAGAACTTCCGGAATCGAAATTAACTATCCTTAATTTTTAATTAATAAAAACCCAACATAATATGAATAAAAACGATAGTTGTTTAAAACCATATGAAAATAAAGCTATTATAAAGATAATAATAAAAAAGCCATAAGAAAGTAATGCTCGCGCATGAAGTTAACGTTACAATGTAAAGATAGTAATAATAATATAAACCGCGTGCATAAAATATTAAGCTTTTCAAGCGAAATAAAATAATTTTTAGAACGCATTTTTAGAACGAATTGTCGATTAATATAGAACTACTTTTAATCGACAAATTAAATATATTGCACAAAATTTTGATTTTACCAACTTTCAACTTTGAAATTGGGTGTTGAAACATCCTCTTTGACAAAGTTACACCCTACTTCTTTTAAATAGGGAGTAAATATAAATTTTTAACAGCCAATTGAATGCGAGTTAAAAACGATTGTTGTTTAAAATCATATGAAAATTACGCTATTTTAAAGATAATAATATTAAAAGCGCAGGAAAATAATGCGTGCGCATGAAGTCAACTTTACGATATAAAGATAGTAATAAAAATCTATATATATATATATATATATATATATAACAGTTCCGTAACTGACTGTCTAACTGATTGACTGACTGACATACAACGTACAGAACAAACCGCTGGACCTAAAGCGCTGAAATTTTGCATGGACATTCTTCTTATAGTGTAGGGGTGCACTAAGAAAGAGTTTTGAGAAATTCTTCTTAGATTTTTTAAAATTAAATTTTTAAACTGTTTTATAACTTTTTTTAAATTTGCATTTAAAATAATAATTTGAGGGTTATTAAATTTATATCACGAAAATGATAATAAAGAATCCTGTAAAATGAAATTTTTTTCGAATCTTTACCTCCATTTTCTGATTTTTGTTGAATTTTTTAAGATTAATTTTTAGAATTTAATTTATTGAACGCTGATCATGTGATTTCTTTTCTGGTACTTTAAATAAATTTATCGCTACGTAACAACGAAATGGACAAAAAAAAATTTCCTTGCTAATGCGGCAGACGATTGGACACTATCCAAAAAAATATTAAAATAAAGTAAAAGATATATTCCTTAAATTGTACTGCATTAACTGTACAATATTCTTTAGTATGACCTATTAGATTTAATTTGAATAATTTCTTCGACATTATTTTGTCTATAAAAATATCCCTTACGAATTTTTTATAAATATATATTTTTTTTACATTATTTGTATACATTGATGGTCGTATTTATTATATATATATATATTTTATTAATTGCATACATTGACGTTGTATTTAATTTGAATGTACTCCGTAGCGAAGTGCGTGTTTTCAAATGGGTTGGAATACTAAATGTTTAAAATAGTGGCGCAAATAGTGGTTTAAAATCTGTACGTCTGTGAATCGAGAGTAGCATCCTTCAAAAATTGTTGGTTATTTATTAATTAAAAATTCTGGAAAGTTCTTGTGGGTCGGTATTTATACATGTGGGAACCGTTTTAAGATTTATAAATTATCAACCTACACAGGTATTAATTTATCCGGCGTTCCCCGGGATTTTAAGAATGTTTATTAACCAAAATCAATTTTAAAACTAAACACAGTATAAATAACATAAAAAAAGCATGTGAAATGTTATGCACATCTCAGAATTTAGGTAGATTCAGCCTTTCATCATTGTACCACTAAAAACTTAAAAATGTCAAATTGTCGAATATTTGTCAACCAAAATCATTTTAAAAACTAAACACAGTATAAATAACATAGAAAAAAAATCATATGAAATGTTATACGCATGAATAAAAAGGAAACCCAATATAAAAAACCATAAATTTACAATAATTTTCTCAGAATTCAGATAGATTTAGTCTTTCATCATTAGAGCAAAAAAAACCCTGAAAAGTAAAACATAAAATATATGTATTTATAATAAACCACTAAAAGCTGAAAGGGAAAAATGTCAAATTGTCTTTAGGAAAGTAAAAAATTTTGAAAAGTAAAGCTGAAAAGTAAAAATGTCAAATTGTCGAATGTTTGTTACCATAATCAATTTAAAAACCAAACACAGTATAAGTAACATAGAAAAGATTTACCCTTTATCATTGGAGAAAAAAATCCTGAAAAGTAAAACCTAAAATATATAATTTTATAATAAACCTATAAAAATCGATTAAAAACTAAACGCAATATAAATAACATAGAAAAAAGCATACGAAATGTTATACATATTAATAATTTGAAAACCCAATTAAAAATGCATATATGTATAATAAACTCCTCAGATTTCAGCTATATTCGGTATTTCATTATAAAAAACCTGAAAAAATTTAAATGAATAAAAATGATAATTTTTAAAAACAATATAATTAAATTAAAATTAAAAAATAATAAAATAAAATAAAATAATAATTAAAAAAATAATAAAATAAAACCTGAAATAAAAAAGCCTTAAAAAAGCTGAAATAACAGGTCTAGTAAAATTTACACGACTCTGCATTCGAACCCGGGTCCAGAGCATGGTACTTGCGCGACCTTCCGAATGCGCCACGAGGACACGGTATTCTACTGAGTAAAGTGAAACATGTTTGCTATTGGTAAGTTGTTGTGGGCTAGTGATTATACTTGTCAGAGGAGATTTTAGTCAGAAATAAGTTAGCAGGATAGAAGCTTAGTCTTCAACTCTTCAATAGACACAAAGATATAGGCGAGGGGGATTACAGTAGCGATTAAAAAAGATCTGGTGTCACTTAGCGTGGTTGATTCGAATTTTCCTTCGCGTGTCGAGAGTATCAATATGCCGTTGGATCTGATCTATTTTAGAGTATAAAATATGACTTTAAAGATTATTATTTTCATTTATTATTCTGTACATGACTTGAAACTTCTATACATGACTTGAAACTTTTTGATTTTATTTATTTTTATCTTTTCGCTCGCTGTTTGCTAACTAAACCTAACGTGGACGGCATTATCCAGAGGGCCGATTCCACAAACTGTAACAGCTTCCATTTACCGGACGCACCCCCTTATAAATTGTTGGTTTTTTATTAATTAATTTAAAATATAAAAACATTTTCTATCGGATGAAATTGTGAATCTAAACCATTCTCGATTCAACTTAATCGCACACACAAAATTTCATAAAAATCAGTCCAGTCGTTTAGGAGGAGTTCAGTTATATACACACGGACAGAAGAACATATATATATATATATATATATATATATATATATATATATATATATATAATAGTGCTAGATTTCTAGAAATAGAGGTGCCGGAACGGTAACCTTCCGGGGGGTGGGGGTGGGGGGATTCCAAATTATTGATAAAGAGAGGTACCTAAAGAGAGGTACCGTACGCCGTTTCGGCGCGTTCCGCCTCAATCTAGCCCTATATATATATATATATATATATATATATATATATATATATAGCATTGACATCAAAGAGACCTCGGGTGCCCAGGGCAACCATCAGTTCTTCGAGAAGTGAGGAGATTCATCTTTCGGCACTTTCTGCTCCTTCGGGTAGTTTTTTTTTTCAGATAGTCAATATTATTTCTCTGCAGTTGTATTTTAGAGGACGGAAAAATACAACTTCGAGGGGTTGGAGGAGGTGGGTCGACTTTGTGGGTTATTTTGTGGCGGTCTCAGTGTATCACAAAGTAACCCCGTTACCTTTCGATATTTTGAGTATGTTCTCATATCTCTCGGAAATGTTACTACACAAAAGTTAAATAGCTCCGCATTCAATATATTGACAATAAAAAATATATACCAACATATTGACAATAAAAAATAATTACCTGTGGTAGTTTGTTGTATAATGTGTTAGCCTTCAGCACACAATGTTTCTGAAGTTTGAGTCAATAGCTTAACAATAGGTTTGAAAAATACACTGGCCAGCGAAGACAAATGACACGCAGAAGCTTCGGCCACTGGTCATTAGGTGTCTCTGTATGTCGGGCAAGCTGTTGGCGCTGTTTTTTACCTACCCGGTATCACGGGCGCGGCGCAAGATCTTAAACACGAAAAAATTACTACGTGTCACAAAGTAACCCCTGCACTCACATAGTAACCCCATGTCACAGAACCTCTATGAAGATGCAGAGTTAAGGGAACAAGGGACAATTTACCTCGATTTTTAAATATTTTTAACTCTATATATAAAATTAAAGTAATTTTTATTCTTTTTTATTACGTTGAAGACCTTTAAATTCAAAATAAGGCTTGTTTGGATGAATAATGCCTGTTTTTCAAATATTTCTTCAAAAATACTAATATTTTTTAAAAAATCTCCCCGTGCATTCCTAATCATTTAAAAACCTACAATTTTTTAATAGACGTTTACCGTATAAATATAAATATAAGTATGCACTGAATTTTTTTTATAAATCTAAAGCCATAAATAATTGTTTTTTTATCTGCCTGTTTTTTTTTTTTTTGGTTTATTTGATGGCCTATAAATTTGAAATGTATGTGTGGTTACAAAGAATGATTCCCAGTTTTGTGGTAAACACTTGAATTAACAATGCTGAGAAATTTGGAAGTAATCAGAAGAAAAATAATTACATGGTAAAAAGAAATTTTTATATACCATGTTTTTAAATTTTCTGTTGAATCATATAAACTTGAAAATTCTATGTATTAATAAATACTTTTTAAAAATTTTTTTGATGACTTATCCCATCCACTTGGAAGAGAATGAAGTTCTTTGGAAGTTTACTTGCGTTTAACTTTTCGTTCCCGTCCCGGTCGATAGATGGCTGCACCAGTCTACAAAACAAAATTAACTGAAAATGGATTCAAATCTGCTTAAAGATGGCTAAAAGTATTAAAATAATGAATTGTCATCGTGTTCTGAGCTATTCATTAAGGTTCTAAATGTCTAGCTAGTCGGGAAGTTAGTTAGAAATCGATTGCAAGATTTGTACTGGACAAACACACACACAAACAAACAAGAAAGCGAGTTAATAAAAATATGGTAATAGCACGCATGGAGCATCTTGAAAAATGCTAGCATTCTGAAGATTTTTTTGAAAAAGACGCCTCTTTCTTCCACAGAATACTTATTTGTGTATTCTAAGTGTTTTCAATATAATATAAAAGAATATTAACTATTCTCATTTTGTTTATAGCGTAGAAAATTAAAAATTAAAAAAAAGCGAAGTTGCAGATTCCTTGTCCCCTTAAGAAAATATTTCTGAAACATTTGTAGTAAAACTTTTATGAACTCAAAACTTACAAAAAAAAGCCAAATGCTTCAGGTTCTTATTTTTGAAGCATGACGGACTAATACGATATAAAAACCAATGAATGACACGTAACGATAAAAAAAAAACTCCTGTAAAATCTTAAGTGTGTTAAAAAGCTATAAATAAATATTTCTGTAAACTTCATACATAAAAAAATCATATGAACCCTGAAATCAAATAAACGTCACATATAAACTGTTGACATTAAGAATTTTTCCCGAAAGTTTCTTGAAAGAGTATGAAAGACTGAATATATGTTTTTAAATATATGAATGACACGGAACGATGCGAAACAACTTGAAAATTTTGAGTATGTTGAAGAAGTGGAAAATATATAATTCTCCAAACACTACATTTACAAAAAAAATAAAATATTGCGAACTCTAAAATACATTAAATGTCATGTACATAATATTGATAAAAATTTCAAATCCTTTAATATTTTTTTAAAAATTAGAGTGTTTGAAGATGATTAAAAAATGTTGATGATTTATAATAGTTCTGCAAACTCTATAGGAGTAGAATACATGAACAAAAGTAAAATAAATGCCACATCTTTTATTTTGACATAAAGTGAAATTCCAGCTAACTCATTTATGCAATACGTATGACATTACTCTACATGCGTATACGTATGATATTAATAACCTATAGCGGTTGTAAAGAAAAGCTAAACATTTTACCTGTGCGAATCGCCTCTTCACCACGAACGTTTAATCTCGAAAGTTTTATAATCATCACTGGATATAACGAACCAGAATTTAAAACACCGAGTAGGTTTCATCTAAGACAGTCCAGTTATAATTTTACACATTGCTGTCGAATATGAGTCATTAAATTCAACTATTGACAGGTGCACCTAAAATAAATACATATGTATTTATATATATATACACAATATAACTTTCATATCCGGCCAATTTTGTTCAAAACCGATTAAAGACTCCACAGAGCCAATGTTAGGGTAGAAACTTCTTTTCGAACGCCATCCCTCAGAACGGCCACTTTTTTTGGAACATCATTACTGGCTGCTATAGAGAAGTCTCACTATATATATATATATATATATATATATATATATATATATATATATATTTGAAATATCTTAAATATTATGTCCTCTATTCTAGTATTTAAACTTCCTTTCCTAAATCCAATCTCCAGTAATATTAATTTATCACTTTATAACCCTTAGTCCCAGAACTTCCCATGAATCGCATGTATTTGCGTTTGTACACGTGCACATCTCCAAATTCGGGAGTGGGTTAGCTTCTCGAGACGCTATATCTGCTGACCCTACAAATAATAGCCCCATGTCTACCTCGCCCTCTCGCGCTTGCTTAATGTTGAAAGGTGATATTACTGAGACCCATTCTTCTGGAATGAATGGATGTATTTTCGCGCTAATAAACGATGTACTAAGAAGTTTGGCCCGATTGCATTTAAATCTAATTTTTATTCCTTTCAGAATGAGTCTAGCTCCAGCCATGTAAATATGAGCTAGTTTTCCCTTTCAGGTTTAAATTTAAGGACGTGATGATATATATATATATTATTGTATATATATATATATTATGTAATTCTCCAAACACTACATTTACAAAAAAAATAAAATATTACGAACTCTAAAATACATTAAATGTCGTGTACATAATATTGATAAAAATTTCTAATCCTTTAATATTTTTTTAAATCCTTTAATATTTTTTTAATTTTTTTTAAATTTACCGGTGACAAATATACTGGCGTATTCGTACATTCTCTCTGAAAGACGTAAAAAATGCGATTCTGAAGAACGATCAAATTTTGATTTCTCGATATCTTGAAATAAAGTTTCTATCTCTGGTATATTAGAGAAACAATGCATCAGTGATAAAGACATCCAGTACATGTGTACTTATACTAGTACTAGGATGCTACTGTTATCAGTTTGACACGTTTTCCTTTATGTCTTTTTTAAGTTCGACAAAATTTCCCTCGAAACACGTAATACAACAATGAATTGGCGGCATTTTACAGAGGAAGAAAAAATAATACAATAATTTATAACATCTTGTCGTGTATTTAAAATCAAGAACTGAGTTGTTTATAAGAGCGCTAAAGAGCTATTGTTATCCATTTGAATTATTGGCGTTTCTGTTTATTTTATGTTTGCCAAAGTTTCCCCAAAACACGTATAGTAGCAGCGTCTTGGCGATATTTGGCAGAAGAAAAAAAAAGAATTTAATCAATAAAACATTGGTGGGCATTTAAAATTCTGAGCTGAGTTTTTTCTTGAATTTTTCTTTGCACTAATGTGCTATAGTTATCCTTTTGACAAATTTGAGTTTTGCTTCAAGTCTGATATAAATTCCAGAAGAATAAGTTATATAGCAAGGACTTGGCGACTTTTTAACAGAGGTACAAAAATATGAATTTAGTGAATAACAAATTGGTACTTATTTAAAATTCTCAGCTGGGTTTTATTTTTATAGTTTTTAGCACTAATGTGCTATTGTTACCCTTTTCTTCTAGATTTTCTTCTCTTTTATTGGAGTTAACCGACATTTCAAAAAGAACAAGTTAAATTGCGAGTTTGAAAGTTAAGGAATATAATCAATAACAAATTAGTGCTTATTTAAAATACTGAGATGGATTATAAATTTATAACTTTTAGCACTAAGGTGTGATTATTATCAGTTTGTAAAGCTTTTTTTTGTTATTAAATTTGCCAAAATTTCCATTGCTAAGTATATGGGCGAGGTTTAACACAGGGGGAAAAAACAAATAAACAGCAATGCCTTGATGATGTTTACCATGCATAGAAAAAATAGTAATGAATTTAATCATTAACGAGTTTGTAAAATCTGGAACCTAGTCTTATTTTTAGAATGTTTTTATTAACTCGCTTTCTTGTTTGTTTTATTGTTTGTTCGTTTGTTTGTGTGTGTGTGTGTGTGTGTTTGTCCAGTACAAATCTTACAATCGAATTTTAACTAACTTCCCTACTAGCTAGACATCTGAAACTTTTAGAATAGCTCTGAACACGATAACAATGAATTGTTTTGATACTTTTAGCCATCTTTAAGTAGATTTGAATTCATTTTCAGTTAATTTTGCTTTGTAGACTGGTGCGGCCGGGATGGGAACGAAAAGTTAAACGCAAGTTAACTTTCAATTAACTTCCTTTTCTTTCAAAAGTACTTATTAATACATAGAAATATGATTTAACAGTTTATATGAATCAACAGAAAATTTAAAAACATGGTATATAAAAATTTCTTTTTATCTTGTAATTATTATAGTTATCCTTTGTTATTACTATCATTTTGATATGAAACGCGGCAGTAATATTTTCTATGATGATGAAATTAGTCTAAATGGATAAAATTGTTCTAAATGAAAATACTTTAAATGGGTCTAAATGGATTGGGTCTAATTGGTCTAAATGGATGAGATTGGTCTAAATGAAAATACTCTAAATAGTCCAGTGAATGAATGCTCAAAAGAGGGGTCTAGATGGAAAGTCATACTGCGGAAGAATTGACTTTAGAACTTTGTTTGGACTAGTTACGAGGTAAACATACTAAAAGTCCCGGTCTAGAGGGGGGGAGCAAGGGGGGAGGGGGGCCTAAGAATGTCCCGATTTTTTGTTTTTCACTTATAACTCGAAAACGATTGATCCTACAAAACAAAGTCTAATGCAAAAAATAAAGCTGATAAAATTTCCTACAAAAGACACATATAAAGTTTATTCATATCTTCAATAGTTTCTGAGAAATGAGCCGGAAAAAATCGCTAATTTATGAAAAAAGGAATTTTGCCCCCCTTTTTTCGATAAACTTTGCCTCTGGAATTCTTTATCGTCTATTTGAGAGACAAAACTTGGGAATGAACTTGTACAGCATTAAATTTCCTTCAAAACGAATATATTATTTACTGTTTTACCTTCACCTGTTCAAAAATTAGAGCAATTATGTTATTTCTTACAAATTTCGAAAAATAAGCCTCGAAGCTGTAGTTTGCACTTTTTGCCATTTAAATGGTTACGCCATCCACAAAAATTCTTTGTATGTGGACATAAAACCTCTCGTAATTATGTTTTGTATATACTTCTATTCTTAAGGTGATTGGATGGAGGGGGAGGGGGAGGGGGATTAATGCAAATAGTACCTAACATAAACACGCAGATTTATAATACACGCAGATTATGTTCTTTTATTAAAATATACCTACTGAATTATGCTCTTTGTATATATATGAGCAACATTTACGACATGTTTGCTTCATTTTCCTATTTTGTTTTGTTGTGCAATAGATACATCGTTCTACTTTGGGGAATAATAGAGCTATTGTGGGGGGGGGGTTCACAAGCGCAGGGTATGCCGGCAGGTGCTAATACCTGCTGACTCAGCAGTCACGCCGTAGTCGAAATGACCGATTTCATCTTTCAAAAGCAATAACTTCCAAGAAAATCGGGAGAGGTTCTTAGTATCTCACACGTGGGTACGCACAATACATAAGGTTAGTTACCAGGAATCTTATCTCATTCAGTTCAGGAATCTACCCTCATTCAGTTTCCAGCGGCGTGTCGAGTCAGTTGTTTAAAATATTTAAATTTTATTTGTTGTCGTGCATCGTTATTCGCCATGACTGAGAAGTGTTTAATTTGTGATGGATACATGGATGAATCGAATGGTGATGTGTCCATATTGACTGAAAAGGGTATATCTTCACTGATACAAGCCAGCAGAGAAAGAAATGATAGTAAGAGTTCTCAGCTACTTGGTGTGAATTCCTTCAAAGTTCACATCTCATGCAGGTAGAGGTACAATAGAGCTAGCACCATCACGTCTGATATGAAGAAAGCTTCATCTATTTCATCAGAACCTCAAGAAAAAGTAAGTTTGAGGTCAACAAAACCTATATTTAACTTTAAGACCCAATGCTTGTTCTATAAGGCATCTGTAAAAACATGAAGGGGAAAAGTGCTTAAAGAAACGGAAGGTAGTGTACAATGTTCGAGACATAGATACCTTCAAAATCAAGTGTACGGATGTTGGTTTAGACAGAAATGATGAATGGGGTAAATATGTAGTTTCTCGCCTTTCCTCAACCATTGATTTAGTTGCCGAGGAAGCATTATACCACGAAAGTTGTCGCAAAGATTTTTTTAGACCGTCGTATTTTCCTCCAAAAGATAAATCAGAAACTTACGACTATGTTACTAAAGGCATGAATGGAATTTTTGCTTTAATGAAAAATAATAGTGATTGCCTGTTTTCATTTGATGAATTACGAGCTGAAGTAACATAGAAACCTCCAAATGACAAGACTATCACAGCAAGACTTGAATAAATTTGGAGACCGTATAATATTCTCAGCGGGTATAAATCGGTACCAAGTTAAAATAGTTTGTTTTAGGGACACTGGGGCTAAACTTTTGTCTGATTCTTGGTACGAGAAACATGAGAAAAATTCAAGTGATAAGCGAATGAGGATTGTAAAAAAAGCAGCGGAAATTATAAGGCAGGATATCCAGACTTGTGTGTACGATCCCAACACCTATCCACCCAGTGATGATTTCCTTAAGGATGCAATTTCTGTTCCCGAAACCCTGAAAACATCCTTGGAGGAATTGATATTAAAAAAACGAGAAAAATGGAAGAGACAAAGAAAAAATGCATTGCCATCGCGCACTCCATCATTCCCATTGTTCGACCACGGACATTTCTGTCTTCCATAATGAACAGTCTTTTTCTTCTTGTATACAGAAGGTTTGGTTCAAAAACATTGGTGAACCTTCTAGCTAATTTGGGCTTCTCGTCATCTTATTATGAAGCTCAAACGTTAGAGTTGTCAGCAATGGCCCATGTTCAGCCAACCTTTAAATCTGGAACTTTCAACCAGTATGTATTTGATAATGCAGACTTTAATGTATGCACGATTGATGGATCGAATAATTTTTAAGCTATGGGAGGAATCAGATGCATCACCCCGGGTTCTTGTGAAAGAGAGACTGAAAACCCAAGATTGCAGAAGCTATCCACATCACGCTAGTGTGGGGAACTAGGAATCATCCCCTTGCAAACATATGAGAGAAAGGGAGATGGTCTCGAAAATGTTGTAGTGGAACACCTAGATGTACCATTGGAGGAGGTAGATCCTCAACCACATGATATACTTATATAACTGTCATGGGCATTGTACTAACGGTATCCTCGTTTTGGATTGCGAAGTTGAGGAAAAGGAAGAAACTGAAACCCTTCCCTTCACTACATAAATGGAGGAAGATGCGGAGGAGCCATTCGCAGTAAAAGCCGACACACCACCTGAGGAAATCCCTGGACCCTCTCGTCCAAAGCGACGGAAAGTAATTTAATTACATTTTCATCATAATTTTCTTTCTTAAAATTATTGTGATTAAAGTTGTTTCACCAAATATACATTACCAATTTTTTGTGTACTGTAACCTAATTTTTTAAAATTATCTTAAATTTACATTATATTAATTTAATGTAATTATGTACCTGTTTTTATTATACTAAAAGTTCCTTCCCGAAGTGTTACGTAGGTATTGCACTTTACACAGCGTTTAAACAAATGGTTTAATCATTTAAATGACAAAAAGTGCAAACTACAGATTTGAGGCTTATTTTTCGAAATTTGTAAGAAATCACAAAATTGCTCTAATTTTTGAACAGATGAAGGTAAGACATTAAATAATATATTCGTTTTGAAGGAAATTTAATGCTTTACAAGTTCATTCCCAAGGTTTGTCTCTCAAATGCACGGTAAAGAATTCCAGAGGCAATGTTTATCGAAAAAAGGGGGGGCAAAATTCATTTTTTCGTAAATTAGCTATTTTCCCCGGCTCATTTCTCAGAAACTATTGAAGATACGAATAAACTTTATATGTGTTTTTTGTAGGAAATTTTATCAGTTTTATTTTTTGTATAGACTTTGTATTGTACGTTTGTAGGATAAATCGTTTTCGAGTTATAAGTGAAAAACAAAATAACGGGACCTTCTTAGGCCCCCCCTTCCTCCCCTCCCTAGGACCGGGGACTTTTAGTATGTGTACCTCCTAACTAGCCCAAACAAAGTTCTGAAGACAGTTCTTCCGCCCTATGACTTTCCACCCAGAATCATTCGTTGACTGGACTAAAATGGATTTCTTTTTGGCGTAAAAATGCCAAAAAAAATCCATTTAGTTGTAAGTTTCAAAAATGTTTTTTTTTCCTTTCAACATAAAGAAACCAAAAAAAAATTCACGAGTTTCAACTCTGCAAGAAAACAAAAAATATTATTACCATTTAAACAAACCTACAGGTACCACAAAAATGCTCCAAAAGAAAGTTAAAGCTATAAAATTTTTAACGGATCGTGGTCTATGTAACGTAGTTACCCCAGTGTTTCCTATTGATACATCTCTAAATAGCGTATATGAATTTGGGAAGCTGTGATAAAAAGAGAAAATAAACACGTAAAAGTGTTTCAAGTCAGAAGGAGGAAAAATATCCTAGAATTTTACTCTTCAACATTTACCACAAATCACAGAGCACATAATTTCGTAGCTTCTTACGCCGCACCTAAAGGAAAGATCACACAAATTTAAGAAAGTACAGTGATGAATAGTTTTTATGATTTCAGTTTATCTTTACCATGTTTTAATTAACTAATTTTCTTATTTGTTTATTTGTGTGTGTGTTTGTCCAGTACAAATCTTGCAATCGATTTTTAACTAACTTCCCGACGAGCTAGACATTTGAAACTTTTAGAATAGCTCAGAACACGATAACAATGCATTCTTTTAATACTTCTAGCCATCTTTAAACATATTGAATTCATTTTCAGTTAATTTTGTTTTGTAGAATGTTGCAGCCATCTATCGCCGGGGCGGGAACGAAAAGTTAAACGCAAGTTAATTTCCAATTCTCGAGCTAAACGATTGATTAAGCATTTGATACCTCTTTACTACGCTTTTGATCATTTTCTTTCAAGTTGATGGCATAATTCACCAAAAAAAATTAAAAAAGCATTTATTAATACATAGAATTGTCAAGTTTATATGATTCAACAGAAAATTTAAAAACATGGTATAAGGGTCAGTTTGAGTATCTATTAAACATCGGACCACCCCTTAAAAACATGGTATATAAAAAGTTATTTTTATCTTGAAATTATTATCAAATAATTTTGCATTTGTTGAGTGTCTTGTTGTGTAATCAGATAAATAGCTGTTCGAAGAAAGGAATCGAGATGTGTTGTTCAAATCAAACGATGTCTTTATTTCTTTACTGTACTATAAAAATAAATTTGCGAATAAAAGAAATATATAAATATTTAAAAGTGATAATATCTATGGTATCTGAAGGTGTATATCAAATTACTTTGTACTAGTTCAGTGATTTAATGTGTAATCAAATCGACAGTTGTTTAAACTTGATGTAATACATTGTCAATAATCAAAAGCAGAAAATATGCTTTCGACGTTTTAAGATATACACATCACAACCGTTCAAAAATTTTGAAAACACACAAAGTTTGTGCGTCCCGTCACAAAGTTTGAAAAGAAAAATAACTTAGCACACCGACAATTCTATTTTGCATACGCATTTTCCTAGTGAGTATTATTTTAGCATTTTCTGAATTTCATTAATGGTTCCTTAAGGATTTAAAATGGACAAATATGATAAATATAATTATGTAATTTTTTTTTAAAGATGGGAAATGTAATTGAGTTTTATGGAAAGATTTTAATCCAACGCAATGGTTAGTAGCTATATTTAAAAAAGCTTTTAGTAATGTTTATTATGTTTACAGTATTTTTTACACAGATAGGACGAAGAATATATCTATTTAAGAGTGAACAAAAATTTTTTCACAGCATTTATACGGTAAAGATTTATTCAAATTCACTTGTTATATAAGAACATTATAATTTCTTTATGTTTTTAAGCCCTACAAAAATGTATTATGTTCTGAAATATTGTTTGAAAGCTCAGTGTCCTCCCCCTTTGTAACACACACTAGCACATGATGCACTTCGCGTGAGAAACGACTGATAACGAATATGCCTTTGAGTTATCTGAAAGCAGTTTCACTACAAAACTCCCCAGGGCATCCTTCTGAAGACCAGTCTATTCAAGTAATATCTGATATAAAAAATTGTTGTACGAACCATTTTGGGTCCCAAAACATAGAATGCATTAGACTATTATATCTGAAGATCAGATGAAGGAAAAAGGTTTCTTTAGAAATTGACAGCTCAGGATTCAATAACTGATTATTTTCACGTCTGACTTCTCTGAAAGGATGTATCAATTCCATTATATATCAATGCTGAATCCTTCTATACTTCATTTAAAATGCCGCCGATATCTGAATAGACAAGATACCCTTCGGACGTTTGAAGATAAACACATTTCAGCCGTTGAAAAGTTTGATTTTACCTTCAGAGAGGATTTTAAGGCTGTTGGGCAAATGAGTTATTCGATTCGCTGACCTCAATAATAAATTCGAGAAAATTTCCCCTAATTTAAGTCTTGCATTTTAAGATTGTGCTTTTAATTGAACTCCGTAACAGAGAAATGATATTTTTACTGATTTTTTATTCATATGTTTAACAGTGCACCTATGAGTAGAAGCTAATTTTTTTAATGTGGGCATCCGCGCAATATGAACACGCTGGCCCTCCATAAGTTAAAATATGACGGAGATAAGAGTTGTAAATGGGGATTTTATTAGCTATGCTTAAATTGTTGTTCCGAGCATTTAAGGGGTAAATTAGTCTTCTGGCTACTCTTAACTTATCCCTAACAGGGCAGATATATTTTCAAGTGACCTTTTTGTCTAAAACGACTCTTGGGTATATTTTTGTGTCAGACCTGTGAAGTGTTTTGTTTCGATCTTGAATATGTTGAGTGTTGTATGTCTTTTTACGTTTGGATGTGATCAGGAAAGTAACGAATTTTTCAGAGTTAATTTAAATTTTCGATTTTACGAGCCAATTTTGAATGGAGGACATGTGTTTATTGATATATTTAACTGCGAATTTAAAATTGTTACAGGCAGCGTAGAGGGCTGTGTTGTCTGCGAAGATAGCTAATTTAGTGTTAATATCTTCCGAGATTTCGTTGATAAAAATGTACATTAAAAATCAGCAAAACATTTCTGGTAGGACCATAGGAACAGGTATCTAACTGTGTTACCTAGGTCAAAGCCTTCTAACACAGATATTTATATTTCTATTTTTATACAGTTTTGGTTCGGCACTTCTACAGATAATATACAATATATCGCTTTATTTTATAATAACCGTTTATATTTAAATATAATTACAAATGACACAATAATAAAGGAAAGGATATAATTAAAAAAACACAATCACTTGCGATGTATTCAGATGACATTGAAAAGCTATTGATGTCATATAACACATTTTTCCTTTCCACTTTTTCCAGACTTCGGACTGGCTGAGATTAAAGCGTTCTCTCAGGTGTGGTTGAAAAATGTTTTTCAACCTCTAGTAGAGGTTTTCGTCAATATTTTGCTATGTTAAAACAAAGCATAGTCACGTGCATAAATAAAACATGGCATAAAATGAATATTAAGACAGGGAAAATAATAAAAGATTAATTCTAAAAAAACAAGCTCATAATTACAACAAATCTGCACTTAATAAAATATAGAAGTCAAAACAAATTTTGAAAAAGCTAATACGAAAATCTTATTACACTCTCAGCAGTAGGCTTCATCTGGCGATCATACTGTTTAGCCATTTTATAAGAGAAATCCCGTGCCTCTTCCAAAATATCTTCATAGGAACTGCACCTGTAGAGGAAAAATATTCTAATCCTCACAATCGAAAAACCAACTGTCCAGCCATAATAATAAATTTTTTGGGGATCCTGTGTACCTTTGCTTAATTGGAAAAGGGGCAGTATAAGAAACCTTAGGTCTCAAAATATTGTATACAAATTCCTTGAGCGAAGATTGTAAAAACTTTTCATCTCTATAACCTCTTATCGTTGTCAGGGACACAGATACTGTATTGTGAGATGTGCAAAAATCTTCACGCGCAGTCGCACGAGAAAATCACATATTAAACACACTTTTCACTAACTTCGAACGAAATATGGATTCAAGTCGAAAATGTATGAGATTACGGTCTCTTTCCTTGGAGCACTATCTGGGCGGTCCTTCACCAACCTTGGTCTGTAGGGAAATCAAACCCTATAAAGACAATGGGGGTTGGTCAAAATGCAAAAAAAGCATTCAATTGGCTGGAAGTATGAGGATGTTTCATTGGTCAATACAAACAGAGGTGCTCAGTGGTACCACTAGTGACGCCATCTTTCGGCGTCTCACATAGAGGCAATTTAACACGAGATATACGTATTCAAATTTGAATTTTAAGAATAAATCAACATTAAGTAAATGTAAGATTTATATTTATAGCTTACAGGTGATAAAAATTCAATACATTTCGAACTGTTGTAGTGTTTTATTAAGTTTCGTTTAAACTCGATATTATATCTTCTTTCTTTTTGAAAAATTGAAGATTCTGTTTAACTTTTTTAAAGCAAACTTATTTGTATTACTCAAAAATACCTCATTGAATTGAGGAGAATGACTTTTGGGATATTTTATATTTTGTGAATATAAAATTATCTATAACACTGATGTTTGGAAAATATGATGTCGGTTCAAATATAAAATTGTTTGATAAATTAATTTTCTATTATCTGGAAAAAAAGTATAAGCTAAGGGAATATTTGAATGGTTAAGCGTATTATAAATAAAATAAAATTTCGTTTTCATGTATAATGAAATTTTCATTATTAATTCCGATGAATTTGAAAGAAAAAATATTATTATACCTACGAGAAGACTTAATTCGGAATTATATTAAAGGAATTGATTAAGATATAGTTTGCAAAGTAAACTTCCAAAATTTTAAATTTTTCTGAATAAACATATATTTTCTTATATACCGCCTTAGTTGTATAGCACAGAATAAGCTTAATATTCGAACAATAATACCGTTACTCTTTTACTTTTAAAAATCAAACGCAATTATTTATTTATTACACGTTTATTGGCGGGAAGGAATAACATTATAATAAATCCTTTTAATAATTTTACAGATTTGATTCGCGAAACCTATATTTTCAGTCATGAAGTACTTGTATTGATCTTAATTCATGATCATTGTTCCATGAAAAATATGTAAATTTTAAGAAATATATATAAAGTCAAATTACATCATGGTTGTAGAAAAAAAATAAATCGATGATTCAAATTCTTCACAATACTTTCTGTGAACGAATGAAGTAAAAACAATAGACATTTATATTTGAAGAATAGACACGAATAGATTTGAAGAATATTTACTAGACAATTGTTTGAAGGGATTTTCGTCCCAATCTTTATTATAGTTTTCTTCTTGTAGTAAATCAACAGCTTATCTCACGGACAGATATATGAATGTGTACGTAACTCCAATACAAAACCTTTAAATAATATTGTTGCCCCTCACGAAAGGACAACATTTGTAAGAAAAGAAATCAAGAGGATTTCTCAAGTTGTACCTTGTCTGTTGCAAATATATAAGAAGAATAAATACAGTAGAACCTTGTTTATCCGGACTATCTGGGACCAGAGGCAATCCGGATAATCGAAATTCGTATAATCCGGGTAATAAGCAATAGAAAATCCTTCACTAAGCAGTCTTACCGTTTATTACGATAAAAAACTATGTTTCGTAGCAAAATTACTTAGCATTGTTTACAATACATTAAAAAATAACTTTTCATATCATTTTTTAACAAAGAATTAGTCCACTGTCTTCTCTTAGTTTAAGTTTTGAATCGTGTAGTTTCTATTTGAATAAACGTAATGTGGCAGTGCAGTGTGTTGTTTTACTTTTTAGTCAGCCAATACTTTCCTCTCATACAAGGAACTTTAAATACACTGGTGTAAGAAATTAAGAGAATTTGCAGACTTGGTTGATTATCTCTAGAACTGCTGTACCGATTTTAATGAAATTTGATATATACATACATTGATACAATGCAAAACAAATAACCATTCAATAATTTTAATACACACGCATGATCGTGCGTATCAAAACCGCTGTTTCATACCTTCCGACTCGTTGGAGTCGGAAGGTATGAAACAGCGGTTGCAGAAAAAACAAAAAAAAATGGGTTCATAGATGTATTAATAGGGGGTATTGTCCCCCCTTACACATATACAGGTCACGCAGCGTGATTTCATACTTGAAATAAGGCAGTTTATCATTTCCTGTGGCAATTGGTCCCACTTGTTCAGCAACGCTGTTTTCATTCCCTAGATGGTTCTCGGAGGGGGAGGGGTTGCGAGTTGCAATTGCCCTCCCCAGAGCGTTCCAGATATGTTCGATAGGGTTAAGGTCTGGAGATCTGGCTGGCCAATCCATCCGGCTTATATACTCACTCTCTAGAAATTCGTCGACCAGAAGAGCTCTATGTGGCCTCACATTACCGTCCATTAAAATGAACTCAGGGCCAATTGCACCCCTTAAAAGGCCAACATAGGGCTCCAAGACCTCATCCCTATACATCACACCTGTCACATTGCCTCTTCCAAAGACATGGAGAGGTGTGCGGCCATCCAACATGATGCCTGACCAGACCATTAAACCTCCTCCGCCATAATGGTGGATTTATCGGACATTGGAGGGTAGGTAGCGGGCCCCTGGTTCTCTCTATATGAACGTACGGCGAGAATCGGTGTTTCGGCTGAACCGGGACTCATCAGTGAAGAGAACGTTTACCCATTGATCCATACTCCAATCTCTAGGCTCTCTGCACGATGATAAACGGATTCCCCTGTTCGTTGAAGTGAGCGGGACGTCTCAGTCAGGTCTTCTTGCAGCAGGTCTTCTTGCAAACATCCCTCTCTAATGAAGTCTTTTGGAAACAGTCACCCTTGATACACGGGTTCCTGTGGCTGCATACAAATCACGAGAGAGCTGAGAAGCTGTAGCACTCGTGTTACGCCTCGCTATAATCGGCAAATGGCGATCTTCTCTGGCCGTAGTGGCTCTTGGACGACCTTGCCCTGGCTTTCTCTGGATGGGTCCGGTATCCTGGAACCGTTTCCATAAGTTACACACGACGCTGGGCGTCGAATTCAACTCTCTACAAATTTGGACTTGAGATTGGCCTGCTTCTAGCCTCCCCACAATTCGCCACCTCATCCCATCATCTAAACGTTGGTGGTTACTCATTTTTACTGTTACAATTTGAAATTAACCGATTGCTGCAAAATTAACCCATCTATTAACCCATTTTTTGTTTATTCTGCAACCGCTGTTTCATACCTTCCGACTCTAACGAGTGTTACGCACGATCATGCGTGTGTATTTCAATTATTGAATGGATATTTGTTTTGTATTGTATCAATGTATGTTCATATCAAATTTCATTAAAATCGGTACAGTAGTTCTAGAGATAATCGACCAAGTATACAAATTCTCTTAATTTCTTACACCAGTGTAATTACAAGAGAAGTTTCGAAATGCTTAAGCCGGCCCCATCGTTAGATGATCCGGTAGGAAATCACTACCAATGACCGGTCGCCACCATAAGTACAAGATAAAAAGAGCTTTTTATATACCATGTTTTTAAATTTTCTGTTGAATCATATAAACTTGACAATTCTATGTATTAATAAATACTTTTTAAAAAAGTTTTTGATAAATTATCCCATCAACTTGAAAGAAAATGATCAAATGCGTAATCAATCGTTTAGTTCGAGATTAGGAAGTTAACTTGCGTTTAACTTTTCGTTCCCGTCTCGGTCGATAGATGGCTGCCCCATTCTACAAAACAAAATAAATGGAAAATAAATTCAAATCTGTTTAAAGATAGCTAAAAGTACTAAAAGAATACATTATCATTGTGTTCTGAGCTATTCTAAAAGTTTCAAATGTCTAGATAGTCGGGAAGTTAGTTAAAAATCAATTGCAAAATTTGTACTGGACAAACACATACACACACAGACAAAGAAACAAGAAAGCGAGTTAATAAAAACATGGTAAAAAATAGGGAAATATATAAATGTGCAGATAACTTCAGTCAATCAAAAAACTATTTTTAATTGATTCTCAATATTTCTAAAGCTGTAAAAATTGTAAAAATATTAATTTTATATACGGGATTCTGGCAACATTTTCTTCTCTGTAACGTGTTGGGGGAGGGTAGAAGATTGATAACTGTGTATGGTCCGCCCATAGAATTTAGGGCTTCTGGCAAACCAACTGGGCAGAGTAATTCCGTTCGAGTATTCAGAACCCTTAATAGTTAATTCTAATTGTCTTTCGTTGTCTTTTTAAGATACAAATCATATTACTGAAATGAATGAATAAAATAATTAAATTTCTCGTCTTTCAAAGTAATTAAATTTTAAAAGATTGCTTTCCAACTGAGTTTAAAAAAAATGCAAAGAGCGCTATCGTCGAAAAACATTTCAGCTTTTTTTCCCCCGAATCTTTCAAGACTTGAAAATCTTATCTCCAAATCATGAGGAAAATAGACAAACAGAAGAGAGGAGAATTTTAAACATCTAGCATCGCACCAAAGCTTTCCTCGACGCTTGCAGACTTCTTTCGTATCTTTTTGTTTCCTCCTGAATATTAAATAGAACAAACGCATCGCACATAAGAGTAAATTCATATGCGAATCTAATTTTTTTAGTTCCCGAAATGCCCGTACTTTGTTGTCTTATCTAGCATGCAGAAGTAATTTTTAGCTACCGCAGATTACGACGTGAAAGAAAAAAAAACAGCAGACAAAGAGGCCGTTTAATATCCTGAGTTTTAAATGCTTTCCTTTTGATACTTGCCTAGGTAGCTGTTTTTCGGTTGTTGCTTTATTTTGTTTTTGTTTTTGTTTTTTCGTGTTATTCATCGGAGAAACGGAATGAGAAAAGATACCAGAAAACTGCACCCGAATGTAAAAGAAAAAAAATAGTAGTTTAATGAAAAATTTCAAAACGTTGTTAAAAAATTATCAATAAAGTGAATAAAATTAAAAAATACAGAAATGAATTGTTTGAGAATATATTATCACAACTATTGTATATTTTATTTGTTTTGTGAAAGATTTATCTCGAAAAATTCCCTGAAATAAATGCGTATAGCTGTGCCTGGTGACGTATACAGAAATGAATTGTTTGAGAATATATTATCGCAAGTATTGTATATTTTATATGTTTTATTAAAGATTTATCTCTAAAAATTCACTAAATTAAATGCGTATAGCTGTGCCTGGTGACGTATACAGAAATGAATTGTGTGAGAATATATTATCGCAAGTATTGTATATTTTATATGTTTTGTGAAATATTTATCTGAAAATTCACTGAATTAAATGCGTATAGCTGTGCCTGGTGACGTTTACAAAAAAATGAAAAGAATAATGATTTTTTTTAAAATTAAAGCTTGGAGAGTATTTAAATTACCAATAACAGTTCTTTACAGTAAATATTCTAACATCTTTTTTTATATTTAACTTTATTGTATAAGTCCGAATGCCATATTACCCAGAAAAAATGTAGGCACTTACTATATCGTTAATTAGGGTAGGTTATATAAAGCCTCCTAATCAAAAAAATTTTATAGTATTTTTTTTCCTTTTGTTAAATAAATTGTTTTGATTCATTGTTCATTTAAAATGTATAGTTATAAAAAGTATATGATTTTTTTCTCACCGACAATAAATAAAGTCTTTGTTCCTTTTTTTTCAAACTTTCAATCAAATATTTAATTAGCTTTAGGGATTTTTTCACACATAACACTTTAACTGTTTTTATGCTAACAAAAGCATAAATACCGCATAACCATTTATTGAAAGGCTTAAAAAGGGTTTAAATAGAATTATCTTTTACATATCTAAAATAATTTGGGTGTACATTCAAAGATTTTTTATTGAGATGCCTTAATTTGAATTTTTCTTCTTTTTTATGCAAGAAATATTTTGTTAGAAAAATACAATAAGGAATAATGCCCCCAGAAAGAAGGATTTTTAAGGATTGTTTCATGAACTCTGCGATAATATATATATATATATATATATATATATATATATATATATATATATATATATATATATATATATATATATATATATATATATATATATATATATATATATATATATATATATATATATATATATATATATATATATATATATATATATATATATATATATATATATATATATATAACAATAAGTATTCGGACACCCATTCAAATGGCTGTATCTGCGGTCCTGATATACGTCACGCCTTCCGCCGTTAAATATAGTGTAGAAAACAACATTGACATTAGTCGCATACAAGAAGCTACGAAGTGCACAGTTATCTGATTTCGAGAAAGGTGTAATCGTCGGGTATCACAGAAGTGGCCGATCATTAAGGGACATATCTAGAGAGCTGAGTTACCCAAAATCGACAGTGGAGTATGTGATTCACAAGTGGAAGGTGAGCGGTGATTGTCGGAATATGCCCCGAGTCGGCAGACCCATGAGACTGGGAGATAGAGACCGATGGTTGCTGCCCAGAGAAATTCGGAAGATCCGCACCCAACTGATGTCGCACATACTCCAGGAGTTTCAACAGGCATTCGGGAGTGTTGTTTCGATGAATACCATCTTTAAGGAAGCACATCTGCTTGGATTTCATGGTCGGGCTGCCGCCCATAAGACTTTGATCACAAATTCCATCTGCGCTGTTTGGTTAATGTGGTGCAAAGTACGTCGAAAGTGAACTGTAGATCAGCGGAAACGGGTTCTCTGGAGCGACGAATCAATGAATATATTTGTATCTCCCTCTATCGTTCGGATGACAGAGTCTGCGTCTGGCGTCTTCCTGGAAACCTCCTCCGGCCAGAATGCATTGTGCCCACAGTAAAGTTCGGCGGAGGTAGAATTAAGGCCGGGGGTCTTTCTTCTTTTATGGACTGGGACACTTGGTCCGAATTCATGGTAATTTCGACGCCGGCGCTTACTACACTATTTTGTTGACAATGTGCTTACTAAACTGTAGCAGTTTTATGGGTTTAACCCATGTTATTTCCAGGACGACAACGTCAGCTGTCATGTTGCGAGGTCCACCATGGATTGGTGTGATAACAATGGGGTTAACCGAATGGCCTGTCCTGCCCAGAGCTCAGACTTGAATCCTATCCGGAACCTCTGGGATGAGTTGAATCGCCTAATTAAGTTGTGCAACGACCGTACAAAAACGGTGAAGGAACTTACATGTGTTCTCCAAGCCGAGTGAAAGAAAATACCGCTAGCCGTCATACAAGGACTTGTGGAAAGCATGCGCCAGAGGATTGAGGCTGTAATTGTCTCTCGTGGAGACTCTACCAACTATTCAATATAAATTAAGTTTGTTTTTCTTTTCTATCACAGGTGTCTAAATACTTATTGGTAGATTTTGTATACTCACACACAACACACACACAGATAGTGTATACACACACAGATAACAGCAGGTTTATTTTCTTTTTGGTTTCAGATAGTTAAGAAATGCTATTAACAGTAATTTGGGACTATAGCAAAGTTCATCAAGGGGCTACAAATTTGAGACAATATACACAGATATACAGTTCTCACACAGTGGCTTATAAAACTAAGAAATGGATGAATGTAGACTTAAGGATCCCATTTCAGAGTGCTTATAGTATAACACTGCCGATTTTATCGATTGTTCTAAAAATAGGAAAATTCCAGAACTCGATAGCAACGCCTCCTAGGGGAAATTTAATGCGTTTTCACGCCACACAAAAAAAGACCCAAGTGTAGCCTTATGTGTAACCAAACTCTCCCATATTCTCAAAAATATCACAAAATGGTCACATATTGACATCAACGCTAAAATATCTGCAGAGACTCAAATGCCGAAATTGAATTCTCGATGGCAATAAACAAATTTCATTGTACCTCCAAGCGGAAACATCGCAGCATATGTTGACCACGGCAGTCAATTCCAACGTGATGACCAAGTGGGCATTAGCAGTAGGGTGAGGCGAATTTTTTTTTTTTTCGGAAACGGCTAGTTGAAAAAAGTTGTTACACTTATAGATAAAGAAAACCATAAAAAAAATTTTTGGAAAAGAAATATCTTCCGATCGCGCATTCACTTTTAAATATTGAAAAAAATAAGAAAATAAATCTTTTTAGCAGTTTTTTTTTCAAACGCTCTAATATGACGCATTTCAAATGCAATAGTTAGCAATTTATAGTAAAAGGGTGTTAAAAGACAGGGAAACATTTTTTTATATTTCTTTAAATCCCTTTTTCTACAAACGAAATATTTAAAGTACCATTTAAAAAAAAAGTATTTTCATAAGATTGTTGCAAATGAAGTTTTTACTGCACTCTTCAATTCGTCGTTCCTATTATGCCACATTATTGATTGTTGAACTCAAACTCATTGAAGTCAACTTTTGAAGAGAATCCCGGCATAACTGACCTTCACAACAGGGTGTTTCTTATGTAGCCATCTCTAGCTTCAGTACCACTCAAACTTTGGCTAGCTTCGGTTACAAGTTAGGCGAAACGCCCCACAGCTTGGGTGGGACATGGAAATCTATTGAAATCTGAAATCTATGGTCTGCCACTTTTGATCATTTCTTCTATTTCTTCATCCTTTACATTCCTTAGCAAAGGTGGCGGATTGACATTACAAACATTTCACTTAATCCTGTCAACATAATCGATCACGTTGAAGTCAAGTGTTGGCACTCTAAAGTCTCTAATTGTTTTCCCCTTGCAATTTACCCGAGCTTTGAGGACTCGACGTAATCCCAGTTCTGTCACATGCTGTATTTCGTTCATAACCATAGCCACAATTAAATTTTCGGGGGGTGTAAAATGTTAGTTCCGTTCTATTATTGGGTCGATTATTTTTCGCAAATGTTCAGGGAGGTATCGTGTTAATCTGATTGCCTCAAACACAATATTAGAACCTTCAGAAAAATAACCGCTTGCTTTGATCCGGAACCACAGTGGCATGTAACAGTGCAAAATGAAGTACATCAGCTGCTTCAGTTCTTCTGACGGGTTTTCTTCACTGACACATAGTCTGAGTACTCTATTTACTGATGTTACCCATCATGAATGTGCTAATGGACCTGGTTCTCGAGCTGCCAAATTCGCTGGGCATTGACCAAATTCGATTGTTTCGGAAATATCTAGGAGATACAGCTGGTCTTTGCTCAGCTCTTTCTTGTCGGCATTAGGAATAGTGCAGTCAATAGGTAAAAAATCTGGCACAGGAAGATTTATACAGGCTCTCATTTTATGACCAACTTCACCACTAAAGGATGATGGTCCTGCGGTAGCTCCGTCTAAGTGATGGAAAAGATGTCTGAATGGTAGCTCGTTGAAATGTAGGAGGCAAATACACCATTGCAGTGGTCTACCAAATTCTAGCTCGATTTGGCGAATGGCACCATTTCTCCAGCCAGTGTTAGTGCCCGTTCCGCCACTTCCAATTAAATCGAGATCCTCCAAAGAAAAAATATTCAGTTTAGCCAAATGTGTAACAATTGCCACAGCAATGTCTTTCGTAACCCCAGTAGTGGGTGAAACATGGCAAAGGTATTTTGAGCCTGGTTCTTGAACCAAGGAATAATGTTTTTCTTTTTGGATCAGACGATAACGTTTAGAACCAACCATCTCAATCACCACAGTATCATCCTTCCTGCCATCAAAATAAAGACCACGTAAAGGTCCATTAATAGCTTTGGACTGCAAATGATGTTTGTTACTAATTTTTTCTCTTCTCACTTTGTTCTTGTCGACAACATGAGACAAGTCTTCCTCGTTTATGATGCCGAAGTCTTGGAGCACACTAGACGTAATCACGGCTGTAGCGCGGTCAGATACCCCATACCTATCACTTGCCAGAGTTGTTGATTTAAGTTTTATCCTCATTTGCCAGGGCTTAGATGTTTTCAGTTTTCTCTCATCTGGTTCGATAAGCTCATCTCTTTCAGCGTCACTCTTATTGTTTTCTTCTTCCTGTTTGTTTTCGGGGTGTTCATGCTCAGTGGTTTCTTTAAATTTATACCCACTTTCGCTCGAAGTAATTGCACCTTGGTTTATTTTATAGTAATTAGCAAACAAGGTATTTCTACTTTGCCTTTTCTCCAATTTTTGTGTTTCCAGTACGTTTACAGACCCTGTTTTTCCCAAATTGTACTTTCTTTGACGATATATGAATCTAAGTTCAAGAACTGGTATCTTTTTGGCTTTTTCGCACTGACACTTTATACTAACTGGATACACACACGTATCCCGGTTTTTCTTACAAGTACGTTAAAAAAAATAGGGTATTTGCATGCGGCTACATCAAAAAGAAACGTGGAAGAACGCCTTATTGCAATCCTTCAAAATACGGCTTTTACGCTAGATTTTAAGGCAATGCGCGAATAGTTATTATTGAATAATCAAGGGATTTAATTTTTTTGTAAACAATCTTGGGTAACAATCTTGCTCAAAGAGCACACTGACACTTTCTGACCATACCAGCTTTGTTTTTCGTAACATTCATCATCATACACTGGCACGAAAAGCAAAGTTCTCAGTATTTAACATCCGACGCTAAAACAAATTCTCACATTCGTGTGTTCAATGCATATAATAAGAGAAAGAGAGATATTGGGGGGGGGGGGGTTTATGTGTGTATCTGAAAAATGTGATCTTGGAACAGGACACATCTTCTAAAAGTAAAGAGATGACAAACTCATTATTTACAGTAGAATCAAGTAAGTTATAGTCACATACCTCTCAATCACTAAGTACATTCGGTGAAGTCGCAGTTAAGAAAATCAGTTGCAAATGTTGAATTGGGACACCATTATTAACATATTATCACCAGTACTTCGAATAACATTACTTTGCATCAAGTATCTTTAAAATGAAGCTTTAGTATTCTTAGAAGAATATAGTTTTGAAGTCGGTAATACTCAAAAACAACAATAATATTAGAGATATTATGGAATATATTTTTTTTTAAATACAACCTTTGTCCAGAAAGATCGGTGAATGAAGTCATAGTGCTCACGGTCGTAACAGTTTGCAACAGGCGCATAAAGTGTTGCACAGGTGAAGAATTGTCTGAACCAGTTCCTGTGCGGCGGCACTGCGAGTTAGCTTATCGCGTGGAAACAGTTCATTGTAGAGTGAAGGTATTGTGAGCTCGGTCGAAATTCAAAATGGATCAGCGAACGAATATGCTCTTCTGTTTCAAACTTGGAAAATCAGCGAAAGAGACTCGAGAAATGCTGCTTAACGATTACGAAGAACGTGCTGTCACCTTGAAGTGCGTGCATGAGGGATTTAAACGCTTCCGAGAAGGGCGAGCCCCCCCCCCCCTCCCCCGAAGTGATCGACTTGCAACTGCACGCACCCGGACAACGTACAGAAAGTGAAGGGACTGTTGTCCAAGGATCGTCGTTCGACAGTGCGAATTATAGCGGAGGAAGTAGGAATTGGTCGTGAGATGGCCCACCTCTTACTGACCCATGATTTGGGTAAACGCAACCTTTTCTCTCGACATGTACCCCATACTTTGACCCCCGGAACAAATGCAAATTCGGCTTGACGCCTGTGGAGACTTCATCGACATGGCGGATCGAAACCAAAATTTCCTGAAATATATTGTCACGGGTGACGGAGACCTGTTGCCTGAAGTACGACCCCGACGGCAAGCGTCAGAGTATGGAGTGACGGGGTCCAGGGTCGCCGAAAAGCAAGAAGGTTCGACGTGAGAAATACCGCATCAAGACAATGAATGCTGTTGGTGTTCTTCGATTCTGAGGATCTCATCCATTAAGAATTCCTCCCTGAGGGCACCACGTTATATGCCGCTAAGTACGTGGATATACAGAAACGTCTGTTGCAACAGATCAATCGGGTACGTCCCAGTACGACCCGATTGGGTCCGATTGGGTCCAGTTGCCGCTTCCAAGCACGGCAACTGGACCCTGCTTCCCGACAATGCCCGGCCACATACTGCATTTCTGGTGCAGCAGTTCCTGGCCAACAGGCGAGTTGTGTCCTTGAATCACCCACCCTACTCCCCAGACTTTTATCTCTCGGACTTTTTCTTGTTACCCAAACTGAAATCAGCCCTGAAGGGCTACATGTTTTTTTTTTACATTTCGGACAACCGGCATAATGCTACGGCCCAGATGAAGGCCATCCCTAAAGACGACTACGCCAAGAGTTTCCAAGACTTGTACAAACGTTCGCAGATGTGTATTACGACCTACGGGGATTAATTCGAAGGACAGTAACTGCTGTTTCATGTAAGGCAACAATCCATTGTAACTATAGACATATTCACCGAACTTTGTGGTCAAAGGTTGTATGCTAAATATTCGAAAAATATTTCAACTGATTGACTGCTAAATGATCGCTTTATTTAAATTTTTGAAGATTCATTTTGCTCATTAAAAATAGTAATTCAAACTAGTTACTTTTAGAAATTGCTATAATGTAAATTACAATTTTGTATAATAATATTCCCCCTTTGTGGTATGAATATTAATTCAAATTAAACAAAACATAGTACAATATCTATCTTCTTATCTAAAACTGTCAATTACCATGCAAATGAAATGGTTGTTATATCTAACCATTAATATATATATATATATGTGTGTGTGCAGATCATTTAGACCACGACTACCAAATGGCGGCACCTAGTGGTGCAAAGGACTTTCATCTTAACCGGAACTTTTAATAAAAGAGCTCGGAACAAAGACGTAAGATGATGTTGTGTGAACAAGCGACCAAGTCGCAACGACGTGTGGCTCCTAAAAAGCCGTTGTAACTCTGCAGTAACGCTGTTATTGTTTATTGTTTGATGTTTTCAATGTAATACGTTGAACGACGAATACGTTCCATCTCTGTTATTTTCGATTAGTAATTATCTTCAATTAAATGTTTGTGTTTTGTTAACTTTTAGTTTATTCCACTAACTTTTCACACACACCTCTCCTTTACTTACTTACTTACTTACACACACACACACACACACACACACACATATATATATATATATATATATATATATATATATATATATATATATATATATATATATATATATATATATATATATATATATATATATATAATGTAATAATATAATATAAATTAAAACGCAATAGTCGAGACCTCAACTAAATGGCTATTTAAGAATATTTTCCGATATTATTCTTAGTTAAGGACTTCGCAATTTAATTAATTGCTAAAATTATGTAACTCTCTTAATTTCCTCTCAAAATGGACCCAAATATGAGGCTCTCTTTGTGAAACTACTCAATAAATAAATTAATTAAAAATTACTAATTATAGCTAGCAGATAATCAAAACCGGATTTATCCGCCGTCATTCAGCATTTTTAGATAAAATGTGGAATATAACACACCATTTCGCCGACTGCAAATGAATAATATTTGGAAGCATCGGACGATAGATTATTAATTTTCATCCATCTTTAAAAAATAAAGAAAAATTTCAATTTTTCTGCGGTATTTTTTTTATTTTCCAGCCTAGCTAGGAAACCGAACATATTTCATAATTTCCAAGTAGGAAATTAATTTTCTGCTCGAGACATTTCAGCTGATAATTTTCTAATTTACCAGCGAATTAAATTTTAGAAAAACACCGAGGATGATTGTTTTTTACCTTGTATGTTTTTATTTCTGTAGTATAAAAAGTGTTTTTTTCCCTTCCTAACAGCATCTCAAATATTTTCCTCTGATTTGTAATTACGAGTGTTGTTCATGCGTAAAGACACACAAACACACAGTGATAAAAATACTCAATAAATGACGTCACGATTGTAATATATTTTCATGTATCAAAGATATGATTGTAGATTTATTTCCACTTGTAAATGAAGATATCATTCGATATATATATATATATATATATATATATATATATATATATATATATATATATATATGTTAAACTTAGTCTAAGCCACAAGGTTACACTATTCCAGTAAATTTTCATGATACCTAGTACAATGTTCCTTTACTTTTTTGACCCATGACCCGGATTGAGGTAATACTTTTGCTGTCGTTGCCTAGGCTAAGATAAGGTCATATACAAAAACATATGAAATCTGTTTTAATAATACAAAATACGGTCCCAAAGGAATCAAATTTTTAGCTAGTTGGGTTACAATCCTGTCAAGCACCACTCAATGATCTATTGTCAAAGCCGGGTATTGGCAAGACAAATTACCAGACAGGAATGTCCCTCCATACGGTTTGTAGAAGTTTGAGGGGCCCCGAGGTAACCTAGTGCTAGCGCGTCGGCTTTCAGCACCGGACGTATTCGGATCGAATCCGACAAGCGCCTTGCAATACCTCCGTGTCTCAGCCGGATATGGACCGTTCAATCCGTAGACTGGAAAATCCCGTTATTAGATCAGAGAGATGGGGAGAGGGTAAGATTCCACCACATGTCGCCCCTGGAGGTGGTCACACAAAATGGAGGTAGTACCAAATTCAATCGGACTCCGACCCTTGGGTGCCATTCTAAACCGGAGCGCACCCCTCAACCCGCTAGCTTATATGGACCTGGACTGAAACTCTCCTTGCTTGGGGGTATTAGAAAGAACACCAACAAAATTAAACCGGTCAAGGTGAATAAGTGCCACAACAACAGCAACACCAACATTTAATCTCATTGATACGAATTTCGACTCTTTGAATTAAATTTTGAGAACCTTGATATGAGGTGGCCCAGTTGGCAAAGGCGTCGAGTTTATGATCTGAAGGTTGCTGGTTCGATTCCGGTCTTTGACAAATCCACTGCCGTGTACACTCATGGCGGCTGGTGTGCGTAAAATCTGCCGTGTCCAAGTTCTCAGATTTACCCCTGGAGGTTTGGGGTCAAGTGTTCCGGTCTTGTCATTTGACTCGATTCTGAATTACGGGACCGGCTTGTAGGGGGGAGTGTTGGGCTCCTATATGGTGTCCTTTTAAATGAATGGCCAGCAGTCTTGCGGTGTGAGTTAGGGTGGCCGTCATCTTTCGATGTTGAGCACTACTCGTCTGGTGTCTGCCCGGAAATTCACATTCAAGGGAATGTCTAGAAACGACAATAGCCTCCGCATTTGAGAAATAAAATAAAATTTATAACACACTTGCTGAAAACCCGCGCTTCGCTACGGAGTACATTCAAATTGAATACAACGGTAAATGTATGCAATTAATGCCAAGAAAAATAAATATATATATTTATAATAAATGCGACGATCAATGTATACAATTGATGCAATATATAATATATATATATATATTTATTTATTTATTTATTTATTTATTTATAAAAAGATCGTAAAGGATATTTATTTGTTTTAGATAATATCCAATCGTCTGCTGCATTAGACAGAAAAATAATTTTTTTTTGTCTATTTAGTTGTTATGCGCGTGACGATAAATTTATTTAGAGTGCCAGAAAAAGAAATCACGTGATCAACATTTAATATATTAAATTCTAAAAATTAATCTTTAAAAATTCCCCAAAAATCAGAAAATCGAGGTAAAGGTTCAAAAAAGATTTCATTTTGAAGGAATTTTTATGATCTTTCTCGTGATATAAATTTTATAACCCTCAATGTATTATTTTAAATGCAAACGTAAAAAAAGTTTAAAAAACAGCTTAAACATTTAATTTAAAAAATCTAAGAAGAATTTTTGAAAAATCTTTCTTAGTGCACCCCTACACTATTAGAAGAATCGCCATGCAAAATTTCAGCCCTTTAGGTCCAGCGGTTTGGTCTGTGCGTTGTATGTGAGTCAGTCAGTCAGTGAATGAATGAGTCAGTTACGGAACTGTTTTATATATATAGATTAGAGAGTATATACAATTCTGAGCTGAGTTTTATCGCTATAGTTCTTAGCACTAATGCGTTATTGATATCAGTTTGACGGATTTGTTGCTGTGCTTTTGAAGTTTACCAAAATTTCCAATAAAAGTATTCATATAGTAAGGACTTGACGACGTTAAACAGAGATAGAAAAAAATGATGAGTATAATCTATAACACATTGGTGGTTATATAAAACCCTTAAATGAGTTTTCTTTTTATAGTTTTTAGCACTAGGTTTTTGCCTGTTTTTTCTGCTTTAGTTTACATTTGCCAAAATTTCCAGCAATTAATCCATATACATGACGTTTAACAGAGGAAAAAAATATAAATAGCAATGCTTTGGTGACGTTTAGCATAGATGGAAAAAAGTACTGAATTTAGTCATTAACATCTTGTTATGTACTTAGAGTGTGGAACCGACTGTTTTCTTGTAGTTTTCCTTTATTGTTATTATCGCTTTGCTGTGAAATGCGGCACTAATGTTTTCTATGATAATAATATTCCCCCCTCCCAAAAAAAAAAAATCCATTAAGTGTTATGATAAGTTTTAAAAATGTTTCTTTCTTTTTCCACTCAACATGTAAAAAATTTAACGAAAAATTCAAGAGTTTCAACACTACAAGAAAACAAATACAAAAGAAGAAGAGATTACCTTTTAAACAAACCTAGAAGCACCAGAAAAATGTTCCAAAAGAAAGCTGAAGCTATAAAATTTTTAACGGATACTTACAGCTCTAAATAGCGTAGAGGGATTTGAGAAGTTGTGTGATAAAGAGAGAAAAGAAACACGTAAAAGTATTTTTCTCTCAAGTCATAGGAAGGAAAAAAAAGTTCCTAGAATTTTACTCTTCAATATTTACCAAAAATCACAGAGCGCGGAATTTCGAAGTTTCTTACGCCGCCTAGAAAGGGAAAGAAAAATCCCTGATCACACATATGATGAGTAGTGTCTATGTTTCAGTTGATTTTTATCAAATTATTTTGCATTTGTTCAGTCTCTTTTTGTGTAATCAGATCGATATATGTTTGAAGAAATCTGTTTGAAGAATCGAGAGATTTTGTTCAAATGAAACGATGTCTTTCCTTCTTTACTGCGCTAGAAAAATTAATTTGTTAATAAAAGAAATATATAAAAATTTAAAATTGATAATTTCAATGATTTCTGAGGGTGTTTATCAAATGACTTTGCACTGTCTCAGTGTTTTAATGTGTAATAAGATCGATAGCTTTATAAAGAAAGATGCTTGCTAAAATTGTACCATGGCTGACTTAAATATATCAGAAAAATAAATATGTTATTAAAAGAAACATTAAAAAGTTTTGAATAAATTCTTTGGATTTCTGTTTATGTTACATATCTAAGTCTTATATAAGAAAGTAAGGTAAGGAGTCATTTTTCTAAATTCAGTTGATTCTTATCAAACTACTTTGTATTTCCGTAGCAGATAGATGTAACTATAAATTCAACAATTTTTAAGTAAGAGTGGAAAATTTTGTAGTTTTTAAATTCTTTAGCTAGTGTAAGACCATTGTATCACAAACCTAATATACAAATTAACAACCTGAGAAAACTAGAATTACATTTAGATTAGTATTGTGTATCAATTACTTTACAAGGTGTGGGGAGTAATTTCCAGGACTGATCTAATAGATCCAGAAAATATTATATGAAATACATACCCATTTAATATGTTTCGAAGTAACTCCTACCTGCCGAAATGCACTTCTGTGCTCGGGTTGCATAAGTTTCGGAAATAACTTTTAAAGTCATCTTTCGGAATGCTCTTTAATGTGGATGTCACCGTTTTCTTGATGGCTTCGACATCATCAAATCTAGCGATTCAGCTAAACTTTCAGTTTTGGAAACAAGAAAAAGTCCGCCGGTGCTAAGTTCGGAGAGTATGGATGCTGCTGCATCTCCACGACCTATATATATATATATATATATATATATATATATATATATATATATATACATTGGCGCACCCAGGTGGTCCTATACCCCCCCCAGAAAATAGAAATTGCATTATGAATATTGATTTTGCATTATAAATATTTTTATGCGTTCCCCTCGCCCCCCCTCAAGAAATAATCCAGGAAGCGCCACTGTATATAAATGCGCATATATATATATATATATATATATATATATATATATATATATATATATATATATATATATATATATACATATATATATATATATACATATATATATATATATATATATATACATATATATACATATATATACATATATATATATATATATATATATATATATATATATATATATATATATATATATATATATATATATATATATATATATATATATATATAAATATATATATATATATGCGTTTTCCCCCTAATAACCATTCTTACAAAGGGAGTATGAAATTTCCCGTTCCAAAGAGGGAATCGGAAAATGGGCCCCGTAAGCTAAAGGTTAAAATTCGCCTCTTTTAAAGCATTTCAATTTGAAACTAATGCTTTCCTACTGCATTAAAAAAGAAATACTAATCGGCGAAAAAAAAATCAGCTTTTTTATTTCCGAATCTTCAAATACACAGAAATCTTATCTCCAAATCTGGAAGAACAGACAAACAGAAGAGAGAAGAAATTTTAAACATCTAGCATCGAACGAAAGCTTTCCTCGACGCTCGGCAGACTTCTCTCGCATCTTTTGTTTCCTCCTGAATATTAAATAGGACAAACACATCGCACAGAAGAGTAATTTCATATGCGAATCTAATTTTTTTCTGTTCCCGAAATGCCCGTACTTTGTTGTCTTATCTAACATGCAGAAGTAATTTTTAGCTACCGCAGATTACGACGTGAAAGCAAAAAACAAACAGCAGAGAAAGAGGCCGTTTAATATCCTGAGTTTTAAATGCTTTCCTTTTTGATACTTGCATAGGTAGCTGGTTTTTCTTTTCCTGCGTGTTATAGATGGGCGAAAGGGAATGAGAAAAGATACCGGAAAACTCCGTCTCAATTGAAACAAAAAGTTATTTAATGAGAAATTTCAAAACAGTGTTATGAAATTATCAATTTAATTACGCTTGGAAAATAAAGAGATATTTCAGTTAAGTATATATTTTCTCTATTTTTATAATTTATGTTATTTCTTCGGATTTTTATCATGCTTTTATTAACTTGCTTTCTTGTTTGTGCTTTCGTGTGTGGGTTTGTCAAGTACAAATCTTGCAATCGATTTTTAACTAACTTCCCGACTAGATAGACATTCGAAACTTTTAGAATAGCTCAAAACAAGGTGATAATGCATTTTTAATACGTTTAGCCATCTTTAAGCAAAATTAAATTAATTTTCAGTTATTTTCAGTTAATTTTGTTTTGTAGACTGGTGCAGCCATCTATTGGCCGGAACGGGAACGAAAAGTTTTAGGCAAGTTAACTTCCTATTAACTTCATTTTCTTTCAGGTTGATGGGATAATTCATCAAAAAAAATTTAAAAATATTTATTAATACATAGGATTTTCAAGTTTATATGATTCAACAGAAAATTTTAAAACATGGTATATAAAAAGTACTTTTTATCTTGTAATTATTTGTTTATTTATTTCGAACCAACCATAAAGCATACACTGAAATGAATTGACTTTATTAAACGGTGATAGTAACTGCGGATCTCGGGTGCCCAACTTTACCGCCAAATGAACTTAGTTGCGAATCGGCGCTTAAAATTTTCAATAAAATGAAAATTACAAATTTAATTAAGATTGTAAATTAAACATATATCTTATTTGATTGTATATTACCATTAGTTATATTTATTATACTGAATTATTAATTTATTTCTAACGAACCTAATAAAGGCCCTGTATTAAATTTACACCTACTAAACCGTGATATTGACTACATCTTTTGGGAGGCCAACGTTGTCGTTAAAGGCTCTAACTCTATACAGAAATTTCTCTATACAGAACTTTTGATATAAATTTTCTGATATAAAGTGTTCATATCAAAGTTTTTTTTCTTAATCAGTGGCTATAGATCAACTAACTTCTGAATAAATAAACATTTGAGAACAGTAAACTTTTCTATTAATAAAACTACTCTGAAGTATAGCGACTTTTAAGGGATCTTCTCATGCATATTCAATTACAATACGATATATATAACGTGACCTTATAAATCTTCCACTCTCGTGTTAAATTAAAAGAATACAAAAACATAGAAACTGTACTTATCTGTACATTTACGTTTTGACTCTTTAATTTCCGACTAAATTTGGTCAAAATCACACGCCGGTGCACGGAGAGAATTAGATCTAAAGCATATATGTACATAAATATACACACTCGTATACATCTTTCTATCTATCTATCTCTCTCTCTCTCTCTCTCTCTCTCTATATATATATATATATATATATATATATATATATATATATATATATATATATATATATATATATATATATATATATATACAGTGGCTCCCAAAAGTGTTCGTACACTTACGATTTACAATGAAATAGGGGTCTATCCATTGATTAAATTGAATATTTCAGAATGGGTATTTAATAATAAGATCTATAATTTATTCTTAACAAAAATACATGAAATATTTTGAAAACATAGTAAAACTTTATTTTTAAGAAACCAATAATCCAAAAGTAACAAAAACTTCATCTCACAAAAGTCATCGTACACTTGTAAAGAATCTCTACATAATTGTAAATATTCAAATTTTTCGTTAAATTAATATTTAGTAGGTATAGAGATTCTATGCTCATTTCTACCCAGACCTGGGTGTATATAATTTGAAGTGGCTCTCTATTTGAATTTGAACCACACACAGTTTATACATGAAACAATGTTTATTGAATTCGTTGCACATATAATTGGCTTTACAGCAATAAGCATGCGTACTACTTGTACGGAATGTATAAACACAGCTTTCAAGAACAATATATTTTCTATACTCACGAACAGTAAGTCAAACCAGCAGTACTGCCATGTAAACTTCTGGCCCGCTAAGCACTAGCGCAGGATAACACCTTTTCAACCTTAACAACCTCCCCCTTTTCATTAATGACGCTGCGTGGTATTTATACTAAGCGCGTATGCCGAAATTAGCATATCTAAAGCAGCTTCTTTAATTCACTCAAAAGTTCGATTCTTGTGAATCGAATCTTGTGTATACCTTACAACTTGAAAGCAGTTTTATTCGGTATAGATGCCTGGAGAGGCAATCGTGGCCAGTAGCGAGACGGAAAATGGCAACAGATTTGTCCCTTGGCCATAGCGGAATATTAGTGATTTCCTCGATCCATTTCTTGTCTTTATTTGCCTCCTTTATGTTATTCCAAAAGTTCCCTCTAATATATTTTTTAATTAAACGTTTGGCGGTATAGAAAGGGATTGGTTTATCTGTTATTTGTGCAATTTCGGTTGCCTTTTTTAGCCAAAGAATGAGCTACCTCATTTCCCCGGAGTCCGTATTGCTCTGGCACCCATTGCAACGCAACCTCTCTATAGTTTTCAATTAGATCATTAAGAGCCAGACGAATATTTAAAATATCGTATACTTTACACTGGCCTCCCTCGAAAAAAAAATTAGGTAACTGAGGTCTGAACGGCTTCAGTTAACTAATTGAAAACGCGTGCTGGTCTGACTTTTTACATAATGGGTGGCAAAGCCAAAAAACCTTCCACACGTTGTGTGGGGGAAAAACGCCACTACCATTTTACAAAACTAACCCCGAAGGGTCCAGGTGACACCATCAAACAGTGGATTTGCAGAGTTGCGGATACTGGGATGGCCAACTGCGCCCTAAAAAAATTATTTTAGTTAAAATTGTCAACACAATTGCATAGCATGACATTTCTTGACTGTATCTGCTCTCCCCCAAATTATAATGCACATGTGTCATGTTTTGTGAAGTTAGAACATTAGTGGTTAATTGGTATATTATGCAGTATGTATTTTTTTCTTCTAGTCACTACATGTCCCCTTCAAAAATTTATAAAACAACAGTATGCCGTTTTTTTTCAGTGGCTCACTCCTTCCCCTCAAAATGTTTACACAGTATATACAATGGGGAACTTCAAACCAATTTGGTTCGGTTTTATTAAATGGTGGGAGTTAGAATAAGAGAATTGATACAAGACTTGTTCCTCATGAATGCAGCAACTTCCTTGCACCAGTCTGTCCAATCCGTGGAACCTCTCTTGATGGTCGCAGTCCTAGTAAAGGGGTTCGTTGACCGTGTGGACATCCTTCGTGCAGCAGGTCGTAGGTCCTGAGGCGCTGGTCCGGCTTGACGATGGACAGGAGGTCTCTTGGGAGGAGGCCAACCTTGCTGGGCGGCAGAAATCTTCCGTTTCCTGTACTTATGCAAAGGAACTTTAAAATTGTCATTCTTCCTTTTGATAACCTTGTGTACCTTATCAGCGACGCATTCCTCCTTTGATGGAGTTTTTGTAGTGCACACTTTACCTTTCTTCGTACTTTTGCTTGTATCGGTATTAAATTTTAATGCAGATTCTATTTTTTCAACAACCTGACTCTGCTTTTCGTATTTGTGCTTATACGACTTCTTGTTTACCGCCTTAATTACTACAGTATTAGCAGTTTTAATGCTGGAACCTGAAGGCTCTTTTTCACGTTTTTTATCCCCCTTAACTTTAGTTCTATCCTATTTTGACGAAAAAGTCTCTTTGAAACTTGCGACATCAGAATCGTTATCATTTAAATTCTTTAACACTGCTTCAGTTTTAGGAAGATTAAGCTTTTCGTACTGGTGCGTTTTAATGCAAACGACGTCTATAACTTCCGAAGCATCAGCTAAACTACTTACAGTATAACTCTGTGTCAACTTTTCATCTTGATTCTCAGTCTGGTTTTCATGTACTTTATTTAAAACCATATTATCAACCTGGCCTACACAATCCTCATTCGGATGGAAACTTGAAATAATATCATCATTACCTAGCGAGTTCCTACTATCGTTTAAAGAATTTTTATTGTCGTCAACTAATAAGTATTCACTAACTTCCGTAACGCATACTTCGTCATCTACTAAATTTCCTTCATTAACAGATGTGTGAATATCATCTAAAATATCAGGTATAGCATCAATAATATCAGGTATAGCATTAATAATATCAGGTATAGCATTAATAGAAGTGTCAGATGATTTTTTTTTCTAAACCACTAGCATTATTATCGGCACTATTTTCAGAAATTTGTACTGGAATTACCTCATCATTCCAGCTAGACTCACTTTCTTTATAAGCCACAAAAATACCCTGACTTTCACTATTCTCAAAATAATGATTACTACTCGGACAAAATAATACATTTGACCAAACAGTTTCAACAGGTTGAACCATATCATGTGAATCAACTTGCCAGTGCAAGTAAGGTGCTTGCATATTATTTTCTTTAAGTGCACTAATTTCATTATAACGCCGTGCGCTTCTATTATTTTGCCTGCGGTACTGCTTACGCTGCTGGTTTGAAACTCGCGAAAAATTTTGGCGCGGCTGTATAAAACTTCTCGTACCTGAACGACGGTACGGGGTAGCGAAGAAATGCCTATTGTCATATTTAGCTAAAGCTTGAAGGAGGGTAACCTTGCTTGTAATTGTTTGATTATCTAAAAAATCTTGAACACTTGGCTTCAAACGTTGGATAACTATTTTTAAGATTACCGCTTCCGTTACCCCTTCTAAATATTCCTCACACTTGGAAATCTTTTCCGTAGCAAAATCTAACGCAGACTGACCTTCACGTTGCCTTAGCGAATAAATTTCCGCTTCAATTTCACTTTGATTATAGGTCTTTGGAAAAACGCTAAGAAACTGTTGCTTGAATGACAAATAGTCAAAAATCAGATTACTGCTTTGCATACACGTGTACCACTGATATGCACTACCTCTTAAAGCGGCTAGAGCAATTTTAAGTTTATCCCACTCTGGGGTGCATTGTTGCTGAAAGTAATGCTCAATTTTCTTTAGGAATTGGCTTGAGGGGCCGCCATTGAAGGTGGCTTCGAATGGCGCAAAATGCTGAACCATAATTACCCGAGGAAAATTTCCAGCAGGATTTTGTTCTACAACGCTCATTTTTAAATAGTATATAAGTACTTGCAACAATTTATCAATATAAGTACACAGTACACAGTTTTTAATTTTAATTATGTTGTTCGTTACAAATGTGACGCTAACTACCAGGGTATATATAATTTCGGGCGCCAGTATAGAGATTCTATGCTCACTTCTACCCAGACCTGGGTGTATATAATTTGAAGTGGCTCTCTATTTGAATTTGAACCACACACAGTTTATACATGAAACAATGTTTATTGAATTCGTTGCACATATAATTGGCTTTACAGCAATAAGCATGCGTACTACTTGTACGGAATGTATAAACACAGCTTTCAAGAACAATATATTTTCTATACTCACGAACAGTAAGTCAAACCAACAGTACTGCCATGTAAACTTCTGGCCCGATAAGCACTAGCGCAGGATAACACCTTTTCAACCTTAACAACCTCCCCCTTTTCATTAATGACGCTGCGTGGTATTTATACTAAGCGTGTATGCCGAAATTAGCATATCTAAAGCAGCTTCTTTAATTCACTCAAAAGTTCGATTCTTGTGAATCGAATCTTGTGTATACCTTACATAGGTTATACTTTAGCATCCAGAACAGCTTTTAAAAATGTGGGAATAGATTGCTTTAGTTCTTTTGTAATTTTTGCATCAATGTTCATCCATTCTTCCATCATAATTGTTTTTAGATCGTATTTCTTTTAAATGTCGTGTTTTCGTACTCGAAGATCCAGTTCTTTCCAAATATGTTCCATTGGAATTAAATCTGGCGATTAAGGGGGTGTTTTCAAAACTTGTGAATAATTATAGAGACACCAGATGCGAACGTTGAGAGCCGTGTGCAAAGGATCGTTATCTTGATAAAAAACAAAGTTGTTTCCAATACCCAAATTTTGAGCTGATAATTTTAAATTGCTTCTTAAAATATTTATAAAAACAGCATGATTCATTATGTCATCAATAAATACCAAATTTCCTAATCCTGACATTCACCCCCACACAAGGATACCTCCACCGGCATGCTTAACTGTTCCTACTAAGTTCTTGGGATTAAGTTCCTCATTTTTTTCTTCTCCATACAATTAAACTCCCATCAGCACCAAAAATGTTCATCGGCAAATAAGACATTATTCCAATACGTTTGGGGCTTATTTATCATTGATAGTGCGAAGGGAAGCCTAAACTTTCTGTTTTTCTCACTCACAAAAAAATTTCTATGGGCAGAACGCCCATGTAATCCAGCTGTTCTGAGAACTCGTCAAAAAATTTCAGGTGAAATTGAAGTAGAAAATGTTTCATTGAATTCTGCAGAAACTTTTATAGCAATCAAACGTGAATTTTTCACAAATTTTTTAATTATAAATCTCTGATCACGTTTTGTTAACTTTGCCGGACGGCATTTTCTTAAATTATTTTCGATCCAATTTTCTTCTTTAAAGCGTTTTTTTTCACATACTACACAGTAGAATGGGATAAAATATGTAATTTAGCAATATTCCTAACTTATTTACCACTACTATGATGAAAAATAATCAATTTTCGAATGCTGTTTGTTGTTTCTTTACGACTACGAATGTTGTTTCTTTACGACTAAGTTTTTGTTACTTTTTGATTACTGGTTTCTTAAAAATAAAGTTTTACTATGTTTTCAAAATATTTCATGTAGTTTTGTTAAGAATAGATTATAGATCTTATTATTAAATACCCATTCTGAAATATTCATTTTAATTAATGGATAGACCCCTATTTCATTGAAATTTGTAAGTGTACGAACACTTTTGGGAGCCACTATATATATATATATATATATATATATATATATATTACGAAAAGTAAAGGGTTGAAATTATACTTCAAATGCTATTTATTACAATTTTATTCACACATTTTCCATGATATGATTGCATCTTTACAAATTGCTATATGTTTTTCATGAGTAACTATATGAAATATGCTGTTTTTTGCTATTTTAACTTCACTTTTTCTTTCTTGCATTGGATGGCCATCTCTCCTCGGCTTAAAGGAGAGATGGCCATCTGCCATTTTAATTTCAAACTATGTTTCCAACTTTTTGTACTCAATGTTTAATTATTTATTACCGAAAATATGATGAGTATATTATAAAAATTTTAAATATGCATAAATAATTCTTGTGTTTGCATTCTAAGAAATATTATTTCAATGCATAAAAACTATGACCATCTATCCTAGAGTTACCCTACACACACACACACACACACACACACACACACATATATATATATATATATATATATATATATATATATATATATATATATATATATATATATATATATATATATATATATATATATATATATAATATATATACAGTGATTTCCGCTTATTAGAATCACGTTTGTTATTACTGTTTTTGATTCTTATAAGCGGTTGATTCTTATAGCCGAAATTTAGGTTTTTGTACAGGAACACCCACACCTATATATACATATATTAGATAATTTAATATAAAATACCCTTTATCTTACATTAATTATCTTTTATAAAATTTATTTTTTATAGTTTTAAAAATAAAACTTAATTTTTAGACCTATAAGTTGATACACATGATTATAGTAAGAGAAGAAAAAAATACAATATTTGTTACAAGTTACAACATACCTGCTTATCAGTTTTAATATTTCAACTACAGGAAGGGAACAAGAAAAAGTTTTCTACGGTAGTTTGACGTAATGAAGTTTTCAGGAGGCTGTTTATAACTCTGTCAATACCAATAGCCTCAGACGAAGATTCACCTTCTAGCTTACGTTTCACGGTTTAATAACTTGCTGAATCTACTAATGTCACGTTTGCCTAAGTGATAGTGGACACTTCGCCAAAGATTTATGTGTTTTAGGGTCCAGGAAGACGCAACCAGGATGTGGAAGGTGGGAAAAAAAGAGTGCCTATTTTTGTTTGTCAGTGGAGAAATGTGAAATCGGACGGGTAAACATGCCCCTGGATCAAGCTAGTAGGACATTGTTGTGGTAAAGAGTTTGAGGGGAAACTATTATGTTATGTCTAATAAAGAATGGGGTGAATTTTACTACAATATTCCATCCCTTCTTATCAAGATTTCTTTTAAAAAAATGAAAGAACTTCGTGCATTTTGAGAGTTTAAGTAGCTTTTTTGGAAAAATGAAAGGAAAGCAAAGAATGTAAACTGATTCTTAAAACCGGTGGATTAATTATTTAAAGCGAAAATTTTAACATGCAAACAATACATTTGTTTTTGTTTACGCGATATTGATTCTTATAAACGGTTGATTCTTATAACCACTGATCACTATAAGCGGTGGTTACTGTATATATATATATATATATATATATATATATATATATATATATATATATATACAAGCAGAAAACCCATACTTCGCAACGGAGTACATTCAAATTAAATACCACGCTCAATGTATGCAATTAATGCTAAAAGTGTGTATAAATATATTTATAATAAATAAAACGATCAATATATGCAATCGGTGTAAAAATTATTTATAAAAAAATCGTAACGGATATTTTTATAGACAAAATAATGTAGAAGAAAATATTCAAATTAAATCTATTAGGACGTACTAAAGAATATAGTTCAGTTAATATACTACAGTTTGAGGAACATATCTTTTACTGTATTTTAATATTTTTTTGGATAATGTCCAATCGTCTCCCGCATTAGCAAGAAAAGAAAATACTTTTTTTGTTTATTTAGTTGTTATTAACGTGACGATAAATTTATTTACAGTTCCAGAAAACGAAATCACGTGATCAGCATTTAATAAAATAAATTCTAAAATTTAATATTTAAAAATTCACCAAAAATCAGAAAAGGGAGAAAAATATTCGAAAAATATTTCATTTTAAAGGAATTTTTACGATCTTTCTCGTGATATAAATGTTATAACCCTCAAATTATTATTTTAAACGCAAACTTAAAACAAATTACAAAAACAGCTTTAAAATTTAATTTTAAAAAATCTAAGAAGAATTTTTTAAAAATATTTCTTAGTGCACGCCTACACTATAAGAAGAATCGCCATGCAAAATTTCAGCCCTTTAGGTCCAGCGGTTTGTTCTGTGCGTTGTATGTCATTCAGTGAGTCAGTTAGTTGCGGAACTGTTATATATATATATATATATATATATATATATATATATATATATATATATATATATATATATAACAAATATATATATATATAAAAACTAATATATATATAAAAACTAGTATTATGATTTAGTAAGAATTAAAACCCAATTTTGAGATCAGTTCAATTAAATAATTACTGCGAATTTATTCATAGTCTTGGACTCTCGATTAAATTAATTGCTAAAAGTGTAACTCCCTTAATTTCCTCTCCCAAACGACCCAGATATGAGGCTTTCATTGTCAAACTACTCAATAAATATATTAATTAAAAAAGCACTAATTAAAGCTACCAGCTAATTAAAACGAGAATTTTTTCCCCTCTTCATTCCACTTTTTTAGATGAAATACTCCACGCCATTTCGCCGACTACAATTGACGCAAATGAATAACATTTGGAAGCGTGGGGCGATAGATTATTAATTTTTATCGTGCTACTATCCTTATTAAAAAAAAAGACAAAAAAATCAATTTTATGCGGTATCTTTTTTTTTCTCGTGCAAGAAAACCGAACATATTTTGTAGTTTTCAAGTAGGAAATTAATTTTCTGCTCCAGACAATTCAGCTGATAATTTTCTAATTTACCACCGTATTAAATTTTAGAAAAATACCGAGGGCAATTGTTAGTTTTTTTTTATGTTGTATGTTTTCAGATTGTGTAATATAAAAAGCGTTTTTTTCTTCTCTTAGAAACTGAATCATAAATATTTTCCTCTGATTTGTAATTACGAGTGTTGTTCATGTGTAAAACACACACAGACACTCAGATAAAAAAAATCTGTTTAAAATATGACGATTGTAATATTTTTTACGTTTTTATTAAATCGCTTTCTTGTTTGTTTGTGTTTGTGTTTGTGTGTTTGTCCCTTACAAATCTTGCAATCGATTTTTAACGAACTTCCCGACTATCTAGAAATTTGAAACTTTTAGAATAGCTCAGAACACAATGACAATGCATTATTTTGATACTTTTAGCCATCTTTAAACAGTATTGAATTCATTTTCATTTAATTTTGTTTTGTATACTGGTGCAGTCATCTATTGGCCGAGACGGGAACGAAAAGGTAAGCGCAAGTTAACTTCCAATTAACTTCATTTTCTTTCAAGTGGATGGGTTAATTCATCAAAAATTTAAAAAATAATTATTAATACATATTATTGTCAAGTTTATATGATTCAACAGAAATTTTTAAAACATGGTATATAAAAAGTTCTTTTTATCTTGCAATTATACATATATACGGGTGGCCAAAAAGAGAGTGGCACTATTGGTTTTTTTGACGAAGGATCAAGTTCCTCCGAAACAGTCCTCCGGAAAGCAAATTTTCAGATGTCCTGCTTTTCGAGTTTTAAATTTGGCAGCGCGCTAAACCCAGTCTGTATCACTTCGGCAAGTAGTAAACAGTTAAACATAAAAGTACCAAAATGCGTTAAAATTTTGACATATATATATATATATATGTGTGTGTGTGTGTGTGTGTGTGTAATAATATTATTAATAACCTTTATTCTCCCTTTCTGAAGTTTCACTCTCATCTGGTAACACTTTTCCGACGCTTTGGCGAGATGCTTCAGCTTTCCAAATACTAACTTTCTGAGCCAATGCTGGCAACCTCTCTTTGACCTAATTCTATTTTCGCGCGCTACGATTTAGACGCTTGGCTGACTCGAAGTGATAAGATGTGTGGCTGCTTTCGTAAAATTAATCCCTTTGTTCCTGAAGCTGACTTTATTATTTTCCGTCCATGATGTATGCTTTTCTTCAAGCAATGACCATTCGGGACAATCAATATATATATATATATATATATATATATATATATATATATATATATATTTATTTATTTATTTATTTATTTATTTATTTATTTATAGGAACGCTTGCAACGTAGCGTTGACAAAACGAGAGCGTTGACATCCCGCGGAGAGAAGGGTCACTCATCAGTTGATACTTGGACACCGACTCAGACAGACGTGACGGAAATGTGGGCACGACGGCCCGTAACTAGAGAGTGGGCGAGATGGCCCTTGGACTGTGTACAGTTTTCTAGTGACTGCTGTAACGTCTTTATGTTCACATGAGTCTTAATTGATTTAGTATATAGCTCCCCTTTTTATTACATCAACATATAATCTTAAAGTAGACATCGTATTGTGAATTTATTCAGGACTCTTTCATCGCTTACTAAACACACACACAAACTCACACACACACACACACACACACACATATATATATATATATATATATATATATATATATATATATATATATATATATACATATATATATATATATATATATATATATATATATATATATATATATATATATATATATATATATATATATATACTTAGATACATATATACATAACACATATATACATAGATACATAGAAAAGAGGTAGGCAACGATAAGTAAACCTACGTTAATATCCCTCGGTAAGTTTCCTTAGAAGAGACTACCTTCAGGAGCTTCAGGAAGAATAGTGGTAACTACATTACATGGGCTGGGCCTTCCACTGTAAGATGATATAGCAATAAATAAAACTTCAGTGATTAGTAAAAAACGAAAGTAGGAAAGAAAATTAAAAGTGGGGAAAACAAAAAGCTTCGATAGTACAGAGACTACCTGAATTTGTTTTAGGTAATGGTTTATTGTTTGGAAGATGTGAATATACTGGAAGCAATAGTGATAAATATCCGCTACACATAGGCGACTTATCGGTACAAGAATTGTCCCAGAGCTTCCCCAGATATTTTTCGACCGCGACCCATTTTCTTTTAATAAAAAATCATTCGACCCTCAGGGAAAAAATTTCGGTTGTAGGCGTTTGCACTGTACAAAAGGCGCTCTTTAAAGGGTTAAATATTAGCATGTCCCTGTATTTCATTTAGGAAAAAAGGAACACAAATTTTAATTTAAAAAGTGGACGATTTCAAAATTATTAACATATTCATAGCAATTGTTTTATTGAATAATTCAATATGATATAAATTTACTTCAAAATATCCGTGACCCCTCTAATTATTTTCGAGTCCCACAGTTTGCTCACCACTGACCTAACCGAAGAACGTCCAGGGTAGTCTGCCCAACTAGTCTTGAACAACGTCCCGTAACTAGGTATCGTTGGCAAACCGGCGGTCCTTGAGATACTTTCGTAGTGGTCGGAAGATATGACAGTTGCTGGACGAAAGGTCAAAACTATACAAAGGAAGCTTGGGGACTTCCCAGCGGAAGCACACCAGCAAATCTTGTCCATGAGGATATCTCTTCCACAGTAATGGCGATGTGTGCTCAAGCAGGTCTCCGTATGTCCCTTGGTAAAACGTCCCTTGCGAAATTCAATAAACCGTTTGAACACTGTACTGTGACAGATACTTATACCCATACACATCCTTCATACGACAATAAATTTCTGCTTCACTAACGCCTGCTGCCGTCAAAAATTGAACACCTCGTTCGGTCTACGAGGGATGGAACTGTAATAGTGGCAACACTGTTGTTGAATCCCCATTTAGCAGAACCCATGACATCAGCCCATGAACCATCAGCCCATGATCACCCATGACATTTAGCAGAACCCATGACATACCTGCCTCACCTCAGTGCGAATGCTCTCTTCCCACAAACATCACACGCCTGCACAGTGGCAGGATGAACGCAGCCATGGTTTAGTTACCGGTCTATCGTACGAGATAATTTGTTGCATCGTACTGATTGATGGAAGGAAAATGCTTGTGCGCACATTGTGGATGATCTGTTTCCTCACTGGGACTGGGAAGTACTCTACCGTCCATAGGACCATAGGAACAATTGGTTAACTGTGTTACCTAGGCCAATGCCTTCAAACACATATATTTCAGAAGAATGTCATCGGAGAGCGGAAGTACCAGCGAAATGAGTATTGAAAGTTCATAGAATAGCATCAACAGTTCAGGAAAATGCAATACAAAAAGTGAAGCCGAGAGTCTTTTGGTCAGAACTTTGGAGGGTGAATAGAACAGTTATCATTGGATGTCTCCAGGATCCACGAGTTGATTCGTTGATGGGGGTGGAGTCAATGGCTGTCCGTAAGCTGGATTTCAATTAGCAAGTTCAGAGAGAAGGAAGAAAAGTGATTAGGTTCAGAGAGATTAGGTTCAGAATCCGTGAGTTCTATTACTACTAAAAAGAGCAAATCCAAAAGGATTTACTTAGAGACAAAAATATAATAGCTATAAGGAAGTTTAAGGATAGTAAATAAATTTTTATTATATTTTATAAAATTTTTAAGTGTTTTTTGCCTTGGAAAAGCTAAGTATTGTTTTTTTGTATTTTTTATTTTTATTTAAATGACGAGGACAAACAAAAAATTAGTACCCCATATTCCCCGTGACTTTGATCTCATCCTCAAGATGAAGGAACCGCTCTGTGGATTCCATCAGAGATTCTGCAGGCTGTAGATCTCTGCCATTCGAAGTATCAACAGATCAGGTGCTACCAATGGCATCCTGCAGCTTCCAGGACGTTAACAACGGGTGCTAAACAATGCTGATTACTACTTCGTAGGGCTATAAAAGTTCCCCCCCCCTGTATGTCTTCTGTATCCGTATTGTACATACCTAGTTGCCATTATTACAGTTCCATCCTATGTATTTGAACGAAACCATGCCACAGTCGTACTTAGTCACATTTCTTAAAAACATCAAATAACATACATACGATTTACGACGTTACCAGCTTTCCTTCACAAGTAACAACTTTATCTTCCGGCGCAAATGCAAACCTTTGAGTATTTAATCACTGCCGTTAATAAAAACACAGTCTCAATTTCATTTGGGCCACACTTATATGTACCATGCTTATAATTGTAGATTTTTTTTAAATTCTAAAATAATGATAAATTTAAACTTTATAATCTAGTTATAAATTATCATTACGTTTTAATATCAATATAGTATATTTTGCGTCCTAAGCCGCCTATCACAGGTTAAATGTTAAATAGTCTCTAATATAAACGCTAATTAAATTATATTTTTAATATATTCACTACGTAAATTTCGTAGTAACAAACAGGGATTTTTGGGAATTTTCTTTCACTTAACACACACCTATAATTTACATAGGTTACGAATAGTAGTAAGACAGGTTCAGTGTTAACTAGTTATTGATATGAACGCTAAATAAATGAAATTTTTATTTATGTTACCTCCATTAATTTAGGTGTACTAAATATTGATTTTATGAAAGTTCTTTTTTTATCTAGTACATATCTACGTTTTACGTGGCCTACGAATACTTAAAAGTAGTCTTTTACAAATCATAACATAAACATTAAAAAATAATGATTTCGGAATAACCGATATTGATTTAATTGAAATTTCTGTCTCTTAACACATACCTATGTTTTACGAAGCTTACGAGTATTACAAAATCGTATTTTACAAGTTTGGAGTAAATTAATCTGTAATATTAATCTATATATATAAAACAGTTCCGGGACTGACTGACTGACTGCCAGGTAACGAAGAGATCAAACCGCTGGACCTAAAGGGCTGACACTTTGCATGGCGATTCTTCTTATAGTGTAGGGGTGCACTAAGAGAGATTTTAAAAAATTCTTCTTAGATTTTTTAATTAAATTTTTGAGCTATTTTTGTAAAATTCTTTTAAGTTTGGATTTAAAATAATAATTTGAGGGTTATATAATTTATATCACGAGAAAGATCCTAAAAATACCTTTAAAATGAAATCTTTTTGGAATCTTTACCTCCATTTTCTAATATTTGATGAAATTTAAAAAATTAATTTTTAGAATTTAATTTATTAAATGCTGATCACGTGGTTTCTTTTCTTTTTGTGATACTTTAAACTAATTTTGCGTCACGTGCATAAGAACTAAATAGACAAAAAAAAATATTTTTCTTCTTGCTAATGCAGCAGACATCAAAAAAAAATTAAAAAACAGTAACAGAAATGTTCCTATACTGTACTATATTATTTATTATGTTCTATTAGATTTAATTTTAATATTTACGTCTACATTATTTTGTCTATAAAAACATCAGTTACGATTTTCATATAAATTTATTTTAATTCTTTTGCAGCAATTGCATACATTTATCATTGTATTTATTAATATATATATACTTATATATATATATATATATATATATATATATATATATATATATATATATATATATATGTATATATATATATATGTATATATATATGTATGTATGTATATATATATATATATATATATATATATATATATATATATATATATATGTATGTATATATATATATATATATATATATATATATATATATATATATATATATATATATATATATATATATATATATATATATGTATGTATATATATATATATGTATATATATATGTATGTATGTATATATATATATATATATATATATATATATATATATATATATATATATATATATATATATGTATGTATATATATATATATATGTATATATATATGTATGTATGTATATATATATATATATATATATATATATATATATATATATATATATATATATATATATATATAAATATATATATACAGTGCTAGATTTCCAGAAATAGAGGTGCCGGAACGGTAACCTTCCGGGGTGTGTGGGGGGGTATTCCAAATTATTGAAAAAGAGAGGTACCTAAAGAAAGGTACCGGAACGCCGTTTCGGCGCGTTCCGCCGCAAATCTAGCCCTGTATATATATATATATATATATATATATATATGTATATATATATATGTATATATATATATTTGACATTAATTGGATACATTGACCGTTGTATTTAATATGAATGTACGCCGCAGCGAAGGACGGGTATTCAGCTAGTCTGTATTATAAATCTTAAATAAAATAGTTTTTCAATATATTCTCTCTATATGTGTTTTTATGGAAAAGTATTTTACCCAATACATACAAATAACAACATAAGTTTCCTTACTCAAGCCTTATCTCCTGCAATGCACTCAGTAATTTTCTAGAAATTAGCTGATGTTTTAAAATTATCTACAAGAGATGATTCTGTTTTCTCTCAAGATCTGAGAGGCTCTATGAAACAATCACTTATTTTCGAATAACATCGAAACCCATCTGTTCCTGTAAATGTTCGGCTGATCGATAAGCAGTGTCCCAAGGTCAAAATTACATGAAGAGTAAGTGCACAGACTCTCTGGAGATTAGCTGAACTTTCAGACCCCGGGCTCAGTGCAATAGAGCAATGACAGAGAAAAAACAAATATGCGAAAAGCATTAGGATGTACGATATATATATAATAAATACAACGGTCAATGTATGCATTTAATTAGGAAGTTTAATATCCACAAAACATACTAATTTAAATTCAATTCTTAAAAAACTTTCATCTCAATTAGAGGCTAACTTTTATCTTTTACCATATTTCAATAGTTCTTTTGACGATTTATTTCGTTGTTCAGCGCGTGACGCAAAATTAATTTAAAGTATCACAAAAAGAAAAGAAACCACGTGAACACTATTTAGTAAGTTAAATTCTAAAAAATAAGCTTTAAAAATTCACCGAAAATCAGAAAATGGAGGTAAAGATTCGAAAAAGATTTCATTTTAACGGAAGTTTTATGATATATCTCGTGATATAAATTTTATAACCCTCAGATTAATATTTTAAATGCAAACTTTTAAAAAAAAGTTACAAAAACCGCTTAAAATTTTAATTTTAAAAAATCTAACAAGAATTTTTTTTAAATCTTTCTTAGTGCACCTCTACACTATAAGAAGAATCGCCGTGCAACATTTCAGTCCTTTAGTTCCAGCGGTTTGGTCTGTGCGTCATATGTCAGTCAGTCAGTGAACTGTTATATATATATATATATATATATATATATACACTGAAGTGCAACTGAATTAGGCATAGCAAACCCTATGCAAATTGTGTAGCGCTGCGCATCATTTATGCGCAAGTGAGAGCGCTGTGTTAACTGCATATATAGCGCGTACTGTGGTTGATCTGAATTAGTTGTTGGAATTGCCAGTATGGGAAAACTGCCTGATTTAGACGCCTTCGATCGCGGACAAATCGTAGGTGCGCGACGCATGAGCCATTCAATTTCCGAAATCGTCAGACAGCTAGGATTTTCAAGGTCGACAGTGTCAATAGTATACCAAGAATACATAGATGGTGGAAAAAAACTAGCGATCGGGCAAACTGCAAAGGACAATTAGCCTTAACAGTGCGTAGTGAGAGACGGCTCAGGCGTATTGTACGTAGCCAGCGAAGCCAAACATTAGCTCAAATTACCACCCAGTTTAATGACGGTGCCAGTCGTACAGTCAGTAAACGGACTGTGCAACGCTCGCTTCACCGTATGGGTTTCGGGAGCCGTCGACCTACGAGAGTACCATTGCTCTATACTCGCCATCGGGCTGCACGTCTTGACTGGGCAAGAGAGCACAGAGACTGGAGTGTAGAGGACAGGAAACGAGTAGCATGGAGTGATGAGTCTCGATTCCGACTACTTAACGCCGACGGGAGGCTGAGAATATGGCGTCAGGCTCATGAAGCCATGGATCCTGCATGCCTGGCTGGAACTTTACAAGGGCATGGTGGAGCAATCATAGTCTGGGGTGTTTTATCGTGGTATAGTTTGGGATCTTTGGTGTGTGTACCAACCTCCCTCAATGCAATTCCGTACGTAGAGTTGCTGGGTGATCACCTCCATCCGTTTATGCTGTTCTTTTATCCGCACGGTAATGGAGTTTTCCAGCAAGACAACTGTACCTCTCACAAGTCCCGGTTGGCTACTGGCTGGTTGGATGAGCATTCCTCTGACTTCTCTGTCATGAATTGGCCACCTAGAAGCCCAGACTTAAATCCTATTGAGCATCTTTGGGATATTTTGGAACAAGGCGTGAAAGGCCATCACACAGCACCAAAGAACCTTACTGAATTATGGACAGCTTTAGCCAATATTTGGCAAGCCATTCCCGTGGAACGCTTCCAGAAACTTGTTGAATCTATGCCTCGTCATGTGGCAGCCGTTATCAAGACCAGAGGAGGCCCAACTCGTTACTAGGTAGGTATCTCTAATTCAGTGGCATTTCAGTGTATATATATATATATATATATATATATATATATATATATATATACAGTCGAACCTCCATATATCGAAGTAGCAAAATGTCGGAAAAGAATTCGATATATAGAAATTTCGATATATAGAATCGATCTTAGTTTTATAATAATTCTCCTAAAACATTAAAATTAAAGCTAATTTTCGTATACGAAAGTCCATTTCCAATTTATATGCGAATCACATTAAATGAAAGGTACTCGTAATAACTAAAAAATGAATTAATGTGAAAAATTTATTGAGTACTATATACCTTTAAAAAAACAATAATCCAGACAGTGGTTACAGTGATCACAGTAACATTCTTTTAAAAAAAACTACGAATATCTTGCTGAACAGCCAGTTTTGCGGAAAGTTCATCTATGAAATGCTCGGATTTATTCAGTCCATTAAAAACTTCATCAGGGACATTTTCCACGAATTGAAGTCAACGAAGTATTGTTTCAAACGCCAAAAATTGGAAGATTTTATTCTAAAGTGTAATAAAATCTCCCAATACGTCGTGAAAAAAATTTCGATATATAGAGATTTTTTCGATATATAGAAACAGTTTTTCTATGTAATGAACATGGAGATTCGCTAAGAGTTCGATATATAGAAAATTTCGATATAGGGAAGTTCGATATATGGAGGTTCGACTGTATATATGTATATATGTATATATATATATATATATATATATATATAAATATATATATATATATATATATATATATATATATATATATATATATATATATATATATATATATATATATATATATATATATATATATATATATATGTCACGACCCTATCGCCGTGCACCCATCTAAATACACTAATTACTCTAAATGTAGTTATCAAACAGTAGGCCGGTGGAATAACTAATACTGAATTAACTTTTAAACACCTCTTTATTAATTAACATTAATGAAATACCCAATTAATCCAGCTAAATGTCCATTTTCAATCATCTCAGAGCTCCCGACAGACGCACGTCTTGATTCTATCAAAGATTTCCCCGAACTGCGTAATTTCTTTCTGTTCCGTTATATAAGTCACATAGGCGTAGGGTCTCTTCTAGAGTCCCTTTTTGCTTGAACATCCGATGGTTATGTAAGATACGCGCGTGTGCGAGCGAATGACCCTGCACTTCTCGCTGCGAAAGACAGTCTACTTCCTGAATTGGAGACCACACTAGGATTTTAATAGAATTTTACTCTTTAACGCTCATTAATATAATTAACTATAGCTTATGCTTTAATCATCACAATTTCCCCCCTCTTCCCCCTGAAGGCGCGCACACAAGGAGTAGCTAATTCCAGCAGCACGTCCCCAGAAGAGACAAAACAAATCAGCCAACTGGAAAACATGCTGAGTAGGGACGTCTCCCTACACAACAACCCAGAGAAACCCAACAACATTATTCCTAAAATTTCTCTAGCCAAAATTTTAACCCTAACCTAAAATTAATTCCTACATGCGATTAGCTGGACCAAAATGAGGTGTGGTTACAGGTTACATAAGTCTCCATTTGATACAGAACTTCACATAAAAGAACACCAAACATTGCTTTTTATCTGTGCAAAAAACCAAAAAGAATTACTAAATCACTAGAATATAACAGTTCTGAATATCACAGTAACACTAAAAGCTAAAAATGAAAATGTTAAAAATCACTCAATAGAATTAAGAATACACAATTAATAAGATTATTAAAATATCAGAAAAACAGTAACTTGTATCTTAAAAGTATGGAATGAAAATTAATCCTTCAAATTTCTTTACAATCTTCCAAACAACTTCCTTTCTTTCTCTTTAATATTCATATACTTTTCATAATCAATCAATAATCAACTAAAAACTCTAACCAATAAGTGAATTGAAGGAAACATGTAAAATTGCTCATGCTTGTTCAAATCTTAAATCCTTCACTTAAATCGTAAAATATGTTATAGACTCACATTTTAAACAATATTGCTTATACAATCCTACTATTACAAAAATTAAAACATATCAAAATCCCTCACTCTATATCTATAAAAACAATACTACTATGATTTCCATACCTTATTTTTAAAAATCACATTTATCAATATAAATTTTATCACTACATAAAAACACTCAAAATATTTTTTATTAAAACGTAAATCAAAATAAAACACTTCAAAAATCACATAATAAAAAAAAAAGAATGGACCATCACCAGCTCTGAAGAATCTGCAGAATTTTTCTTTTTCTTTTACAAATGCTTAAAATCTGATAGTCTACTTTGTTTCCCCCCCCCTCAAGACAACAAAAAGCTGGATTACATAATTTAGTTTCGTAGAATAACAATAACAAAATTTTTTCCAGTGTCAAGTATTAATTAATCAAAACATGAAATAAGTCTATTAACTCTCAATATTCCAACCAAAATCCTACACATAAACATCAAAATCTACACTGCTGGCCACCCAAATTGCAACACCAAGAAAGACAAGAGATATCAGAACAAAATTTATTTTATAGATAACATGTTGACCAAGTATCAAATGATTAAATTTATAGACTTCTGTGAAGTGTGGTTCCTGCCAAAATCAGTAGCCAGAGTAGCCGCCATTGATGGAGATCACCGCTGCCACACGCCTCGGCATTGAATCAAAGAGACTTTGGATGGGTTATTGGGTTACAGCAGACCAAGCAGCTTCCACACGTTGCCACGGTTGATCTGCTGTGGCACCTGGGGATGGAATCTGGGTCAGTCGTAGAGCAACTATGGACCACATGTTTTCTTTCCGCGAAAGATCCGGAGAGCGAGGCGGCCAGTGAAGCATTTCAATCTGGCGATTGACGAAGAACCTTTGGACAATGCGTGCTACGTGTGTTCGCGCATTATCCCGTTGAAATATGGCTGTGGGCAAGCCCTGAAGGTAAGGAAGGACAACTGGCTCCAACACCTCGGAGATGTAGCGCTGGCTGTTTAAAGTACCGGCAATGCGTACTAGAGGTGTGCGAGAGTGATATCCAATACCGCCCCATACCATAATACAAGGTGCAGGACCAGTGTGGCGGTGCATAACGCAGCTGTTCAGCATCCTCTCTTCACGGTGTATCCAGACTCGAATGCGACCATCGTGGTGTTGCAGACAGAAGCGTGACTCGTCAGTAAAGACAATTTCATTCCATTCTGCCGTCCACATCCTTCTGTCATCGCACCATTGGCGGCTGAGACGTCTGTGGTTCTGCGTCAAGGGTAGACAAAGCAATGGACGTCTTGCGGACAGACCACTCTGCTGTAAACGGCGTCGAATGGTTCGCGCTGACACTGGATGATGCGTTACAGACTGCATGTGCTGTGCTATGGTTCGTGATGTGACTGAGCGATCCGTCACTGCCATGCGCACAATTTGTCTGTCATCACGTGAAGTGGTGAGCTGAGGTGGATGCGATCGAACACGCCGGTCCGTCTTACCCTCCTGCATCCAACGATCACATATCCGCATTATAGTTGTTTGGTTTCGTCCTACACGACTACCGATTTCCCTGAAAGATAATCCACAATCTCGGTAGGCCACCATCCTTCCTCTGTTGAACTCGGATTCATGAACAAAAGATGATCGCTGTTTTCGACGAGGCATAATTGATCTTTTTTTTGAAAAAACCACAAGAAAAACACAATTGCCGATTTTGAAATCGTCGAAATCTCCAAGCCTTAAATAGCGCTTTGAAGTGGCGCCACAGGCCCGCGTGATGTGCGTCTGCGCTGAAATTCTAATCATTTGCATATCTCACCTCCGCTAATGCATGTTGTAAATTTCATGTTATTTGCATGTTTCCTTCAGGGTGTTGCATTTACAGTGGCCAGCAGTGTAATTCAATAGTCCAAAACTCCACTGAAAATATAATGTTTAATGCAAACCAATTGGGAAGTGCCGTCAGAAAAAGTAAGTGCCCAAATCCATAGTTGTACCAAAGTGTTTCCTGCTCTTCAGTGAAACCTGGGTGGGGATCATCAGTATAATGTATGGGTATTTTCCTCCCGAAATTTAACTGAATTTACTTTAGACTCTGACGCCACCTCCAAATAACATTCTACTTTATACATCAAAACAAGCTAGCTATTAAGAACTTCAAAATTCATAGACCCATCTCAGTTACAATAGTTAAATCATAAATTTTTGGCTTACCTTAAGAAACTTTAATTTACAGTAATCATCATTTTTTTAAAAATCATTAATTCCAATTTGATAGAAAACAAAATTTTCAGTAATTTAATTAACTTCTATCAGTTCTCCGGATAAATTTTGATTAACAGTAGTATCCATTTGTGAGGGCACATATCCTTTAATGTAGCTGTGATTCGTAAAAATTTCATAAAGGGTCTTTAATCCGTTGTCAGTTTTAAGATCGGCAAAAACCATGGTGAGTAATTCTAATTTACAAATCATTAAATACCGATGATTCACAATTCGATTAACACACATTCGCCTAAAGGTGTGACGGACGTCGCTCATTCTGTTAACTATATACCGCATAAATTACGTTTTGTCTCGCCGAAATCTCAGGGAAAATATTATACACATATATGAAGATCGGCATCTCACGGCACTGTATTGAAAAATCTTGTTGTTGAACCAGGAGCAGAAACACAGTCCCGAATAATAAAAATGCACACGACGGTGTTGACGGTGAAACGTAGAAAACCCAGTGGGCACACTGCTACAGCTCTACCGCATCACAAGATGTAGATAATTCCATTTGAAGACCGCGAACATCATCCATGTTGAACGCAATCCGAATTGTGAAGTCGGAGATTAGCAACAATAACTCCGGAACATGACAACAGCAAATGCAGAACCATGACGATCTTTCAAGTGGAGAAAAAAATTATTTCCGATGATTTTTATCTTACGAACTGATATGGCGCTGTCGCGGAGATAAGAGATGACGAAAAATGGAAACATTAAATTTAAATTTTATTCCTATACCTAATTTTAAAAAGCAAGGGGTTTCGAGAACGCG